>CM034146.1:968980150-969671495 GCA_019776745.2 Taxus chinensis | reverse complement strand
TAGGTGTCTACATTTGCCCCTCTTTAGGGTGGCATAAGTGATGCCACTTCAAAGATAGTAGACAAAAGAGATTTTGAAGAGATGGAAGAAAAATTAGTAGGAGGGAGAGATGCCCCCTCGAGTGTCGATGGGGTGATAGAAGAACTCGATCGACGATCGAAAAAGGTGAGAAGTAGGCAGAAGAATGGGGACGAGGCAGGATGCCCCGAGGAGAGGGAGAATTAGGGGTGAAAGGGAAGTGGTGTAGAAGAAATATGGATGAGGGGAGAGAAGAGCTTAACCTCTAGCCGCTTATTTGTTTGGAACAAATTGGATGTCATCATATAGCCATAGGAACTACATCATCGGTCCTTATGAAAAATATAAGCATACGACAAAGGTAGAATGACATGAAAAGCCATACTATGAACAATTGTCCATTGCTGAAAATACCAACTCCACGCAACATACAATAATGCAATGCAATACGAGAAGGAAACAAGCTCATATAACAGGGAAAACAAGTACGAACGCACATATCTAACCCAACAACGGTCAAGACAGTTGTACAAATGTTTTGTTATCAGTGCTGAAGAGATCCACAAGTTCGTGATTGACGACAAGGGTTAAAAATGATGCCCCAAGCAAGGATACATGCAAGGGGAAATGAAAATGGACACGGGGTCCATGAAAAGCATTTGTGCACAACGAAACAGCACCAGGCAACCAAAAGTGCCCCCGAGTACAGACGAAGCAAGCAGCTAGCTTTTGTGAATGGTTGTGAATCCAGTGATCCGCGAGTCGTATTAATCGGGGAAGATGTGAGACAAACCAACAGGATATGGAGAAAATACCATGCGCAAGACACAAGTTTCAGCCGTAAGAAGCAAGTTACCATTTTGTAGGGTGTTTTACTTTTTAGGAATTTTTTTGAAAGATTTTTGCCTTGTTTTTTTAGATTTTTTTGATATATATATATATTGTTTTTGTTGTTTTCTCGAAACAATGTTCTATTGTTTTTGTGTTTTTCTCGAAACAATGTTCTATTGTTTTTATGTTGTTGGAAACAATTTTCTATTGTTTTTGTGTTTGGTGAAACAATTTTCTATTGTTTTTATGTTTTCTCAAACAATTTTCTATTGTTTTTGTGTTTGGTGAAACAATTTTCTATTGTTTTTGTGTTTTGTGAAACAATTTTCTATTGTTTTTGTGTTTTGTGAAACAATTTTCTATTGTTTTTGTGTTTTCAACAGTTTTCCAAAGCTATGTTCAGGTAACCAAGAAAGCATGGATGCCCCCAGCGTTAGGTGGGGAATATACAAGGGCAGAAGCCATGCGCTTATGAACAAGAAGGTGAATTCGGTGAGTTGCCCCCAGCGTAAGATGGGAAATAATGAAAGACCACGTCCCTTACAGACAAATAGAAGAAGGGAAAGCCGGATCAAGGCTGGACTAGATGGTGAGCACAAGGAAACTCGAAGGTAGAACCAGGTCCAGGACAAAGACAACTACCCTTCTGATACAGAATGCTTGTGAACAACGAATCCTCCCGAGGCACCGGAAACCGGTTTTCACCCAAGGACTTGTGTAAAGTGCCACAATTGCGTGGTTTTCACTAGTGGACGACCTGTTTTCTCTTCTTTTTTTTTTTATATATTTTTTAATTTTATTATTATTTTTTATATATATTTTATTTTATTTTTATGACTTTCATGTGCCATGTTTAGGCATAAAACCTCTTAAGATGCATGGAATTCATGGGCTCCCGGAGCTCATCACCATTGGGGTGAGCCAACTTGTATGCCCCTGTGCCATACTTGGCAACTATGACATAGGGTCCTAACCAGTGTGGTTCGAACTTCCCTTTCTTTTCTCGCTCTGCTCTGGTGTTGAACTGGTTCTCCTTCATAACTAAATCACCCACCTCAAACTGGCGAGGGATGATTCTCTTGTTGTAGTTGCGGGAGATTCTATGTTGATATACTTTCAGGTGATTAAGAGCGCGAATGCGCCTCTCATCCAGGAGCTCTAACTCAGCCAATATTGCCACTCGGTAATCTTCATCCTTATTCAAATAATCCCGAAGAGAAATTCACAGGGATGGGATTTCAATCTCTAAAGGGATGATAGATTCTATCCCGAACACGAGGGAATATGGCGTCGCACCCGTAGGAGTGAGAATTGATGTTCGGTAGGCCCAGAGGGCTGGGTGGATTTGTAGGTGCCAGTTTCGACCAGTTTTGCTAACCATCTTCTCCATTATCCTTACCAAAGTCTTGTTTGTTGCCTCAGCTTGTCCATTACCCTGAGGGTAATATGGCGTGGACCATTTCAATCTGATTTGGAACCGTTGGCAAATACCTTTCACAGTTTTGTTCTTAAATGACTTCCCATTATCTGTGACAATGGCTGCAGGGATACCATATCGGCAAATAATGTGATTCATGATGAATTTAGAAATCTGTGCTCCTGTGACATAGGTTAAAGGGACAACCTCCACCCATTTTGTGAAGTATTCTGTAGCTGTGATGATATGTGTATGACCATCAGATGAGGTAGGAGTAAGCTTCCCTATTAGATCAAGTCCCCACTTGGAGAATGGCCACGGGGTAGTGATTGGTTGCAATGGAGCATGGATGAAATTTCCATACTTTTGGCATAGCACACATTTTCTAAGATAATTACAACAATCAGTTTCCATGGTGGGCCAATAGTAACCTACTCTTAATAGTTTCTTAGCCAAGACCATTCCGTTTGTATGTGCTCCGCATACTCCTTCGTGTACTTCTTTAATTGCCTGGATTGACTCCGGCACATCCAAACAACGTAACAGATTCCCATCGTAGCCACGACGATAAAGTGTACCTCCTAACAGGGTGTAACGGGCTATCTGGCGAATTAGGCTCTGCTTTTCAGAGTGGGAGATTTCGGGAGGGAATGTACTGTCCTTAAGATAGGTGAAAATGGGTTCATACCATGGTGAATGGGGACCAACAACCTCACAAGCCAAGCAAGATTCTGGCATGTCATACGCGGGCTGGCGTAGATTTTCTACGAAGAATGGCATATCATTGTTCCCTGGCGGAATACGAAGCATAGATCCCACCATTACCATAGCATCTGCCGATCTATTCTGCGCTCTTGGGATTTGCTCAAAGGTAATGCGCACAAAATACTCCTTCAGAGTTTCCACCAACTTCTTATAAGGTATGAGCTTGTCATCCTTAACTTTATACTCATCATTAACCTGTTTGATGATTAGCTGTGAATCACCTACAACCTTCACATGTTGAATATTCCACTTGATGGCTAGCTTCATCCCTGTAATGAGTGCTTCATATTCCGCAATGTTGTTTGTGCAAGGGAAGGCCAGGCGGAAAGCCTGTGGTATAGGATCACCTGAAGGAGTAATAAGGACCACTCCTGCACCTGAACCATGAAACGTAAAAGATCCATCAAAATGTATCTGCCATACGATAGATTCTTCAATGTAGAGCAAAGATGCATCTGGCAGATCCAGACTCAAAGGTTCTATGCTTTGCAAAGGTGCTTCCGCTAGCTGGTCAGCAAGTACTTGTCCTTTAATTGATTTTTGATGCACAAATTCTATATCAAACTCACTGAGTAGAATGATCCAATTAGCCATTCTACCTGTGAGGGCAGGTTTGGACAACAAATACTTGAGTGGGTCGACCTTGGATATGAGCTTGGTCTTAGTATTTAGCAGGTAATGGTGAAGTTTCTGAAAGGTAAAAACAACAGCCAAGCAAGCCTTCTCAATCTGAGGATAATTACATTCATAGGTGATGAGGGTGCGACTCAGATAGTACACTGCTTTCTCTTTATGGCTAAGGTCATATTGGGCGAGCAGTGCACCAATAGCATATTGCGTAGCGGAAATATAGAGCAAAAGTGGTTCTCCCGGAGTGGGAGGCATGAGGATAGGTGGATTAGCCAGGTACTGTTTAAGCAAAGCAAAGGCTTGTTGTTGCTCAGGTCCCCAAATGAAAGTGATGTCCTTCTTAAGCAAATGAGTGAATGAGTGACATTTATCTGCAAGCTGGGAGATAAAGCGGCGAATGGCTTGAATTTTCCCTTGCAAGCTACGCAGTTGCTTGATATTCTCAGGTGGAGGCATTTCTGTGATGGCAGATACTTTAGCAGGGTCTACCTCAATACCTCGTCTTGACACAATGAAGCCTAATAGTTTCCCAGATAGCACACCAAAGACACACTTCTTTGGATTTAGCCTGACTTTGTATTCACGTAGGCGTTCAAAGATACGCCGCAAAATGATAGGATGTTCCTCTCTTGTTTTGGACTTCCCAGGATGTCGTCTACATAGTCTTCCATGATGTCATGAATCATATCGTGAAATATTATTGTCATGGCCCGCTGATAAGTTGCTCCCGCATTCTTAAGGCCGAATGGCATCACCTGATAACAGAAGGTGCCCCAAGGAGTTATGAAAGCTGTTTTGTGTTGGTCTTCCTCAGCGATCTTAATTTGATTATAACCCGAAAAGCCATCCATAAGTGATAGCATTTCATACCCTGCGGTTGAGTCAACAATCATGTCAATGTTGGGCAACGGAAAGTCATCTTTAGGGCAAGCTTTATTGATGTCCCTAAAATCTGTGCAAATTCAGATACCAATAGGTTTCTTCTGGACAGGAACAATGTTCGATATCCATTCAGAATAATCAATTGGCCTGATGAATCCTGCTGCAAGCAACCTTTCCAACTCTTCTTTAACTAACAAGGCCACTCTTGGGTGCATCTTTCGAAGCTTCTATTTGATAGGCTTAGCGTCTGCGTGCACAACCAAGTTATGCACGACCAAAGTTGGATCTAAGCCGGGCATGTCTTTGTAAGACCATGCGAACACATCAATAAACTCTCGCAGTAGCATAGTGAACGTCTTTTGTTCTCTGGCTGAGAGTGATGCTCCCAATTTTACTATCTTGGGATCTTCTTCAGTACCAATATTGACATCAATGGTTTCTTCAACTAACAATTTTGATAAATCCTCCATACGCGTGGGATCGGGAGGTAGGTTGAGATCTTCATCCAAGGATGTCTCTACGAGATTTTCATCCCTGGTGTGGTCACTTTGTTTGTCCTTTGATTTTCTTATTTGTTTGTCAGCCAATGCCTCAAAGAGGTTTTCACTGTGTGACTTGGACTTTGATTTTTTCCGAGGCTTTTCTTTAAATTTTTCTGACCACGAAGTTCAGCCTCCTCGCCGAAGTAGGCGCAGGTGTCTAAGTCGATAAAGAAACCCTTCTTGTGATCTCCAATTGGAATTGTATCCCTTATGCCCATGAACTCTGCAATAGCCTCGTCATTCTCGAATAAATCTAGTGGCACGTGATGTTGTTGGTCCCATTCAACAAGGGAGGGGTATACAAGGTCAAGGGTTGGTTCATTGGGGGTGATGGTTAGGACAGCATTATTCATGAAAAGGTTCGTGGAGGCCAGATCCTCATATTGGCTACAACAGGAATCCGTATCGCTATCTAGATAATCGGAGCTATCCTCATGCTCAGAACAAGTCGCATCTTGATCGTTGGGGTGTGCTCCATAAGGGTGAATCCCAATGCCATATCTTTCTGTTTTGAAATGTGGAAGAGGGACTGGTTCTCTTTGTCCTTGTTCATTCCTCCCACATCCTAGGCCTTTGTAGCCCATGGAGTACATCATTCTGCTAGATTTTTCATATTCTGGGGTTTGATAACAAGATGGCTGAGTGTCCTCAGGGACCCAAGTAGTAGGTGGATCAAGTAATTTTTCCTCAGCTAACAAGCCTCCAGGTAGGAACGACCCAATAGTATGTTCCTCTCTAGGTCTCCTGAAGCAGTAGTTGGGTCGACCTCTAGTCTTGGGCGACAAGGAGAGGTCTGAAACCAAGAGCGCTTGTTGTACATTATACTCCCCACAGCCATAGTCCAGAATTTTCATCTCCCATGAATTAAATGGAGATGTTGAAGTAGATGCCCCATGAGTGCAAGAACGAAGAGAATTTGAATCTACTCAAGATTCCATGGCCTCAAAATGAAGAGGGACAGCTATATCTATGGAGGGACATGCATATGTACCCTTTCGTGCAAAGCTATTAAGAGCTCTATAATGAGCAAAGGGCTCTGAGTCTCCTGGTATTGTTATTGTATGTCCCTCATGCTTCAGCTTGATGCATTGATGAAATGTTGATGGCACTGCTTGCATGGCATGGATCCATGGTCGGCCTAGAAGCATATTATATGGAAGTTCCAAGTCTAAGACGTGAAACTTTATCTGATGGCAAGTGGGGCCCACCTCCATTGGCATCGTAATGGTGCCTGCTGACTCTCTTTCCGCGTTGTCGTATGCGGTGATAGTGATGATATGGGACTCAAGATCTACCTCTGTATGTCCCAATTGTTTGACCAACTTAAGCGTGCAAATATTCAATCCTGATCCATTGTCCACAAGCACCCGTTTGATTTTCCTGCGGGTGACAACTACCTCAATGTATAAGGGAAGATTATGTGTAGGATTCTCAGTAGGGACCTCCCTATGGTTGAAAGTGAGATGCTCACTGGGTGTAATATTTTCCACCGCGGCTTGAAGGTATGCAGGATCAACTTCTAAAGGCACTCCCGACCCCTGAAGAGTTTGATACAAAATTTCCTTATGCACATTGGATATCTTGAGAAGATCTAAGATCGAGATCTTAGCAGGTGTCTTCTCAAGTTGTTCTAAAAGGTTATATTTACCAGTTTGTGGGGTCAACAGAGAGGGTTCTGGAATCACGAGGCGGGCATGCCTTGTTACCGCAGCGTAGTCCTTTTCCTTGATCCGGATGGTATTGACACGGTCAGTAGGGGAGCGAATACATCCAATAAGTGAATCGTAATGATTGTTATCTCTCTTGGTATACAAGTAATTCGTGGCTTTATAGGTTTGGGATGACTCTCCCCGATCTGGTTTTTCCTTTTCCGACTTATCATGCTTGGGGAATGGTTCCTTATAAATCCCCATTTTCTTGTTAGGTGTTTGCAGGTGGCTAGGGTTATCCACCTCTATCTCCCCGTTGTCAATGAGGTCTTGAATATAGTGGCGAAGTTGCAAACATTTGTTTGTTTTATGACCTTTAACGCGATGCATTTCACAGTATTCATGCTCCTTATACCATGAAGGTTTAGGAGCGTTGTCATCGAACGGTTGTGTTGTAGGATAGGTCATCATGTGGGCCGCATCCAACTGTTTTAGTATGACAGACAACGGCTCATTGAGGGAGGTGAATGTTCTTCGCTTTGGTGGTGGTTGAATTGGGCCCTTGGTCAGTTTAAAAGGTTGACTGGTTTGGACCGTTTGAACACGTTTGGAATCAGTGATTCCGTCTCCCACCACGTTTTTGTTTTTGTTAAAGATCTTTGGATTTTCAGCGGGCTTGACACTTTGGTTGTCTTTAGATTGGGTTTTGAGGGTGCCTTTGGCAATGAGGGCCTTTTCTATTTGAATCCCTTTCTCGATAACCTCCTCAAAGGTGCGGACACAATGCATTTGGAGGTGGAAAGCTATATCTGGGTTGAGATTAGGGACGAAAATACTGACTAGCTGCTTCTCAGGGAAAGTGCAAGGGAAGCGACTAGCTATCCCTCTCCATCGTTGGAGGAAGCTGGCGAAGGTCTCATTCGGGCGTTGTTTTGTACTGCACAAGTCTGCCATGGTGACGTCACTCTCTATGTTATATGAGAAATGACGCACGAATCTTTCCGCCAATTCTGGCCAGGTGAAAATTGATCCTCGTGGCAAGCGCGTAAACCATTCTAATGCTTGACCTCCGAGACTCTTAGGAAAAAGTCTGATGAGGTAATTATCACTATAAGACACCTCTTGACATGCCATGTAGAAATCTTTAACATGATCCCTTGGGTCTCCCTTTCCTTTGTATTTGTCAAACTTTGGCATATCAAATTTCTTTGGAAAGGGTTGAAGGGTCATTGTCTTGTCAAAAGGATAGGGGCATAGTTCTTCGTATTGGTATTTCCTAATACTCCCTATATTGCTTTCTTGTATGCTCGCAAGCGTTGCTTTCATAGATTGTACTTCTTGTGCGAGCAATTGTTCTTTAGTGGGAGAAACGGGGATGTGTACATGATGATACCCTGTGTCTTCTTCTCCTTGGTTTTCTCGATGGAGTTCGTGGATCCTAAACCTAGGCTTTGACTTTTGAACATTCTTGTTTGTGTCTTTCTGTACTTGGAAAGTAAGCAAAGCTAGTTGTCGGCTTAAGTTACTGAGTTGTTGTTGGATTGTGACTTGGTTTGTGTCTTCTTCTTCTAAAGGTTCCTCCTCTTCGTATTGTGGAGGTTCTTCCCCTGTCTCATGTTCTATCTTGTTTCTTCGTGGCACTTTGATGAGGGGTATTCTATGCCCTACCACTTTATCATTTTCTACATAAGAAGTGGAAGCATGTCCGCCTATTAAAATATCTTCCATATTGATAAGGGGGTGTTCCTCCTTAGTAGTGTCATTTGTTTGTAGTATTGGTTCCTTCTCAATGGGCAATTTGGCCCCTAATTCCATGACCCGTGCCAAAAATCTATCTTTGTTTCTAAGGAGAAACTCATCTAGTAGAGTGGGGTCAAAATCAAAGTTTGCGTGTGGTGATTCTAATTCATTTCCACTATGATCGACCATCTCTTCTGTTTCCTTTTTTGCAGAAAATAGTGGTCCTAGATCGTGTCCGATAAATGGGTTTGACCCTTGTCTATTAGAGGTTTCCCAAGCTTGCGCCTGTTGTTCCTCATATGTTTGTTTCTTTAACCCTAGACGCGTCTTAGGAGCCATGTTTTCGTGATAAGTTTCACTAAGGTAAGTTGTAGATTTGTTCAAAATTCAATGACTACCCCTAAGTGAAACACAAGATGTACGTGTTAAGAGTAAATTAACAGTGTGAGAATACCAATGTGATAGAATGATAAAGTCACCAATGAAACAATCGTTTGGTATCAAAACTTAATCAAATGAAGTACCTCCTAGATTATGTTTTAAAGTAATTTACGACGCTAGATGATTAACAAGATGTCTCCACTTATGCCAAGTTCAAAGGAATGAACAAAACGTAAGTAAATACATGAAGTTAAATGCGATCTCCCAATCAAGATATACGATGAGCAAGCTCAAGTCTAATTAAGACCTATATCTCAAAAAGTGTCAATTACGATTTGCGAATGACACAACAATATCACCAAGATATGTTAACCCACTTTGCAAGAAAGTGGAGTATTGATATCGAGGTGTTATTGATATAACACGCACAAATGGTAGTTCCTAACACCTTTTGAAATCGAGGTAATAATAAAACTGAACAAAAAAAGCTCAAAGTATAGCTAGGAATAGTTAAGAATGTGTGCAGCGTAACCGTACAATATAGGTATTTATGTCGAGTTTACAAGAAACAAGACGTAAATATCGAAATTGTAATGATACGAGACAAACAAACTAACTCCTCTATGGAAGTCTGCAGTGATGAACCATGCCTAACTACAATGACAATCTTGACGTGGGTATCAAGATCACAATGGCTACCAAATGACGTGAAAACGCCTCCACTCACTTTAGACGTTTAACTAACCCAGCCGCAAACATGGATGGGTGTAAACAGACAAAAAAGTGAGCAAGAAACAAACGGTTTGTAACACAGAAGGTAGTCACACCTTCTTTTGATCAACAAAGTGTCAAAAGAATGTGAAGGAAGTAGATCAAAATGGGGATGACAAAAAATGCTGGTCTTCATTTCGGCAGATTTTCGCTTTACCTTACGGTAAGTGAAAAACTAAGCGAAAGTAACATGTCACATGTTTCGTGATGCAAAGATGGTTCACAACTCAACACTATTTTAGAAGTGGTCAAAGTGGGTTCCTAACCAAAGCATATTTTCCTAGGTGGTTCTCTCATCCTAGGTGTTACAAAATTGTCCACAAGGTGAGCGTGCAATTTACCCAAATAGTCGCACTGACTAGTCTTGGGAGTATCTCAGCTTTACTTTGCCCCCTTCAAGCACAATGGGCAGGTAACTAGTGCATCCATCGTGTACTATCAAAAGGGTCGCCATAACGGAAAACCTCGTAACACTATCTCACAAAGGAATCACTAGTCAGGTAGGTAGTGCAGAGAACTTCCCATTTCATCCACAAGGTTCCCTCTTGTGTGGACTACTTTGGGGTTCTTGGAACCACCCCCATTGTTGTAGCTTAAGGCGTTATGCCAAAGGGGTTATGTTTTAGTTGAGTGGAGAGGGACGTACCCTTTTCTGAAACCTACAATACATTGTTTTGAATATGTTATTCTTTTTATCTTGTTTAATTAGGTGTAGTTTACTTGAACACCTTTTGGCAACTTGTATAACAACTGTATTAGTAGTTTTGGACTTCGTTTTGATTCCTCATTTCTTTGACAAGCGTTTTTAGGTCCTGCACTCAAGCGTTAGTAGTTCTCCAAGAAAATCACATTATTTAAAAGAGGATTAAGAGTTGCTTTTGATTCTCAAGATCATCTAAGGATGCAAGAGAAGAGGATACACAATAAATAATCCAACTAAAAATTAAAGAAAATCTTTTGCAATCAATGAACCATACAAAAAGCTTGATAAATGTTCATTCCCTTAAAACAAAAGTGAAAGATGAAGTTTCCAATTTACCAAATGTTATAGAATGAAGACTAAAGTTACTTTTGATTCTCAAGATCACCCTAAGGTGTAAGAGAAGAGCATACACAAACTTTTATCCCAACTATATAGAAATGGAAAACTTCAAATCAAAGGACCATTGAAAAATGTTTTGTAAAAAGTTCATTCCTTTAAGCAAAATGAATAATCAAATTTCTAAGTTTAATCCCAATGTTAAAAAGATAGAAATCAAAGTTGTTTTTGATTCTCAAGATCACCCAAAGGTGTGAGAGAAGAGCATACACACGCTTTGGTCTAAATCGAGTAAGCATGAAAATACAACATTCATCAAAACAATAGACATGTTAGAAAATGACTAGTTTTAAACTAACAGAAAAACCTACAATTTTTGTAAGTATGAATCTAGAATTTATGTTTTCATTGCATATTTAACTTCAATACTTTTCCAACGCAAAAAAAATGGAGTCATTTCGAGTTCGGAAGCAAAAGTTATGGCCTTCGGAAGATGGGTTACGCATATGCTCTTATGCTCACAGGTATACACTTGACATGCACTAAAAAAATGTCAAAAAAAACATCCCTTAATTTGTAAAATGGTCAAATTTTTCCAAACCAAGATTCAATTTTGACAACAACCCATCACATTAATATATGAATAGAAGACTCAACGCTATCAAACATTAACATATATGCTCAAGAATTTAAGATTTTCAAGAAATTGACAAAACTAGCATGTAGAATGATGAAAAAGTAAGCTCTAAAAATGAAAACATGATGAAATCTTGAAATTTTCTCACTAAGATTTAATTTTAATAGCAACCGACCACATTAATATGTAAATAGAAGACTCAACACTATCAAACACTAACCTACATGCTCAAGAATTTAAAAATTTCAAGAAATTGACAAAACTAGCATGTAAAATGTTGAAAAAGTAAGCTTAAAAAATGAAAACATGATGAAATCTTGAAATTTTCTCACCAAGATTAAATTTTGACAGCAACTCACCACATTAATATGTAAATAGAAGACTCAGCACTATCAAACACTAACCTACATGCTCAAGAATTTAAAATCTTCAAGAAATTGACAAAACTAGCATGTAGAATGTTGAAAAAGTAAGCTCTAAAAATGAAAACATGGAGAAATCTTGAAATTTTCCCATCAATTCCAATTTTGATAGTACTTCACCTCCTTCATACCTACAAGGAAGACTCGACACATGCAAACTCAACAAAACAAGTTAAGAAAAACAAGTTAGATCAACATGTGTAAAAGAGGGTTAGTAATAAAAAAATGAAACTTAACTACAACAACTTGAAATTAAGTGCAAAGGATAATGGAGTAACTCCCACTGGGCGTGCCAAATGTGTGCATGTGTTGTTTGCTTAATGCTAAATGCTAATATGAAGTAAAAGACTAACACCTAAAATAGCCTTAATTAACAATTTAGTTAAAACAAAGCTACTTAACACCATTATGATAAGAATAAAACAAGGGTTAGATGCTTAAACATTCATTAATACAAACTTTGAAACTAACAATGTTCAAACATCTAAAATCCTCTATTCTCTAACAACAAATAAATGAATGGACCTAAGTAGGCTCCATGGCAATAAAAATATGCTTGTCTTTGGTATGCTCCAAGAAACCTAGGAATGAGGGCTTGTCAAAGTTGGACTATAAGACCCTTCTGACACCTCCCATATGACCTAAGCACTTTAGGAAAGGGGCTTAAACTCTTCAAGATGACGAACTCTCAAGAAGGGCAAAGTGAAAGCTTTTAGTCTATTTTGCTATAAGCTTTGCATTTACTCTTCTCAAAAAGTTTAGGTGTGTGTATAAAGGTAGAAGTGGAGGGCTCCTTATATAGCCCAATGAATGAAGGATTCAACACTTAATCCCTTTGCATGTGAGATAAAGGTAAAACATGATTAAGAATGGATAAGGTTGTTTTATAAAAGGTAACCTTATTTTAGAAGGGTTTAATTTATGCTTAGCAAGTCATGGGAGTTGGGGGTGTTTTAATTAATCAGAGGTGATTAACTAATAGGTAGATGTAAGCTTTATAAAAGCTAATTAGAGGAATATTAGTACGATTTAGGCTATTAGAAGGGGATTAAATCAATTAAATATTGATTTATTGGTTAAATGGAAGGGGAAAAACTAATTAATTAATAATAATTAATTAGTCTAGGTAGAAGGGGTGATTTATTAACGGAAGGTCGTTAATTAGGGTATTTATTGGATAGGCGACTTAATTAATTATCTTAGTGTAATTAATTAATGATGATATGAGGGAAAAAATGAGCGCCTATTGACAATATGTCGTCAATTTGCTAGAAAGATAGATAATTAGCGCAATTTAAGTATTTAAATTACTTGGGCGTAATTATGGGTGTCTACATTTTGCAATTAAAGGCTGGGTAGGGGCACAATCACCTTCCTCTTCCTCAGAGTTTGCTCAAGTAGCCATTTCGGCGTATCAGAGGGAGTTGCCATGGTTGTAGAAGCTGGTATCATACTCTCAAGGGGAGAAGATTCTACTAGTGGAGGAGGAATAGTTACCAACATGGTAGTAGATCCAATAAAAAGAGGCACATGAGGGGGCGTGTTGGTGATCACTTAAGGTACCAGCAGTGAGGGGTGAAAGTCCTTTTAGAGAAAATACTGGCCATTACTGAAGAAGTTGATGGAGAATAAGGAGGTAGGAGTGGTTGTGAGGAAAGAGGCAGTTTAGATCCAGACTCCAAAGCCTTCGATGCAAGAGATAAGGTCTCTTCAGTTGAGCAATCAGCAAATGGTGAAACCAGAGGCTGACTTCCTTCTCCTTCCAAAGTAATTTCTCCTATTTCTAGTAGCGTTGGTGATTCTGGCACATTCACCATTTCTACTGGAAAAACAATTGAAGAGATTTCTCTTTCTTTCCTCTTTTTGACAATCTTGACCTTTATAGGCCCCCTAAAAGACTTTCTGTCCTTTTCCTTTTTGGAGGGCCCCACCTTTGAAGCAGCCAACTTTGAAAAACTTATCATCTTTAAAATTCATTCCCCAAGAGGATAGCCATGCTTTGGTGCCACTAGCAAGGATTAGAGCCGACCTATCTGAAATGGAGGCTTTTTCACTGACTGACCAATCAATAGGTGGGAAAACATATTGATCTTCATTTATCCCATCATAGGAAAGATCCAAAACACTTTCATTGTCGCTCGTACCTTCTGGTAAATCAGCAAGCTCCAGTGTTTGAATCTTAGCAATTGTCAATCTGTTATTATCCTTTCTGCGAATAGCAACCTCATTCCGCAGATCGATCCAAATATCCTCTATGTTTGGCCTGTGCAGATGCTGGGTTCCATATTCCTTGAGCACTCCTCGGATGTCAAAACCGTCTCAATACTTCATATGCTTCTTCAACTTGTCCTGAAGTTCGTGGACAACATTTTTGGCCTTCACCACTATTGAGCAAGTGTATCTCCCAATAGAAATTGGGAAGGATACCGCAGCCTTATGTTTACTTTGTTGGAATTTATGGAAATCCAACAGTTGCCTAATCAATTCCATCAATATCAGTTTATCCCCTGGATATCGGGGCAGGTGAAAAGGATCTCCATAGTACATGACCACTCGAAGATATGTAAACTTCTTGAATTGTAAGAAGATACATCCCCATTTGGAAACTTCGGCCCAAGCCTCATCTGAGACTCTTGTCTTCCTCAATTCAGGGTTTAGCCTGCAGATGTTTTCATAGAAGAAGGCATCATTCACCCTTCTGAATTGGTCTTTGGATCCCTTCTTTGTCAATTGATAGGGAAGTATTGATACACTTGGTTCACCATTCTACTTCCCTTGGTATCATAGCCCAGGATAATTCCTCATCCTGGCTGCTGCCCTATGTGACATATGAAGACATATTTCAATTTCCCCATTGACAAGACCGTTGTCATTTGGGAATCAATCTCATTGGTTGATGAGAGTGCCCTAGTCAATCCCTTGCTGATTCTTCTTGATGGTGATCATGAATTGATACATCCATCCTTGGAACACATTTGATTCGGGCAAACCAAAAACCTGACTCAGTAGAGTAATGATGTCATTGATTTCTTAGATGAAATCACTCCTGGGGATAAGTCTTGGAAATTCATGGAGACAGCCGGCTTGGCCTTGATCAGGAACTTCTTGTTTACATGCTTGATTTAGTCTTCCTGATCACTTGTCCCAGGATTTCTGAGCTGACTTGATGTCCAACTCTCCATACTCTTCAAAATTGGGTAGTTTAAGGAGGTCGTCAAAGTATCCTCCGTCCAATTTGATCACTACTTCACCTGCCTGACTTCTGACAGAACGAGAAACTGAGTCATAACTAGAGGCACAGGACAAGATGAATTCTGGACATTGAGTGGACATGGGAAAACCCGTTGCGAGAGGCAAACCACTATCAGCTATAGATTTCATCCATGGAGTTTGGGAGGAACTCCTTACCCTACTCTAGAAATCTTCAATATCTATATTCCCAAGCTTTGTGTCCCGGATGTCATAGTTGCAATCAATATATGATGTAGACTCCACCTTTTTAAACTTGTATTTCATTCTTCCCTTCTTCTCTGTCTTTTCTTGAGATGGACCAGGGTCTGACATGAAGGATGTCGAAGGAAGGAAGTTCCAGAGATCAGGGGATGTCGAGCATTGTGAAAAACCCTGATCTACTGGATATGTCGGAAGAATGGAAGAGTCTGACACTGGTGGGAAATCCAAGAAACCTGATCTGCTCAGAGTGTTTTGAAACTCTAGAAAGTCTGGCACTGCTGATGATGTCATAAACTGAAGAAAGCCCGACACTTGTGTTGATGTCGTGAAACTGAAGAAATCCTTATGACACTTGTGTCCAAAATAGGATGTCCAGAAACTGAAGAAAGCCCGACACTTGTGTTGATGTCAGAAACTGAAGAAAGCCCGACACTCCAAACCTTCAATATACTTTGGGTCTTCGACACTGCACAACAGCCTTCAAAAGCCGAGAAGGGAAAAATAGGGTTTTTTGTTGAATTTCAAACATGCAATCTCCTTTTTTTACCATTCATGTACTAAGCACATAAGAAAATTCTGAGGAAATAAAACCAAGTGGTAAATTCGAAAATATATACCCTAAAACCTAAACCCCTTTTAGAACACGACTCCAGAAAGAAGAAGACTAAAAATCCCTCAAAACCTAGTTAGAAAATGAGAAGAATTCACGCGCAATCAATCCATAAAAACTAGGAACAAAGAATGGAGAGAGAAATACCTTTAACCAGAGAAAGGAAAGATTGAAAATAGGCGATTCAATCGAGCACAAGTGAGCTTTCGGGTTTCAAGATTGGAAGAGCATGTATGAAAATCCACGAGTTAAAAATACGTCTGATAAAAATGACGTCGAAATCCACGTATTTATAAGAAAATTTGTAATTAATACACTTCAGCTTGGCACGTGCCAACTCACCAACGACTCGGCATTAATGCCATGTCAGCATGTTCGAGAGGTCCAAAAACCCGACATTCAGGGAGCTTAGAGAAATTTGGGTTTCGGGAAACACAAGACATAGTGCATGAGATGTTTAGATCCTTCACAGCTCTGAAAAACCTGATACAAAGGACTAAATCGGACTTCGGGTATCGGGGAACAGGTGACACAAAACATGTTTTGAATAAGGCATGTTCTGATGCACTCTCAAGGTCTCAAAACCCGAATTGACTCTACATGAAGTGGGTTTTAGGTTTCGGAAAACAGGCTTGACACAAAGCATGTTTTTGAATAGGTAATGTTCCGATGCACCGTAAAGTCACTGAAAACCTGAATTTCTCTTAAAGAGGCAATATTGCAAAATCAACTTCAAAAATTTTGTAGGGGTTATCTGATCGTTTTGTCGTGAACTCAAAACGGAGATAACAGGTTTATAATATAACCATATAACAACATTATTTAATTAGTAAAATTAATTAAATAATGAATTTATATTATGCATAATTAATTAACCTAACACTTTACATTTCTTAATCCATTTATAACAGTCCTTAAAAATTCTAGGCCAATAGTGCCAAGCTCTTATGATTGTGAGGGTTGTTGTTCTTGGTGAAAAATGGTCACATGTAGACCCCTTCATGAAACTCTTTGAGTAGTTGTTGTACTTGATCCCAATCAACACACCTCAACAATATCCCATTTATATCCTTTTTTGAATAGTATTCCATTAATGTAAATAAAAGGAATATCATGTAAACGAAAATATCTTCTCTTATTTCTATCAATACCATAAGGGTATGTTCGATGTTGTAAAAAGTTGATCATATCAGCCATCTAACTTGAAACTGGAACTTCCTGATAGAGTTCAAGTTGCTAAATTTTTAGCTATAAGAAGACTGCAACATTTTGAGTTTCCATATCTATAATTAAATTCTCAAAAATTCCTTTTCCTTTGAATTTTTTGTCCACTCTAATGTCGACATCATAATCCATCACCTTAGTAATCCATCCAACTCTCTTTTCATTCAATTATTTGTTCAACAGGAAATACTTCATGTTCAAATGAGATACTAAGACATGTATCTCGTTCTTTGAGAGCATGTACTTGAAATTTTTAATTCCTATAAGTACTGCAAGTACTTGTTTCTCAAGAAATGTGTACCTTATTTTGTAGTCATGAAGACTTTACCCAAAAAAGGAAATTGACTTCTCAATATCATCATCATTCACTTGAGTAAGAATGGCTGAGATAGTTTCATCTCTGATGTAGCCTAGATTTCTCAGTTATCACCTAGTCATGCTGGCACTTCACTTAGCACAAGCTGAGCACTCACCCCAAAGTGTGCCAAGGTACCAGGTCCCCTCTTTAGGGTTGTTATAGCAGGATGGTAGCATGGTGTAACGATAAAGACATATATTTAGAAACTAATCCATCATTACACAGTTATACCGAACCAAATCTATAAAGGCATGCATTCAAGTATAAATCATCAAGAAATCAATAGTATGCAATGATAACACATAAAAGACACTTTGGTTCAGCCAGTATTCTTCATATAGTAAACATGACAACACTACAGAAGCTCGATACAATAATAGTCATGTACGCATGGATCTGTTACAATTATCCAGTATTATGCACTCATGAATCTCTAACCCTTCAATATTGTCACCTTTCAACTAGGTGATTCATCTAATATATATAGGGTGGGGAACTTGCCCTTCACTACTAACTATGCCAAAAATAGGTCACACGCTAATAATAGCCATGCACTGTTTACAATTATAGTCATACATGCAAGGTATTCTATCTATAGATCACTTATAGTTAACTAGAGTGATGAATCTATTCTTGGATTACTTCCATGCAAGAGTGCTTTGATATGATCCTCAAAATATAGACAAAACGTGGCACACAAGTTTCAACATCACTTTGTGTGTTCCATATGCCAGCCTCTGAAAATAGACTTGATCTACGAAATCAGAAAAGTCCCGAGAATTTGACTCTACACCTCTGCGTGCGATGTCTTCCTATTCCTTCGTGCCTTTGATCCCATCTTGTTTTTCCCCGCGGACTCTATGTGTGAGTTCTAATAAGTTTTTTATTTGACCAACATTACCCCACACTAATCTCATTGTCACCCCTGACAATGGTGATGTCCACAACTGAGTAAAGAATAGTTGAAATACAAGATGTTAAATGAATTTTACACAAAGAATAGAAAAGAATTAAAGAATCAAAGAATTATTTAGGCTTCAAGCTCCTCCATTTATTTTTGAAGAATCATCTCTAGATAATCCTCCTTTATGTCTGCTTCTAAGTTCTCCCACTATATTAATGATTTTTCCTACTTTCTCTAGAACATCCACAATGATAGATTTCAGCTCATCCTGAGTTAGTTTTCCTTTCTCATTCTAGATTGCAAGCATAATGGTTAACATAGATGTATGCATCCCTCCCAGCACATCCATCTTCTGAGCAATGATTTTTCCAAATTCATCTAACCTCTCTTTATGCAATGCCTGTGCCATAGCCAATGCCTCGCACTTCTGTTTCACCATAGTTAGTCGTTCAACATGGCATAGTGTGTCATCCTTTATGGCCTTTTGCACCTCATTGTCTTCTACCAGTGTTTTTACCCTTATTAGCGCATCTGGAGCTGTGTATATCATTAAGGCATGATTGGATTTCTTCATCTCCTCTTGGAGTGCTTGTAGTAGGACCTCATATGTAGCAATCTTCCTTGCTACTGCAAGCCTGTGCTTTTTCTATTTCTGTTGGATCCTTGGGCTGCTCTGGTATACACACCTTTTCATCCTCCAATACTAATTTTATTATTGTCTTTACGTAGTGCATCGCAGAAGGAAATTCTTTTAGTACTTGTGACTCCAAATGTGGGTGTACCTTTAGTACATCATCTCTAATTTCCTTCGCCATACTAATAAAAGTCTCATATTTCCTTTTGCTCAGATCCCTCTCCTATACTAAATGTTCTATTTCCACATTCTTTGCCTTTAGCTCCTCTGCCGGTGCTTTTATTGTAGCAGATTTGTCAATGTTTCTTCTAGCTACCTCAGTAGATACTTTCACCAAGGCATTGCTTACCTGCTCATCTGTCATAATAGTTGGTTTAATTTTCATGTGTTGGGCTTCTGGTGTCTTCTTAAATTGTCTAGACACACATGATTCTTCACAAACATCAAAATCCGGTTCATTCATATGTGTATGCGTCGACCATGAAAGTTTCTTTCGTGTTCATAATGTTGCCTTGTTATCATCCATAAGAACCCATCTGAAAAAATATTTTTGTGCATCGGTGCTCTGGAACCAAGTGGGAACAATCTTCTCCTGGTCTTCTACACACCCCATTGTTTATACCCTCACATCCTCACTTTTCCGATGGGACCTTGGCCCTTTTGGAATGGCGGAATCAAGGTTAGGAATACTGGTTGTACCCTCATCCTTTCCTTGTGTGGCTTTTGATTGCTCCCTTTCTTCCTCTCCGCTCAGTTTTTCCTCCTCCTCATTCTGAGGCTCCTCTTATGCCCTATGACCAACTAGAGATAGAAGTGCTTTCTCCTTAGACTCTTCCACTTATTCATCTGGATTGAGCTTTCTTATTTTCATCTTCTCCTCAGGTTCCTCTACCGGTGAGAGATTCTATGACTTCCTTGTTGTCTAATGGGCTTCTCCTTGTGACCTTGTGCAATTGAACACCTTTATGAACCATTGGTCACCCTACACTACGTCAGTATTTTCTTCTCCTTGTGAAGCCATCACGTGCTCTTCCTCTTATCCACTAGATGGTTGCTTCCTCCTATGCACCAAACCACCACTATCTGCATGCTCTTCGTCCTCTTCCTTGTCATCTTTCATGGGTTTAGAAGGCCTAGGTGTCAGGATGTTTTCCATAGTATGCTTCCCCTTTGGTGGTCCTAGGAGAGCGAACTTGTTCTCTACACACTTATTATTTTCCATCTTTGGTTTAAGTTGGAGATATATGAGCACGACCCCAATATCCCCAATAGCAAGTGCTTCTGGTTTGATATTCAAAATCTCCAAGATAATACTCTCGTTGTAAGCATTCTTCCCCGGATATCCATGCTTCTTTCCCAAGGTGTGGTATTTGCAATCCACCTTGTTTGCATTAAACACTAACCTCATTGTATCAGTGAACCGATGAACAAAAGCTTGGAAATACTAAACTATGAATGCATATGGTAGTTTGCACCAGGGGCTCCACAATCCATCCAACATCAGAAAATGTGCAATATAAAAATTCTGGTAAAAAGAAAACTAAGTCTGCTTCCCTAATACTGAGGGCAACTCCTTTGGTATGCACCACTCATCTTCAAAAGCCACATGGAGCCTATCATACCACATCTCTGATCTCTCCTTTACCTCATCTATCATAGACCTCTTACATAGATACTTGCCAAATATTTCAGCTGGAGACTTGTTATTCGTAGGGTATCCCCACATATTTTCTTTCGGGCCATCTAGAACTTCAATCTCCATGAATACTAAATAAAGTAGGACAAAACCAAAACTTATCCTACTTCCTGTGCACGCTTCCTCTACTATTTGTTCTGTAATAAATCTGGCAATGTTGTAAATAACCCCTTCTAACATGCGCTTTGCCACATGCAACCACATTGAGTTCACTTGTGACCAACGATCTTGGTCATTCAACTTGGTAATCAGGTGCGCTACTACTTTTACTACCAGACAATTGTGTAATTTATCGATGTCCATTATGTGCAGTCCTTTCTAATATCCCAAAGCTTTGTGTGTTTCTAATATGGAAACCTTATCAGCTAGGTCATTTTGATGTCCTCACCCGTCACCTTCAAACCTGTTACCATGGTAATTAAAATGGGTGTTAGTCTTACCCTTCACCCTGAAAAATAGAAGAAGTCCTCATGGACTCGGCTCATTAGCCACCTATATAATGGTGCATATTTCCCAAAGTATGGGAGCTCATATAATTGGCAAAAACCAATCCTTTTCAATAATTTCTCCCCTGCATCATCATATATCGATATCCCATCACTAGTTCACCTATCTGTTTGGGAGTTTAGTAAATCATCCAACTTATTATGATTGTCCTTGGTTCGATGGTTGTACTCACTTATTTTTCTATGTTGTATGTGGGAATCCCATTCCTAGCCCATAATTACCTCTTTAGGGTACTGCATCTTTGAAAAATTTCTCTCAGGAGTCATCTCTTCCTCCTCTTCCACTACTACCTTCTTCTTTCCTTTTACTACTGCTGCTTCCTTCTTTGGAGCCATTCTTCCCTTTGTGTTGTGTTTCTACACCTTCTTCTGTAAATCTTAAATGGTTTACTTCAAACCCTAACCTAATTCAACTGTGCCCTAAATTGTAATTGTGAAATCACATGCCCTAGCTTTGCTCTGTCAATTTTCTTCATTGAAAACCTTCTCCTATGGGGATACAAGCTTCTCCAATACATAGATCTTCCTTTCATGCTTGGTTTCACCCTCTTTGCACCTTAAATCACTTACTCAACTCTTCCAACTTAGCTCTCTGTCATATTCTCATAGTTACAAGGGTAGAAATTAATTCACATCCCATCCTTATATAGATTTTAAATTTTTGATGCATTAATTGCTCCTCCACCTACTAAATATTTCTCATTTATGGCTCAATTTTTTCATTTCCACATGGTACATCTTTGCACCACCACTATAACCTTCTAGCACACCTTCCTACCTTCTGGTTATAGAATTCTCTTTAGTGCATACTCTAGCACCCGAGTACCTCGTCACTGCACCTTCTCCTAGTAGTTATCACGACTATCGCTTACCTCACATTATACTTTTCCTTCATTCATCTCCATCCTTGGTTACTTTTGAGAATAAATCCTTTATAAATCACCTTTAGTAGCTTACTTCCTCAATATCCACAACATTATACCTTCTAATTTCACAGCATTTATACCTAGGAGTCACCAACAATCCACCCCATACTAAAAGTATGTGCAGTCCTCTACGCATCAACATGATTCATATTGTAGTTAGCTTCATGTGCACAAGCACGCTTATTGCACAAATACAAGAACTAAATTGACAAAGCATAGTGATGATGAAAGAAACACATTAAGGAAATGAAGGAAGGGAAACCTAATCTATCTGGTAACACTTCCTTATTACAAAACACCAAGAAGACTTATTTATAGTAGGGCTTCAACCTACTCCCGTTAAAGTAACTAGGTAGCCGTGTTCCATCAATTGCTTCTAACTGGCAAGCACCTACCTCAAGTACGTGAGTTATAACATATAGCCCCAACCAATGCACCTTGAGCTTCCTTGGATGGTGTAAAAACTTAGAGTCATACATAAATACCATTTTTCTGACTGCAAGTTTCTTATTCTTGATATGCCTATCATGACATGCTTTCTGGTGCTCTTTCTCCTATTTCTAACTCCATCATGCTATGGCCCAGAGATCATCCAGTTTAACCATGTTCTCAATCCATTTTTCCAAATATTGCTCATCAGCTAGACCTCTAGCACGTGTAATGCGCAAAGAAGGTAACAAAAATTAAATAGGAAGAACAACTTCTGTGCCAAACACCAACTGAAAAGGTGTGACTTTATTCAATCTCTTATATGTTGTTTGGTAGGCCCAAAGAATAGCAGATACTTTTTTCATCCCAATATTTTTGTACCACATCAAAAATCTTGGTCAATGTGTGGCTCAAAATCTTGTTGAAAGCCTTATCAGTTCCATTTGCCTAAGGGTGATAGGGTGTAGTCTTTTGGTGGGCAACCATAAACTCATATAAAAAAAATCGGATTGTCTCATTTAAAAAATGGGTGCCCCTATCACTAGTTAAACTTAAAGGAAAGCTATACCTAGTAAGGAAATTTTCTGATAAGAACCTTACTGTTGTAGCCACTATACAGTCCTTCGTAGGAGCTACTTCTACTCATCTCATAAGATAATATATACAAGTAATGATATAGCGTGATCCAATCCTATGCGCAGCTAGTGAAATAGGCCCTACAAAGTCTATCACCCTTTTCTCAAAGGTTATGCACTTGTAATTGGTCCTAAAGGAATCTCATCTCTCTTTCCTGGTCAACCTAGATGCTGGGCAATGGTCACATTCCTTACAATACTCCTTACAATTCTTATACAATGTTTCCCACCACAAACCAACAACTAGGATCTTTCACGCTGTAGCATCACCTGCATAGTGGTTTCCTATAATACCACATTGGGATTCCTCCATTATATCTCTTTTGTTCATGCTCTAATACACAATGGTGTAACACCTCATCTCTACCTAACTTGTATAAATCACCACTAATTAACATGAATGGTGTCACGCGTATAGAAATTACTTTTTCTTCAAGGATCTCATGCCTTATGGTAACATCTACATCCTTAGGAAGATAGAAATGTCCTCTAATTCTATTGGCATGCATTGTAACTGATATAATTGTGCATCAGGCATGGTATCTTCTATTGTTTGGGATTCTTCACCTGATTGAACTATAGACAAGTGATTTGGTCCAGAATTACTTTTCCCTGGCTTTACCCGACTGTAAAGTCAAATTCTTGAAATAAGAGCATCCACCTACATATGTGCCCTTGTAAGATGGGCTTGTTCACCAAGTACTTCAATGTCATATGGTCTATATAAAACAAAAAAGGTGTGGCCAATAGATACTGTCAAAAATTTTGCAAGGCATATATTATGGACAAAGCCTCGCGCTCTTTAGTGGTATAATTTTGTTCTGCAGGGATCAATTTCCTACTAGCAAAACAAATGGGATTATCGATTATACCTTCTCCAGGTTGAGCTAAAACAACACCAATGGCCATGCCAGAGGCGTCGATGTGAACATGAAAAGGTTTATCCCATGAAGGAAAGTGCAAAATAGGTGCGGCAGTAAGTTTATACTTCAGTATCTGAAACGCGCGCTGCTGCGACTCCCCCCAATAGAATGTACCTTTACCGTTGAGAAATTCTTCCAAGGGTGCAACGAATTTAGCATACCCTTTTATAAACTTCTTGTAATACCATGTATGACCCAAAAAAATTGTGCACCTCTCTCTGATTGGTGCGTTCTTTCAATCCTAAAATGACCGCAACTTTAGCTGGATTCGACCAACAACCCCTTCCTTGCAGATTATGTGTCCTAAAATTATGCCAACGAGATTAGAAAAGATACACTTCTTGATATTCAAGGGGATACTAAACTATCTACATATTTGAAATATTAAGCACAGATTGTCAGAATGATCCTTAATTAGCCCATAAATGGTCCAATCATTAACATAGACCTGCAAGAAGTTGTGAATAAAATCCTTGAATTCTTGTACCACTATCCTTAAGAATAAAATAGGTGTATTCTTCAATCCAAAGGGCATCACAGTATAGGCAAAGCTTCCCCATTCGGTAGTGAAGGTGGTATTTTCTTGATCTTCTGGGGGAAATCCTAACCTGATGATACCCAGAGAACCCATCT
The DNA here is from genome assembly GCA_019776745.2 of Taxus chinensis. Classification (NCBI taxonomy): domain Eukaryota; kingdom Viridiplantae; phylum Streptophyta; class Pinopsida; order Cupressales; family Taxaceae; genus Taxus; species Taxus chinensis. The sequence goes on along the minus strand of CM034146.1, from coordinate 969,646,840 downwards.
ATAAATGAATATATCTCGCGCCCAGCCGCTCCTAATATTTGCTCTATGAATAGCATAGGAAAAGGATCTGTAACACATGCTACATTTAACTCTCTATAATCAACACAAATTTGAATCCTACCATCCTTTTTGATACTTATCACCATAGGACTGACCCATTCTAACTCATCTAATGGTCGAATGATCCCATATTTCAACATCTTGTCAATTTCCTCCTTTACTTTCTCACAAAAATTGGGATTCATTTGATAAGGTCACTTCCTAATAGGGTACACACATTCCTTAAGCTTTATCTTCATTTTTCCAAGTGATTTATTGCACGCCTTTAAGTTCATGGTATCCTCTTGGGAATAATTCCTTATAGTCTCGAAGTAACTCTATGATCTTTGCCACTTTTGGTTCTGACCAGTAATCCCTAATTATCACCTCCTTAGGTTCAGCTTCTGTGTCAATATTTACCTTTGTTGTCTTCATAGGTTCATGATATGCGCACGCATCTACATCCACACTGGCTAACACTTCACATGCTCTATGTGAATGATCAAATTCTAAGTGATCAACTTCCTCATCATAAATTATGTAAACCAACTTCCCCTTGTCTTTTTCTAGAGAAGCACACTCAAGTAGTATGGTATCATCTACTTCTTCCTCAAAATGCGCCCTTGTCTCTGTCTCACCAAAAAATTCCTAAATAAGTTCTTCCACTTTCTCACTGTCTCCCATGGTTAAGCACTTGATAAAGCTTAAAGCCTTGTTCACTGGTGGTGTAGATGAGAAGAAGTAAAAATTTTGGATCATCTTTGCAATCAATTTTTGCCAATTTCCAGTGTTGTGATGTAATTCAGCATATACATACCAAGTACATATGCAACCTTATAGAGTAGAATAAAACTGAATGCACCCCAAAGTGAGAGTGGTAATACTTCCTTTCCTGTTGTCCAAAGTCTCTCATATTGCTGGATATAATGTTGAACAGGTTGATCACCATGATAAGGGAAAATATTTGTAGGTGCATTGCTTCTTGAAAACTTGGTTGATAAGGTGGTCCCAATCTCTCCCCATTCCAAGATATTATCCCTATGAACCACCCACCAGTGCACTGTTGTCCCATGCAAAGTATATGACATCATATCTCATCTTTTAATCTGGTCAGCCCAATTTGCCTCCATGGCTTGCAAGAATCTAGAGAGATCTTTAGATCCAGTATATCAGGGTACTGAGTGTTAGAATATGTAGAGAGAGAAAGAATAGAGAAAAGGTGGATTACACACATTTGAGACTATGTGTCCATATATTTATTATAAAATAAATAGTTACAAAATGGTTGATGTAGTTACAACTGGTTAGAACCAACTTGTAATGAGACACCTTATAAATATGCCTTATATTCTTATACCTCGTCTTAAGGCTTATTTTACATAAAGTAAAAAAATAATTATCTAACAAAACTAGAACAAAAAAAAAACCTACGAAATCTTCAAAAACTTTCACCTTGAAAGCAATGCTATGATAAGGTAGGGCTCCATTAAGCTACTTCGTGACCTTCGTAACGGTGTTGTAGCTCCTGAGCTGAATTCCCGAGTTCTCGGATTCCACCTCCCCGAACTCCCGAATCACAGATCTCCTGAATTATTGGACAACCATCCATACTAAGCCATCCACAAGCTCCATCAAGTTGTCTCATGACCCTCATGAGGGTATAATTCCCAAGATCCATAGTCTCCCGAACTATCTGAGAAAAAATCCATACCAAGCTTCATCTACTTTGTATCTTTTCTTACCTTCAAATTTTAGAGCATCTTTATAACGCGTATTCGTCACTGTCCTCACTACCTTCTGCATTTGGTGGGTCTTCAACTATGGCTATATTGGTTGTATTTGATATGACTTTACCCTTGAGCACATCATTGGCTTGAACACGACAATCCCATGTTCTGTGACCTCTTTTCCTACAATAATGACATTCAATCTCTAATTTATCTTTATCTGATCTTCTACGATATTGTCTTTTTCTAGAATAGAATGCACTTTCTTGCTGGGAATGACCTTCTGCATCCTCTGTGGTTCATTTTTCCTCAGCTAGAAGATTTTTTATCATATCATCTAGAGATTGAGATTGAATTTGACTGAGAGTAAAAACTACATTGCTATATTTGGAAGACATACTATTTAATAGGATAGCTTTGGCATCCTCATCCTCAATCACAGCTTTGAATTCTACTCGTTTTCTGATTAGGGACCTTAGATTATTGATGTGGCTTGAAATAGAGACTCCTTCATCCATTTTAAACCTATATAACCGAAGTTTTAGGGAAATTTTGGCATTGAATGCTTTCACTCCAAATACTTTATTTAGAGTATCCCAAATTTCCTTCGATGATTTGTCTGTTTCTACATGATGAAGCTCAGAGTCAGAGAGAGCAAGGCCAATACTAGCTTTCACTCTATCATCTCTACTTTGCCATTGTAACAATTTTGATGCATCAGTAGGTGTTGTCTCTTTCTCATTTACAATGCCCCACAAATTTTTATTCATAAGTTGCATTTGTATTTTCACTCTCCATGTATGAAAATTTAGACCAGAATATTTTTCTATGGGCATTTCCATTTTAATAAAATAGAATAAATACAACTGCATATTTTGGCAGTGAATAAATAAAATAAAATAAAATACCAGTTGCAAAATTTGTGCCCTAGTGCAGGTATTCTTTTTGCTTCTGCTTCTTTCCTGCCTTATGTTTGTGAAAAAATATTTGTGCCATAGCAATTCGTGATTGTAATAATGCTCCATATTATCGCAAATCACAACTGTAAAAATGTCTAAAATCATGATTTTTCATGGCTATTAAAATCTGACTATTTATGCTTCAAAATACTGTTATTTTCCTAAAAAAATGTGCCGTTCATGACTGTATTTTTGTGCTCGAAAATACTATTAATTTCCTAAAAAAATGCCATTCACAACTGTATTTTCATGCTCAAAAATATTATTAATTTCCTGAAAAATGTGCCATTCACGACTGTATTTTCGTGAATTTTTTTTTTACGAAAAAAAAACATGAGTGTATTTGTCTGATTCACGACTATAAAACATGACTTTTCATGCCCTAATGGCGTGCCCTTGATTTCTGACTATGCAACAAATATTCACGAACAAGACTGTTTACTTTTACCCTCAAAAATATTTTCATGATTTCTTTCAAAAATGAAAATGTCTTCTTTCTTCAGCGTGCCCTAATGGAACTCATGAAAATATATTTCTTCCTCCCTCTTTTGCTTGCCCTATGCTCTGATACCAATGTTAGAATATATAGAGAGAGAAAGAATAGAGAAAAGGTGGATTGCACACATTTGAGACTGAGTGTCTATCTATTTAATATAAAATAAATAGTTACAAAATGGTTGATGTAGATACAACTGTTTACCACCAACTTGTAATGAAACACCTTATAAATGTGCCTTATAATCTTATACTGAGAGACCTATACATTGTTGTCCACTCAAAATTCCCCTGCTTTTAAGAAGTTGAAAATTTAAAATTTTGAGGTTAAGTGTCTTCTCTGTTATCCTGGTAATGTGAAAAGTTGAGAAATTGAAAAAAATCTACGTTTTTGGGTCATTTTGTGTGTTTTTCGGGTCTGTCGGACATTTTTGTCCTACGTGTCCCAAGTTTAATCGGGCTCTCTGTTCCCTGATCGGCCGATTTACCCGAAGTCAGTCCTTTTCGGGCTCGACGGAACTTTTTGTTCCAAATGTCCCAAGTTATTATGCACCCTTTGTTCCCTTTTCGGTCGATTTGGCCATGTCGCGTACTCCACGTACTTATGTCCCGCATGTCCTAAAAGAATTTGCGTCTTTTTCCCGCATCATCCGAATCGGCCGAGCCGCGTACTTCACGCTTTCGCGTCCCTCGTGTCCTAAATGAACCAAGTGCCATTCGTGCTAATTTTTCCCACTCTACACAAATATATTGCTTTTCAAATTGGTAGTTATGTATTTAATGTGCATGTATTGCCTTTCTCTCTCTTAAGCGGCTATATAATGAGCATCCCCCCTATGCATTTTTCACACTGTTTTCATGCTATCTATTGCTTGAACCCTTGCGATCTAAATTCCTGTGCACGTATCCATCCCCTCTGCAATTCCATCCCAAGTCTAGCTTACAGCTCTACTCTTTGAATTACTATCAACATGAAGATCAAATTCTAGGGGCAGGAACAAGTCTCACCACTAGAGTCCGTCGTTCCCGATATCAGGGACAGTGAAGTTCACCACCTTTACTTTGGTGATTTTTGGTCGAGGTTGAAAGATGTGAACTCTACACCAATGGCACAGATGATTCATGATAGCAGTCCTGCTTTCGCGGGTGGTTTTCCTATCTCAGTGTAATGTGCAGACATAGTGCTCACATGCGGGACTCATTTCAACCCTAATTCGAGTGAATTAACAGACATACATGGGGAGCTCATCGCCAAACTTGACGTTGCCACCATTTGCACTGCACTAAGGATTCCAGAAATGGATAATGCCATAGTTGTCTCCCAAAATCAAGTACAGGCCCTTTTCAATCAAGACAGTGATAACTATAAGGCGCGGGTGGCAAAGTCCTGGCTTAAAAACCCTAAGAAGGGGGCATCTCATCTATCCAAGACTCTTTTCCGTGTAGAATTTAATGAAGAATTGTCATATTTCATAATCCTACTAGCTCGGGTTATGGGCTTACCCTCTACTAATGAGTTCCATTTCTGGATGTGCCCGCTCATCAATATGGTGTGCGAGGGAACTCAAAATATCAACTGGGAAGAAATCATTAGTATGAACCTAGCAGAGCAGCTGTCCAATGTACAACAAATGAAGAAATTCTATATGACTTCGTATCTTATGTATACTCTGGCGGCATCAAGGCAATGGTTTGGCTTTTCTTACAATGACACCCACAAGGATGATCCTGTGTATGCTTACTGCCCGTAGTTCACCCTAGAGACCAGAAATTACAATTTCTGAAGGGTGAATGATGATTTCACCATGTACATGGTCAGACTTCTTAAGGGTGACACTGCTAGAAGATTTTCTGATGAAGCCATGAGTCTAATATCACACTACGGTGCTTATTTTATTCAATTCAGAAAATTTTCTTATATCAGGCTTGCTGGCTACGAGAGCACTCCTCTTAGGCTTCCTATATTCTACAGTGACAAGATGGCATTGATAGAAGTATGCAAGAAATTAGACAAATTGCATAGAACCTGCAGAGACAAGAAAATTACTGGTTTGCACTTCCCCATCTCTTTGGGAAACTACACCTGTAAAACAGCCCTGGACGCACAGAATATAGAAAGAGCCCTGGCTCCTAGTACTGTCCATTTCTTCAAGCCCAGAACTTGCTTCAACTTGAAAAATTTTATTGAGTAGAATATCAAGATAACCTATCATCATAGGGCAGACACAGAAGACTATTGGGATGATTGTGCTAATGATTTTGAAGCCAAAAGGAGGCATTACGACAGGTTTTCTCTGTAATTAATCCAAGAACTCGGCTTGTACCAAGTTCCTGAAGGACTCAAGGATGACAATTCAGATCTGTACTCATATGAGTATGATAATGTGGTTAAGCACACTCCCTTGGAGGACTTGGATTGGTTCAAAAAGGAGAAAGATGATTTGGCTGAGATCCTAGCTCTAGTCTTAGTCAGGACTAAGATCTGGTTTGATAAGAAAGTCAGAGAGCTTAGAAGGCACTCAAGGGAATCCTCCTCCAAGGATGTTTCAACACCCAGAAGGGAAGCATCAACCCCCAGATCAGAAACACCTGTGCAAACCCCTCCTGCCTCGTCAACCCAAGGACCTGTAGCCTCTACTCCTTCTTCATCCACCCAGGTATATCAGAAGAAATTCAAAGAAGTTAAGAAGCAGCCTGTGGAAGAGGATCCCCTGAGAAAGCATGCAGAATTGCCTTTAGGACCAGAGAACATCATTGTTCTCAGTGAAAGTGAAGAAAGTGGAGTGCCAGCTCCTACAAGCACCCCTGAAGCTCCAATGGATAAGGACAAAGAGGTACAGAGCACTGAGCTTCCAAGTACTATTGATTCCTCTACACCAGTTGTCTCAAGCACCCCACTCATGTCTCAACTCAAGACAACAGTAGTGCAAACCTTGGGCACCATGAGTTCTCTGTCTCTTGGTCCTCTTTCCCCTCCTGCTTCTTCCTCCTCTTTTGCATGGGTGCAGCCTCTCGTCGACAATAGGAAGAGAAAGTCTTCCTCTTGGAGCTCAGGACCAAATTTTGATGCTGTGGCAGCCTTGTTAGGCACTACTCCTCCTTCTCATGCCGAAAAATTTAAAATTACCTCTAGGATAGTGTCTGATGCTCAGGGCCAACAATTCCTGGAAATAGCTAAGCCTACTGTAGATAAACCAGAGCAGGATTTGCAGGCATCTGACCTATAACTCTCAAGAATTCCTATGGGAGAGTCTACCCCTGAAGGTGAGATCCACAATCTCCAGGAGACAGTCACAAGAGTCATTGGGAGGGTAGAGAAAGGGCAGCAAACCATAGAACAGTTGGAAGAACAAGCCCAAATTCTTACAGGTTTCATCAAATCTCTTTTGTCCAAGGAAAAAGTTTTGGACCCTACCCCATTGACTACTCTTCCACCACCTGTGATTTTGAGCCAAGATGAGGTACAAAGTATTAAAGATATGCACAAGTATTCCGTCTATGGCAGAGCTATGGAGGCCATGGTGGAAGATATGCTTGTTGCAGGATTTAACTTCATCGATGAAGCTTTCAAACTCCACGGAAAGGTGAACAACTTGCAACAGAAGCTCTCCTCCACTATTGGGATCATAGATAAAGAGCTTAAACTTTGGAGTAGTTGCATAGTAGACCTCCGCCTCATGGGACAAATAGATGAAAACATTTTATTGGCAAGTAAGGTTTTTGATGATGTAAAGGATAATCTATCAAAGTCCTGGGTTTACAGCATGGAGTGGAAGATCAAGGTCCTGGAGGAGGCTTCAGGAGAATTGAAGAATAGCTGGTAGAAGGGTGAGGCTTTCAAAACACTAGTTGTATCTGCTTTCAAAGATATACATTGTCATCTTCAGGATGAGACTTCTGGTGTGCCTCTCTCCTTGCAAGAAATCAAAGCTCAGTTCAGAGCTTTTGTCAAAGGTAACCTGTTCAAGGAAAGCTCCATTTCCAAAGAAAAAATGAAGGAAATTTGCTCTCTTCAATCTACCATTGAAGAAGCAAATAAGGATTATCATACTCATGTCCAGTTTGATAAGGAAATGGAGAAATGTCTTGGATTTTGGATCCAGTCTACAGCCAACACATCAGTCCCTCGTGGCAGAGACATAGCCGAGGCATTGAAGAGATTTAGACAACATATTTGAAAGTTAGTGGGTCCCTCCCAGTCATAAGCACCTATCTTCTTCTCCTAAATTCTTCTCTTCTCTTCCCATTCTTTCTCTCAAACTTATTGTAATAATTAGTTGGGGTATTGTGATTGGAAACCCTTTAACTAAGCATTAGTTAAAAGAAGTAGTTACCGAGAGTAACTGATTTGTAAGCTATATAATGGCCTTTCCTCACCATTTTGAAGAGGAGAAAGAACTTGGCTTATTTTCTGAAAGTGTAAATAAATCATAAAGAAATCAATATAGAAGGGCTTTTCATTCTTTGTCTATCTAATTTCCTTTATCCCTAAGCTTTTCATTTAATCTTGTTAAGATCATTTGTCTGTATTATGTTAAGAAAATTTGTATTCTTACAGATGTTATTTATAGAACTTTGTGTCTTTCAAATTTCATCTTACTAATATGATACCAATGATCTCGTTTCAATTCACTGTACCTTCGCATGCATAAGGAATTACTCTGTCATCTATAATTCTGAATGGTTCCTTTCTGCTCGTTCTCATATTCTCATTCCTCAGTCCTTTTGTAATTGATGATCCTTATAGAAAACACTTTCATAATATCCAACTTCCACAAGAAAATCATGTTTTGTATATGTGTAAATAGGTTCGTTTCTGAATAAGGGAACCTCTCCCATTAAAGAGGAGGGACTTCTTGTCCCCTGACTATTGCTCTCCATGAAGTCCTTTTTGACGACCAACATACATCAGACAGAGAAAAAACCCTTGTTGCAAGCAATCATGCACTTAACTTTACACCCCACCAGTTCATAAGTACCATGAGCCCAATTATTACAAGAAATACTGGTAGTATTGATGATTGAATGAGAATCTTCCCAATGAAGAATCCCTTCCCTAGATGGCTCATTGACCTCTGGGTCCCGAATAACGTGTATATAAATTCTGTTCAAGTCCTCTTCACTCAAAGGTTCCACATATGGTATGGATTTCCCATCCGTCAATGGTATTATGATCCTTTCCTCCTTGTTCTCAAAGCTGATATACCCCTTGTTAAACCTCAAATCAGCATTGTTTGCATAACACCAAGGGTGCCCAAGCAAAGCTGGGAAGCTATCTGCTTCCACAAGTGCTAACACTTCAAATTCTCTTATGAACTTGGCCCCTTGTATAGTGATAGATGCATCCTTCAAAACTCCTATGGGAGTAGCTTTTTTTTTGTTTACCATGAACAATACATTAGATGATGGCTGTAATGGAGGTCTCCCCATTTGAACCCATGCTTCCAGTGTAAGTACATTTACTTCTGCACCTGTGTCAATCAAAATATTGCTCAACAACCAACCATCCACAACAACATTCAAAGCGATCTCGTTGTCGTAGTCAATGTTATCAAGGGGAAGATTCACATGGATTATTTGTCTTCTAGTATCATTTCTCATGTATGGAGTATTTCTCTTCAACCAATTTCCCAATAAAGGAATAATATTCTCCTAGTGCAACCTTTTACATACCTCTCTGATGTCATCAATATCAAACAAGGTCTTCTCTATATCCTTATGCTCCAACTTCAAAGACTGCTCTTTCAAACATTGTATTTCACCTTGAAGGCTTCTAAGGACCTCCATAGTTTCCTGATAGACTTATTTCTAATGAGTTAGATCTAGATACCTAGCATGCAAAACCTCCTCCCTAGTGATTGTCGGCTTCTGTTGCAATACTTCTTTCACGTGTGCCACCTCAGCTCATGTGGTTATCTTGACTATTACTGCCTTGGGTTCTGGTGTTAACTTGGGCATCCACTGATTCTCTACCGTGCATTAGATTCTAATGATCCTTGAACCTTTTTTCTCTTACTTGTGTTGCTTACTGAGATGCTCATACAAGTCTGGACACTCTTTATAACTATGCACCTTTCAACAAAATGAATAGAAAATATTCTGTGGGCATTCGCACCTATAATGGTTTGGTGAGCCGCATGTATAGAAATATCCTTGAGGGAATTCACCTTTTCCCTCGCCTCAACCTCATCCTCCATATCTACCTCGATATCCTTGTCCTCTTCTACGACCTCCTTCAAATATTCCGTTCCTATCATAGTGCTTTTGATCATAATTCCTATCCTTATGCTCATTTCTTTCTTTATAACTATCAACCACACTCGCTTGTCATACCCCAATATCAATGGCATCATGGATCTGACCAATCAATCTACAATCTTTAGTATCATGGGTCGTGGACCTAAAATTTTTACAAAAAGAGGATACATTCTTCTTGATCATGCGTTGTAGTAGGTGGTAGTGACTAGCATCATGATTCAAATGGAAAATCTCACAGTCTAATAGCAGCAAATGTATAGATCTACAAGGGCAGCTATCCTTGGTGTGGCCTTGCACTTCACAATTTGTACACCAAATTCCTGAGCGTGTCTCATGAGCTGAGTTTATTGATAATTTCTCTAACTGTTTCACTATAGCTACTATCTGAGCCTCTAAGAATGGACTAACTCCAGTTTCAATACTCCCAACTACCTAAACATGTAGAGCTACTTCTAATGCTTTGCGCAGGTCAGTATAAGTCTTATGCGACAATGCTCTTCAAAATGGAGTAATCGATCCCCCAACAAACCATTGTGTATGTTGACTTGCATGTATGTCATAGGAGAGTTTGGATAGAAGTGTTTTAAAATGGGCATCATACTCATGTACACTTTTAGTAGTGCCTTACTTTATATCCTTAAGTGCACTTATACTCTTCTGCTCAAACTCAAGGATATGGAACTCTTTCAAGAAAGCATCTTTCAATGCTACATAATCAATACATGTTTGATTGGGATCAAACTTCCTATACCAGCTGTGTGTGCATGCCTGTAATGTAGTAGAAAATTGACTTGCCTTACACTCATAAGCCATGATACCTTTCACATGCCATAATATTTCACACATATGAATATGTTTAGTAGCATCCTCGATACCTCTGTACTCTAGGAGATGAAGAGACATCTCCATATAAATGTTCTAGGGTTGTTGCGGACCTTGACCACCTGACCTAGAACCTCCTTGGTTTCCTCTACCTCTAAAACCACCCAAACTACCAGAAATAGAACTTCCCATACCTCTCAATCCTCCTCTTGAAGTTGGAATAGGACCTGTAGATGCACTCCCTTGTGTCTGACAGTGGTACTATACTAGACCCCTACAGTCTGTGAAGTATTCCCAGTTCCAAAGGTGAATCCCACACTCAGCGTGCTCATATTCTGTGTAGATGATAAACTTGAAAACTTACCCCCGAAGAATAACAAATTTGTCTGTGCTACCATTGATATACTTGTTGTCTGACTTGTTTTTACTCTTTCACTTCCTAACTGAAAACTTTGTTTACCCATTGTACTAGATACTAGAAAACCAAGCGCAAGGGCTAGGTTAGCAGGTTATCCTAGATGCGTGCCCATGGCCTAGGTCATATCTGCTAGCATGCTTCCATGTGAGGCCGAAGAGGGTTCTCTGTCATGCTTTCCTAGATGGGGGAGTTCCTGATGCTCTAGCTCTTCTTCATCCTCATGAGCCTCAAATCCTTCATGAGCCATCTCTCTCCACAATGCCATCCATTCTGCAACTTCTTGCTTCTTGCATAATTCCCTCTCGTGTGCCTCATCATACTTCAGCCACCTCTCTTCCCTCTTCCGTACTACCACTAGTTTTTCCATCTTTCACCAATCCTATTCCTTCCCCCGTGCATGGATATTTTTAGCTTGCCATTTGTTTATCTTCGAAGTTCAACATTACCATCAGTATCTTGATGGCCAACGGAATACCTTGCAAATATTTCCCTCTAGTGTACCGTAGGAACTGGAACTCAACTACCTCTGGGCACAAATAATTCAAAATTGAATACTCCAGAATATAGCTATTTAGAACACCGTAAAACCAGGTATCTACCGCGTGAGTCTAGATCAATGTAGCATCATATAGTTTTTGAAATTCCTCCTGTGTCCAAACAAGTGTGTAATACCTCCAATTCCATTTAGATGCATATGCAGTCAACCACTCATATAATTCTATGGGAAATATAACAAAGAAGCTATCATACAAAGTGTCATACAAATTTTTCTCTACCCAAGTGTGTGCGTTAAATGCAGATCCAGTCCTAAAAATTCATGCGTATTCTTCCTCCAGATCATGAATCCACTCTTCAACACTCGTCAAAGTTAGCCAGTATGTCTTCATTATGAACCATCCTGAAAACAACTGAAAAAGAGGTCTTGGCAATAGAACCAATGATGTAGCCTAGATTTCTCAGTTACCACTTAGTCACGCTGGCACTTCACTCAGCACAGGCTAAGCACTCACCTGAAGTGGGCCAAGGTACTAGGTCCCTCTTTAGGGTTGTTGTAGCAAGATGGTAGCATGGTGTAACAATAAAGACATATATTTAGAAACTAATCCATCATTACACGGTTATACCGAACGAAATCTATAAAGGCATGCATTCAAGTATAAATCATCAAGAAATCAATAGTATGTAATGATAACACAACATCATACATTATAAAATCCTTATTAAAATTTGGATTAGCCAAAGTAGGAGCTTGAGAAATAGGCACTTTGATAGCTTTGAAACCTTTCTCCCCTTCATTGGTCCATGAGAAAGCTTTTCCTTTCTTGAGCATAGAAGTTAATGGATTGACCAATGTAGCAAAATTTATCTTTCCTAAGAAGATTTGAAGAGCCTTCTTGTTGTGTGGTAAATACAACTACAAAACTGAATCCACTCTTTGTGGGTTAAAAACCAAACCTTTATTAGAAACAACAAGACCCAACAATTTACCTTCATGTACTAAAAAATTTGATATTTTTGGATTCAGAGAGGTCCCAAACTTCCTGCAAATATAAAAGGTATGCCTTAAATGTATAAGATTATCATCAATTTTTTTTGAAAAAAAAATCACATCATCTAAATACACAAGTATGCACTTATTCAATAAGATTTCAAAAACCATGTCCATTACATAATGAAAGGTATCACTAGCATTAGAGAGACCGAAAGGCAACTTCTTGTATGCTTAAGTCCCCCATTTTGTAGTGAAGGTTGTTTTATACCTGTCTTCTTCTCATACAAGAATTTGATTATATCCACTATACCCATCCAAAAGAGACAATCTGTCAAAACCTGAAACTGTCCTCAAAATCTGATCCATATGGGGTAGTGGAGAGTGGTCTTTTAGTGAGGCCCTATTTAGGTCTCTGAAATCTACACAAGTGGATTCCACCATTTTTCTTCGGCACAGATACAAGGCTGGCTACCTAACTAGAGTACTTTACAGGGAATATTATGCCTAATTAAATCATCTTAGATAATTCATTTCTCATAAAAGGTTTAACTTTGGGATTTATTGGCATTTGTTTCTACCTTACATGATTTGAATCAAGATGGAATTCAATTGTATACTGAGCCAAACTGGGATAAAAATCTCTAAGGTCTTGGTATTTCCAAGAAAACACATCTATGAATTCTTTGCATAAATCAACAAATTTTTTCTTTTTAGAGGTAGAATATACCTTTCTAATATGCAGTAATGTACCATTTTCAACTGATATTTATTCGTAGTTATTAGCATGAGTGGATATATTTCCTTATCTCTTCTCATTTGATCATTAGTGCTGAAAATTCTCTCTAAAGTAATAAGTCCTTGAGGTGACTTGCTAGTTATCAACTACACAATCTGATCACCATATTGATGCTGTAGCTTGGCTTAATTAGCTGATGAAAACTCAGCTTCTTAATGCATAAATATGATTATCTGTTTGTCATCTTCAAATACTTTCCAATTTTATTCATTATCAGGTATTGAAGGTCTAATAATCAGCTTTATATATGGATTTATTTTTTCATTTTGTAATTGCTCAAGGACATCAAAACTGCCTCCAACAGCTACAAGCATATTTGCATGTTTATTCATTTTCCTAGTGACAGATTGAATGTTAAAATCTTGAAAATAATATATAAAATCCCAAACTCTACACTTATAGTACTTCAACAATGGGTTCTTAGATACATTCTAATCTCTTATTTGGTTAATAATCAGTTTTGAATCACAAAAAACATATAATGAACTGATTCCTTTAGGTCTAGCCCATTGTAGGCCACGAATTAATGCTTCATATTCAAAAACATTACAAGTATAACCAAATTGTAAGATTAGAGATGAAAATTACCTTTATTTTGATGGAGAAATCAACACCAATCAACACCTACTCCATTTTTTTCTTTTCTCCATCAAAAAAGAGTTGCCGCACACCTTCATCAAAATCTTCTATTTTGGATTTTAGTGAAGGTAATGAAGTGTTTTCTTCATGAGGAAAATACACTCTAAGTATTTTCTCCTCCATTTCTTCATAAGGATCATGATCATACTTTTCTTGTGTTCTCTCATTCATGAACAAGTTAGAAAAATCATTTAAAGAGGAAACTTCAACATTGCTATCAAAATCCACTTGATCTATTATAACATAATTAGCAACAGAATTGGAGACATGAGGCTCAATATGAAAATTTTCCATTGGTTCTGAAATGATAGTAACCTTTGAACCATACCTTGTAGAAAAGAAAAGGTAAGACCAATTTTAAGAGAGGTACCCTCCAATATTTTTTGTGAAGTCTCGTGATAAACAAAGTGTGAAGTAGGGAGGAAATTCTACAACTGTTACATCTTGTTGAATTGTTACATTAGGACAAGTATGCAATGTTACTTCTAAATTGTCGATCAAACCAATAGTGTTTTTTTCTATCCCATCAAGCTAAAGTATGATTTTTTAATTGGCTCATAAATTAAGCCCAACATATCTGCTATGGACTTTGGCATGATAGTACTACTTGCTCCACTGTCTACCATGTAGTTGTGGACTAAGTGATCTTCAATGATGAGTGATAGGTAAAAAGGAGGTGGAGTTTTGACATAATGCAACATTCAATAACTTTTCATCATCCATTTTACCTCTTTCATTCTTTCTTTCTCTATAGTTGTAAGAACCATTTTATCTTAACTTGGTTCCTTTTCAACATATTTATAAGACAACTAAAAATTCACAAGTTCCTTGGAAAGAATATTGTTTTCCCCTAGAATATTAAAAGTATCCTAAAAATAAATATTAAGATTTCTATTTTTCATGCATTTAACAATATTTAAGGAGGTTGTAGTTTTCTTTGAATGAGCTTTGGAAAAGGCAGATTTTGGTTTTGTAGTTTTGGAAACCTGTGGTACAAAAACACTCCTGACAATTGGATTCTTAGGGGCTTATTTATCCTTTTGATCTGTACTAGAATTACTGAAAATTTTATCTAAGATAAGAGGAATATTTGTGTCCTTATCCTTTCCTTAATCCTCCTTAAGGTCTCTCTTTTTATATGTGGTCAAAACTGCACAATGCTCATCTTCCTTATAATTTATCATTACTTGATCTACTTGTCTTTAACTTAGAGTTTCTTGTTGTCCAGCTTCCATTTGAGGCATATGAGATGTTTCAAATTGGGAGTGGGAAACAAGGATTAGGTTTAAGTCAACATTTGGGAAAGAAACTTGAGGAAGATGATGATTGCAAGGAAAACACCATTCTTAATCTTGGGAAATATTGACTAGTATAAGGGCATTAAAAGAAGAATGAGCTTTAAGATCAACTAATTTTGATTGATAAAGAGCTCTATAATTCTAATTTTTTTGATGAGGAGGTTTAGGAGCTTGGTAAGGTGTTTGGTAAGGCCTGTTGGGCTAATCTATTTTCCTTTAATTTGTGTTACCCTCATTTCCAAATGATTGTAAGGTTCAGTTAATTTTCGTTAAATCTTTGGGATGAACATAAACAACAGGTTATATCTTTTGTATAGCTGGTAGAATAGGATCCAAATATGTAGTAATGGGAATTGAGGGTCTTGGAGATAATTTACCAAACTGAATAAGGCTATTTTTAGCCTTTATGGATAAGTCATAAGCTATAGGGAGTGTAGCACCACACATAGACTAAATTAGGAAAAATATGTCATTGTTTAAAGCTCTCAAATAATAAAAGAATGCATGCTATGATGTACACTTGATGGTACGGGGAATTCTTTCCCAAGTTATTTGAAATATCAAATTAAAGTCATTCATGAACTCTTGATGGGCTCTATTGATTGTGATCAATTAATCAATCAGGGAAAGGTGGGTCTCACTTACCCTCTAACTGGCTAAAAAGGGCATTTCCCAAATCATTTCAAGTACTAATAGAATTAATAGTCAAATTTTAGTACTATTATAAGGCTTTATATTTGAAGGAAGCTGTAAGGAGTTGCATGGATATATTCTCCTGAGTGATATTATGAAAAAAGAAAAGATTTGCAATATCTCTAATGTCAGTATAGAATGGTAAACTCTTTAATGTAGAGGCAGGAATATATTTTTATACTATGAGATTTAGGGGGATGACATCATTAAAGGTCACAAAAGCCTCATTTCTATGAGCATCCATTAAGGATAAGGGAACTTGATTGATAGAAATTTTAACAATAATATGAGAAATGGGCCTATTACAAGGAGAAGTATTCTAAAATATTGCTCTTCTGAAGGAATTAAGAGGAAATTGCAAGAATTCAGATGGAATACCTCTTGTTGAAGACCTTGTTGTCACCTTAGGCATGAAATATGCAACAATGGTATGAAATCAACTTTACAGAGTCGATAAATGTGTTTATGTTTATAGGTAATTCCTCCTAGCAAGAGTAAGTCTCTGTTGATAAAATGTTGATCTGTCAAAATCCTCGTTCAACATAGTCAAAGAAGAAAACAAATAGAATTTATTGAATGGTTCTTAATTGATTAATACTCGTAGATCTTCATTTATATCTTCTTGAGTGATGATCACTCCTATAAAAAATAGATCAGGCTACTAATTACAAGAGATAAAATCTTAAAAACAACCATGTGAAAACATCAAATTCATCTGTATGTTGAAAATAACTCTAAAATATTGTTTATGGTCCTCTCAGGCATGCCAAAAAAAATTATCTAGCAGAAGTGCACCCTTGTGAGGATTGATGGATTTTTTATTCTCTCTCTCTCTCTCCTCACTTCTGCGGAGAGACAATGGAAACAACTCACAAGATGTGGGTATCCCAAAAGTGAGGTGAATCTCCAGATTTGAAGGGACGGTTCCCTTTAGTGTATCCCTAACTAAATTTGATGGGGTAAATGTTAGAAAGAAAACTTAACTAAAAAAAGGTTGTGATACACCATGACTTGTTGGAGACTTCTGATATGAAGATGTGGAGAAATTGATAATCAAATAATAAACTTACATGAACTAGAGGATCTTGAATGAAATATCAAGGAAAATTAATTGAAAATTGTTAAGGGATGAATCACAATAAACAACTTAAAATATGCATGCACACTGAAATTAACAAACAATACCTATTCTTGCAATAAGGGAAGGTAGAATAATTAAATAACTTAATAAATTTGGGGAAAGATCATAAGAATAAACTACCTTGAAAGAAAAATGTTGCAAATAATCTATGGAAAGGAAAAAAAACTTCTTATTATCAGCGGGAACTTGCT
This sequence comes from Taxus chinensis, assembly GCA_019776745.2. NCBI lineage: Eukaryota > Viridiplantae > Streptophyta > Pinopsida > Cupressales > Taxaceae > Taxus > Taxus chinensis. The sequence goes on along the minus strand of CM034146.1, from coordinate 969,629,872 downwards.
TGAAATTTTTTGCAGCACTTAGTTACATCAACCGAACTCCCTTGTGCTTGGAAAATCACTAGAAAATATAAGAAAAGGGAGGTGGAGCTGAAACTCAACACCTCTAGTTACAACACTATTTTACTCCAATTACATGAAAAATAAATATTTTAAACTAAATAAATCCCTCAAAACTACGAGCCAATTCTGATTTACATCTGATAATAAGATAAAAATAAACGAAAAGTCTATTTTTGGCCTATATGAACTCTTTGTTAACCTATCAAAATGATATTAACTATACAATATTCCTTCTACATGGATAAAATCATGTGTATGGGCCCTATTTTAATCCATCTATTCTCACTTAACTCAAGGTTTTCTAATTCCATAATGTAGTGCATGAAGAGACATTTTCAAAAATTCTAAGTTCATTGAAATTGGAGCATCTTAGAAAAAGATATGGCGAATCGGGTCTAAAGGAGACTTGGGGAATATAGGTTCTTGGATTTAATCTTAAATTCACATTGAATTTTTTTTTCCCTTTGAATTTCAAATATTTCAAGTTTATGGGGAAGTCATGGCACTAAGAAACTAGTTCCTTCATTTCTCTATTCTCCCACAGCCTATTCTTCTTGCAACCCACTCTATTCTCATTTTCCTTCTATCTACTTTGTTTTACAGGGATTTTGGGATTTCGAGGAACTAAGGAACTCTAGAAATGGGCCCTATTCTCTTGCAAATAGCACAATTTCAGCAATGGTAAGGGTTTTTGTTGTTGTAGATAATCGGCTCCTGGGTGGAACTACAGAACCATTCCAATCAGGCATTTGTTCTCTGAAACTACCACATCATCACAATGAACTCCCGCTTCACTTAACTATTTCCTCTGTATTTCCTCTTGAATCCCCTTGTGGAGAACTTGTGAGCTCAAGGACCTTGTTCCATACACAACCCAAAAATCTGTAATACACTGGATCCTTTATATTTTGGGTAAATCAGAAAATCGGGGAACTCAGGGAAGTGTTCTCATTATTGTGTAGGGATTTCAATATTTTATTCATAAATTATTGTAGGTGTATTTGGATGATAGGACTGTGTATGGCTTATTCAAGGATCACTGTGATAATTTAAGGCTCGTGATTGAGAGGTGTAGGGAGTTGAGCATCTCTCTCAACATTAAAAAGTGTATCTTTGCTACACCCTTTGAAACTCTACTCAGGAACATAATTCTATAAGGATTTTTGGTGGACCCAGCTAAGATAGTTATGATCTTGGGATTATAAGAAGCATTCCAATGAAAGTGTAGTGTGCAAATTCTTGAGGCATACAGGCTATTATAGGAAATTTTTCAAAGGCTATGCAAAAAGTGCTACCAGGGAAATTATTGAAGGCTAAGGGAAATTTTCCTTGGGGTGATGCACAACAACAAACTATTGAGATTTTGAAGAATAATCTTAATACTACACCCATTTTACACTTTCCTTCATAGACCAAACCCTTTCATGTACATGTTGATGCCTCTAGTATAGCCACAGGTGCAGTATTGGTGCAACCTAGGGAAGGAATTGTGTATCATCCAATTTACTTTACAATAAGGAAGTTGACATACACAGAGAAGAATTATACCACCACTAAGCATGAGGCATTATCTATGATATATGCACTACACAAGTTTAGACAATACTTCTTGGTAACCTTGTTTATCTTCTATATTGATCATATGGCATTGAAGTACTTAGTCAACGAGCTTATTTTGCAAGGGCACATACGTAGATGAATAATTTTGTTTCAAGAGTTTGAATTCATAGTTGTTGTCAAGATTGGTAAGAGAAATTCAGGGCATGATCATTTATCACAAATCAATTATGGTGAGGATGTGTAGAGCATTGAAGACAAAATTCTAGATGAATAAATTTTCAGGATATATTGTGCTCCCGTAGATTTGGAAGACATAGTCGTGTTTTTTCCGCACTAGGTTAGTACTTCAAGGAATGAAGATGTTGGACACAAAGTAACTTTCTATACATGCGACACCTTATTAGTTGATTGGGAGATATTTGTACAAATTATGTCATGATGAACTCTTGTGCTATTGTTTTCTTGAATATAAGCGTGATGTTATTATAAAGGAGGCTCATGGTGGAATAGTAGGAGGACATTATACAGGTGATGCTACAATGTGCAAGATTCTAATAGTTGGACTTTGGTGGGAGACTTTGTATAAAGACACTAAGGAATATCTCAAGGCATGTGATCATTCTCAACACCTTGGGAAGCTTGGACACATAGATGAGATCTCATTGTGGCCTATTGCAAGCACAATGCCTTTTGAAAAGTAAGCTATTCAATTTATAGGAACTATTGTACCAGCCACATGTAGGGTTAGCACACGATACATTATCACTTATAAATATTATTTGATAAGGTGGGAAGAGGAAAAACCTACAAAGGATTACAAAATGGAGACATTAACAAGTTTTTTTGGGGAAAACATTATTAGTAGGTATGGATGTCCATTGAGATTGACAAGTGATAGAGAAACTCATTTCCTTAATGAGCCAATCAAAATTTTATTGGCAGAGTTTATGGTGGCACACCATAAGACTACCCCTTATCACCCACAAGCTAATGACACTGTAGAGGATTTCAACAAGATTTTTGGATAGACTTTGACAAACATCTGTGATGCTGGAAGGAAATACTGGGATGATAAATTATTTGTTGTACTTTGGGCTTACATGACCACTTATAAAATATTGAACAAGGCCACACATTTTTAATTTGTGTTTGGCCTGGAAGCAGTGCTACCAGTTGAATTCATGTTACCATCCATGGCATATTGTGCACACAGGAGAACTAGATGATGAAATGAGCTATGGAAGACAACATTGAAAAAACTAATGCAAATAGATCAGCAATGCACTATTACGAGTTAGAGAAAAAAGGTTGAGAAGACAAGATAAAAAGCCTATCATGATAGGAAAATTAATAACAAGGTGTTTGAGGTTGCAAAGATAGTCCTTCTCTATTACTCCAATTTTTCTCGCCCACCCAGGGAAATTAAAAGTGCATTGGTTAAGACCTTTTATAATAACCAAGATACTTAAATCAGGCACATGTTAGTTGTAGGTGTTGGATGGCACTATGTTTCCTGATTAATTTAATGGGAGTAGGATGAAGACCTACTATAAATAAATATTCTTGGTGTTTTTAATAAGGCAATATTGCCATTTAGATTATATTTACATTTCACATGTTTCTTTCCAATTGTTGATTTTTTTTATTATTTTGTTTCTATTTTGTAATAAGTGTGCTTGGGTGTAAGAACCTGATTAATATATTTGAGTTCATGCACAAAGGACCGCACATAATTTTAATGTGGAGTCAACCAGGTGTAATTAAATGAAACAGTCAATTATTGACTCATATACAAGCTAACATGTTTGAGGATGTTCTATGAAAGATTGATGTGGAAGGAAAAGGTGATAGAGGTACTAAGGATGATGGTGCTCACAAGAAATTTCTCGGGATGAAAACCATGCATGAAGAAAGTTTGTGTACTGTAATATGAGGTAGGAAACAACAAAATGAAATAATTGGTATATGGTGTAGAGGATTATGTACTTCAGCGTAAGGAGGTATGTGGTTGTAAAGTAGTAGGTGTGTTAGAAGGTAATGACTAAAGCATGAAAGAAAGAATTGTTTTTGGAAAAGGTGGAAATTATAATTAAATTTGTGTATGGTTGTAAGTGAAGAGCATTAAATGCAAAAAAATCAGCTAAATCTATAAAAGGGGGATTGAAAAAATTCATTCTTACCTTACATAATAGAGTATTCAATCCTTGGAGAGCAATTGAAGTGTGAACAAAGTGTGAATATAGAAGGGAATATTTTGAACCTGTAGAATATTTGGCACGACCTTAAGTGGATCTCCTTTTTGAGAAGTGTGAGAGTGAGGAAAAGGTGTGAGGAAAGAGGAGTTATGGTTAGATCATTGGAAATTCAGGGATAGGGTTTGAAAAGAAGAATTCAAAGCTAAGGGAACACAAGTTTGAGAAAAAAAAGGTAACAAGAAGGTGAGAAAGTGCAAGGGTAAGTGGTGGTGAATGAATTGATATCCAGGGCACAAGAATTTGTTGTTAATTAACAATGACATCAAAGAAAGATGTGAGAAATGGTAAGAAGCTCGTGACTGAAGAATCCCCGGATGAGTGGTTTGTAGAAATTCATTACCTAGGAGAGGTCATTGAGGGAATTCCATGGAAATCCTAGCTAACAAAGTGAAAAATCAGCAATTTCAATCATCATTTTGAAAATACCTTGCAAGACATTGTAAAATACACTATTGTTAAAACTAACCAGAGGGTAACAAATGGGAAGAGGATTTATGAAAACTCTATGAATAGAATCATAGAGAGAATGGATGTTCTCTATATTCACAAGCTATCATTCTTATGAAACCCACAATTCCTATACCAATGGTAAGTATCATGAGTCCATGAGTACTACTTTTACTTTGTAGGAAGGAGGATGTGCATCACAGGGAAGTTGGTAAGTAAAGTTACATGGATTTGTAATTCAGGAAAAGAGATAAAACAAGATTTCAATGATGATGTTAGGGTATAGACTACAAAATTGGTGCTAAATTATCAGAATAGAGGTCACACAATGGATGTGTCAGGCATCAATGACCCTACAACAAGAGTGGTTGTGTGCCTTATAAGTTGTAAGTTAAACACATCTAAAACGTGGAATGAGGTAAAGAATGTTTGGCCATATATCGCACATAAAATGGTAAAAAATACTTATTAAAACATTGCACAATAAATCACAAAGATCATTTTTGAAGATGCAGGCGTACAGAAAGACAAAGTTGAGAAAATCACTTAGGGTGTAATCTTGCTTCTTTTGGTATTTTGTGAGATTTGGGTACCAAATGATCCTGAGGAGAAGATGTGGATGTATCCCTTAGAAAATAATTTTCCGGCCCAGAGGTTCACTCAGTTCATGAGTGAAGTCAAAATTTTTGGTGCCTATAAACAACACTTAGACAAATGGTACAAAAGGATGTGAGAATATTTTAAGGAATGACGCGTACCAAGAGAATTGCCCTTGGTTGTAGGTGGGGAAGAATAAATTGCGGCCTACCAACACTTTTGTTTGGGAAGGTTCCTTATGAGGAATGGAGAGAAAATACCATGGTACAAGTTACCCTTTGGGTTTATCACATAATAGTTCAAGGACTCGATGAATAGATTGTATGACGTGAAGAAGATGAAGTATGATGTAAAAAAGGTGGATGTAGATTACCATCTTCTAAGGAAGACATATGTCTATCCAAACAAGTTAGATTATGAAGAAATGTTGGAGTCATATAATATTGATATTACTCTCATATCCATGGTAGTTGGGAAGAAGGAACCTGCATGCATTTATGTCTATCTTAGGCCCAAGAAAAAGTATGGGAAGTATATTAGAGGTTAGGACTTGAAATTTCCAAATCTTCCCAATGGAAGGTAGACTGTTTGCACTAAAATAATGAGTGAGGAAGCTCCTCCAAGGAAATAATAAGTAAAGATTTATTTGGAAGATGAGGAGGCAAAGAAGGAATGTAGTGGTGTGTTGGATCAAACCCATAGGATAAATTTGTGAAGAATACACAAGGATATGAGTGGTGGTTTTGAGACATCAGATCTTGCTAGGAGGTCACCGAGAACATAAAAAATCAAGCTGATTCTGGAGAATAAGAATAGGAAAAGGTGCAGGCTTGTACATAAGAGTGACAGTGAAGAGGAAGGGCTGTCAAACAATCCTATGTGCAACACATAGTCTGCACTTGTTATTAATGTGGGATGTGAAAAGTAGCCAAGGGATGAGGAAACCCATCACGACATGAAAGTGCCAAGTGATAGTAGGGAGGAAGGTCCCACTGGAGGAGATGAAGAAAAAGAAAAGAGCGAGGGTGAGCTATCATTTGAGTATGGAGGAACTTTAGGTGAGAAAGGAAAAGGTATGTTCTAAGGCGCCAAGACTCATAAATCCAGAGGAAGGTGAACTGGTAGCTAAAGGGGGGTAGAATTATTACGTAAGTTAGACTTTGGGTATTTTGGTGAAACTACTAAGATCATACACGTGATATTCTAGAGCACTCTTTCTACTGAGAAACTATATGGGTGGGATATGCTAATAGAAGAGGGATGAAAGCCTCAAAAATATATTGATGTTCAATCAACAAAATTACAATAGTTATGGTTACAATATTTATATATATTGCACAACCATATGTAAACAAATGGGATGTTGCAAAGGTACAACAAAATACATATGGTATGTAAACTATTACATGAATAAAACCAAAAATTCGTTATAAAACCATATGAGAGTAAAAACAAATAATATGGTTGCAATAAAAAAACAATATAACTATGTGACCAATAATTAACTAACTACAATAATAATTAAATTACCTATGCTAAATTAACCTAGGTAAACTTAGTTTTACCTTACATTCCCCCCCTTAATTTTGCATTGCCTCAAGTGAGGTGGAGAGGAACTATCTGAACAACTCGAACTTGTCATGTGCAAGTAACTTTGTGAAGATATCTACTCTTTTTTTATCTGTTGGAAACAAATGAAGCTATGAATTATGTTTTAACACATGCTCGCATATGAAATGAACCCTTTGATTCAATAAAATATGAATTTTATTATGAATCTAAATGTATATAAATGATTTAAATGAAGTATATTAAAATATGAATGCTACACAATTTATTTGATTTTATAAATGAGAGGAAATAAGAAGGTTAAGGTACTTATCTAAATTTAACTTACCTCATAGTGATATGGGATTGAACAACTTAATGGAACAGTGGGACAAATTTCCACAATGAACCTTAGAAAATTATACTGGAGGTAGATCTGGCCAAACTGGGGCACCAGGAGAAGGATAGGGGCACCTGGGGTGCTTTGGTCTAGAATATAGGTACCCTGATTTGTGTAAAAGGTTAGAATCTGATTCTGATATGGTCGTTACGTCTTTGTAATTATTCACCTTTAGTCATGTGAGTTTCATTTTTGGTTCGTTGATGTCGTCATAAACCTGCTGTAGACACCCTAATTTCACACCTTTTCCAAATCAATTAATTTCCCCACTCAATTTCCCACAAAATCCCCATGGAATTAATCGATGTTAATTAGTTAGTTAATCCATTTCAACCCCTAAATTAAACTCAATCTTCCTCACATGCCAAATATTCCCTATGTCCCCATTTAAGAATTAAAAATACAAGTTTAATCCTCATCCACTCCTTTTTTTCCCCACTCACCTAATCATGCCCTCATTTTCAAATTGTGATTACTTAAAATCCCCTAAGTTAAGCCAATCCCAGGCTATAAATACATCCTTACCTCCCCTCTAAGATACAAAGAATAAGATTGAATGAAAGAGCATCATTCCCACTTTGTCTTAAAGCCCAAATAACCTCATCTTGAAGCATCACAAATCCATAATCCCTTTGTCCATTGGTGCAAACTAAGTTGATCTTGTGGCAAAGAATGCCTTTCTATGGTTTGAGGAAAGCACCTACATTTCACACAATCAAGGCTCATCCATATTTCCTTGCCCATTCTGAGGTTTCCTATGGAATCACAAAGGAGGAGGTATCTGGCTAGTTGCTTTACTTTCTTGATTATCAATGTATTTTCCTAGCTCACATTCTGGCATGCCCGGTTACCTTTTATTTATTACCATTGATTTCCTAATTAGTGGTTTTATCCATTGTTTGTTTACTATTATTTCCTTTTATATGCCTTATGGCCTTATTTTGTTAACCTTCATGCTATGGGAAGTGTTTTTTTTTGTGCGGTGTGTTGTGGTGCATATGCAAGTTATAGTAATAATTAAACTATGATACTCATCATATATTTGATCTCCTTGCACTCGGTATTTATAAGAAGAAAATCCATTACCAAATCTAGATACTTATGGATCACAATGGAAGTATTCATAGTCTTATAGTGTCTACAGAGGTGGAATCTATGATGTATTCATACGCTGTCAAAGACTAAATTTCAAAACTTAGACACAATATAATTTTTTTTTGTTTAACATTTTCTGACATTTCGACACTCATGCACGTTGCAAATTTAGGGTCACCAGATGTTTTAAAACCCCTTGGAGTCACTTTTTCATCATTTTGTCATTTTTTCAACACCTTGCACTGTTATCTAATGCTTTTGGGTGAATCTGGTTGTCTTTTTATATTTGTGAATTTAGTTGCTGATCGTAATCTCTCCCGTGTGTATGCTCTTCTCTCATGCTTGTCAAAGTGACCTTGAGAACTAGAAACATGGTGGTGTGGTCTTCTATCATTCTCTTTTTTTTTACATTTGAAAATTAGAAGCTACTAATCTCTGTTCTGTAGGATCATTTTCCATATTATTTTCTAACTATTGTTTTAATCATTATTTTATTTTGTCGCATTATTAATATTTTTCCAGTCATTGGTTGTATATGTTTTTTTCCTGTGCTTTAGAGTGATTTGGAAATTTAAAAACAACCATGATCATTTTGGTAGAAATTTTTCTGTAAGATCCATTTCCTTATTAGTTTCTAACTATCATTTCAATTGTTACTTATTTCATCACATTATTAATATTTGTTTGGTCGTTGGTTTTGTATGCTATTTTCCTGTGCCTTTGAGAGATCTGGAAAATAAAAAACAACCACGATCATCTTTTCTAACACTTCATTTGCAGGATAACTACTAATTTGGTTTTTACAAGACCACATCATTGGAATATTGTCAAAAACACAAAAATAAAACAATTTTTTTAACCTTCCCAAAAAATTACCACTGTTAAAAGGAAAAATTGCTAAAACCAAAAAATATTTAGCATGCGTAGGTATGCTGTCACTTTCCGCCAGTGATTTATTTCAAGTTGGAAAGAACCCTACATATAATCACATCATCATTTTTATTTTTGCAAGTAGTAGAGGTGGATTTCATCACCATAAAAGCTACACCGATGATGTGGAATTGACTACCATGCACCACCAACATTTTCATCTGCATTGCACTTTGAGACATAATCACATCACAACATTTGGCATCTACCTTGCCCCTGATCTTCACTTATAGGTGATCCTATCATGTGGAGAATGTGAGTCGCGCCTAAATAGTTGTAATAACAAAGCCTAGGAATCGTCCCTGTAAATATTCAGGGAGTTATAAGGACACTGTACAAATTCATCCCCCCATCACCTTCCACCTTTTCAAAAAACCTATCTTGGACATGGTGCTTCACTCTGAAGCAAGTAAGTAAGAATTGGTGAGTCTCCTCTAGTGCTCTAAGGGTTCCCTATACCAATTATGTCCCCATACAAAATTAGGTATATCAGGACTAGGGTATATCAAAGGACACAACTTTTTGGAGTGATAAGAGCCTATATCCATCATTCCACAACATACCTTTATGATTGTATGAAACAATGATCATTTCCAAAGAATCTACATCTTGATCCAAAATAATTTGATACACATGACTCTTACAATTTGTGAACAAAATAGTTCAGTATTTTTTTTATCATAAAAATTGGTTGATATCAATGTGTTCATTTTAAAGTTCAAATCCTACTCGTGTTCCACAAAACCATTTCTCAACAGATTCAATACCAAAAAAACATTGAAAAAATCCAATAACGAAGATCAAAACATCGCACTGATTTCATTAGCTTGCTTCAACCAACAAAAAATCCTCCATAGTGTGTTTTCAAGCTATATCAAACTAACATTATGAGACTTATTTGAGTTCACTCCTTATTTTTTCAACTATCGAGTTTATCAAAACCACACGTGACAAAATCCCCTATTATCTTGTTTTGAGTTATATCACAATAATATTGAGATTAACTTATTTGAGTTACTCTCCCCATCAACAATCCAAAGCTTATTCAATCCAAATCTACACAATGTGACACAAATCCCCTAATAGCTTGTTTTGAGTTATATCACAATCATATTGACATTAACTTGGTTGAGTTACTCTCCCCATCAACAATCCAAAGCTTGTTTAAGACAAATATACATAACGTGACACAAATCCCCTAATATCTCATTTTGAGTTATATCATAATTATATTGAGTTAACTTGTTTGAGCTACTCTCCCTGTCAATAATCACAAACTTATTGAATTCAAATACAAAATAACTAAGTTATTGATTACACTTAATTGTGTTTTCTCAAAATTCATAAGATATCCTTTACAGTTTAATCAGGAACACACCCATCTCACCATCATAGTCACACATAGTCGCAATCATGAAGAAGTCACGTAACAAGAAATCACCAATGAAGAACAAGAACAAGTAGATATGGTGATACAGAAAAATAAGAATGAATATCTACACGCATCTTAGCCATGGGGAAAAAACTACCCCCGACTTCGGGACTATAAATATAAACAAACTTATCGACAATGGTGAATCATGTCACCACAATGAAATACCAAAAAACCCAAATAACTCTTTGACCAACGATTTATTCACCAAAATCCAAGAGTTAACAAGGAAATTTGAGGAAGCAATTACTAGAGTTGAAAGATTAAAAGACTCCAATCTAGACCCCAATACTCACAAAATTCTTTCTAACCCATCCCCTGATTCTCAATTCACACAATAATGGAAACATATGAAAGACACCATTCATGACCTAACTATGCCCCTACCCATTTGATACAAAAATGTTATGCTTACCCTTTCCACCATCCTTCTAAACACAAAAATTTGATAAATACAAAGGCAAGGATGACCCCCATGATCATGTCAAAGAATTTTACATGCAATGTCATAAAGTTTCTTATTGTGACACATATCTTTTACGATTATTCCCTAAAATTTTAGGACAAGCCTTAGAATAGTTCCTCCATCTTCCCAAAGGTTCAATCACGACATTCACAGAATTATAAAAAAAAATTGTTAAACATTTTTCCTTCAACTTGGACTCAGAAATAGACATGCTCGATCTTTGTAACACTAGACAAAGGCCCAACAAAAAATTCACCTCCTTATTACAACAATGGCAAGGAATTTCAAGAATATTTCCCTGCTCAATACCTGAAAGACAATTGGTTAGAATTTTTGTTCCTAATCTCATTACTGAATTATAATTCCACATAAAAATGCACTAAGTAATTTTAAATAAGTCATTGAAAAGGGAACATAGAATGAAAAATACCTCATTTCTAAGGGCTTACTTAAAACACCCTTTAGGGACCAACATCATAGAGACAACCCTTAGAACTAGGACAAATCCAAATTCTTTAATCAAAACTGAATTATAGTTAATGATGATATTATTGATTCTTTCCGTGTCAAAAAAATTCAAAATAATCTTCTCAAAACAATTAAATCTAACAAACAACTAATCATAATCCCTAGAAAAGAAGCTCCTTCTCGTGACAAGCGAAGACAGTTCACTACACTTAGAGAAAGGTTATCTAGCATTTTCTGTCACTTAGAAAATGCCAACATGATTATGTACCCCATCATAAAACCCTTAGAAGAAGGATAACCCAAAATAAATTGGTATAAACATAATAAATATCATGAATACCATCACATAAAAGGGCACTCTAGAAATTGATGCATGCAACTCTACCATTACATCCAAGATTTGATCGAACATGGAGACATAGAAGTTGACAATAATTGCAAGAAAAAAACATCCAAAGAAAAAATTAACATGTTCAAAAACACCTTCCCTAACCATGCTGATAATTCAAAGGATAAGGGATACTCATCAAGCAGAATTGAGTATGACTCAGTCATCTCGACCATAGACTATGACCAAGACTTAGTGGCAACCATAAAGATCATAACCAGCTGTGCAATCACCACCATACAAAAAATTTTGAGTCCCTACGATGAAAAATATGTTACTTCATCTCCCACCACACCTCCTAATCCACCATCTATTTCCACCACCACTTCCACTCAACAACTTTCGATGTCATTCAATATTGTCAAACAATTAGAGAAGACTACATCACATATTTCCATCATGGAATTACTTAATTCTTCTCCTACACTAAAACACATCCTTATGCAAACACTGAATAATGTTCGTGTCCCAGAGGACATCAATTCACAAAAATTCTAGGCTTTATTCACACATATTTTGGTACCTGTTATCCAAATGTGCCCCCTGCTCATTTTGTGGCTAACTCCCTTTCATTCTTTCCTTTTATTGTGCCTCAGTCATAAATATTTACTTTTCAAGCACTCAAAACCTTCTAGAAATGGTACCATTGGATAGAGATCTTTCTCAAATTTCTAGAAAGGTAAATTTTTCCTCCTAACTCCACGTATTTTTCAAGTTATGGCTCAGTGGAGTTTTGGTGGGAAATTTTTCCCTAGAAGGCCAGCAGCCAATCAAGAGCTGCCACGTGTCCAAGGGCGAAAAAACAGAATGCGACCCGAAGGAAAAAAATGGTCAGGAGGGGCTCGCACCCAATCAGAACATGCCATGTGGCACCTAGAGTGGTGGAGCATGGGGAAAATTTTAAAAATGTTCCAAAGACCAAACGGGTAAAAATTCAAACTTTTTGCCCGTCGATCCGATTTTGGCCTGTTTTTTCCCTAAAACTTTAAATTGCCATAACTTTCGATCCAGAGCTCAGATTTTTGTGTTCTTTATATCAATGGAAAGATGGTGAAATTATCTATAAGATTCCATGGTCAATTTTGAATTTTGGTTCAGTTTAGAGGGATAAAATCAAAAAATTCTTCTGGTACGTGCCCATGGACAGAACTGACATTTCAACGACCAATTTTAATGCAAAATGGGTCGCATTCTTCTCCAGCATGGTCAAAAATGTCAGGGAATGGGTTTGGAAGGACCTCCATGCTATTTTTAATGTATTTTGGTCAATGGGGAATGGCTCCCATGTTTTTTCATGTTTTCTCTCTCCTGGGCTTGACCCATGCACTGTAAAAGCCAGATTTGGCTCATTTTTCAAAGGGATGAACACCTTTTTGCACAGCAAGCTTCTGTTTTCATCTTCAGCAAGTGATTTTAGAAGTATCAGACCTTCCAAGGATTGTAACAGGCCTTTTTATGCCTCTTTGGTGTTGGAATGCAAGGATTTTGATGTTGAAAATCACAATGCAGGCTCTGTGAATGCTTTCAGTCCTTTGCATGTGTTGTTTGTTTCATTTCAAACCTTTGATTACATCTTATCAACCTGTGCATGATGTTTTATGTTGTAATTTCTAATTTGTGTCTATTTTCATGAGCAAAAATGTTCACCACTCCTTTGGTGTATCACCCTTATTAGTTTAGTTCCAATTTTGGCATCTCTTATCCTTGTCTCCTTGCAATCTAGGATAAAATTAGGATCAGAACCTCTGCAGTTGTGCAAATAATAGATCTAATCAGAGGATTTTTAGTAACCATCCTCTAATCTAGAGATTCCTCTCTCATTTTTACAATTCCCACACTTGGAGAGAGGTTTCACTGTTGTGCAATCACACTGGATGCCTAAAACATCAATTTAGAAACCTGATTTGCATCCAGGGGTGCTGTTGATTTGCAACAACAGTACCCAATCCTATTTTATCATTTGGTCCTGAGGACATTCTTAACCCAATATCACTAACAATCATTCTTTATACATCAAGGTTTATGTAACTCATTGTAAGATCAAGCGTGTATTAATTGAAAATGGATCCAGATTGAATATTTGTTCTATGAAACTCTTACGCTACCTAGGTTGCACCGAAAATTATTTACAAAAAAACATCATAACCATTCATGGTAATGATAATAGTTAAAGAAAGTTTGAAGGCATAATCACATTACCTCTCAAAGTTGGACCCATCACTTTAGAAATGATATGTCATGTGGTGGATGTAGAAGTTGCATATAACATTCTCATTGGCCGACCATGGATGCATGCCATGAAATTTTTCCCATCAACAATCCACCAATGTATTAAATTTCCTTATTTTGATAAAGGATTTACATTGCATGCAGATTCCCAACCCTTCGAGTATTGTATATTCCTTGAAGGGTGGTATAAACATGATCACTATTGTCCATCAACAGATAAGTACACTCCACCTCATGTAATCCCTAATGAAACATGCATCAATCCAAATACACTCCTCAAATATGCTATGAAACCATCACCTTATAATCAAGTAACGTCTTCTAGTCCATTCTCTTATGATAAACAACAATCTTCAACCATTCCTCCTCCCACTAATCAATCATCATCTTCAACTAATCAAGCTTCTTGTTCTAACAACAATCACTTTTCCACTACACAATATTCTTCCTCTCATAGTCAATATTCTTCATCTAGCCATACCTCTTCTACTAAGATACCTTCTCCTTTGATTAACTAAGCTTTATCCTCTAATCCACCCCCCTCTTCTGCTAACCCATTTTATCCATCTTTTAGAACTACCAAACTAAATTCCCCACAACATAATGTACCTACTTGTCCCCTGTCCCAGACATTCAAAATTATTGACAAATGTTGTGGTGAATATCAATTCCAACAGGGTGTAGACTCCTTTTACATCAACAAATCCACACACAACTATGACAAACCCAATGCTCCACATTTGAGAATCCATCCCATTTACAAATTACGACAGTCAGTTTGGAAATAATTTGGTTATCTCAACAATGAAAATATTCCAAGTTCTCCAGGATCTTGGTTATATAATGACAAATTTTCTCCATGTTATGAGTCCTCTTAATTTACTAAAGCTCATGGAATAATGAAAAACATGTGATGAAAGGGTAAAGGACTTGGTTCAAATGGACAAGGTCATTTATACTCAATCAATTTCATAAAACATCACAATAAACATGGTCTAGGTTTCAAGGTATTCAATACCGATCTTATAGTAATTTCAAGTGAAAATAATGACACCATCTCTGATAGTGAAACTAGGTCTACACACAACCTTTTCGAAGACCTTCCTGAAACAAATCTTTACTTTGAACATTTATCTGTTAAAGTCATCAATTTTGAGCTTACACTTATGACTCTCATAGACCATGGCCAATCACATCATCTGGCCATGGAATGTTCCAAAATGATGAAGCCATTGAAGAATTCCTTGGAACTCGTGATCAAATACCCATTTCTGACCATAAAAAAGGATTTGAAATCAGCCTAGATAAATCAGCCTATTTTGGTGAAGAAATAGAATATTCGGATCCTTTACCTTTGGAAATTTTGGATTAGAAGCGAAAACAAAAAATTTCCCATGGTCAAAATCTCATCACCACCCTATCAAAAAAACATGTCAATAAAAAATCTCAACATCACAAACAATACTCTTGTTCCAACTCCCTTGAATCACCCAACACTGATGACTTACATCAACCATTAGATTCATTTTCTGAAAAGGATACATCTAAAATTCTTGTTGAAGAAACTAAAGATTTAAAAATTAGTACCATCAAAGAACTGAAAATTTTTCAACTTGGCATTAGTCTATCTGACCAAGAATGCATAGAATTCATAAAAATACTTATTGAATTCCAAGATATTTTCACATGGACCTATAAGGACATGTCAGGCCTAGATCCATCTCTTGTAGTACACCACCTTGTGGTGCATCTGGATGTAAATACTATGAAACAAAAACTACACAAAATTCATTCCCAAGTAGTATTGCTTATCAAAGTCGAACTTGAGAAAATCTTAGAAGATGACTTTACCTGACCTATTGATTATTTGAAATGGATATCCAACATAGTTCCTATAGCCAAGAAAAATCCCAACATTAGGATATGCACATAATTCCAAGATACTAACAAGGCTTGTCCCAAGGATGAATTTCCCTTGCCAAACATAGGCACGAATGTTGATTCTACGGCAGGCCACGAAATGCTCTCCTTAATGGGTGAATTTTCTAGTTACAATCAAATATGTATCGCTGAAGGGGATCAACATAAAATGAAATTTACTACACCATGAGGCACCTTCTATTATAAGGTCATGCCTTTCAGCTAGAAAAATGCCAATGCCACCTATCAACAAGTAATGACTATCATCTTTCATGATATCATAGAAGATTATGTTGATGATATATTAGCAAAATCAAAAACATGAATAGGACATCCAGGTGTGTTGAGATGCATTTTTTACATATTACGTGAGTATAAGGTTTGTCTTAACCTAAAGAAGTGTGTATTGAGGGTGACCTCTGGTAAATTGTTAGGGTTTATTGTCTCACAGAGAGGTATAGAAGTTGATCCTGCAAAAGTGAAAGCCATTATGGAAATTCCTCCTCAAATCCTAAAACAACTACACAGTCTTCAGAGGAAAATTCCAATCTATTCGACGCTTCATATCATAGTTGGTCAATAAGTGCCATCACTTCAAAAAATTACTCAAGAAAGATGCACAATTTCACTAGAACCATGATTGTCAAGACTCTTTTTCTAAGTTTAAAGAGTACCTCTCTAGCCCACCTATTCTTATGTCACTAGTCATAGAGAAACCCATGCTACTTTATACATTTGCCACTGAACATGCCATAGGATCTCTGTTAGCACAACAAAACGATTAAGAAAAAGAAAAATCTATTTACTACCTTAGTCGAACACTTATTGAGCATGAAGTATGATATTCCCAAATTGAAAAATTATGCTTGGAGGTTACCTTTGCATTCCATAAGTTATGTCATTACTTACTCAATCACAAAACTAAGTTGATCAGTATGATTGATCCCCTCAAGTATCTCTTGTCTCGACCTATTCTCACAGGAAGAATGTCTAGTTGGGTCATACTACTTAGTGAATTTGACGTCGAGTTCATTTCATAGAGAGAAATTAAAGGACATGCCATTGCAGACCAACTTGTCAAGGAACCTCTTCTTAGAACATAACCACTCCATTATACATTTCCTAATGAATATCTTTTGTACATAGACATCACACCAACTTGAACTCTATTTTTTGATGGGTCTTGTAATCTCCATGGATCATGAACTACTATTTTTCTTATCACACCTGGCGGGCATGTTATTCCTAAGGGAATTCAATTAACATTCCCATGAATTAACAATATCACAGAATATGAAGCTCTAATCATAGGATTAAAACTAGCTATATCTTGGAATCTTAAAGAGTTAGCTATCTTTGGTGATTCTTTACTTGTCATCAAACAAGTTACTAATGAATACCAGGTCAAGGATGAAAATCTTATCCTATATAAGCACATGGTGGATAGCCTTTGAAGCTATTTTTGATTAATTAGATTTGATCAAATCCCTATAATTCATAATAAATCCATAGACATTATGGAAACTATCATATCTCTATTAGAGATTACATCTAATCAACCCCAGAAACATTTTCTCATAGAACACATCTTAATTCCTACTTATGATCTTCCTGAACACACTATGGAAAATCATGGGTCCAAATAACCCTTGATAGCATGATATTTACACCTTCATCGGTGATAACACATTTCCTACCATCATGAAACCCATGCATAAATGGGCTTTAGCACAATGTTCCTCTTGTTACACCATTTTAGAAGACACCCTTTATAAATGAGGTTATGATGTCACCTTGCTCTGATTTCTTAGTTAGGAAGAAGCATCTAGTGTTCTAACTGCATTCCACTAGGGTATCTGTGGAGTGCACACGAAGGGTATAGCCTTAGCCAAGAAAATCTTACATGTTGGATATTATTGGCCCACCATAGAAAGTGACGCATGCCATTTTGTCAAATGATTTCAAGCTTGTCAAAAGCATGGAAAGCATATACATGTACCTTCCCAAGCATTGCAATTGATCACCACAACATGGCCCTTCTCTCAATGGGGACTTAATCTCATTGGTAAAATTAAACCAACATCATCTGGCGGACATAATTTCTTCATTACCACTACCAATTATTTCACTAAATGGGTGGAAGCTATACCTCTCACCTATGTTACCAGTAGCCAAATATCGAAGTTCATTTTTAATAATCTCATCTTTCGATTTGGCATTCCATCCTCTATTGTCATAGATAATGGGAAATCATTTAAAAACCAAGATGTAAAAGACGTTGCCAAATGTTTCTGCATCAAACTTAAGTGGTCTACTCCATACTACCCTTAGGGTAATGGTCAAGTAGTAGCAACCAATAAGACTCTAAAATCCATCATGAAAAAAATTGTCAATACACATAGACGAGATTGGCATACTTAAATTTACCCTGCTCTTTGGGATTATCATACATCTTACCGCACACCTACAGGAGCCACCCCATTTTCCCTCGTTTATGTTTATGAAGCAATTTTACCTATTGAGATTGAACTCCCATCCTTGAGAGTATCCCTTAAAAATATAATTAATAAGGATGAATACCGTCAATCATGGCTTCAAGAGCTTGAGATTCTTGATGAAAAATTACTTAATTCCCCCGGTCATCTTCAAGTCTATTAAAACTAGTTACAACATAATTATAATAAAAGGTAAGACCTAGAGAGTTTGATGTTGGTGACCTAGAGAATTACCTCATAATGATCTAGGACTAAGCAGCTTAGTGGAACAATGGGACAGAGTTTAACAATGAACCTCATAAAATTACACAGGAGCTAGATCTGGCCAGACTGGGGATCTAAGAGAAGGATGAGGGTGTCTGAGGCACTCTGGTCTAGAATATAAGTACCTTGATCTATAGAAAAGGTCAGAATCTGATTTTGATATGGTCGCTAGGTCTTTGTAATTATTCACCTTTATTCATGTGAGTGTCGTAATTGTTTCATTGATGTCGCAATAAACCTGTTGTAGACACCCTAATTTCACACCTTTTCTAAATCAATTAATTTCTCCACTCTATTTCCCACATAAATCCCCATAGAATTAATCTATGTTAATCAGTTAGTTAATCCATTTCAACCCCTAAATTAAACCCAATCTTCCTCACATGCCAAATATTCCCCATGCCCCCCATTTGAGAATTAAAAATACAAGTTTAATCATCATCCACTCCTTGTTATCCCCATTCACCTAGTCATGCCCTCATTTTCAAATTGTGATTAGTTAAAATTCCTTAAGTTAATCCAGTTCCTAGGCTATAAATACAGCCTTACCCCCCTCTAAGACATAGAGAATAGGCTTGAATACCCTGTCTGAACTCTTACATCCTTTTGAGAAAAGAGAATCCTTCCCAACTCGTCCTAATGCCCAAATAGCTTGATCTTGAAGCATTCCAAATCCATAATCCCTTTGTCTATTAGTGAAAAGTAAGTTGATCTTGTTACAAAGAAGGCCTTGCTCTAGTTTGAGGAAAGCACCTACATTTCACGCAATCAGGGCTCATCCATGTTTCCTTTCCCATTCCAAGGTTTGCTAAGGAATCATGAAGGAGGAGGTATTTGGGTATTTTCTTTACTTTCTTTATTATCAATGTATTTTCATAGCTCACATTCTGGCACGCTCGATGGGACCTTTGATCTGCTACCATTGATTTCCTAATTAGTGGTTTTATCCATTATTTGTTTATTATTATTTGCTATTATTATTTCCCTTTATGTGCCTTATGGCCTTATTTGGTTAACCTTCATGCTATGGAAAGAGTTTTTGTTGTGCGGTGTCTTGTGGTACATATGCAAGCTATAGTAATAATTAAACTACGATGCTCATCATATCTTTGATCTTCTCAAAACTTGGTGTTTAGAAGAAGAAAATCCATTGCCAGATCTAGATACTTGTGGATCGCAGTGGAGGTATTCATGTTTTTATGGTTTTTGTAGAGGTTACTTTAAGTTTGGTCTCTAATTTTTTTTTTTTAAAAGAAAATTTGTCATCATTTTTTTTCCTCCAAAAAAAAATCCAAAAAATATTTAAAAACATTAGAAAATATCAAATATCCAAAATAAAAATACATTTGAAAATTCTTCAAAATAAAAAAACATGAAAACATCACAAAATTCTAAAAGATTGTAAAAACATCAAACCCCCCCAAAAAAACTTAATATTAAACACAATCCGTCCTTTAAATTATTATCCCCCAAAAAAATTCCAACCATCTTATGACTATCAAATTTAAATCACTTCCCCTCGCATGAATCCTCACTTGAGGAAAATCCAGCTCTCATTTTTTCCTTGTTTAAGGAAAATAACCCAATCCATACTACGTCGTTTTACCCATACTTGGGGGAACATCCAATCAATCATTACTATGCAGCACATTAGGGACATGTTGATTGGTTCTTGTGTTGCATTATTATTTACAAGTTATTAATTACTTTCTTGTATCTTGATATATTACAAGGGGCATCTTGATTTTATGTATCTTGGTGTTCCCTCTAATATACTTATGTTATGTGATTACATATCGTACCGTGGCATCATTAATTCTTGATTTCCTTTGTCTATGCTTGCATATCGTACTGGGGAATCAAACCTTTATGATGGCCCATGTCTATGTTCTCATGCATACTACAGTCTAATCATCCTGATCTTTTATATTGTGATGCATCATGTTATGTGATATATTAAAATTAAAATTCTTTCATCATGTGAGTATCTGCCTACATGATCAAAATATTACTTTTCACCCCATACATTCACCCGTACTAATGGATTCCCCATTTTAGGAATCCTACTTGATCATCGTTGCAGTTTGCGAATCCTACTTGAAGATATTTCTCAAGTAGCATTCCCTATCTAGCAGCCCCTCCTCCCCCACCATGGCTACCATGTATTTGATCCATTCATCCTTGCTCCTCATTTCTACTTATCCACCACTTATCCCCACATTACCCTTCTCACCATTCCTTTCCCCTCTCACCCATTTTTATTCTTTCCTTTCACTCTCCTGCTTCCCACTTGACAATATTACTTAATCACACCTGCTATGTGGGACTCTCATTTGAGGTATGCCCTCATCCAAAGATGTTCCCACTGTAGAAGCTTCTCGACCATATTTTCTCTCATCAAACTAAAATCACCACACACATCTTTTCGCTCCTCTTCTTCTTATCATTCTTACATCATCACTCTCACCATGTGGGCATCCCAATTAAGGATTCCCCTCACACTCTCCATCATCCACCACATACGTCACACCATTCATTCATGTTACACTCCTTCATTTCCTTTATTCCTTGTAAACACCTCCTCTCACCTCCTCTTCCACTCTGAAATACATCAGTCACTCTTTTCTCATCCTTCCTTGAATCCATCTTCTACATGGTAATCCTACTTACACACTCTAATAGTATGGAAAATTCACTTGAGGGTTCCCCTTCAATCCATGCTTACTTCTTCTCATCATTCTTCTTCTTCTTCATCTTCCCTATCCTACTTAACCATCTATGTCGCATGTCAATCTTACTTAAGAGTCCCTCTTGGTTGATCTACTCTATGGCCTTCCCCTATCCCATCATACTTCCCCCATCTTATTTCTCCCCCCTCTCGTTGCAATCATCTACTTCAACCAACCTTTTCACCCCTGAACCCAATACAATTTTATCTTTCTCCTTACATCCCATCACTGTCGGTTTGGTGATCTTACTTAACCACTTGTGTGGCATGGTTACCTTACTTAAGAGTTCCTCTTAAGGATGATAAATCTTCTTGCCTTTTCCCATCACTACACATCCTCACCCTTCAATTTTTCTTGTCATTTTCCATTATCACATCTTCTCACCTCCCCCTCCATTCTCACAACCACCACTTCTTACTTTCCCACTTTTCATCTCCATCATCCCTCACTTGGTAATATTACTTAACCACTTCCATCGCATGACAGTCTTACTTCAGGGTCCTCCCTAAGTTGAAATTTTCATTCTTAACTTCTCCCTCATGTCATTATTCATTCACTATGTTGATCGCTTCTTCTATATGGTCTCTCCTACCAACCACATTTTCCTCCTACCATTATCCTTACTCAACCTATCGTCTCACAACTGCACGTTTACTATCTTCTACCTATAATCATGTTCCTTTACCCCCTTTTCTCCTTCTTGATCCATCATCCTTCATACCATTTCTTCCCATTCTTTTCATGTATTGTCTCTTCATCCTTACCTTGTTTGTCCTCATCCTCCACATCCTCTCCTTGCCTTCACCTTTTTATAACTCATCACTCACGTTTTCTTTACTCTTTCCACTTCATCTTCTCAAATTCTCCCACATATATATCCCCATGCTTACTTGTCATTATTGTTAACATTCCTCTAACATTATTTCATCATCATCATCTATATCTGCACTTATAATTATCCATTGACTTTCCTTAAAATTCACTCATCCTCATTCTACGCAGCCTTGATCACTCCCTTTGACCTTATAAATTTTTTTTTCATTCTTTCCTTCCTCTAGGCCCATCTCTCATTATGTCTAGACTTTCCCTAACATCCCTTTGTTGGTGTTTCCCTTTCCATTCCTCATTTAATTTCTCCCTTTCTTCATTTTTCCTCTCATCCTTCCCCACTGCTCATTATGAGTGGAATTTCACTTACGTCCCCTCACTAGAATTGCCTCTTCTATCCCCTATTTCCTCTTCGCTCACATCTCTTTGCTCCACTACCACCATTTCCAGTCACTTATTACCTACCTCTCCATATTCCCTTCGCCCCCTTCCATATCTTTACTATTTTCATCATACACCCTCTATCTATTGTCTTGTAATCCTTATATCCTCATTTCATACATCTCTGCATATTTTCCAATCTGTGTCATTCCTCCCCTCTTTCTTCTCTTTACATTCCTTATACTTCTCACTCTACACTTATTATCCCCATTCTAGATTTCTTTCCTTTTGCATAATTTTCTCTATTTTCTTTGCCTCCCTCCCACTCGTCATCTTATTTTACTTCTTCTATATCATCTTCTTCCCATTTTTACCTCATGTTTCCTTCTTACTTCCCCATTTATAACCTGGACCTTTAGCGTTGTCCCTAATTTTTTTATCATCCCACCCTCCACATGCATTTCCATGTAGTTCGTTCCATATAATTTACCTTGGTCTTTCTTCCTCACGAGGACTAGGCTCCTTTGATCTTCTCCCTATATTTTCTTTGTCCTCTCTTCCTCCCCATTAATTTTAACTTTCATTCTGACCTCCCCTCCTTTTCTCTACCACCCATACCTTTTCACTTATTTTGTACCCATTTCTCTTCTTCCCTATGATATTTTCCACACTTTCTTGTTCCCTCATAGTTTCTTTCTTTTCTCCATTCTACCTCTTCTTTTGTCTTCTTTAAATTCTTCATCATCGTCATCCCCTTCATTTTTCCATCCTTCTCTCCCTTTTTCCTAATTTTTCCCCCTACTCTCACCTCATCTTCCCCTTCTTGCTATCTTTCCCAATTCACCATAGCCTTATATTATTTACCTCTTACTTCTACAGTTTATTACTTTTATTAGCTCTATCATCTCTTTAATTTTTCCATCATTTCTCTCCCTTCATTTCCTTCACTCTTCTTCATTTTTATCTTCCCTATATTTTGACTCTTTCTCCCTTTTTATTTCATAATTTCACCCTCTTCTATGTCATTTTCTTTTCTTTTTTTTTTTTTCCCTTCAGCATTCCCTTCTTCCCCTATCATGCCTCTATCTTATTCTCTTCTACCTCTTTCATTTCCTTTTTTCTCTCCTCTATCTCCATACCCTTGAATTGTCTTGCTCTTCTCATAATTAACCACTACTCCTATCCATTCCCTTTTCTCTTTCCCATTGCATCCTTCCACACATCCTCACACCTAGAATTCAAGGCCAACTGAATCCTTTCTCCATTTGCACCATGTGGTCATTCCATTCTCTTACACCCCATTCCCATCCTCATCTCTGTAAAAATAAACCTCTCCTCTTTTCGAGAGCTTTGGCATATATTCCATCCTCAACAGCCCTCTTGAGGGGGAATCATAACATTTATCCATTATCACATCTTGTCATGAAATTTTTATCTTCAAAGATACAATGACATCCATCACCTACCACCTTCTACTCTCCCCAACAAACATTTTTATCTAGTTTTTTCTTATCAAAAGTAAATTGAGTTCTTCCCCCATTCTTACAATCAAAAGCTTGTTCTACTTCTTGCTTAAAAAATGATTTATCTTTTCTTCCTCTATTAACTTCTTATCGAAGGAACACATTCTCTAAGAAGAATCTCTTACAAAACCTTCAATCCTGCCACCTGAGACATATTCATTCATCTCATGTACTTTCTTTGAAAGGATACTACTATTATAGTACCCTAACAAAGAGGGGCAAACATAGACACCCTAATTTCAAACCTTTTCCAAATCAATTAATTTCCCCCACTCCATTTCTCATAAAAAAACCCATAGAATTAATCAATGTTAATCGATTAATTAATCCATTTCAACCCCTAAGTTAAAACCAATATTCCTCACATGCCAAATATTCCCTATGTCCCCCATTCGAGAATTTAAAATACAAGTTTAATCCTAATCCACTCTTTTTTTTCCCCACTCACCTAATAATTCCCTCATTTTCAAATTTTGATTACTTAAAATCCCCTAAGTTAATCAAATTCCCAAGCTATAAATACAATATTACCCCCCCTCTAAGACACGAAAAATAAACTTGAATGACCTGTTTAAACTCTTGCATCCTTTTGAGAAAAGAGAATCCTTCCCACCTCATCCTAATGCTCAAATAGCCTCATCTTAAAGCATAAAAAATCCATAATCCCTTTTTCCATTGGTTCAAAGTAAGCTGATCTTGTTGTAAAAAATGACTTTCTCAGGTTCGACGAAAGTGTAGACACCAAATTTGTGTCTTACGACCCCCCGTGCCCCACATCTTATTTCGAAACCTAGCCTCATCACCTAAACCTTACACAATTATTTATTAATTACCTTATAATTAATAAATACACATCTCTAAACCTGCCACCCTCAATTTGCCACCTCATCATGACCTAGTCCTACTCCTAAACTAACCTAAATAAGACCTATAACTTGGTCTACATCCACACCCATGACTAATTACTCCTCACCCCGCACCAAAATCAACCTAATAATGAATTGCCCAAGCCCACAACTAATTCCTCGGGAGAAAAGGAGGGAAATTTGGCTATTTTACTAAAAATAGCCCACTTTGACTTAACCGATATCAGTTACTACTTGACCACCGTCGGTTACGTAACTGCCATCGGTTCCCTATAAATGACCTCCCCCAACCAAAAACAGAGGGTTGGATTTTCATTGATCAGAACCAAGGAATTCACTTGGCCGAGCAAAGAAAAGTGAAGGAAAGAGAAGAGTTTACAGAGGAGGACATCAAGCCCAAAACTGCAACTGAGTACCAAGAGCCCAGTGACACTTATCTCAGCATTGGGAGAGAAGATAGCCCATCTTTGATTGTCTGAACATCCTACTTGAGCCCTGCCTTCATTATCACAGTCCTTGAACCTGTATCTTCATCAGGAACTAGTAAGTAGTGTCTTACACGTTATTTTAATAACATTTCTTGGATTTCTGAATCAAAGTAATTACAAGTCTATTCTTAGATATACTACCCATTAACACCCTCCATCTAACTACCATTCCTCTACCCCTACATTACCCCCAAGAACATCCCCCATACTCTCCGAGTCTTCTCCATCACCCCATTACCTGTCCCCAATCATTTACCAGCCTTATAAACACCATAGCCACCTTATTGCTAACCTTCACTAAAAGCCCCTAAACCACTGCCCCTACCGATATCGGTTAGCAGAAACCGGTACCCGGTGACAGTGACTGGAATCGGTCAATGTTATTCAAAACCAAAACTAGCCCTTTCCTCTATTGTTTTAACAAGGCAATTAAATTGTAATTTGGCAATAGCTTCTTTGTTAGAATTTTTGTTAATTCATATTAGCAGGGGAATTGACCACCTTCGAAAGGAAGTTTAATACTTCCTAGGCCCAAGGCAGTTCCCTCATTTATCATCTAATTAGAATCTGGTGGTCTTGTATTCTTACTTGCAGGTAGTCCTTCCCAGACAAAAAGGAGTTCTTTGCAATCGATCTGATCTCTCTCTACGGTACGCGCAAACCCTCTTAACATTCAACAAGTATTCCTCCTAGCCCTAACCCTTATCTATTTCTCAAAGGAATGAAAGGATAGAAGCTACTCTATTCCAGGAACGGAAGCATTTCTGTGCGAAACATTTTGGCACACCCGGTGGGACCCATTTTGGGTTTCTTTCTTTCTTGCTTGCTTTCATATAGGGAGCATGCTTGCTATTTTTATTCTTCTAAAATATTCACAAGATATTTTGTTATCTTTTGGTAAAATAAATTTGTCTTGCTTTCACATCTTTGCATTAGTGAAAGTCATCTTCTTTGCTTCATCAAATATCATTTTCGATTTGGGTTTAAAACACTTGCATCACATTCTTGCTTGCTATTTTCAATTCTAGTGAACGTAGATTAAGTAACAGGTCATACACGTGGGGGGTGATATCCATGGTATTGACAAGAAATTAATCTTACTTTCACTGCACAACACATACCAAATCACTTTATAATTAACACAACAACTCAAAACATCCCCCCTTTTTCCGTGGTATTCCTCCGCCTGATTGAGGTAACCTTATAAGCCAAAACAAACTTGACATTTCCCCTAAGTCTTGTGTTTAGGATTGACATCATCTTGCATCTAAGGCATAAGCCCAAAGTGATTAAAACTAATCCTAGGATTAGTCTGTTAATTTGCTTGTGCATCTTGCTTGTTTTTTGTTCTGTTTCTCTGTCATACACTATTTTTTGTGATCACTTCACAACAGTTTGGTAGGCATACTAAGCACTGTTAAATCCAAATCAGAAAATTCCTACAGATTCTTACACCAGTCCTGTTCTACCGACATCAGTTAACCTACCGACATCGGCTATAGTCTAACCTACATCGGTTACCTGGCCGATATCGGTTATTGTCTCTCATAGTTCCCAAAACTAGCAACCCACCAATTCAAACACTTTGTTGTTGATTCTGTTCCTGATATATTACATCCTACTGTGTACCCTTGTCCATGGTTGTTATCACTCGGAAACAAGCTGCAGCCATGGTTTCACATGCTTGCTCCGTGCCTTTTCTTGAATCACCCCCTTCACATCCTATGGGGAATCCTACGGACACCATCGAGGTTCCCAAAATCCCTATGGGAGATAAGGAATTTGTGAAATTTTGGGATGTTAATCCTAGCATTGTACAATACTATTTGTCTCATGCCCCTGACCGTACACCCGATGGTCAACTCCTTGTTGGCATGCCTATTAGTATAGCTGCTCATTTAGCTCCTTCTCCACTTGATAATTCTTCCTTGCCTTCTTCATCCTTAGCCCCGTCACCCCAACTCAGTAACTTCAGAGGTTCTTACGGCATAGATTGGCTTTTCCTTTTGTTAATCTGGGGCCCCACGTATCATTACCGCCAACTGCTCCTACCTCGTCTCTCTCACAGACTACTCCTTTCATAACTTGCTCTCTGCCACCTATTCACACAAGCTTTCGTTCTCAAGCTCTGCCCACCTTTTCATTTCCACACACGTATCCAGTGACTTCAACATCTTATATAGGACATCCTTATTCGGTTGCCTCAACATATTCATCCTCAATACCTTATCAACATTTAACCCCGCCATTGTCTAGTGGTGGCCCTTGGCCCAATCCCCCTCCATTTACGGCAACCGCACCATCATCTCATCCAACCACTGATTTAATCAAACAAATGATGGACAAGATGCAAAATCTAGAGGCTTCTGTTTCATGAAGCCGTAACACCTTAACATACGAGCAAGTTTGTCGGGAGCCTATTCACCCTTCTGTCCCCCTTCATTCATATCCTCCTTAATGGGAATTACCAACATTTACTCGTTTTAATAGTAAGGAGGATCCTCAACAACATTTGCGATCATTTAGACATGCCTGCTATCTGATTACTCATGATGATGCCTTACTACTCCACACCTTTCCCATGTCCTTATCAGGACCCCGCCTTGGAGTGGTACAGTGCTTTAAACCCAATACTCAATCTTATCTTTTAACCAATTAGCCCAATCTTTCTTGGATCATTTCTCCATTAACATTGCCAAGAAAGTATCTATCACCGACCTCTATGCCATTTGACAATTTGAAGACGAATCTATCACAGATTTCGTTGGACAATGGTGGGGCCTTATCAACCAACTTACTTATGCCTTGCCTCAGGCCGAACTTATCGAACTCTTTACGTGGGCCTGTGCTAAGCACATTTCTCCTACCCTCCAAATTTAAACTTTCCACACATTTGACGAGGCCTTTACTATGGCTCGAAAACTAGAGATTTGAGCCTTAGAGGAAGAGAAATTACGGTTGTGCAACAAAAACCCCCCAATTTCTGAACCCAAGACTCCACCAACAAACCTAACACCACCAATTCTCACGCATCGACTGCTTCGAAATCAAAAGGAGCTGTCCACGCGGTGATGGTCAAATCCCAACCACCATCTAATACCCCCGCCAAAAACCACCTATAAGTATAAAGCCGAGCCCATCAATTACACTCCCTTGGGAGAAACTTATGGTGTGATATTGGAAAAATTGCTCAAAGCAGGAGCTATTACCTTACCTCCTGTTAAGCCTCACTCCGGGTTTGATTCCACCCGCGCTATACCTTCTTGGTACAAAGAAAATGACTTCTGTAACTTCCACCACATAAAGGGACACAATCATGAAAACTGCAAGATGTTGAAAAACATAGTGCAGGAAATGGTTGATGCAGGTGATATAGCCCTCGATAATCCTAACGCCCCTGCTAACTGAAATTTGAAAATTTTCAACAAACCATTCCCAAACCACTCTTCTAATAGTAACATAAACCAAGATATCTTAGCTAAGGAGAGTGTTCATGAAATCCATGCAGTCTTCGACTCCCAACCAAAGGCTTCTATCGAGGAAATTCTGAATCAAGCCTCTTCACTAACACAAGAACCTGAACCCCCTTCACCACCATCAAGACAAGATGAAATCCTTGCTATTCCTTTACCCATAAAGGAATTAACCGCCCAGAGTTCTCTTCTCACAGATGAGCCTTCTTACACCACATCCTTGCAAGACTGTGAGCGGATGTTATCTAACTTATCTATCTCTCAAACATCTCCTTCTACCACTCTTGCTGTACAAGATGAAGGCTCGCCACTTATTTTGTCATCCTTAGACAAGAAACCCCTTGAACCGACATCACCAAATTCTTTAATCATGACGGATCCTCTTAAACATGTCCTCCTACCTATTAGTTCTTCATCGCCTAAATCTTTTCAACGACCGGTTGACCTCTTAACACCTATTGATATAGTACCTCATGTATCCCCTGTATCACACCGACAGTGGACCGAAATCATAACCCACCTTTCTTCCATACAAAAGTTCCTATTTACATGTGAGGATTGTCATCCTTCAGAAGATAGACGAGTCCTATGGGAACGTTTGAGTACACCATATTCTACAAAAATGCAGATGACCAATCCAGACGCCTCTACCATATACTCGAAGTGTTTACAAAGGCTCAAAATGCCTATGTACTCATCTTCACCCCCCTCATCTCTACCAAATACCTCATCCACCTCTATTGACCTAACCAAACCTTCCCCTACACTTGGGACCTCACCAATACCTAGTCTAACACACCCACCTAAATGGTTAGATTTATCCAAAAGTAAAGCCATCCATCCACCTACGAGACAAACTCGAGCCCCTAAAAATCAAGTCCAATCTATGCCTCTGTCACAACTAAAACCCTCACCGTCACACCTACCTTCTATATTGGGACCTCATCCCTCCACCTTGCATCAATACATCATACCTCCTGCATTTTCTTTAAAACGACCTACACCCTCTGCACCCATACAAAGATCCAAGGGTATATCAACACTGTCACCCCAAGTATCCGGTCCACCTATCAACCCTAAACAAACTCCATCATCAAAGGATTTGTTTGTTGTCACTCCTCTTTCTCTGTGGTTGTTTTCTGCTACCGCGTCATCTGACCAGCTAAACATAACTTCTGCACCGAAGAAGTCACGTGTAGTTAAATCCAATGATCAAAACCCCTTGGCTAAGCTGCCACCCATACAAATCAACCATACCCAGTCATTACCGAAACCTACCCAGTCAATAGCCTCATCTTCTTCTGACTTTGACCTGCTCAAAGGGTCTTACGCCAAAATCCTTGGTATGTTGGTGGAGAATGCGACCACTTCCCTACCCCCACTTAGACCCTATGATCCATCTAAACCTCGACCTATAGGTTATGATGAGTCTAAAATATGTGCTTACCACCGCACACTAGGACATTATGTAGAGGGATGCAAATCTTTGAAAGCCATACTTCGTTAGTCACCTCTCTCAGATAAAAAGGTTAAGAAAGACAACTTACAAAGGGAGAGACCTCTAGCTTCAATCCCCTCTCCTATACCACCTGTCCCCACCTCACCAAGATCTATCATTATTACAACCCCACTATTTGAAGACCATGACTTATCCCTACCATCTTCCTCCTCTAATGTTCACCAGATCAACATGATTAGTGTTGCTACTCGAGGGCAGAAAAACAATGGGAAAGCTAAAGAAAGCACACTTGCGGCCATCCCGATCACCCCACCACCTAAAGTGGTTATTTGTGGACCTGCCTACCCCGTCTCTAATGGAGTTGCCCACCGAACCATGATCAAACAGCTTCACCAATCTCCTGTAAAAATGACACTGTATGATCTCATTCAGGCCTCTGAATCTCATCGCCAAGCACTTGTTGAAATCCTTCAAGGGATAGAGGTCTTACCTAATGAAACCTTTCCTGTTACCTCCATCTTAACACCCAACCATGTTTCCTCTCTCACCAAACAATCTACCACTTCCATCCCTATACAGCAAACCATTGCTGTCAGTTTCTCTGAAGAAGAAATTGTTGACTTTAGTGTAGAAGATCCTGACCCCACTCTTTTCATCTCAGCTTACATTTAGGACATTCGTGTACGTCATGTTATGATTTACGGAGGTGCTAGCCTAAACATCATCTCTTCCAAATCCTTTCAACAAATGAATATCCCCTCTAGTTGCATGTGTGCCAACCCCACCATGCTGCGTTCATTCAACGATGCTATTACTTCTACCTTAGGCACTGTGATCCTTAACATTCATGTAGGGCCACGTACCTTACCTGAACTCTTCTATGTCCTTGAGGGAGAATTCCAATACAACATGTTGTTAGGCCTCCCTTGGATCCAAGCTATGGGATGCATTCCCTCTACCTTACATAGATGCATAAAATTTGAGTACGAGGGGAAGTCCTACACCGTAAAAGTTGATCCTCCCCCCTTCAAAACCTACAATATGTTATATCACCCTAATGATGTGCTTATACCAGTCAAGACGCCCATTCATCCAACCCAACCATCCACTTCAACCACACCTCAACCATCCACCTCAACCGCACCTACACATTTAACCAATGAAAACGTCGTCGCAAATACCACTTCCTTTCCCGTGGACAACATCCCAACCTCAGACCCCTTAGTAGATGTTTTTCAATGCCTTATGCTAGGGGAGTATCACCTATATAACGTTAGCTCTTTCCATACCCCACAGGAGAAAGAACAGTTACATGCGCATCGTACCTACGACCGTCGTGTGGGGGAGGTAATTTCCTACGGACCACCTAATTACCGCACCAACCTAACGTATGGGGGTGTCGACGCATCCTCCATTACCCCTAAATCTCCCCTTGGTGTGGTTCCCTTCCAATCTGATTTTCAATACCTGACAAATCATCATTTTTCTCTCACCTTCCTGACGTGCTGTGCTTGGAAAGGTTTTGGTTTTGGTCTTTATGAACAAGGCCGACATACAATCATTCCCGTGACTACACACAAACACAGATCGTAGTGGTCTTGGATTTCCTGAAACATTTACACTAAAGAAACCTCATGTCAGTTGTATCCAGGAAGATGACAAAGTCACCCCTTCCGAACCATCATCACCCATTTTACCATCGTCACCCACGGAGTCGATAGACCCTAAATCTATCCCTCCTAACTTTTTTTTTCATAAACGCTATCTTCTTGGGTCCTCTCACTTATCAACATGATAATGAGGACCCATCTTCTCTTACCTTCTGTATCCAGACATGATCAAAGAGGATTCACCTTCCATTAATATTGTTGAGTGTCAGGATGACGACTCCATCCTCACTTACCTTAGTGCAGACGACTCTTATATTCAACGCGCTTTACCATCTGAAACTCAAACCATGTTGAATGAGTCGACTATAGAAATAAACATCCACATAGAGGATGATACTCACATTGTGAAGATAGGATAATCTCTTAACGCATCATAACAAGCCGCCTTTACTACCTTACTCCGTGCCCGCAACCAAGCTTTCGCTTGGTCCTACGCTGACATGCCAGGAATTGATCTTGACATTGCTGTCCATAACATTACCCTGAAACCCAATTCGAAACCAGTTAAACAGAAACTAAGAAAAATGCATCCACGCATTGCCCTCTTGGTCAAAGAAGAGCTTCAATGACTCCTTTCCGTTTCCTTCATCTTTCCGATTGACTATCCTCAATGTATTTCTAACATCGTACCTGTCACTAAAGTGACGGGGGGACTTTGGATATGTATGGATTTCCGGGACCTTAACCTCGCTTTCCTGAAGGATGACTTCCCCCTCCCGAGTATGGATCAACTTGTTGATCTCACTGCGGGCCATGAGATGCTTTCTCTCATGGATGGCTTCTCGAGATACAATCAAATTTTAGTAGCTCCGGCCGATCAACATAAAACTGCCTTCATAACTCCGTGGGGAACATTTTGTTATCGTGTCATGCCATTTGGCCTTAAGAATGCTGGTGCGACCTATCAGTGGGCTATGACTTACATTTTTCATGACATTATGCACACTATCCTTGAGGATTATGTTGATGATCTTCTTGGCAAATCTAAACATCGCAGTGAACATCTCGATGTTTTAACCATTATTTTTGATCACCTGTTACAATATTGTGTTCGTCTTCAACCAAAGAAATGTGTCTTTGGTGTCCTTTCAGGAAAAATTCTTGGTTTTATCATCTCTTTACATGGCATTGAGGTCGATCCATCTAAATTCAAAGCTATCCTAGAAATTCCCTCACCTACTAACCTCAAACAGTTGCGTAGTCTGCAAGGTAAGCTCCAATCTATCCGGCATTTCATTTCCCAACTCTCGGATCGATGTCAACCTTTCCATCATCTCCTTAAAAAGGACATTGTCTTTTAATGGAGCAAAGAGTGCCACCAAGCCTTTGAGGCTTTCAAATCCTATCTCTTGCAGCCACCTGTGCTTATCCCACCTCAGGATGATCACCCTTTCTACCTTTACCTTTCTGCCACTGACCATGCGGTAGGAGCCATGCTCGCACATTGTGACTCTGAGCATCGAGAACAAGCCGTTTATTACATAAGTCGTACTCTCATGGATTACGAGACTAGGTATACACATGTAGAAAATTTGTGCCTAGCCCTATCATTTGTAGCCACCAAACTCCAACACTACCTCCTGAATCACAAAACTTTTGTTATCACCAATGCGGACCCCATTCATTATATGTAGGCCAAACCACATCTAAACCAATGCATCGCCCAATGGCTTATGCTCCTCGCTGACCTCGACCTTGAATTTATACACCAGAAGTCAATCAAAGGACAAACTATCGTAGACCAACGCGCGGAAGCCCCTTTACCTGGGGAACAATTTACCAATTTTAATTTCCCCGACGAACTCATCACCACTCTTTCACTCAGTGAGGAGTCGTATCCAATGACCCTCTTCTTCGATGGATCCAAATGCCAACGCGGTGGAGGAGCCGGTGTTGTTCTCATTCCTATTGACGCTGAGCCTATGCCTCTTTCCTTCCAGCTCGATTTCCCCTGCACTAATAATACAGTGGAATACGAGGCCCTTTTTTTGGGTCTCCAGGTTGCGTTACACTTAGGTGTCAAATCTATCAATATTTTCAGCGACTCTCAATTGGTAGTCAATCAAGTTATGGGCATCTACCAATGTAAAAATGAGGAACTTCAAAAGTACAAACATTACGTGGATTCACTTTTGACCTTATTTACTCATTATTCTATCCAAACTATTCCCCGCTCCACTAACAAATTTGCGGATACTATGGCTTGCTTAGCCTTGCAAATTCCTACCTCACCAGGTGACTCTGACATATTCGTCTTGGTCCAACAACTCTTTGCCCCATCTTACTCAACCCTAGTTGTTTGTATGATAAATAATGTGTCTGCTAATTCGTAGGATACCTAGTATCACCACTTTCATGACTACCTTACAACCTCTGTTCTCCCACCTGACCTTACTAGTAACGGCAAACGCGCTTTTCTTAAAAGTGTTTATCATTATGTCATCATGGGGGGACTCATCTATAAATGTGTCTTTGATGGCATCCTCCTTCGATGTCTAATTAGTGCGGAGGTCACCTATACCATCTAGCAAGTCCACGACTGTATTTGTGGTGGACATTTTAGTGGCCTTGCCGTGGCCAAACGAATCCTTCGCCTAGGTTATTATTGGCCTACTCTTAATAACGACTACTACAAATATGTTAAGCGTTATGTTATGTGTCAACAACATGCCAACCTTCAACATAATCCTAGCCATCCGCTATAGGTCGCACGAGATCTTTGGCCTTTCTCAAAATGGGGTTTAGACCTTATCGGTGAGATTCACCCACCTTCTTCGCAACGTCACCATTGGATAATCAGAGCAACCGAATATTACACTAAATGGGTGGAAGCCATTCCACTTATTTCAACCAAAAAAGAAAAAATCGTCAAATTCATTAACCATCACATTATTTGTCGTTTTGGCGTCCCTCATCGCCTGATAACAGATAATGGAAAATCTTTCAAAAATAAGTTGTTACAAGACCTTTGTGACAAATTTGGTATCAAACTTAGCTTCTCATCACCTTACTATCCACAAGCCAATGGTCAAGCCGAATCTTCTAATAAAACCCTAACCAAAATCCTCATGAAATTTGTTAATGATTCTGGAAGCAATTGGCCTGATCACATCCCCTTTGCCCTTTGGGCTTATCAGACTAGCATTCGTACCTCCACTAATGCCACCCCATTTTCTTTGGTCTATGGTACCGAGGTTTTCTTGCCTCTCGAAATACAAATACCCTCCCTAAGAATATCTCTTCAGGATATTCTCACCAATGATGATTTCCGCCAAGAGTGGTTAGCCCAATTGGAGCTTATTGACGAGCGTCGTCTTATAGCTCTTGACCACCTTCAAATCTATCAAAAACACATCAAGCGTGCTTATGATAAATGATTTCATGAGCGTACCTTTAAGGTTGGTGATCTTGTCCTCAAAGAGAATCAGCATGTAACCAAACTAGAAAAGAGCAAACGTGGAAAATTTGCTCCTAATTGGATTGGGCCTTACATTATCACTCTTACTTATGGATCAGGCACTTACTGTTCAGCTTTGCTTAATGGTAAACCTGAGCCTGAACCCCTTAATTCCTTGCATATCCGACCATTCTACTATTGAATTTAGTGTTATATCACTTCTTATCTACCTTGCGCTCGTCCCTTGAGCTCATTTACTACCTCATACACTTTTGTTCCCTACATCTCAAAATAGAATCAAGTTCACGTGGTTTGGTCATTACCTCCTCTTAAAAATGCCTTCCCCTTTTTAGTCTGGTCCATGACTTAAAAGAATCAAAATAACATGTTCTCAATTATACACTTATGGGATATTCTTGAGTCAAACTTCCTATAAAACTAGATGCTTCATGCCAAACGAACATCTAGACCTCTAAAGTTATACATAGACTACTCCCTCGAAGGACAGCTATGTGTAAAGCCACTTCTACTATTATAAATAGACTGCTCCCCCAAAGGACAGCTATACACAAACACCACATCTGCTACTATAAATAGACTGCTCTCTTGAAGGACAACTGTACAAAGTCAGCCTTTATCAGAAGCTTCTCGCATTGATCAGCTTTGTGAAGAGCTCAAGAACAGTAAAATACATATCCCCTATGGACTTCCCGTATCGATCAGTCTATATTCAGAAAAGTAAAAAAGTAGTATTCCAAAGCACTTTTAAGTCATGGACTTGTCTATTTAGGTTTGGTTCTCTTTCATCAGAATAATCACCTTATAATAAGTTCTCTACACCCCAGCTATACTAGCCACCTCACCTCACCATTCATCAACACAACAAAACTTAAAGGACGTGACGTATATCCGATATATTGTGATTATATAACTCTTTTCACCTATCGACTTTTCACCTATGCAAGGCACCTAGGGATTCAAGCCCATCCTATGTTAATATGTGGTTTGTTTAGCTCTTCTCAACTACGGGACACTTTTGCCTCTTTTACTCGACTCTAAGATTGGGTGTTGACCTTAATCAGGAGATGATCCCCTACTACTTGGGTAAGCTAACTTTCGTTTCACCTATACCTACACCAATATCGCCAGTCCCTTACCAACACCAACAACGTTACCCTACCAATATCAATATTTTTACCAGCCAACAAAGTGCCTAACTATAACCAAATTGCCTAAATTCACCTCTCCCTAGTCCTAAGGGAGAACTACATCAGTCTAAGGCCCGTCCTTGCTTTGTGTAATGGGCTATGTAGGCAGCACTTAGGAGACACGGGGTCTTCCAAGGTTAGCTCGACCACCCCCTACCATAACCTATCATGTGTGGTATGTGTGTATTTATATTCGCTCACATTCATCTTTATCCTTTTTCAAAACAAAACGTTCAAAACACAACCATTATTATTATTATCATAACTCAAATCAACAGACATATTTAGTTTTATTTAGATATTAAACAAATACATCTTCTCTATCATCAACTCGTAGGTCGGCATCCTTATTTATTCTTATGAAATTCACTTAGACCCTTTCATCTCCTCCCGAATCAGGTGGTGATCATGATCGTCGATGCCACTCACTTGGCCTCTCCATCCTCAAAGGTGCCACATCTATTGGTTCCTCCCACTGATCTGCCAACATCTCTTTTAACATACGAATATGTCATCTTGCATGGAGGAATCTTGCTTCTAGTCTCTCCACTCATGACTCTATAACCACTAACAATCTCATTGTCTCATTCAAGGCCGCAACCACCCATTTGGCCAGACCCAAGGCCGCAACCAACCAATCAGGCCTGACCCAAGGCCGCAACCAACCATTTGGCCTGACCTAAGGCTGCAACCAACCATTTGGCCTGACCCAAGGCCGCAACCAACCAATCAGGCCAGACCCAAGGCCACAACCAACCATTTGGCCCACCCAAGGCCGCAACCAACCAATCAGGCCTGACCCAAGGCCGCAACCACCCATTTGGCCTGACCCAAGGCCGCAACCAACCAATCAGGCTCGACCCAAGGCCGCAACCAACCAATCAGGCTCGACCCAAGGCCGCAACCAACCAATCAGGCTCGACCCAAGGCCGCAACCAACCAATCAGGCTCGACCCAAGGCCGCAACCACCCATTTGGCCTGACCCAAGGCCGCAACCAACCAATCAGGCTCGACCCAAGGCCGCAACCAACCAATCAGGCTCGACCCAAGGCCGCAACCACCCATTTGGCCTGACCCAAGGCCGCAACCACCCATTTGGCCTGACCCAAGGCCGCAACCACCCATTTGGCCTGACCCAGGCCGCAACCAACCAATCAGGCTCGACCCAAGGCCGCAACCACCCATTTGGCCTGACCCAAGGCCGCAACCAACCAATCAGGCTCGACCCAAGGCCGCAACCAACCAATCAGGCTCGACCCAAGGCCGCAACCACCCATTTGGCCTGACCCAAGGCCGCAACCACCCATTTGGCCTGACCCAAGGCCGCAACCACCCATTTGGCCTGACCCAAGGCCGCAACCACCCATTTGGCCTGACCCAAGGCCGCAACCACCCATTTGGCCTGACCCAAGGCCGCAACCACCCATTTGGCCTGACCCAAGGCCGCAACCAACCAATCAGGCTCGACCCAAGGCCGCAACCACCCATTTGGCCTGACCCAAGGCCGCAACCAACCAATCAGGCTCGACCCAAGGCCGCAACCACCCATTTGGCCTGACCCAAGGCCGCAACCAACCAATCAGGCTCGACCCAAGGCCGCAACCACCCATTTGGCCTGACCCAAGGCCGCAACCACCCATTTGGCCTGACCCAAGGCCGCAACCACCCATTTGGCCTGACCCAAGGCCGCAACCAACCAATCAGGCTCGACCCAAGGCCGCAACCAACCAATCAGGCTCGACCCAAGGCCGCAACCAACCAATCAGGCTCGACCCAAGGCCGCAACCACCCATTTGGCCTGTGTCTACTTCCTTGGACCACCCCACCATCTTACCATCACCTCAACACCATTTACCCTTTTATCAACCCTATTCCTGATTTCACGCTACCTCAATTTGTGATAGATTGAGGGGGATTACCTATACCCTTAACAGGAGTAACCACTTCTTATTATTGTCAGTGCCAGCTTTACAAGACAAGCTACATGACAACAAGGGCTAATGTAAACACCAAATTTGTGTCTTACGACCCCCGATGCCCCGCATCTTATTTCACAACCTAGCCTCATCACCTAAACCTTACACAATTATTTATTAATTACCTTATAATTAATAAATCCACATCTCTAAACCTGCCACCTCATTTTTCCACCTCATCATGACCTAGTCCTACTCCTAAACTAACATAATTAAGACCTATAACTTGGTCTACATCCACACCCATGACTAATTACTCCTCACCCACACCAAAATCAACCTAATAATGACTTGACCAAGCCCACAACTAATTCCTCAGGAGAAAAGGAGGGACAGTTGGCTATTTTACTAAAAATAGCCCACTTTGACTTAACCGATATCGGTTACTACTCGACCGCTGTCGATTACGTAACCACCATCGGTTCCCTGTAAATGACCTCCCCCAACCAAAAACAAAGGGTTGGATTTTCATTTGATCGGAACCGGGGAATTAATTGGAAGGATCAGGAATTCACTTGGGTCCGAGCAGAGACAAGTGAAGGAAAGAGAAGAGTTTGTAGAGGAGGACATCAAGCCCAAGACTGCAACTAAGTAACCAGAGCCCAGTGACACTGTATCTCAGCATTGGGAGAGAAGATAGCTCATCTTTGATTGTCAGATCATCCTACCTGAGCCCTACCTTCATTTATCACAGTCCTTGAACCTGTATCTTCATCGAGGAACTAGTAAGTAGTGTCTTACATGTTCTTTTAATAACATTTCTTGGATTTATGAATCACAGTAATTACAATTCTATTCTTAGATCTACTACCCCGGGTAACACCCTCCATCTAACTGCCATTCCTCTACCCCTACATTGCCCCCAAAGAATAGCCCCCATACTCTTTGAGTCTTCTCCATCACCCCATTACCTGTCCCCAATCATTTACCAGCCTTATAAACACCATAGCCACCTTATTGCCAACCTTCACTAAAAGCCCCCTAAACCACTGCCCCTACCGATATCGGTTTAGCAGAAACTCGATACCAGTGATAGTGACCGGCATCGGTCACTGTGATTCAAAACCAAAACTAGCCCTTTCCTCTATTGTTTTTAACAAGGTAATTAAATTGTAATTTGGTAATAGCTTATTTGTTAGAATTTGTGTTAATTCATATTAGCAGGGGAACTGACCACCTTCAAAAGGAAGTTTAATACTTCCTGTGCCAAAGGCAGTTCCCTCATTTATTGTCTAATTAGAATCTGGTGGTCTTGTATTCTTACTTGCAGGTAGTCCTTCCCAGACAAAAAGGAGTTCTTTGTAATCAATCTGATCTCTCTCTACGACACGCGCACACCCTCTTAACATTCAACAAGTATTCCTCCTAGCCCTAACCCTTATCTGTTTCTCAAAGGAATGAAAGGATAGAAGCAACTCTATTCCAGGAACGGAAGTATTTCTATGCGAAACAGAAAGCACCTACATTTCACGCAATCAAGGCTCATCCGTGTTTCCTTTCCCATTCTGAGGTTTAATAAGGAATCATGAAGGAGGATTTATCTAGCCATTCACCTTAATTTATTTATTATCAGTGTATTTTCCTAGGTCACACCTACAACGAAGAAGCACCTACAAAACCCCATATAAAGAATCAAACCCTAAAAAAGAAATATGTAGAATGATGGGTAAAACTATCTGTAGATGCCACAATGGTGGTCTTACAGCTGAGCATTGCAGTACATCTCAGACCTGAAGTATTTCTATGTGCTTGTGAGTGAAATAGTGATCCTAGGTCCCCCTCGCACCAATAATGCCAAGATAACGGGTAATAACTAAATAAAAATGCAAATGTGTGGATGGAATAAAATGAACTCCCCTTCCTATATAGCATGTATGCATAATAATATCCCAAATATCATCCATTGATCTATGTCGATAGCTATCCCTTGATAATAATAGTCCACCCATATAATGGTATATATGTTGTTTTTATATAGGTATATCTTGTTTGAATTTAAACACTAATGACCCGAAATGCTGACTAGTGCCTTAGGAGATTGGAGGGAAAAAACTAAAAAGAATGACCTTAAATGTCAAAATATAAGATCAAACATAAAGAGGACAAAGGTGCCTAAGATGGACAGGAGCACCTAGTACTACTGTCCAGCCCTGGGTGCTAGTGTCAAGAGACAAGTGATGACAAAAGAGTGAGTAATGAAAAACATGGATCCTTGAGACCTGACCAGAATTATGGGTGTGAGTGATGAACATGTAATACAATAAGCAATGAAGACCAACAAAAAAAATAATTGACTATAGGATGGGTCATCAGTGAATAATTTTCTTACGCATGATCTATATATAAAATAATATACTTACGGTATAATACTAGTGTTAAGTGTGTGATTTTGTGTCGACATTTCCCCCACTTTATGTTGGTCAGTGAAAGCTCAGTAAGGCAAAGTAGATAGAGATACAAACATGAGAAGTATAGAGAATCCCATGTCACTAGAATACATGAAGAGTGTAGTAGAAGTGTGTGTCGAGTAATAACATATATTGTGAAAAACTATGGATAAACACTTCCATCCATGTGGCGTAATAAGAGACGTGAGATAGTTATGAGGAACGCTAAGTGAGATTGATGATTGTGGTTCTGGATGATTTAATGTTTTGATTTTTATTGATGGAGATGTGATGGGGAGGGGGTTGATCAGTTCCCAACTTAGTTCCATGTTTGTATGTGTGAGAAACTAAGGATTTAGATTCTTGCTTCCAGATGAATAGTGTAGGAGAGAGGTACAACATCTTTCCAACTTCAACTACATCCTCAAAATATGTAGCCACTGCAGACAGACATATATCAAAATTTTGGTGATTTTTGGATCCAAATTTTTGATCAAATGTGTTGACCCATATAGGAGAAATATAGGAAAGGCAATGACATCTCATTTCCCTCACTCTAAGGGTGTCACCAATATGTGTATGTGTTGGATTCCATGTTAGGTCATCTAGGAAAGTGGTGATATAAATTCCAAGTTGGGTCATCTGTGAGAATAAATGCATTGTGTTCGTGTTGATTGATTGATGTGATTTTGATTATTGTAGAAATTGAAATGTATGTGATTGATTGATAGCCTACTCATGGAGAGATTTTACGGTTGTTTCCACCCAAGTTAGGTCATTAGGGGGAATTGATAAAAAGTGATTTGAAATGTCGCATAGTGTATGGTAAATTTTTTGATAATGATGAATTATGAATGTATATTGATCTCATAGTGATGCCAAGGGAATTATAGGATGAGCCCAATATTATTCCCCCATTTCAGTAAAGGGGTAAGCGATGACAAGAATGAATGCTGAGCTGAAATTAAGCACATGATGAAGTATGCGTGATAGATATCATAAAAGTGTATGTATATCGAATATGAATAATGTCAATGAGAAAATTTTTGTGTAATATGTGTATAATATGGTAGTAGGTAGAATTCTAAAAATAATGCTACAGACAAGATAAAATTGAGTAAGGATGCTCAATATATGAGGGAAATAGTGTGAAGTGTATTAGTAGAGAAAACGAGTGCAAAGAATGACTATAGTAAGGTGAATAATGAAAATTTACTATAAATAAAAATGTGAAAAGTGACTAGCCAACTCATTTCTATTTTGTGTGAGTGCGATAGTGAACTCTAAGTGTTTGAGAATGCCACAAATTAGAGCACCACGACTGAGTTGATTGGAGATGACAATGATAATTATGGTGTTATGTATGATGGTGGAATCGGTAAGGGTGATTTTTTTCAAAACATGTGTTGACATTAGTAATTTTTTATGATTTTTTGTGAATTTTTTTTTTAAAATTTCTCGGTGTTTTAAAAACGGACAAAAGTGGTGAAGGTGCTAATGATCTTTGTGATAGGAGCACCTAGACTTGGGTGCTAGTGTCCTACTCCTGGGCACCCTAGTCCTACACCTAGGCAGCCATGTATAGAAAATAGTATGTTGAGTCTAGAGTGTTGCAAATATGAGAGTGGATGTGTGTTGATGTTATAAATGAGTATTTTTTGTATATGTATGATGTTATGATGCATTTTTTATTTTATTTTTGTGATGTGTAGAGGGATATCCATTCAAGGGAGTTTCAAGGTGGTCACCATTTGAGTGCGTTGCTTGGATTAGGGTTGTCAGATGAGGAGTGGGATGTGTTGGATTGTGCCATCTTGTGGCACATAGTGAGGATGGGGGATGTGCCCCATAATATGCCTATGCTTATAGTTTTGTGCGAGAAGTGGTGTGTAGACACTTACACATTTTGGTTGCCTACAGGTGAGATGAAAATGACACTAGAGGATGTATATCGCATATTGTGATTACCAATTGTTGGTGAGAGGGTACATGTTATGGTAGTGGATTGTATGTAGAGACAGATGAGGTCCACTAGGTGGTATTTTGTTGGGATATAAGTTCCTGTAAAGGCCCATATTATCCTAGATGCCATTCTGAGATCAGGAGTTCCATGATTATAGAATTTTATTGCCATAGTGATAGCATCATCGGTTCCAGTGGAGGGTGATGGTGTAGGCATAGTATATAAGATGCATGTTATCTACCATATTATAGATTAGGAAATCACTAGGTATGATTGGGCATAATGTGTGTTGGCTAACATTTACATGGATCTATATATATTTACACATGAGGAACATGGTGGTGGTATTGGAGCTACACCATTATTTTTTGTATGGGCCTCTGAGCATATTGTAGTAGTGAGACCATTTGAAGGAGCACTTGGAGATTTGGTGAGGCCAGATATATTCACTAGGATATTGGTGGGTTTACATGGTAGAGGATGGATATTGATGCCTATAGAGAGATGATAGATTACATGGGGCCACATGTCATAGTATGGAGGCCATACTAGTACTATGGAGGATGACCAAAGGATGTTGTAGAGTTATGATACATATG
This sequence comes from Taxus chinensis, assembly GCA_019776745.2. NCBI lineage: Eukaryota > Viridiplantae > Streptophyta > Pinopsida > Cupressales > Taxaceae > Taxus > Taxus chinensis. Next base: position 969,586,370 of record CM034146.1, on the reverse strand, counting down.
ACAGATGATGTGGTTAAAGCATTGGTTTCCAGGGGTGACCAGGTTATTTTATGTTTATCAAGTTTGATGACAGCTTAGCATGTGCTCTCAGAGCCATATGTATGGTTGAGGTCCATTAGGGAACCAAGGAGGGTGGGAGATGGAATAGGGCTCACAGGAGAACAACTAGTACCTCCAGGTCTAGAAGAGGTTGATGCGGTGATAGAGATGATAGATGTAGATGATGGGGGTGTATGGAGGCATACCGAGAATGGTAGGCCTCACGTTGGTGGGTGGGTTTTTATATCCAGTATTTCCAAAAACAATGGGACTACCACTAGGAGGATGATTAGAGGGGAAAGAACATGGCCCTGAGAGTGTAGCGATGGAAATAGCAGAGGATGAGTATTTGTATGGTGTCTTTGTGTGATTTATTACATGGTGTGTGAATTGGTATTGTTTTCTAACGCCTAGATGTATGGATGCATACAATGCATATTGGTCATTGATTGTGGACACATCCATCCATACATTGACGTGGAATATTCCCACTAAAATAATTACAGGGGGAGTTATGTTAGAGTATGTATATTATATTGTGAGCAAGCCTGCCCATTTGTTTGAGCAAGTTGCAATAGTAGCAATGACATGCAAAATGCTATTGAGTGAGTAAGACAAGGAACGATAGGAGACATGGTGAGCTAGAGAGGTGGTTGGTGGAGGTCCTTTAGCTCAAGATGTATTCATGTGGTTTGTGGAGTTATTGAGTCTCTTTATAGAGCAGTCTATAGAGAACAGACTATTGCGTAGGTAGGGAGAGAGGTATAGAGGTCATAATTAGCAGTGTAGAGTTAATAGTGAGGCTTCAAATTCTAGAGCTCTTGCACTTGCATATAGTGATAGCAATGATGAGATATAATATGTATTTTTTTATTGAGGTAGGGGAATTACCGCCTAATAATGATATGTTTTGTAATTATGATTGTAAATGATATATATATATATATATATATAAACGGATTCATTAGCATATTGTATTTAATGTATATTGTTGTGTTGTCGTGATGATGATTTATTGATCCATTGAATTTTTTACAATGTCTGATATGTAATGTGTTGAATATTGTGTGTGTTTGTTGAGTTAAGTCATAATGCATCATTGTTGATGTTTAAATAATTGGTGATTAATGTGAGTATAGGTAGATAGATAATGAGATAGTTTGTATGATGAGAGATGATGTATCTAATGTGATTGTGTGAATTTGTGATTAAAAATGAATAATGTGTAAGAGTAGAAAATGATCACATGTTAGTATGATGTGGATAAAGGGGAGGAAATTAGTGATTCCCCCCAGTGTATAGATGATGAGATTGATTTAGATAAGACCCCTCAGCTGTAAAGAATGAACCTTAAAGCAAGAGTGCATCATCGAGAAATGATTCGATAATGTGTGCTAGGTGAATCAAGAAAACACATGAAGAAAGGTTCTTATTATAAAAAATCCCTCAACAATCATGGAAGAAATGTAAGAACACTAGTGCGTCATTGGGGGGTAGGGTGATATAAATCACCTACCAAAGACTAAGATGACATGAAGTTGTCGAAGCATGTGGAATGGAAGTAACATGAGTGTAGGATCCAAATTGAATTCATGTGAAGCAATGCCAATGATGGGTGAAACTATGGTGGGAAGTGAAAATGCCAAATTTTGTGGAAGCCAATGTGTAGCAGTAGCATTACATGGCAGATGAGATGGTGCAGTGATGGAGGGCACGCATGGGTAATAACCTGCGGTGGTGGATGAACAATGATCTTAGAACTAGATGAAGGAGATAACTCAACTGGATTAACAACACACCTATGAGGGAGATAGGATATATACCTCTCACATGAATGAGAACTAAAATAAATGACACCATTGTCTTTTAATTGTATTCTAAGTGACATGGTGATAGTTGTAATAGGTTCTATCATGATAGCATTTCAAGCGATGTAGTGGATGGTTCTAGTTAAAAGGTAGGTGAATCAAGCACCTATCAAGAAATACACATAGCACATCATGAGTTCTAGCATGATGAGAGAAATGTAATGGTCCACATGAAAAAAAGTGTAGGGGATAGAGTGGCATCCTTGCGTAGAGTAGGAGATGAAGGATTATTATGTAATGTAGTAGACTGAACTTATTTGTAAGGTGGATGATATGGAAACCATGTAGGATGCTCAAGAGATGGGAGCGGAGAAGAACTAGATGATGTATTAGTAGTAACAATAGGTGGAGTATCTATAAAATGTTGAGGTATTGTTCTAGATCAATGAATTTATAGCATAAAAGTGTGAATGATTCACATGCTTCATATTTTAATATTTGTTTTAACACTGGAATCAAACCATGGAAAAAGATAAATTGATTCTCTAATTCATTAGGTTGAAAGACTAGTTGGTGCATAAAAGAATTGAATTTAAAAATATATTCCATGATAGGTTCTATTTTTCCCTGATGTTAAGTAGGTAGATGATCATATGTAACTCTAGGTCCATTGATGATGATGAAACGATGGAGAAAAGATTCTTCCATCTCATAATAAGTGCTAATAGATCTAAATGATAAATTGGTATACCATTGGAGAGTGACATTCGCAAGATTGTGGTGAAAGGATTTAAGTAATAATTGACCATTAGAATATGAAGAAATATCCATATGGTAATGCTTGAGATGTAAGTAGGGGTTTCCAGTACCATTAAAACATGAGATTGTAGGCATAACAAAATCTTTAGGAAATGTTGAGTTATGAATATATTTGGGAATATGATTTCCATGTAATGAATTATTATCAATGGAAGCATAATAGGAATTTATTTCTAATTTAAGAGATTGGACATGAGACTGTAGGTGACCAACCACATTCATGAGGGGAAAATATCCTATGAAGGAATAATAGAGGATGGAAATATTGTCTTAAGTAGTTGTAATTTTCCATTATGAGTAATCATAGGGATATCAAGAGGATACATAGGAGATTCCGATACTAACGAAACACTGGAAGGTGGTGCCAAAGGAGTAATAGGTGATGAAGGATATGGAACATCTGTAGAAGAAGTAGTACTATAATCAGAAACATCTCTAGGAGATGAAGCGTCATTTGGAGATGCAGTTGTAGGAGGAGACAAAGTAATAAGAGGAGATGAATTAATGGATGGAGATGAAGTGACATGAAGAGATGAACTAATAGATGGAGATGAATCAAGCATGCTATTAAATTCAATCTCAGAAGAAGATGAAAATGGAGAATGGGATGAACACTCTGCAGTATGTAAAGAAGTATAATCATGACTATCAATTATTTCATTGAAATAAAAGAGAGAATCAGATAGAATAATGTCCTTAAGTGTATCATCAACTATATCATCAACATAGTATGAAGGAGAATGTGAACTAGTATGTGAAGTATCAAGAGAAGCATTTTCAAAAATAGAAGCAACATGAGATGTAGCTAGATCAGTTTCCTGACTAGTATGAGAATTAACATGGACATGTGTATTATTGTCAAGGAAAAACATGAAATTAATGAGAGTATCATTTAAATTTTATTTGGAAATTTCATAAGGAGGATTATGGCTAACTATATAACAAGGTGTACAACTAGTGAAGCTAATTGGATATAAAATGATGCTAACAAAGGAATTTTCAAAGCTAGTAGGAAAATTGCATTCATTAGCTAAGAGTTGTTGTATATGATCCAACATAGAAACATCACGATATATAGCAATGATCTCTGATATGGTTTCCTCATCGTAGATGGGATTGACACTGGCATGAGGCATGATTAGCTGAGAAGGAGAACAGTTATCCTTATCCATTAATGTTTTAGTACATCCTAGGGAAAATAGTTCTAATCTATGGGTTCATGAAAATGATTCAATAAAATCTAGATTTTATTATGAATCCAAAATGTATAGAAATGTTATAAATGAAGCATACTTAAATATGAATGCTACACAATTTATGTGATTGTATAAATGAAAGGAAATAAGAAGGTTAAGGTACCTACTTGAATTTAACTTACCTCGTAGTGATATGAGACTAAGAAGCATAATGGAACAGTGGGGAAAAGTACAACAATGAACCTCAAAACATTGTAGTGGAAGTAGATCTAGCCAGAATGGGGTGCCTAGAGAAGGATAAGGGTGCATGAGGGGTCAGACTATCCTTAGATTCCACAATGGTGGTCTTACAGCTGAGTATTGCACTACATCTCAGACCCAAAGTAGTTATGTGTCCTTGTGTTTACAATAATGCTCCTAGGTTTCCCTCGCACCAATGACGCCAAGATAGCGGGAAAATAGAAATACAAATGTGTGGATGGAATAAAATGAAATCCCCTTCCTATGCAATGTGTATGTAGAATAATATCACAAATATCATCCCTTGCTCTATGTCGATAGCTAGCCCTTGATAATAATAGTCTACCCATATAATGGTATGTATTTTGTGTTTATATAGGGATTTCTTGTTTGAATTTAAATACTAATGACTCGACATGCTGACTAGTACATCAAGATATGGGAGAGATAAAAATTAATAAGACTGAACTCAAATGTAAAAAATAAGATCAAACATAAAGAGGAAAGGGGTTCCCAAGATGGATAGGAGCATCTGTCGCTAGTGTCTAGCCATGGGTGTTAGTGTCCAAAGACAAGTGATGATAAATGAGTGATTACTAACAGAAAAATGGGTATGAGTAGAAAATGTGTAAGACAACAAGAAATGAATACCAACAAGACACATGAATGGACTACAAGATGGGTCATCCATGAATACTTTCTTAGTGCAAGATCGATATATAAAATAACATATTTAGTGGTATAATAATAGTGTTGAGTGTGTGATTTTCTATCTACACATGTACCTCGATGCACTTTGTTCTCTCATGAAACACTATATTGTGAACAAGTTTGAGAACACATTCATTGTCTACATACAAGGTGGTAGGTTTTTCCTTATGGTTCTCCAATTACTTCCAGTATGTGACTTAGCCATATCACTTTGTAGATAGCTACACCTGCAACACGATATTCAAATTTTGTATAAGAGAAAGAAAAAAAGTTTTGTTTTATTCTTCCCCATGATATCGGTCTAGATCCTAAAAAGAATACAAATCCAAAAGTGGATTTCCTGTCATCAAGGTTACCTGCATGATTTGAATCCAAATAACTAGTCAAGAAGAAGTTTTCATTCTTATTGTACTCTAGATAAATATCCATTGTACACTTGAGATATCTCAAGATCCAATTTTCTACTTTCCAATGACAAGCTTTGTATTCCTGCATGAACCTAGAAAGATATCTCATTGCAAAGTTGATTTCTTGTCTAAAATAAGCTAGGTAAATTAGAGTCACATTTACCAGAGAAGATGGATTTAAACGAGATAAATGTAGTCTCATCTATATGGGTGTAGTGATTGGTGTGTAATCCATCATCCTAAATTTATCTAGTGTTATCTTGGTATACTTCAACTGAGAAAAAAATGTGATTCTCTTTATTCCATACTTCCAATCGAAGATAGTAGTGCATGAGTCCAAGATCTATCATGTCGAATGATCGATTAAGATCTTTCTTTGTAGCATCGATCATCTTTACTATGTTTTCAATGATGACTAGATCATTGACATAAATAAAAAATATCACAATCTATCTTCCTTTCCTTTTGAGGTAGAGATTGGGATCATATGGATTTCTAACGAATCCATGCTGAATGAGATGCTCATAAAGTTTGATGTACTAAGCTCGGGGTTCCTATTTAAGGCCATACAAATATTTCCCGAGTCTCCATACCTTTGTTTCTACACCAGGTACAACAAATACCTTAGGTTGAGTCATGTAGACTTCTTCCTATAGATATCCATTCAAAATGACACTTTTCACATCCATATAATGGACTTTCCAACCAAACTGAGAAACTAGAGCAATGATCATCCTTATCATTTTGATCTTAGTTATGGGAGAAAATTTATCCTCATAGTCTATGCCTTCCTTTAGTGCATTTGCTACCAGTCTTGCTTTGTACTTGTCTATGGTCCTATCTACTTTGTACTTTGTTTTGATTATCCAAATAAAACCAATGGGTTTCTTCCCTAATGGAAGATTGACAAATTGTCATGTGTTTTTTTCATCATTGACTGATACTCAACATCCATGGAATCTTTCCAAGCTTTTGAATGTAAGGCTTCCTTGACAGTAGAGGGATCAATAGATTCAACAACTCTACTCAACAAAGTAAAGTTTACCTCTTCTCATGATTTATTGTGACCCCATGGTCTAGTGATGGATGTATCCGATGGAGCATCCAATTTTGCATCTCAAATCATATTTATATACCACTTGGCCATAAGTTTTATTGTTCTCGTGGGTTGTGGTCCTATCTTATCATCACCATCATCCCCATAATCACTTTCATCATCAATAAGAACATCATCTTCTATTTTCACAATAGGTGAAATATCTACTTCAAGTGAGTCTGAAGAAGGAGTCTCAACTTTCTTCTTCTCAAGGAAATCAACATCTTTTCTGGTGTAGAATTTTATTCTCTTCAGATCCATCAATATGTACCTAAGATCATATTCATTATAGCTAATGAAGATGAGTTTTTGAAATTTTATATCCAACTTATTTATGTTCTTCTTGGGTATGTGCATGTTGGATTTTCACCCAAATACTTTTAGGGGTGAAACAAATGTATTCCACTTCAATCATGATTCATGTGGTGTCACTCCATCAAGAGAAATTGTGGACACTTTGCTTAGCAAATATATTATTGTCTTTGTTCTTTTTGCTTAGAATGTCCTCACTATCTTAGAATCATTGATCATGCAACATACCATCTCCATGATAGTATAGTTCCTTCTCTTAACAAAAAAATTCTACTACACTTTGTGTGGAGGAGGCATCTATCGATGAATCACATGAGCTTGAAGGTAGGATTTAAATTTAGTACTGGTGAATTCCCCCTCTCGATATAAGTGGAGAGATCTGATATGATGACCGGTCATATTCTCTACAACCACTTTGAAATTTTTGAAGTTCTCAAAAGTTTCACTTTTCTTACGAAGAAAAAATATCCACATTTTTCTTAAATAAACATCAACACATAACATGAAATACTAAAATATAGAATGACTAGGTTACATCGGACTACAAATATCAATATGAATGAAATCAAGCTTTCTTAGATCTTAATAAGTAATTTTTTGGAATGAAGCTCTGTGTCATTTACGTACTAAGAAATTAGGGAACTTATCTATATCCTTCTTAAGACATGGAAATAATCTCACCATATTACACCTATGAAGTGTTTTCAGATATTTGAAATTGATGTGACGAAGTCTCTAATGACACAATTGTGTATAGGAATAATTCTTAGCCACAAGTGCTTGATCATCCCTATGGAAAAATTCAAGATGGGACATGCATCCCACATTGGAGGATTTTGTAATAATTTTTGAGCCTCTTGATTTTTCTCAAATCAAACACACTTTCTTATGGGCATGAGTATCAAAATAAATCTTCATATTATGATCTAGAAGATGACTAACTGATAGTAGATTATTAGTTAATCTAGGGAAACATAATACATCTATTAATCTACAATTTTGTGCACCAAGAGGTAGAGAAATGTTCCAAATACCTTTTATTGTGTATGAATAATCATCACCTAAAAAAAACATGATTTTTTGAAGGTGTTTCCCTCATGGTGATAAACCACTCTCTATGCCCAATCATGTGTCAAGTGGCTCCAAAATCAACACACCAAATAACACTAGATGACATGGATGGTTCACTGAAATGAGAAGTTTACAAGAAGTCTTCATTATTTGAATGGTATTTTTTTTCATCTACATTACCTTGTTGATGGGGTTTATTTTTCTAGTTACCCTTCTTCTTCCCTTTCTTATAGGATGATTGTCCTTGATGAGATTACTGATTTTGAGGTCCTAAATTGCTCGATGAACCTTTATTGTATGTATTGAACCAACAATATTTCAATGCATGTCCTCTTTTGTAGATATGACATTTCTTCTTTTGTTTGTCCCATTTTTGATGTTTTTTTGGGACTTGTGAGAAGATTGATATTTTCTCTTTCATTATCTATGAGAAGATAGTGTCTCCACTTCTTCAACATCTTTATTATACATTACTTCTTCTTGTTGCATTAGATTCACTAACTTTTCAAAAGTGATTATTTGATCTAACAAGTTTAGTGTCATAAAAAAATGTGGTAAGAAGGAGAAAGTTCTCTCAAAACAATGGGAATGATATTTGTATCAATAACCTCCTCCCCCAAGGCTAAAAGTGAAGCTTTCAAGTCTGTAACTATCTACAAAAATAATTCTACTTTCTGGTTCGTCTTAAATTATAGTGTATGTAACTAAATCCAACAATTCAATATTGTGCTCTTGTTTCTGGCCTCATATATGATGTTCAACTTATCCCATGCTTATTTGGATATTTTGGCATCTCAAACATGGGGTTGTATATCATCACACACTGCAAACAAGATTATGAATTTGGCCTTCTAATTGTCCTAGTAAAAATTTCTCTGTTAGGCTTTATAATCCGGTTATTTGTTTGTGGAACCATTCACAACATGGAAAATATCTTCAAACTCTAGTTAAGTAATTATCTTAGTCTTCCATGTAGCATAATTATCTCCTCTTAGGAGTTGTAAGTCTATAAGAAAGAACTTCGGTGCATTGGTGCCCATTTTATGAATGAAATAACAAAGGGTAAGACTCTCATCACTCCAGGTAAAGATCTCCTAATCTATATACAGTCAGTCTAATATACCAAACATTTCTATATATGCTCCCTTACGATATACCCATTGGTACATACAAAAATCTTTCCATTTTGATATACCGATGGTACATGAAAGAGGGCATTAACATATATGAAATAATTTGATACATGGTACCAAGAAAACACTGAAAGGGGTCTATGTGATTATTGACAACTGGTTTAAAATAAATATACTCATACACACATGTAACTTCGTTATATACTGGGATAATTTTAGTGTCTAGATTTATGTTGTGCAATCATTCACATACAAATGGGAGGGATCAAAGTGTGTGTAGTGTGTCCTTATTTATCCCCATTTATTTATAGGGATGATTCCCAACTGATGTTGTTGCAACTATATTAGGCATTAAGTGCAATAGTAGTCATGACGGATTTACCCGTAACCACTTCCCAGAGGTACTGCATATACCAAACGAAAGAGATCCAAAGATATTTTAAGTGTTATAGAACCAAATTTCACTATTTTTGTTTTCAAACATCTTGTTATAGTATTTTATCACTCAATTATCAAGTTAATGAGTTATCTACTAAAGAAAGTACATAACTCAAAAATGATGGAGGGTTTATATTACCTCAGATGAAATGTGATGGATGAATGGGAGTAAAGTGATAATAGATCATGTCGCTTATAGCTAATAGATTGAAAATAAGAAATACTAACTAAAAAAGGATTAGATAGATAATGCGGGGGTTTCCTAAAAAATGGACCAAGAAGCGTTAAATTCCTTGGTAGATGTCAACCACCCCTTTTAAAGAAAAAATGATATAAAGGATGAAACAACAGATAACATGCAAAAATAGAATTACTAATAAATCTAAAAGTAATTAGGATTGATATAAATGCTAATTTAATTGAAAGAATTGTAAATTAAATGTTACTTGGTCTAGGTCGACGATAACCCAGGGTGTAAGGATTTGGAACAAAAATGTAAGTATGTAGACCTATAGAGATCTGAGTACAAACTAGATATAGCAGAAGCTTTTGTATGATGGATTTAAACCTACAAAAGGGATCTGAGTGAGCCGAAACTAGAAAATGAAAGGAAATAAGGATTTAAAATGGTAGATTAGGAATCAGGGACCCTAGTTGATGGCAACCAGGGTGAAGCAAGGGTGACTAGGATGTAGATAGAATGATTTTAATGTAACATAAGAACTAGATGGTGGTCTTGGTAAGCTTAGTTAGGATCAAAATAAAGGTGGACATAGAAAAATGATTTAGGGGTTGAAATCATAGTTATAAGAGGATGGGTCGACGATGATACGATAGGGTCGATGGAGATTGTAGCAGAGTTAAATAAGGATGAGAATAGATTGATGGAAAGGCAACCTGCAAGCAAAAGAGTTGTAAAAGGAGGATATTCAGAGGGTTATGAGTGTTTCAAAAGTTGGTATGAACCTGTAAAACTTTAGATGTAACCATTACATGATAATATGATAAATATGAAGCAAAGAAACACAAATATACATATAATCTTAGGAAGGAAGATCATGAGCGATGTAAGCATGTTGAAAATAATGTCCAAGAGATCTGTAACTATTATAGGAGCTCTCAGGCACGAGGAAGAGTTCACATATCACAAGGAGGCTCTAAAATTCACATGCATTTGATTATTATGGAAAGAAATGATTCAATTTTATAGATTCGATGGTGACTAGACTGGGTTATTGCTGACTACAAGGAAAGTTTCCCCAATGGGGCTAGATTTTATGATTTTGGCATGATTTTGGGCTTTTAAGAATTGGGTCGTCATGGATGATTTGGAGGTAGAGATAGGTTAGAAAAAAGCATGGGGATGAAAAATAGAAAGTCTACTAGGGAAAGGTAATGGGTGTTAATTAATTAATATAAATTTAATCAATTATGGCTAGAGGTGATGGGGTATGGTCATTTAAACTAAATTAAGGTGTTTAGCTAAGACCATGTTAAAAATATGCTCATGCAAGTAGGCAAGGTATAGATACCAAATTTATGTGTCTACATTTTTCCTCTTTTTACTGATTGGTTTGTGGTAACAAGCCATGAGACAAAATTGATGCTAAGTGATGAGGATTGATGAAAGGTAGATGATGATCTCCCCTTCAAATGAGGGATTGATGATGCTACAGAGAATCGATGATGTGTTTGAAAAAGGTATATGGAAAAGGGTGGGTGGGAGAAGAAAAATGGGTAAAAGGATAGCGTAAGGAAAAATTACCCCAGAAAAAAGGATCACAATAAAAATAAAAAACCATGGCGTTGACTCAAATATCACATTTGTAAAGGACGATTGCAGTCTCAATGAAGATGGGATACAATTCCCTATAGGACACCGAGTGGGTGAAAATCACTGCAAAATGGAGAGAATCCAATAGGAAAATATCTCATATGGATGCAAGCTGGAATGATCATGAGGTCATAGGTGAGCATCAAAGTATGCACAACTAAATGTGAAAATTATGCAAAATCCTTCGTACATGAGGAATAAAGACAAAAAGTATGCATCTGCAAAGGAGGAGGATGAAAATAATGGTGCCCCAACATTTGACATGAGAGAAGGCTAGAAAATGTAAGTAGTGAAATAATATACCCCAAGGGGAAGATATGTATAGCCACGAGGTGGACTTTGTGCACAAATTGTATAAGATTGAAAATTAAAATTCTTGGAAAGGGAGTAAGTATGGCCACGAAAGTAGAATTTTTGATCATAAATGGATAGGACTAGAATATTGAAATAGAATTCCCTATAGGGAAAATACAGATGGCCACAAAGGTGGAATTTGAATAAATCCTAAGAGGAGGTCATAAACAAAGATTGGAGAAGCCAAAGCAAAGGCTACCAAGGTGAGATGATAGTGACTAAGGCCAATTGATGGTAACCCAAGGGGATCAATGAAGACCAAGTGTACATGGATATATAAGCCAAGGGGTCGACTGGTGATACTCATTTTCACATGAAAAATTAATGAGAGAGACCAGAGTGATTAAAGAGAAAGATGAGAAATGGAGGCCTTAAGAGTTGTAAGAAAACACCAGAGGGCGCGAAGGATGGTGAGTACAATAACTCAAGCTTGTTTTTATTTTAAATTTGTATTTATTTATTTATTTGCATTTATTTAGAAAAAATGGATGGCACCAAGGGAAGTTGGTTGTGACCCAAACATGTCGACTTCGATTGATCCCTAAGGTGAAGAGATCAAACTAGAAACATGTTGACCCAACTTGGGTGGGTGTTGACGAGGGTTAGATTGGGTTTGCTTAGGATTCAATGGATTTTTAATGAAATTTAATGGATTTTGATTGGATTTTGGATTTTGGATCTGATTTTTGAATGTTTTGTTTGTAATTGTAGGCCAGAGGGACCCTATGTTTGAGAGATATAGTTCCTTCTTTATATGAGCAGATCACTTGGTTGTAGTGGGGTTTAGGGGATTTAGATATTATTAGAGGATCCAATGGGATGTGGGGCTTATGATTGCTTTAGTGGAGAGATGGGATTGACAAAATTGTACATTTTAGTTTATGATATGGGAGTTGACAGTCACCCTAGAGGATGTGTATCAGATTTTTAGGTTGTCGATATAGGGGGAGAAGATAGTTTCCATTACCAGTGATGACATACTAATAGTGTTGACATGGATATTTAAAGATGATGCACCCCACATCAGGTTTTCTTCAGGGTCTTTCTCATATGAGTTGAGGTATGAGGTTAGGGTTCTACATAGTCGTTTGATATGTATGGTGATGATGGTCGTGTCATTTTATGATTTTTTGGACTTTGGTGGAGCTTGGTTTTCATGGGCACTAGTTGGTGTAGTGGCAGATATTGTGGATCACTAGACAATATTTTCTTCTTGGACTACCTTGTTATATTAGGTTTACCATGATATTTCCATGTACAGGGCAGGGTAGAGATCAATACTAGATGTTGGTTTCTTATTGCACTAATTGGTGTATGAGAACATAATAGTGATTCGGCCACCAGGGCTTCCATGGGTCATTAGAGACAACATAGAGCTAGTAGTAGGATTCTTGAGGTAGAGGGTTGATCAGATTTCGAAGATAGGAGTGAGAGGAGGGCTGATTGGTATGTTGATAGGTTGTATGAGTTATATGTTGATCAGATTATATGGTGGTCATACTGAGAGTTCCCTGCATGGCCTACGGTTGACACAGAGTTGGTAGGGATGAGGAGGATGAGGTGGCTACAGGGGAGACAACTAGATATGATCAAGGCCATTTAGTTTGATCGAGTGTGACAAAAATTTTGAGTCATACAAATAATGCCTCAGGATATGATTTTATACAGGAGGGAGGATCTTGACAAAGAGCTTACGATTCCTATTATGGAAGACCCAGTGGAGGAGGGGGTTACTGTAGTTTCACAAAATAAGGGATGGTAGCCTAGTGTATTTTATTAATGTGAGATCAACCAAATTACATATGTATGAGCTGCAATACTTATAGGTATTGTACAGACTGAATACAAACAAGAAACTAAGTTACACATGTGTAAAAATATTCCTGATTACATAAGCTTCCAAAATATCATATGGGAAGCACAAATGACATAATTGTTATAACTACATAACAATTATACCCATGAAAATAATAATCCAAATATGGTTGATAAAACCATATAAAAATATACAACAATAATTAATTAATAACAATAGTTAAATAATTAATTATACAAGGCATAATTAATTATCCTAACATTCCCCCCCTTAATTTTGCATTGTCTCAAGGGATGATGAGAGGAACTCTCTGAACAACTCGAACTTATCACATGTGCAAGTGACTTTGTGAAGATATTTTCCCATTGTTTAGTTGTTGGAAAAAAATTGAAGTTGGATGTTGTGCTTCAACACATGCTCATGTATGAAATGAACCTGTACCTTGATGTGCTTTGTTATTTCATGAAAAACTAGATTGCAAACAAGTTTGAGAACACCTTCATTGTCAACATACATGGTGGTCAGTTTTTCCTATGGTATTCCAAGTCCTTCGAGTATGCAACGTAGCCAAATCGCTTCACATACAGCTTCTCCTATAGAACGATACTTGGCTTCTATGGAGGAACGATGAAAAAAAGTGTTGTTTCTTGCTTCCCCGTGATATTGGTCTAGATCCCATAAATAACACAAATCCTAAAGTGGATTTTATGTCATCAATATGTCTTGAATGATCTGAATTTGAATATCCTGACAAGAAGAATTTTTCATTCTTCTTATATTCTAGACCAAGATCCACTGATCCTTTGAGATATCTTAAGATGCATCTTACTGATTTCCAATGACACCCTTTTGGTTTTTGCATGAACCTGAATAGATAGCTTACTGCAAAGCTGATATCTGGTCCAGTGTAGGTTAGGTAAATGAGACTCCCAATCAACTACTGATAGAGAGTGACACTTACCTCAGGAGATGGATCTGAATGAGATAAATGCAATTTGTTCCTTATAGGTGTTGTAATTGGTGTTTAATCCATCATTTTGAATTTCTTGAGCATTATCTTTGTATATTTCATCTAAGAAACAAATATCTGATTCTCTTTCTGCCATACTTCCAATCCAATAAAATAATGCATCATCCCGAGATTGGTCAAGTTGAATGATCAATTAAGGTCTTTCTTCATTGCATCGATCATCCTCACTAAACTACCAATGATGACTAAATCGTCAACATAGACAACAAAAATCACAGTTTCCCCCCCCCCCCTTTTTTAGGTAAAGATTAGGATCGTATGGATTTATTACAAATCCATGTTTTATGAGATGCTCATCAATTTTTATATACCATGACCATAAAGAGATTTCCTGAGTCTGTATACCTTTGCTTCTTGACCAGGTACAACATATCCCTTAGGTTGATTCATGTAGAATTCTTCTTGTAAATCTTCATTCAGGAAGGAACTTTTTATGTCCATTTGATGGACTTTCCAACCAAACTATGCAGCTAGAGAAAAGATCATCCTGATCGTTTTGATCTTATCTGCGGGAGAAAATGTCTTCTCATAGTCAATTCCTTCTTTTTGTGCATACCCCTTTTCTACAAGTCTTTCTTTATGCTTTTCCACTGTCCCATCTCAATTGTAATTCGTTTTGAATATCCATCTACATCTAATAGGTTTCTTCCCTGGTGGAAGATCAAAAAGCTGTCGGGTGTTGTCTTTCATCACTGATTGATACTTAGATTCCATGGCATCTTTCTAAGATTTTAATGGTAGGGCTTCCTAGACTGTAGAGGGATCATCAAACTCAATAAATTTTCTCATCAAAGAAAATTTAACTTCTTCTCTTGATTTACTGCAAGTCTGTGGTCTAGGGGTGGATGTATCTAGTGGAACATCCATTCTTGCATCTCATAATGTGCTAGTACACCACTTGGGCATATGTTGAACTGTTCTCATGGGTCATGGCTCTATCATATCAACACCATCATCCCCATCATCACTTTCATCATTAGTGGGAACATCAGCTTTAGTTTTTATAACTAGTGAATAATCTACATAAGGTGAGTCTAGAGGAGGAGACTTTGCTTCCTTCTTCTCAAAGAACTCAACATCTCTTCTGGTATAGACTTTCATGGTCTTTAGATCCATCAATCTGTACCAATATTCTCTTCACTGTACCTAATGAAGATGAGTTTCTATGACTTCATGTCCAATTTCTTTCTATTCTACTTGGGTATGTGAATACTAGCTTTACACCCGAATAGTCTAAGGTGTGTAATAGATGGTTTCCACTTTTACCATGCTTCTTGTGGTGTTACTCCTTCAAGAGAAACTATGGGCACTCTGTTCAACAAATGCATTGTTTTCTTTGCTTCTTCTACCCAGAATGTCTTTGCAAGTCCAAATTCATCAATCATGCATCACACCATTTCCATGATAGTATGATTTCTTCTCTCAACAACACCATTCTATTGCGGTGTGTGTGGAGGAGGCATTGTCCATGAATCCCATGATTTTTTAGGTAGTCTTTGAACTCATTACTAGTGAATTCCCCCCCTCCATCTGAGCGTAGAGTTATAATGTGAAAACCAGTTTCGTTCTCAATTGCTACTTTAAACTTCTTGAAAGATTCAAAAGCTTCAATTTTCTTGTGAAGATAAAAAATCCACATTTTTCTTGAATAAACATCAACACATAGCATGAAGTATTGAAATCTAAAATGACTTGGTTGCATTGGACCATAAATATCGGTATAAACCAGATAAAGCTTACCATGAGCCCGACATGTACTCTTCAAGAATAAATCTCTGTGTTGTTTTCTTACTAGGCAGTGAAGACAATTTTATGTATCCTTCTGAAGATATGGTATCCCATGTACCATATTACATCAGCGTAGTGTTTAGAGATACTTGAAAATAACATGACCAAGTCTCCGATGCCACAAATGTACTGAGATATAGTTCTTAGCCACAAGTTCTTGATCATTTCTGTGGAAAAAATCAAGCTGGAACATGTGTCCCACATTGGAGGCTTTTGAAACTATTTTCGATCCTCATGATTTATCTCAGATCAAACACATTTTATTGTCAGAATGACTATCAAAGTCAATTTTTAAGTTATGATCTAGGAGTTGAATGACTGAAATTAGACTCTTTGTCAACCTAGGTACATACAAGACATCTAATAGTCTACAGTTGCATGAACCAAGGGGTAGAGAAATGTTCCCAATCCCCTGAACAATATATAAAGAATCATCTCCCAACAAAACATGATTTTTTGATGGCGTGTCCCTTGTTGAACTAAACCAGTCTCTATGGCTAGTCATGTGTCAAGTGGCTCCCAAATCAACATACCAGACATCACTAGATGACATGGATGGTTCACTTAATCGAGAAGTGTACAAGAAGTCTTCATTATCTGAATGTTCTTCTTGGTCAGCAATATTTCCTTGCTGATGGGCTCTTCTTTTCCAGTTCCCCCCTTTTTTCCCTTGATTGTGGTTTGAGTGTCCCTTGTAAGATTGTTTTTTTTTAGGTCCAGAGTTGCTTGATGAACCTTTCTTGTAAGTATTATACCAACAATCTTCTAAGTAATGTCCTCTTTTACAGATTGGACATTGTTTCTTCTATTGTTTTTCCTTGTGATATTGATTCTGATGTTGGGAATTTTGATAGGAATTAGGGTTTACTTTACCTTTTCCTTTCCGTTTTTGATGTTAAGAAAGTTCCTACTCCTCTTCATCATCCTTATTGTGAATGGCTTCCTCTTGTTGTAGTAGGTTTACCAACTTGTCATAACTAACTATCGCATCTGAAAAGTTTAGTGTTGTGACAAAAATGTAGTAAGAAGCAGGGAGAGCTCTCAGGATAATGGGAATGAGAGCTTTATCTATGACTACTTCTCCTAGGGCTAGAAGTGAAGCCCTCAACTCTGCAACTCTTCTTAAGAAAGATTCAATTTTCTCATTCTACTTGAACTTCAGTGTGTGTAACTTACTCTACAAATTTAGTTTGACATTCTTCTTGTTGGCCTCGTATATTGTGCTCAACTAATCCCACACTTCTTTGGTTGTTGTGACATCTCGAATGTGGGTTTACACATCGTCAGACACTCCAAACAAGATGATGAGTTTGGCCTTCTGATTTTCTCTATCAAACTGTCATTATTGTGTTGTATCAATAGTCGATTTGATCAGAGTACCAGTCACAACAGGCTAGATCTCTTCAAACTCAATCTGTGTCTTTATTTTAGTCTTCCATGCAACATAGTTGTTTCCTATGAGTAGTTGTGAATATAGAAGAAAAAAATTGGGAGAATTGGTGCCCATTTTGCAGAAATCACTGACATGGTTTAGCTCTTATCTCTCTAGGTATAAGGTCTCCCAATCTATATACCATCAGTCTGATATACTGAACCTTTTTATATAGGTGCCCTTTTGATATACCTGGAGGTACGTGGAAGAAGCTCACCCTTTCTATATACTTGGTGGTACATGAAGAGGTGTTAACGTACGTGAAATAATTCAATATGTGGTACCAAGAAAATCCTAAAAGGGGTCTATGCAATTATTGACACAAGCTCAAAGAAATATCCTCATACACATGCGTAACTTTGTTATATACTTTGATAATTTCATAGTCTGGATTTATTTTGTGCAACCATTCACAAATAGATGGGATGGCTCATAGTGTGTGCATTGTGACCTTATTACTCCCTGTTGATTTACAGGGTCGATGCCTAGATGACGTTGTTGGAGCTATATTAGGCATTAATTGTAGTAGTAGTCATGATGGCTTTACCCGTATGTACTTCCCAGAGGAACTATATATACTGAACATTGCGAATGAGATCTAGGATCTCATGAGTGTTTTAGAACCAATTTTTAACTATTTTTTATTACAACTTTCTACCAATTTTTTAACACTTACAATATTTTCCGTTGACTATGGCAACCTGTAAATTAGTATAATCTATTGAAGCATGTAATTACATTCAAAAATTTAGAAAAAATTGAATGGTAGGAAAAAAAAAAATTGTTCTTTAGGCCTTGGTGGCCTCTAGAGCCTAACACAACCCTTATGCCAAAAACCATTAAAAAGTGGCCCAAAATGAAGTTTTCATATAGTCTTCCTTTGGAAAATTTTGTTTGGGATAAAAAAAAAATCACCCTAAATTAGGGTTTTTTTCACTATAAAATTTAGAGACCTGTTTTTCTGTAACTAGATGTTTAGAGGTGGTTTTCCACCAAATTCACCTCCAACTGTGGCAGATTTCCCAAATTTTCCTCTAAATTTCCAAATTCAAAATTTTGTGTTGGTGGTGGGTTTTGAACCTTACACCTGACCCACCCAAGTCATTCCCATTTTCCAACTAGGCACTATGTGCGCTTAGTATATGAAAATGAGAAAAAAATATTTAATGAAAATGAAATCCAAACTAACCTAATGAAAAATGTGACTTGGATGATTTCCACGTGGGCTGCGAGTTGGAGGAGGGTGGTTTAGGGCTTTTCTTGAAATCCGGATTTGAAACCTTCTTTATCTTTGTTCCTTATTTACTTTATTGGCCACCGCCTTTGAAAATTTCTAGGCTTTCATTCATGCCTTTTTTTATTATTTCTCTCCACCATTTTTTTTTGATCTGACCGCTATTCTTTGTGTATGGTTGCAGGTATTTCCTTCCACCGTTATTTTCTTTTATTCACTGTTTTGAATTATTTTTGCAGGTTCCAGGTTGTTTGGACAATCAACCTATCCCAAGAGGCTCAATCCAATGTTTTTATATTAATCCATGACTTGTTTTATAGTTGTTCCTTTGTGCAAGTTTTGATGCCATGTTTTTGGTAGCACAAGCAGGCCTAGTGACTATTAGATTGCAAGAACATTCCAAAAAAATTACTCAGTCATCTGGTGGATGTAAGGGAAATATGCCAATGTGTTTGCGGGATAAGTGATGGAGGCTCTTTGATCAATTTCCTTTTCTATTTCAGGATCAAAACTTGCATAGAGACCTCATCTCACCCTTTCTCAGCCTTAAAAAAACAAGTGTAACCCATCCCAATAGCTTGATATGCAAAGGAACGAAGATCTCTCGGTGGAAACAATAGCTCATCCCTTCTAGCTCATTCATGAGCTCTGTTAGGAGCTTGGTCACTCCAAAATTCTACCAAGCTTGGCAGTGTAGTGCAGAGTTACCTGTAACTATCTGCACCTCTAAATTTAGAGGAAAAACCCCTGGAAATTACACAAAAGGTTGTGGGTCTACAGGGAGTTCTGGGAAGCTATTGGAGGCATCATTGGCTCTCTGTTGAAGTAGATTTCTTCTCCACGAATTCTCCTTTCTCTGCAATATATCTCCAACCTTGTCAGAAGATTCAACTAGCTCTGGTACCAAATGTAGTTTCATAAAATAGGGATGGTGAGGTGTGTATTGTATTAATGTGAAATCAACCAAATTACATATGTATGAGCTGCAATACTTATAGGTATTGTACAACTGAATACAAACAAGAAACTAAGTTGCATAGGTGAAACAATATTCCTAATTACATAAGCTTCCAAAATATCATACGAGAAGCACAAATGACATAATTGTTATAACTACATAACAATTATACCCATGAAAATAATAAGCCAAATATGGTTGATAAAACAATATAACAATATACATCAATAATTAATTATCATAATAGTTATGCCATAGGATGATGAAAACGATGTGGGATTCAGAGTGGGATACTACGAATGTCATACTATAGCGTGATAAACTCAATTGGTTGTAGAGGGGGGAGAAGAGGAGGTAGAGGAGATGGAGGTTGAGATTGAGGTGAATTTTGGAGGTGGTGGAGATGGTGGTGTTGGAGAGTCTGTAGAGGAAGCATGATTTCATGCGTAGTTTGATCATCTGCATGTAGAGAGATATATAACTCTATAGTAGAGGGATGTGGTCACACAGGAGAGGGACTGAGATTTCCAAGATAAATACCACTACCATAGATAGAGGGAGGCCTACAGGGCCCATTTTGGTGATCTTTCTACTTTTTTGTGACATAGTCAGTTAGCGGGGCCAAGAAAACACCACTGGGGTTGAGAGAGATGGCACTTCCTGACATGATTTCTATGGATAGGGACAAATCCCTTGCCACAATGCCTATATATTATGAGGGGATCTTGTTTGAGAAATTTCTAAAGACACTGTGTTGCTAGGAGCATCTTTAAAGGACAATGACAGAAGGAATGGGGCCATTTAGGATCACAACAAGAGTTGCTAATCCACAACGAGAGGTGGGAGGCCATGAGGGCGGTGGTGATGTGCAAGGATCAGGTGTTGTACCTATCCTTGGAGGAGAGGATTTAAAGGTATCAGATATGCATTTTACTGATTTTGATGATATCTCTACTTTAACAGAGGGTCCTTAGAGGTTGACTATGATGAATTGATACACACACATATATCTCTGTGTGTGTGTGTGTGTGTGATTTATGAATATTTTTGTGGATTAGCATCTGTTTATTATTTGAAATGATAAATGGATTTTATGGATTTGAGATGTGATTATGATGATTATATGTGCATTTATTTATGTTTGGTTATAATGTTGAATGTATGATGAAGTATTTGATGTGATGATGATGTTTAATGATGATATGTCTACTTTGCATGTGTAAAAAATGACGATATATATGTGTTGAGGATTATGATTTATATGTTTTGAATTTAAATCGAATCATGATGATATGATGTATGGATAAAAATGTGATAAAAATAATTTGAAAATGTATGTGACTAATGATGCATTTAAGTAAGAGTGCATGTGCTTTACATAAATTGATAACATATAAGTGATTTGGATTAAGAAAGATGTGTTCATAAAAAATGAAGTAGGGATGAGAGATATATGTGATGGGATTATCATAAATCAATAGTGGAAACCTATGGGTATGAACGATGTCATTTCATATCAAGGAATTCGTAGGGAAAGGATGTCTCCAACAAAATCGGAGGTAAACAAGATGGGTTCTAAATAACACAAGGTACCTGTGACCAAGACAAATGCTAGCATATAACTAATGATAGTTAGTCATACCAAAGATCATAAAGAAGCATGGATGAAATGAACTCACAGACCTAGTTTCAACACGATAAAGGGGGTTTGAGATGTAACTTGTATGTGGGAAGAGGTTTATGTATTAGTAGTGTTCTCTAAATCTATGCCCTAGCTCTAGGAAGGGGAAAGAGAAAATTGGTCAATGTGGGAAGTTTTTTAGAAGAAAGTTGAACAATGCGGGAAGCTTTCTTAGGATGCTAATAAAATGGAAGGTTGCTAAATGTGGTAAACCTTCAAATTCCATAATAAAATAATATAGCATACCCTATTCATCCTTTGAGGGTATGGTATACTTTATACATATGTAATATAGATGGAAAAAGATAACATATATGATATTCATCCTTTGAGGGATCTGTTTATTTGTTTTATTTGATTTTGACTTTTATTTTCATGATTTTATTTTATTTTTTCTTTACATTAATATATGTCCTTTGAGGGAGTAATTTGTTTTTTATAACTCTTTGAGTTTTGAGAATAATCCATGAATTTTTACTTTGACATGGGGAAGATTTGGGAATAGCTAAGTAGACCACATAGGAGGGGACAATGAATATACATGAGACACCCCTGGAACCTTTGAATGAGTCCAATAGGTGAATAATAGGGTGATGGATGTGATGGTCACGAAGTTCTCACCAATAAAGGATAGCCTATCTATAAGGAAAATCCTGTGGGAAGAGTTGCGCTCCCAATATTTAAGGTCATATCTAGAAAAGTGACATATGACCACATAATTCCAAATCACCATAGTGGTAGATGATTAAGGCTAATGATGGAGGGATGATCTAAGGATATGACTAAGAGCTCACTGGTAGTGTTCTAACAATAGAATAGTTGCAAGTACAATGCGTTAAGAGGCTCCACTTCCATTTTACCATCAAGGGAGAGAAAAATTCCTAAATAATGTCCTGATCAAAGTGCGTTCAAGATAGGAAAAAAACTTCATAGGATGGGATATGATGAGAGAAGATTAAAAACTATGTATTATCCTTAATCAAGCAAAAATATGCATCCCTAATGAGATGGGTAAATGGTACCTCAAGAAAGAGGCAAACATGACCACGACAATTGATTTTGGATAAGTATGAATGAGTGGACCCTCACAGGAGTGAAAAATATGACCAAAAAAGTTGTCTTAGGATGAAAAATAAATGGTCCCCTAGGGGAGGAAAAGTATGACCATGAACATGGATTTTGGGATGGAAATATGACACCTCAAAAGAGGCATGAGTATGGCTACAATGGTGGACTCAAAATGAGATGAATATTTATAGAAGATCGATTTGGATTTAAGATTGGATGAGATGGATTAGATAAGATTAAATAAAGAAATTTCCAAAATGAGGTCCCCCAACATCTAGAGAGGTGATGGATGAATTGATGTGGATAATATGTGAAAGGATAAAAAATGAAGGGGAGGTGTTCCCCTAGCGAAAGTAACCATATTAGATATGGATGAGTTAGTTGATTTCAAAGGAATTTAGATAGGATCGTTTTGGATTTGAATTGAATAAATGGTCAGAGACCAAATGGGTGATTAAAAGAACAAAAAATGCTTATGAATATGGAATGAAATTCCATCAAAGGAATGTGATGTGTAGGAGAGATGCTAAGGGATGATGCAAATGAAGGGGTCCTAGGAGACCCAATTGATGGGATACAAATCAGATTGGTTTTAGATGGGGAAGGATCTTTTGCTTGAATGAGGAAATAATATTTCTCAATAAGATCGTAGATAATGGTTTGAAAGTCCTTATAATGATCAATTTCATGACCTGGGGTATGATGATAAGAAGAAAAGAAACTGTGATAAAAAATTATGGCCTCTTGCTATTAGGATTAAAATTTCTAATGGGAGGAAGTTGTCTTAGGATGAAAAATAAATGGTCCCCTAGGGGAGGAAAAGTATGACCATGAACATGGATTTTGGGATGGAAATATGACACCTCAAAAGAGGCATGAGTATGGCTACAATGGTGGACTCAAAATGAGATGAATATTTATAGAAAATCGATTTGGATTTAAGATTGGATGAGATGGATTGGATAAGATTAAATAAAGAAATTTCCAAAATGAGGTCCCCCAACATCTAGAGAGCTGATGGATGAATTGATGTGGATAATATGTGAAAGGATAAAAAATGAAGGGGAGGTGTTCCCCTAGCAAAAGTAACCATATTAGATATGGATGAGTTAGTTGATTTCAAAGGAATTTAGATAGGATCGTTTTGGATTTGAATTGAATAAATGGTCGGAGACCAAATGGGTGATTAAAAGAACAAAAAATGCTTATGAATATGGAATGAAATTCCATCAAAGGAATGTGATGTGTAGGAGAGATGCTAAGGGATGATGCAACTGAAGGGGTCCTAGGAGACCTAATTGATGGGATACAAATCAGATTGGTTTTAGATGGGGAAGGATCTTTTGCTTGAATGAGGAAATAATATTTCTCAATAAGATCATAGATAATGGTTTGAAAGTCCTTATAATGATCAATTTCATGACCTGGGGTATGATGATAAGAAGAAAAGATACTGTGATAAAAAATTATGGCCTCTTGCTATTAGGATTAAAATTTCTAATGGGAGGAAGCTTGATGGAAGATATTTGGATTAAGTGTCAAAATATGTCTGTATAAGATCCAATAGAGGTGGTCTAGGGAAGATAACTCTTTTGAGGCTTGATAGGATGTTTAGATGTGGATGTACATTGGATTGGTAAATTAGATGTCTTGGAAGATGAATCGATTTTGAGAGGAGGTTTAGATGATTTGGATTTGGATTTATTATTACGAGATACCTTTGATAGAGGGAATGGCCCTAAAATAGATGAGGATGTGCTTCGACTGGAGGTGATATCTGACATTAGGAGGATGTGTGAGAGGATTTTGGGGATGTTTACCACAAGCCTCAGATTTTGATTGAGAAGACTTACCCTTAGTGGGGATAACAAAAATCTCAGCTGGTGGATTTAAAGATGTAGGTGTAGGTTTTGGATTAGTTGATGTAGAAACAGTTGAATTTGTAGAGGGAGAAAAACTACTCTTGTGCATGTGTTAGGTGGAGGATATTTCACCACGAATGTATCAAGAGGTGTCGTTGATGTGTTCGCAAATGGAGGAGATGTATTTGGTGCAATAGTGGTTATAGATGTGGATACAATTGGTGTTAAATGGTTAAGTGTAGGTGATTGGGATGAAATAGGTGGTGTGAACATAGTAAAATATGTATGTACATGTGTCGAGATATACATTGGGGTAGTTGTGAGTGGGACTGTGGAGGTATACGTGGTAGTTGGGATTGCCGTGGAAATGAGCAATGTAGATGTAGTAATAGGTGTGTTTGGTGTAGATGTGGGTGAAAGGATTGATGTTAGAGATGTAGGAATATGTGTAGATATCATTGGGACCAAAATAGGTGTTAAAGAAGAGTATGATGTGATAGATATAATAGAAGTGGAAGAAACAAGAGGTATAATCAAATTTTATGTGGATGTGGTAGGAGTAGATATAGGTATAGGACAGGTAATAGAAGTTGATTTAGGTGTGATAGTTGTGGATACGATAGGTTCTGAATAAGGGGTGGGAATAATGTTTAAGGTGCGAACACACAGATTCGTTGATGATATGAGATCTTGATTAATGGTGTTAATGGTGTGAGCACTTGGTAGTTGAGATGTAGAATGGGTGGCTTGATTTTTTGGTGGTTAATTAGGAAAAGGTTGCTTAATTATATCGAGGGGTTGGCTAGGTGAAGTGGCAGAGTTGTCTATTTGGATATCCCCTTGATTTATAAGTTGTTGGATGTGATATTTGAAGGAACAACACTTCTTAATGTCGTGACCTTTGACTTGATGATATTTATAATAGTGTCATTCAGGATACTAAATGGGCTTGGGTTGCGAGTCGTCCATGCGTTATACGGGAGGAAGTTGGATGGAATGTGTTGTCGCCAAATCACTACACCTTCCGAATGGCCAGGATGTGAATAGGACGTTTTGTGTGATTAGGACACATGGGATCACCTCTCAAGCTGTGGGACTTGGGCTCGAGGAGAACCTTTGGAGAAGGCTGGCTTCCTCTTCCTAAACTAAGTGTTGTACTACTCCTAGTGTAACAAAAATTGATTATCTAGTCCTATGCTAACATTTTCATGGGGTTTTAGGGAAAGAGATTTACTGAAATGAAATTATACTAGGGATGGTGATGCACCAAATAAAGGGTTTCTTCAGATTCAGGAAGGGTTAATTTGAAGAGGGTGTGTGCACCACAGGTCAACTTCACCTACTGCAACTTAGAAAGGGTACATGATACCACAAACTAAGAGACACGCGTTCCCTTTATTAAACTTTATCAGACTGAGAAATATACCAGTTTCCCAGTAAAGAAGGATGAACTCAAGAAGGGTGAACAGACACCACAACTCAACTGCATGCAATACTTCACCACTCGATAAGCATAGAACTCCAAGAACCTGCAATAGAACTTAAACTTGCACAGTGTACCTGCAAGTATGAGAAAGGCACAAAGAAGCACAGAAGGATGAAAAGACCGAGATTAGTCACAAAACACACACTTTTATTGCTTCAATAACATGCACAATGCATCATACATTCAGAAGAGGCAATAGTTGCTAGTACAGTCTTGAAGAGGAGGCTTGAAATTTCTCTCAACACATTACAACAACTTGCAAAAGAGAGAGGATTCTTGAAAAGTATACACTTGCCTGAGATATCTAACTGTCCAACTTGTCTGAACTGTTGGAACCCTTTGAAATGAGCTTCCAACTTACATTTATAGAAGAATATGTGAGAAAGAAGAGGAAAGGTCATAATTACATTCCTAAATTGAAGGCCCATGATGTATTTATTGCAGTTAGTTGAACCACCTGAGAAGGTTCCATCATGGGTCATTAATTGCCTAATGACCTAGTCTTCTCAATTAATTAAAAGAATATTTAAATAAAATATTTAAATAATAATAATAAATATTATTATTAAAATATTAAAATAAAAATATTAATTTAATTAACATAATGTTGGGACCCCCCCGTTGACCCGTTTGACTTGAAGAGGAGGGAGGTCCATGTGGATAGAGTCTGCACATAGCCAAACTCGGTGAGCTTCGAATCCTCTAACTCGGTGTTGCAATTGATTTTGAACCCCACACCAACTCTTTCCTCGTCTTGGAAATGGAGTTATTTTGCATTGAGTCCTTCGAATGGTGAGCTATCAAACTTGATTCTTATCATTTTCCTAAAATGCATGTAGATCCTGTGAACCTGGCCTGACGCAAATTAAGAATCGCCTCACGAATGCCACTGCTACGGTCTTGCTTCAAACTCCAAATCGAGCCATTCTGAATTACCAAGCCACCTATATGCATCGTGAACATGAAGCTTTAAGCTCGAAATTGAAAGCCTCTACAAATACATTAAACTTCGACACCCGCGAGCTTATTCTTTATCTCGACTTTGTACCAACATTTTCACAATATGAAAAGTTTGACTCTAAATCATACTTAGTGGATTTGATCCATAATACGTTGGTTGTACCCACAGAGGTTAAACAATTCCATGAATTTAAATTATTTCACTCCTGCATGTTGCGCCATTTAGAAATGATTTTCGAGCTATGAAAATTGTTAGGCATCACGTTACGTGGCCCTGTCAACACTGAATCGATTGATTTCTCTATGATAGCTCTAGTCTTGACAGATAGAGTTATTTCTTCTTGTTTTGGACCACATATTCACATGCATTCCATGTTCAAACTCCATGAAACAATACCACGAGCTCTTCAACTGATTCGACCTGGCTTTGTTTTGAATATCAACCCGAGCACCTGGTTGGCTCAACTCGGTTATCTAAATCCTTCATATAAGCTTTCTCCCAAACTCATTTTTGACGTGAACCATGTTTTAGGCTTATACAGATGGCTTATGCGGAAAATTCTTTCCTCTGAGGCACTTGACACCTAGATCGGTTCCTCGAGCCTTTCCAATTTGAACCTCTTACTCGCTATGGATACCTCACCGTCTGACAAGTACTGAGCTCTACTACCTTTGTTCTTAGAGTAGTCCTTACATGTTTGTGTTCTCAACTAGAATTTTTATCCTCAAGCCTTTACCATTTCCTGTGATTTATCCATGTAAACCATTTTCTACAAATTCTTCGACCTCACTTGCACACTTTATTTTTCGATTGGCTCTGCAATGATTCTTCTTGATTCAGACTTGGCATTTAATCTATGAATACTTCACCACAAGATTAGTTTTCTTGTCAATTCCTGAATTTGAGATCTTCATTCAGTGTGGCTTGGTCACGATTCTTCTTGATTCAGACTAGGCTATCTGCCTACTAAAATCTTAAAGAAAGCTAAGCCTACCTCCATTCGACCTGCTATGACTGCCAACTTCTCCTAATCCTCATCGTTTCTCAAACAGACCATTTACAAGTGACAAGGATGTGAGTCGTGACATACAAAATGGCCGACTAGGTATTTCAGAGTTGACCTTCGCATTCGTTTTTAGGAGAAAACATGCTGAGCAATATGAATTGTTTCACTCTGCATGTAATAAACTTCCATCTCCTGACTCAAGAAAATTTTATGAAGCCTTGAATGACGTGACTCCAATCCATTGTATACGGCAGTGAATATTTGTTTCCTACAGTGCTTGCTAGAAGCATTCAAAAGACTACTGTGCTCCACATGCCTGCTGCCTGTGGTTGATCTGTCTCGCGACCACATTAGTTTAGAACTATACAGAGGATGAGGAGAAGGTCGTGGCAATTATTAAAGCTGATTCAAAATCTGAACAGTTCAGTATTCTGATTGGAATCCTAACAAGGGCGGACCTGTATGAATGGAGACACTTTCTTCATATGATCGATGGAACCCAATCCATAGTCCATGCAACACGCATCCTTTGATCTCCATGCACTCACCGCTCCACTCAGCATTTGACTCGTTCCTCCAACCTGGCGTCATTCTTTATCCACCGTTTTATATGGCAATTCGCTCACCATCTCTCGGTTATCAACTTCCTCCTTGTGACTCGCACAACGTGCTCCGATCCTGTTTACACGGCCCGTGCGGAATTTTGATCACGGTTTTCCATCTTAATATTTCCCATTGGAACTGGTCACCTGAATCTCCCCTTCACAGAGTGAACAACTTGGAATGCCATCTTAATATTTCCCATTTGGCATACCAGCTCCGAATTCCCACATAACGGCTTGGCCACACCAATCCACGGGCCCTGGCCTCAGCTTTGCCGCGTAAACTTGGCAATTTGACCCGATTTCTCCACTTTTCTACCACCACGCGGGATCTTCATGAATCTTCTCCTACCGAGTTTTCCTTCAACAGATTTGAGGATAACATTAAACTCTCAGTGTAAACATTTCAGCTGTAGCTTGTAAGGTGTGATAATTCCGACAGAATCCTTTATGCTCGCCAATCTAGTGACTCATTGAAGATGCTCATATAATTGCAAAGCAAATTGTGCCTCATGAATATTCTGATATGAAACAGTCCCACCTCTATGAGATTCGCTTCAATGAGTTACATCGTAAAACAAGTAAGATCTCGATAGAGAGTCTTTGTAATAAATTTCCTAAGGTCTGCTGGTAACACTCTTACTATCACTTAATCAATTTTCATAAAAATATCTTGAAGGAAAATCCCGAATTTGAGGATGCATTCGATGCTGAACAGATAAAAACATCGTTGGACGACTTGCTTGCTGGAAGTGCTCAAAAAGGCTTCTACTATACTGCAACATGTCAACTGCCTATGCACCAAATGCTTGGCCGAGGAAGGTCTGAACACCATTATGTAATTAGAAACCCGAGATTCAATGATGTTGAACCTCCCATATCTGCATAATTTCATATCATCTCGGTCAAACAAGATAATTCTCCCAAGTGGTTGGTCAAGCACTGTCTTAATGGATTAAACCTAGCATCATGTTGACTTTGACTCTCCCTGACTTGGCCTTCAGATCTTTTTGCATCGATCTCCACCGAGATCCTTGTACAGTTCCTTTCATTTGTCAATTTTCAACGAGCTATATTTTGCATTAACAAGCCCATCGTCAATCTCTTACAACTAAGAGTCTCTACTGAGATGATTTCCGAGATGACTATCAATTTGACACCGGGTTCTTTAACAACTCAACCCTGAACTCTTCACTGAGTCGAGATCGACTGGGTGCCTTTCGATGCTAGGTGATCTCTTTATATGTAATTTAGGAATTATTTTTTTAATTATTGCATCTTGATAATAACCAAAGGTGGGTTCCTGGGACTATTATTTCATTTTGAACGTGACAAGACCCCCTTGTCCAATCTTGCCAGGTGTGCGAAATTAGATAACATTTTTGGCGACCTCTCGGGGATGATTGCCTGCTAAGCATGATTCCAGTAGCCTTAAGTCATCCATTGGGCTTGGAGTCTATGTTGGAATCCTGAAAGTAGTATGATTTTCTTTGACACATCCCAGAATCTCCTTGAACATTTCCGATATCCTAGACCTCCCTGGAATGCTAAGCATGAAGTATACTGAATCTGTTGAATGCTTGACATCCATGGAACACTGCAAAAAATTTGAATGAAGTAGATTTTGAACTGTTATGGAAACCTTGAACCTTTCTCTCCTTGACACCTTCCAATGATGAAACAATGTGCAGAACAACACAAAAACACAACAACAAGGAAAGCAAAACAACAACACGCAACAATGTGCATAAGCACTTGGAGGAAAACACCTAATTTAACTATACAGGGGGTGGAACACTTCTCAAAAACAAGCTTTGAGATGTATCCCATTCACGCGAATGGGCAGTTCTTCTCCATTGAGCCTAGATAGACGGAATGAATTTGCCTCTTTGCAACTTGTGATGATGTATGGCCCACTCCAGAGAGCGTCAAACTTGGCATGCTTTCCTGGTTTGGCCCTGTCTTCATCTCATTTGAGAACTAAATCTCCCTCTTAAAAATGCCTATCAGACGCCTTCTTGTCAAAATATTTCTTAACTTGAGCTTGATGTTGCTCCAAATTTTTCATAGCCTTGTCTCGTACTTCCTCTAACTCCATGAGTTTAGCAAACCTTACTGTCAGAGGATCACTCTCTATAACTTCAAGTTGATGAGCTAACTCCAAAGAAGGTAACTCCAATGAGAGTGGGAGTTTTGCCTCTCTTCCATATATAAGAACGAAAGGAGAATTTCCGATGGCCCTTTTAGGTGTGATCCGATCTGCCCATAAGGCAGTCTTAAGCTGTGTATGCCAAGTCCTCTTGTTAGTTTCCATTGTGCGCTTGATAATCCTTATGAGGTTTTTGTTGCTAGAGTCAGCTAAGCTGTTTCCTTGCAGATAGTAATTGGATGAAGTTTTGAGGTATACCCCATTTTTAACAGCCCATCCACTCAATTTCATACCAAGAAAAGCCAGCGCATTATCTGAAATGACTGTAAACGGAACACCGAACCTCGTCATTATACCCTCCAAAAAATCTAGAACTGCCTTTTCATTGCTCTCTTTTAATGCTACTGCCTCTGTCCATTGAGTAAAATAGTCTATTGCGGTAAGGACCCACTTATGTCCGTCACCCCCCATTGAACAAATGGTTGATCCACTTGAATTGGATGCAATGGAAGAGCTGCCAGTTTCTGCTTACCTATGAAAAAGGCACATTCCTTACATTTCCTTACCCAAAGATGGGCATCCTTGAATAAATCTAGCCAATAGTAGCCAGCTCGCATGATCTTGGTAGTTGTTCGTGTAGAATAATGTCCTCTAGATAGGCCATTATGAAACTCTTCTAGTATCTTACTGACCTGTTCTGGTCCTATGCACTGAAGGAGAACGCCGTTCAAATCTTTTCGAAAGAGAACACTATCTACCAAAACATATGGGATAGATTGAAGATGGAAAGTTCATCTTTGGTTTTTATCCATGTTTGTCGGGTATGCTTCAGAGAAGATGAAATTCTTCATTTTGGATAATCAGTCAGCTTGATCAACATCCTCATCAGTATTTAGGAGTGTCACGTCCTCATTACTTTTTGATTCCATGTCTGTTGTAAGTTGCTGACATAAACCCTTACCTCTGACAAGTTTAGTGACTTTGATGTGCACGTCATACTCCATTACCTTTGTGATCCATCCAGCATGCTTTTCATTCATTTCTTTATCCAGCAAAAACTCCTTGACACCTGGATGAGACACCATCAGATGAATCTTGTTGTTGGACAACATGTGCTTGAATTTCTTCAAAGCTCGAATAACCGCAAAGACTTGTTTTTCAATGAATGAGTATTTGAACTCGTAGTCTTTGAGGGATTGAATGAAGAAAGTGATTGGTTGCTCCATCAGGTTGTTGTTTTGTTGGGTGAGGATCCCTGAAATGCTCTCTTGACCTGCAAAAGCATAAAGGATAAAATCTTTGTCAAACCTGGGGTTCACAAGCGTGGGAGCTTGAGAAATGGCTGTTTTGATAGCTTCAAAGCTTTCTCATCCTTCCTTTGTCCACGAGAATGGCATGTTTTTCTTTAGCATGGTTGTCAGTGGTTTAGCCAATGTCGCGAATTAAGGGATGAATCTCTGCATGAAATTTATGGTTCTCAGAAAACTCTGGAGGCCCTTCTTGTGACTTGGGAGAGATAAGGACATGATTGAATGAATCCTGGCTAGATCGATTGATAATCCTTCTATTGAAACCGCATGCCCCAACAATTTTCCCTCGTGCACTGTGAAAATACATTTCTTGGGGTAAGTGAAACCCCAAATTCCCTACACCTTTGGAAAAATTTCCTTAGATGCGTGATGTGATCTTCTGCATGCTTAGAGTATACAATTATATCATCAAGGTAAACTAAAATAATATCATTGATTAGTCCCTTAAATGCCATGTCCATGGCTCTTTGGAAAGTAGCCCCAACATTGGACAATCCGAATGGCATTTTATTGTAGGCATACGTGCCCCACTTGGTAGTGAAAGCCATTTTGAATTGGTCAGATTCTTGGACTAGGATTTGATTGTAACCTGAATATCCATTGAGCAAAGAAAATATTTGAGCTCTTGCCACCGTTTGAAGGATCTGCTCCATCGATGGAAGAGGATAATGGTCTTTTAATGATGCACGATTCAAATCCCTGAAATCTATGCATAACTAGATCTCTCCGTTCTTCTTTCTCATGGGCACCAAATTAGCTACCCATGAGGAATGCTTGATGGGAAAAATTATACAGGCCTCGATGAGCTTGGTTAGCTCCTTTCTCATTAGTGGCTCAATTTTGGGATTAATTGGTCTCTATTTCTGACAAACTGGCTTAGCATTAGGATCTAGCTTGATGGTATATTGTGCTAGACCTGGATCAAAACAACGCAGATCTTTATAGCTCCATGCAAAGATGTCATGATACTCTTGACAAAGTTTGATGAAAGATTCTTTCTCTTCAGAAGTACACACTTTTCCGATCTTAAGAAATTTTTCATTTGATACCTCAACTTCCTCAAAATACTCTTCTCTAACCACCATGTTAGGGCTTTGTCTTGTGGCTTGGTCATCTGAATTGAAAATGGATTCCAAAGTGACTAAACCTTTTGTTAACTTGTTGCTTTTCAATTGGATAATTTTCTCACCATATGACTCCTGCAACTTATCTTGATTCTTTGTAGCAAACTCCACCTCTTCTTGTAGGAAGAGGACAATTTGTTTGTCACTATCAAACACTTGCCAACTACTCACATTATCAGGGACTGCTGGTCGAACCACCATTTTAACAAATTGCTGCCATTCTTTCATTATATAAACTGGTATGTTGTATTGTGAACCAATTGTAGCAAGCCTATCTACATCTTGATTTTGATATCTAGGGATTGCATGGATTCCAAAAGCTTCAAAATCTTCAATCAAGTCCCAGACTCGATTCTTATATGATCTTAAAAGATCATTTTTGGATGCACTACGTGCTGAAACTTGATGAACAACTAACTCACTATCTCCAAAAACAGTCAAGGCCTTGATTCCCTTCCTTTGGGCTAGCTGAATTCCTTGCACAAGAGCCTCGTATTCAGCAACATTGTTAGTGCAACTGAACTGCAACCGGAAAGATGAGAAGTACTTATCTCCCTCTAGAGAAATTAACATAACACCAGTACCGGATCCATTCTTACTTCTTGAGCCATCGAAAAATAATTGCCACAATCCTTTAGAATCACTTGGTGTTTTGACAAGTTGTGGTATGATCGTATCTTCTTCATGGATACAGTAAGTACCTAATCCTGTTTCTTCCAAGACCAGCAAACCAACTTCTTCTTCTGCCAATACATCAGCGTAGGGATTGTATTGATGATCTCTACTTACTTCATCTAGAAAAGTATCAGGAACTTCTTCAACAAGGGTGGTTGGTTCATAATCGGCATCTTCCTCTTCAGGATCGCCGATGGTGTAATTTCCATTTATGGGACTAGCAGTGTAGGGCTCTACATGATTATGGTAGATTGGTTCTACCCTTATAGTTACTTTGGCTCCATATCGAGTCCTGAGAATCATATGCGTCCAATCGGCTGATAGGTAACCGCCCATCTTGGCAGTGAAATCCCGTGATAGGCAGATGGCAAAGAGAGGAGGGAGATCGATGACCGATATGTCTTGGGTGAATGACAAACTTGGGCATGCATGAATGGTAAGTTGAAGTCCTTTGATAACCCTAATAGTCTTAACAGCTCTGCCATCCAGTTGAACAACCCCTCTTGCAACTGGTGCATATTGTATGCCTAGTACATCTGTAATTTGTTTCGGCATGATAGAGCTACTGGCACCAGAATCGATCATGCAATTATGTACCAGGTGGTCGCCAATGATCAGGGAAATGTAGAATGGTGGTGGTTTGTTTTTCGTAGGAATGATTTTCCCTTTCGGTTGACACAAATTTGTAGCATTTGTCACTCCATGGCTTGGTTATCCACTAGTTGTACTAAAACTGTTCAGAGCTTCTCGCAACAGGTTTCTTTGGGAAGGGATCGAGAGTGCGTCCCACATGGTAACGCTCATATTGGTTTTCTTCATTTGTGCTACTATGCTGAAGGGAATTGATCCAACTTTGATGACACTTTTTTGGGCATTGGGGTCCTCCTTTGGAAAATGTTTGTTGGGTACCATGATGCCTAGAGAACCATCTTTCCCTGCGGTGTGGCTAGCCGGTGTTTCTAGTGATTTCTTTCCTGCATTTTTATCAACTGCCATTTGAAACCCAGGTTGAGAAGTGGATGCTAGATCAGCTTCGAGAGGTTGAGGCTCCATTGCTCTCTTTTTGGAATGAGTGTTTGCTACCACTGATGAAGAATATATATTTAATCCGCAAAAATCTTCTTCTTTCCAGTTTAGCAAAGTGTATTCTTCAGGTGCCTGCGGTTGATCTGCTGCTTCTTGCGTAGATGAATTGTTTGTTTACTCCGAAGGGGCAGATACACTTTGAACCATAAGGGCCTGGCTAAGAACCCCATTGGGACAAAGATTTTTATTGTGAGGTTGAGAGCAAGGATAACACCATTCGTAGTCTTGAACCAAATTATTTTGAACAGGTACTATAGCTCTAGATGAGCTAGCTGCAAGAGGGTTTTGAAAGTTCAAGGACCTTACATTTGTAACTTGACTTGTAGTTTGATTTCGAGGCTGATTTTTTCCTTGAAAAGGAGGATGGTTAGCCTGATACTGCTGATTTTGTGGCTGATATGGATGATTGTATTGAAATTGTTGCCTTTTGAGTGTAATGAGCTCATTTTCAAAATTTTGCAGTAGTGACTTGACTTCAAATAGGTCATTTGAAGACGCAGGGGGAGATTTATATGGTTGCTTGGAGTCTACTGGAATAGGAGCAATGATAGGCTGATGATTTGTAAGATCTGGAGAAAAGGGCATTGGTGGTCATGGAGCTATCTTTCTAGCCTGAATCAAAGAATTCTCTGCACTTATGGCAACTTCGTAAGCATTAGGAAGTGTAGTCCCTCCCATGGACTGGATCATAACTTCTACATCACTATTCAAGGCTCACAAATAGTACAAGAATGCATTATGTGCAGAAGGCTTTACGAGCACTGGAATCCTATTCCAAGTCCTATGGAATCGGAAGTTGAAATCACTCATGTATTCTTGGGAAGCTCTCTTTATGGTAGTAAGTTGTTCCAAAAGTGATAGGTGATCACTTTTGTCTTCAAATTGTTTACATAGATTTTCTCCCAACTCGTCCCAAGTGGTTATAGTGCCAACACCTAACCCACGAAACCATTGAAGCACTTTTCCCTTGAAAGAGGTAGCAAGAAGTCTAACTGCAACGTTGTCTTCGGTGATATTATGTACTGCACAGATGCTGGCTACATCAAAGATATACTCCACTGGAGTAATGTGAGTTTCCCCTGTGTAGAAGGGTAAACTTTTGAGTGTCGCAACAGGTATCGGGTCACGTTGAGCCAACATGAGAGGACTGATTGCATTGAAAGGGGGAAAAACTTGGTTCCTCGCCATAGCAATGAAAGGTTGATTTTTTCTGGGTGGAGGAAATCTTCCGTAAGGAGGAGTTGAATGACCCCTACTAGGTAAATCTGTAATTGGGGATGTGGAAATGCCTCTTCTACTTCTCTTTGGAGGAGACAAGGAAAGTTTGATATGCTGATACTTTCCTTTCTTTGAAGAAGCTCTTGTCTGAATTCTTCGCATAAGTTACTGCACTGAGATTTGGAATCCAAAGATATAGAGTTGCTAGGTACTTTGACTTGTGTAAGTGAGAAGAGAAGTACCAACTCTGTCCCACCAGGCATGCCAAAAACTGTTGTGTGTGGTCGCATGGTGGCTTAAGATTTCCTGTTTGATAATGAGACACCTCTGAAAGATGGAACTCTAACTTCTATGATGTCCCACCGGGCGTGCCAAAAACTATTGTCGCCAAATCACTGCACCCTCCGAATGGCCAGGATGTGAATAGGATGTTTGGTGTGATTTGGACACATGGGATCACCTCTCAAGTTATGGGACTTGGGCTTAAGGTGAACCTACGGAGAAGGCCGGCTTCCTCTTCCTAAACTAAGTGTTGTACTACTCCTAGTGTAACAAAAATTAATTTTCTAGTCCTATGCTAACATTTTGATGGGGTTTTAGGGAAAGATATTTACAGAAATGAAACTATACTAGGGATGGTGATGCACCAAATAAAGGGTGTCTTCAGATTCAAGAAGGGTTAATTTGAAGAGGGTGTGTGCACCACAGGTCAACTTCACCTACTGCAACTTAGAGAGGGTATAGGATACCACAAACTAAGAGACACGTGTTCCCTTTGTTAAACTTTATCAGACTGAGAAATATACCAGTTTCCTAGTGAAGAAGGATGAACTCAAGAAGGGTGAACAGACACCACAACTCAACTGCATGCAATACTTCACCACTCGATAAGCATAGAACTCCAAGAACCTGCAATAGAACTTAAACTTACACAGTGTACCTACAAGTATGAGAAAGGCACAAAGAAGCACAGAAGGATGAAAGGACCAAGATTAGTCACAAAACACACACTTTTATTGCTTCAATAACATGCACAATGCATCATACATTCAGAAGAGGCAGTAGTTTCCATTACAGTCTTGAAGAGGAGGCTTGAAAGTTCTCTCAACACATAAGAACAACTTGCAGAAGAGAGAGAATTCTTGAAAAGTATACACTTGCCTGAGATATGTAACTGTCCAACTTGTCTGAACTGTTGGAACCCTTTGAAATGAGCTTCCAACTTACATTTATAGAAGAATATGTGAGAAAGAAGAGGAAAGGTCATAATTACATTCCTAAATTGAAGGCCTGTGATGTATTTATTGCAGTTAGTTGAACCACCTGAGAAGGTTCCATCATGGGTCATTAATTGCCTAATGACCTAGTCTTCTCAATTAATTAAAATAATATTTAAATAAAATATTTAAATAATAATAATAAATATTATTATTAAAATATTAAAATAAAAATATTAATTTAATTAACATAATGTTGGGACCCCCCCCGTTGACCCGTTTGACTTGATGAGGAGGGGGGTCCATGTGGATAGAGTCTACACATAGCCAAACTCGGTGAGCTTCAAATCCTCTAACTCGGTGTTGCAATTGATTTTGAACCCCACACCAACTCTTTCCTCATCTTGGCAATCGGGCTCTTTTGCATTGAGTCCTTCGAATGGTGAGCTATCAAACTTGATTCTTATCATTTTCCTAAAATGCATGTAGATCCTGTGAACTTGGCCTGATGCAAATTAAGACTCGCCTAACGAATGCCACTACTATGGTCTTGCTTCAAACTCCAAATCAATCCATTCTGAATTACCAAGCCACCTATATGCATCGTGAACATGAAGCTTTAAGCTTGAAATTGAAAGCCTCTACAAATACATTAAACTTCGACACCCGCGAGCTTATTCTTTATCTCAACTTGGTACCAATGTTTTCACAATATGAAAAGTTTGACTCTAAATCATACTCAGTGGATTTGATCCATAATACATTGGTTGCACCCACAGAGGTTAAACAATTCAATGAATTTAAATTATTTCACTCCTACATGTTGTGCCATTTAGAAATGATTTTTGAGCTATGAAAATTGTTAGGGATCACGTTATGTGGCCCTGTCAACACT
This sequence comes from Taxus chinensis, assembly GCA_019776745.2. Taxonomy (NCBI): domain Eukaryota; kingdom Viridiplantae; phylum Streptophyta; class Pinopsida; order Cupressales; family Taxaceae; genus Taxus; species Taxus chinensis. Next base: position 969,548,314 of record CM034146.1, on the reverse strand, counting down.
GAATCGATTGATTTCTATGTGATAGCTCTAGTCTTAACAGATAGAGTTATTTCTTCTTGTTTTGGACCACAAATTCACATACTTTCCACGTTCAAACTCCATGAAACAATACCACGAGCTCTTCAACTGATTCGACCTGGCTTTGTTTTGCATATCAACCCGAGCACCCCAGTTGGCTCAACTCGGTTATCTAAATCCATCATATAAGCTTTCTCCCGAACTCATTTTTGATGTGAACCGTGTTTTAGGCTTATGCAGATGGCTTATGCGGAAAATTCTTTCCTCTAAGGCACTTGACACCTAGATCGGTTCCTCGAGCCTTTCCAATTTGAACCTCTTACTCACTATGGATACCTCACCATGTGCCAAGTACTGAGCTCTACTACCTTTGTTCTTAGAGTCATCCTTACATGTTTGTGTTCTCAACTAGAATTTTTATTCTCAAGCCTTTACCGTTTCCTGTGATGTATCCATGCAAACCATTTTCTACAAATTCTTCGACCTCACTTGCACACTTTATTTTTCTATTGGCTCTACAATGATTCTTCTTGATTCAAACTTGGAATTTAATCTGTGAATACTTCACCACAAGATTAGTTTTCTTGTCAATTCCTGAATGAGATCTTCATTCAGTGTGGCTCGGTCATGATTCTTCTTGATTCAGACTAGGTTATCTGCCTACTAAAATATTAAAGAAAGCTAAGCCTACCTCCATTCGACCTGCTATGACCACCAACTTCTCCTAATCCTCATCGTTTCTCAAATAGACCATTTACAAGTGACAAGGATGTGAGTTGTGACATACAAAACGGACGACCTGGTATTTCAGAGTTGACCTTCGCATTCGTTTCTAGGAGAAAACATGCTAAGCAATATGAATTGTTTCACTCTGCATGTAATAAACTTCCATCTCCTGACTCAAGAAAATTTTATGAAGCCTTGAATGATGTGACTCCAATCCATTGTATATGGCAGTGAATATTTGTTTCCTGCAGTGCTTGCTGGAAGCGTTCAAAAGTCTACTGTGATGCACGTGCCTGCTGCCTGTGGTTGATCTGTCTCACGACCACATTAGTTTAGAACTATACAGAGGATGAGGAGAAGGTCATGGCAGTTATTAAAGCCGATTCAAAATCTGAACAGTTTAGTATTCTGATTGGAATCCTAACAAGGGCGGACCTATATGAACAGAGACACTTTCTTCGTATGATCGATGGAAACCAATCCACAGTCCATGCAACATGCATCCTTTGATCTCCATGCACTCACCGCTCCACTCGGAATTTGATTCGTTCCTCCAACCTGGCATCATTCTTTATTCACCGGTTTATATGGCAATTTGCTCGCCATCTCTCGGTTATCAACTTCCTCCTAGCGACTCGCACAACGTGCCCCAATCTTGTTTACACGGCCCGTGCGGAATTTTGATCACGATTTTCGATCTTAATATTTCCCATTGGCACTGGTCACCTAAATCTCCCCTTCATGGAGTGAACAGCTTGGAATGCCATCTTAATATTTCCCATTTGGCATACCAGCTCCGAATTCCCGCATAACGGCTTGGCCACACCAATCCGCAGGCCCCGGCCTCAGCTTTGCCACGCAAACTTGGCAATTTGACCCGATTTCTCCACTTTTCCACCAGCACGCATGATCTTCATGAATCTTCTCCTGTCGAGTTTTCCTTCAACATATTTGAGGATAACATTAAACTCCTAGTGCAAACATTTCAGTTGTAGCTTGTAAGGTGTGATAATTCCGACAGAATCCTTTATGCTCGCCAATCTAGTGACTCATTGAAGATGCTCATATAATTGCAAAGCAAATTGTGCCTCATAAATATTCTGATATGAAACAGTCCCACCTCTATGAGATTCACTTCCATGATTTACATCGTAAAACAAGTAAGATCTTGATAGAGAGTCTTTGTAGTAAATTTCCTCAGGTCTGCTGGTAACACTCTTATTGTCACTTAATCGATTTTCATAAAAATATCTTGAAGGAAAATCCTGAATTTAAGGATGCGTTCGATTCTGAATAGATAAAAACATCATTGGACGACTTGCTTGCTGGAAGTGCTCAAAAAGGCTTCTACTATACTGCAACATGTCAACTGCATGTGCACCAAATGCTCGGGCCGAGGAAGGTTCTGCACACCATTATGTAATTACAAACCCGAGATTCAATGATGTTGAACCTCCCATATCTGCATAATTTCATATCATCTCGGTCAAACAAGATAATTCTCCCAAGTGGTTGGGTTGAGCATTGTCTTAATGGATTAAACCTGGCATCATGTTGACTTTGACTCTCCCTGACTTGGCCTTCAGATCTTTTTTGCATCGATCTCCACCGAGATCCTTGTACAGTTCCTTTCATTTTTCAATTTTCAACGAGCTATATTTTACATTAACAAGACCATCGTCGAGCTCTTACAACTAAGAGTCTCTACTGAGATGATTTCCAAGATGACTATCAATTTGACACGCGGGTTCTTTAACAACTCGACCCTGAACTCTTCACTGAGTCGAGATCAACTGGGTGCCTTTCGATGCTATGTGATCTCTTCATATGTAATTTAGGAATTATTTTTTTTAATTATTGCATCTCGATAATAACCGAAGGTGGGTTCCTGGGACTATTATTTCATTTTGAACGTGACAAGACCCCCTTGTCCAATCTTGCCAGGTGTGCAAGATTGGATAACAGAATGTATTGCAATCAATTTTTCAAATAACCAAAACTATAAGATTCCCCAAGGGGGTATAGTTAGGATATGATCTAGAAGCTTGTTGTTGTGGCCATGTACTAGATGTGGGTGTAGATGGAAACTTGGAGACCATGGCATTGGCTTCACTCTTATTTTTATCATTTGTGTGTAGAGAGTGTTGGTACCCAGATTGATTCTCCCTTAATGTTTGAGCAACATCACAGGAATTGACAACAATATTAGAGAAAGATAGATCATAATGAGTCATTTTGTAGTTGGGGATGGGATATAACTAGTCTTTTTTCACTCAGATGTGGAGAAATGGGTAGCACCCTCAAGAGGATTTGATCTATCCTCACTATTTTAGGTTGTGGATTTCAACCAAGGTAAGAGAACCCTTTTGCAGCCTGTTGTTTATGGAGGAGATGGATATATCCTTCCTAATGAATTTGTTAAGGAGACCTTGAAGAAAATATGATCAATGTAAAAAAATCTAACTCTCATGAGTTGTCACTCTAGATAGTGGAGATATTTTCTAGGCAAGGTTCAGGTTACTAAAGACATTTTGAATCCTAATTGTTTCTACATGTTTTGGCGATAGAAATTGTGCATTTGTGCACACATAGGAAAAATAGGGAAGTATGGGTAGAATTATTGTTTTTAAATAAATTTTAGTGGGAGGTGAGGTAGAATGAACTTTATTTGCTAGATCTCTAAGAACTCTTACAAAATGGAAATTCTAGACAACAGAATGCTTCAGAATAGATAAAATGTTCCTTTAACAAGAATATGTGCTTTAATGGAGGCCCAGATTAGCACTTTTTCACACAATATATGAGATTATAGCATGAAGGATTGAGTTAGAAGACTCAATAAAACATCAAAATCTAAGATCAATCACGCTTGAGGTATACCCCAAGGATTACAAACAATCTCTATCAACAAATGAAAGAAAAGTGATTTTAAAACCATTTATTTCATTCCTAGATGAAAGCTCTTCTAAAGATGAAATTGTAGATGCCACTAAACTATCATAAGTATTGAGATCTATGTAATTGAGGAGGATTTTCATACAGGATTGCAATAGGAACATGAAAAACTAATTGTGTATATATTCAGAAATGAAAAAGACACATTTTCCCAAAAGTAACACAAAATAACTCAAGTTTGATTAAATTTATCAACAGCCGGAAAGTTTTTGGAACAATCTCAGATCTTGTAAATGGTTGTACACTCACAACCACCTTAACTTGATCAAAATTTAACAAAATGGATATTTAAACAGGTTTCTTTAGATGGTTCCTCAGAATAGACAAACTCTATCAAGATTTTTCTCGTGGGAAAATCTCTTCTGACCTCTAACACTCCAACCTCCAACCCTTTGCATAATAAAATTTGTGCCATTTATAATATTTACAACAGAGCCCCTTCTCCCCCCCTAAAGGACAAAAATATTAAATGTACCAGTGCTCACCATGATCTTCGATCGTGATTGCCTAGGATCAGATATCTATAAAAGTTGTCAGGTGCTACTCATAGGGAGGATATCTCTTCAAAAATCTCCCAGCATTCAGCTCCTTCATTCTGGTAGAACACTCCTCCTTCAACTCGCCAACTACTTCAGCCCCTAATCTATCAAATCTGGTTCCTTGCGTGCTCGGGAGAAGAAAAATAGAAAATCAAATCGATCCCTAAAGTGAGACCATTTTAATGGCGAAGGATGTCTCCAAATATCTCCCACCAAACTTAGATATCAAAATTAACTCCCCTCTCTATTTGGCATGTAGGAAATACAAAGAAATCATGAAGACTCGCACTTCCAAGCGTGTTTCAGTAAAAATGGGGGGAAAATCAGATTTCAAACTCATAGTTGACATTGATCCTTGCTTTGAATTTGGGCTGTCCACGTGGAAGATTCAACTTTAAAACAGGCCTGGGGGCTTCCTTTTACTTTTTTCAACATTTTGAGAAAATGATAAAATTTCCATTTTTCTCCGCACTTCTGCGCTTGGGAAATGAGCCTGACATGTGTTATAAGGAGGGTCCTAATGGAACCCGCGCTTCCTTTTTCATTTTTAATTTTTTTCTCCTAAAAGGAAATTTTTCCAAATTTCCCCCAAGAGTCCACACCCCTCTGCCGTTGACTGGAGCAAGGTTTGACTTTTCCCTTATCGGGCTTGCGGGCCATTTTGAGATTTTAATCCTTTTGATGTCAAGAGGTAAAAATTCCAATTTGCCTTCGATGGTCCGCTTCCCTGCCTCTTTGACTTTTCAAAGTGCCACGTGTCACAATGGTGCATCTTGAGATGGTCCCCAAAAGTTGAGATCTTGAATGAGCGCGAGCTCGCCACGTGTCATTGCGGTGCTCCTTCAAAAACCTTAAGGCTTTAAAAATGATCTTGTGGGGGTACATTTCCACTTTAGAATTTTACTCCATTTTTCCAAAGGGGAAAAACATACAACTTACCTCCGAAGGCCCACATCTCTGCAATTAGCTTTGCCATGTGTCCTCCTGCGGGGTCAAAGTGAGACTTTTTCCCTGCCTCTTAAATTTTCTCCAATAAGAGTTTGGCGGGGCCGCGGGGTGGGTTCAAACCTTTTGCCAAAGTAGCTAAAAAGAATAAGTTGTAAAAATGGACTTGCCATACCCCATCCAATCAGAAGAAGCCACGTAAGCACTAAAAAAATTAATCATAATTTAGCAGAGCCATAGGACCAAATTTTCCTTTTCACCAAAAACTTAAAAAGTGATAATTTAAAGCATTTTCCCCGCCATCCCCTGACCAACCAAAAGAAGCCACATGACCACCGAATGCCGAGAACTAAATTTGACAGGAAAAGGACACCCGTCAGACTGTCAAAATACAAAAAATCACCATTCATGCCCAGAACCTGATTTTTCACTAAGGATGAAAATCCTTTTGAAACATAAATACGTGAATCATGATTATGAGCATCTTTTCAACCATGGATTTGGATTTTCAAAGGCATACAAATATAGTTTGAACCATTTTCAAGCTTCCATGGTCAGGGAAAAACAACAAAAATGGCAGAGGCCTATGGATTTTGAAGAAATTGGGGAAAAAACAAGGTAGACTCAGAGAATCTTTCAAGGAGGGACATGCCAATGGATTTTGCAAACAACTCGAAGCATTTCAAATGGGGCGAAACAAATTTGAGCACCAAAATCAGCTCCGACTTGGGGATGAGCTCTCCTTGCAAGTGCCACAAGAGCAAATAGTAGACCAAGTCCCAAGAATAAAACATTGGGCAAAGGAGTCAGCTTCCTAGAGCAGGGAACCATAGAGCCATCCCCCAAAAATGAATAGAGAAACCAGCACAAACAAGTCCACTAAGGACCAGAGCGAGCAAAAACACATGAGAGATACAAGAAATAAACCAACAAAAACTATACACTGTACACAAGATGTTCACCTTGATTCATGGGGAATCAATCCAAGGAAAATGCTTCAAATTTCCTGCCAATGTTGGATATGACCAGGCAATTCAAGAAACCCACCATCCAAATCCTTCAAGAACTGGAAGGTATGCCTCACCAATCTTCTTTGTATCAATGGAGTAAGGGCCCATCCATAATGAGTCTGAAGCTTGCCATGCATTGCCCTTATCTTCATGCCTACTATCCCATAACAACACAAGACTTTTTAACATTGAAAGCTCATGGGAGTGACCAAATTCCCAGTCAAAAATAACATACTTAGGATTTTCTCTGAACTTTACATGCCTCTGGTTGGATTCCCTCCTTGAAATCGAAAAAGTTCAACAATCTTGTTAATGCGAGCATCATAAGGACTTACTTCTTGGTCCTCTAGTTGTTGAATGAACTGATATGAAGATGCATTGCATATGCAGGGGCAGCAGGGCCTAAGTTCAACATACTTCTTCAACTCAATATGGAATCTTTCACTAAGTGGCTCTTTTAACAGTGATCCTAATCAGCCCAAGCAACAAACTTCAACTGTTCACACTACCATTTTCTCTTGTTCAGCTCCAAGGTTCTTTTAGATAATCTTCAACATGTTTTTACTTGGATGGACAATTCAGAAATGTCTACATTTCAAAGCTTGGGGGTTGTAATTAGATGCATATGCTCAATTTGTATCACCATATTCTTTGCACATTTCCACCAAGGGCACCTTCTAGAGTCCATAATAGTACAGCTTTCCCATATGCTATTGTTACCTTGAAACCTAATTCATTGACTAGCACCCCAAGAGGCATGCAAATGACATAAATATCTAGAATCAAAATACAGTCCATGTAACAACTTGGCGTGTTTCCTAGCGAGGGTGGTGAAGATTTCATCTCACCCATTTAGCTAGAAGTTAATCAATGAAGCTCCAAGAATCCAATTATGGCTAGCACTTAAAGGATCTGAAATTTCACCAATGAAATCCATTCCAACATTGCTTGAATGGCTTTTCAATTAATACAAGCTATAAAGGAAGGGAGCCTATCAAGCTTATTTACATCTCTTCCAGATAAGCATTGGTAACTCTCAGATCTTCTGAATCCTAACATAGGTTCATAATCCTTGAAAATATCTTGTGCTCAGGGGTCCTAAATAACTCAACAATTGGGACCTCAAGATCTTGTGTGTTGTGACTCAAAACTTGCAGCAAATGTCATATCGCCCCACAAACTTGGGGTAAAGCAGCACTAGGAGAAAGATTGGAACAATTCATCAGATGGAATGGGAGCTTCTTCTTCAGTAATGCACCTTAAGAGGAACACAAGTCTGGATTCTTGGGGAAGCTAGCCCATAACCAGCTAGATGACATATTTCTTTGGGAAGCCAACTGGTAAGCAATGGCTCTTTTGACTTGGCTTCTGGCCACTTGGCAGTTTTACTTCTAGGGTAGTGTAGATTCTTTTCTGAGATAAATACATTACATCTTATGTACCACTTAGAACTCATCAATGTTCTGAAAAAACTCCTACCATCATACCCTTCTTCTACCTCATTTATGCCCTCAATAGTTTTCAAAATCATGTATCTCAGCCATTCAAGATATTATACTAGGCCCAAACCTCTCACCAGCTTTGTGAGGGAAGAAGAAGAGGTACCCGGGTGGATGAATATTCTTGCAACTTGTAAACACCCATTCTAGCACCTTATTGCCTTGGTAGAAGTTTCTTCCCTTGTCTGAACTTACAGATGATCCTTGACCATGATGTGGGGAACATAAGCAATCAATTTTAGAACTTAGAATACTAAGGCTTCTGAAAACTTCTTGCTGCTTTTACCTCACATGGAAAATGAAACGTTTGTCTTCTCCAATAACAGTAAACATTTGTAACTCACCCCCCACACAATTCCTTACTGAAAAAGGCAATTGGCCTTTCAAACCCCCATCATGTCTATCTACTAGCTTGGACAAAAGCAATAGTGTTCTCTAAAGCAAACAGAGAAGAATTAAAAGGGCTTCTTATAATCTAGAGCTGCTAGAACAGGTGCATGCTTGTAATGCCTCTCTTGGATCCCATTGAAAGCTTGTGTTGACCTTGTGAAGCCTGCCCAATTCCCATTTGATGGCCTGGTCCCTTTTTAACATGTATGATAGTGATTGGACATGGTCAACTCAAATTTTTTTGATATAAATCTTCCTCCATGAAGTTTATCTACACAAAGAACTTGACTGAGATCCCTTTCTAGGTCCTTGGAATCAGGACCTTTACTGATGGCCTCTACCCTTTCTAGGAGGCAATCCAATCACCCTTCTGATGTTGTTCACAATGTGACCAAATCCATATTTTATGCTTCTGCACTCAAAAATGGCAGGGTTCTTATGGATTGAGTAGTAAGCAATGCCATATTCTCAAATGCATCTTAGTCAAAATCTTGATCTAAGTACAGCAGGTGATCACTTGGCTCTTCATGGAAAAACAGTTACACCATCTTGATCACAATGCTTATTGAACTCATTGATGTTGAAATCATGCAAAAGCAACATCCATTAGGATTCTTCTATGAAAAGTGGCTCTAGCATCTAATCAGAAGACAACCTAGGGTCAGTCCAAAAATATACCATAAGTGCCCCCAAGGAGTGGTAAAGGTTGCATTATTAATCTCTTTCCAAGATTCAATAGAGTCATCTGGCAAAGCTTTATACCTAGTTATTGAAAAGTTAATATCATAATTACATAAAGAAAATTCGAAATCTTACTCTTTATTCTTACTACAATACATAGGAAGTATTACATCCATTTAAATAGGAGATGTTGTTCCTATATTTAAGGAGATATAATCTCCATAAATATCTCCACACATAACTCTTAAAACAACTCCATGCTATTATACGTGAGATTTTGTTTTCTCATAAAACTAATATTGTTAATGATTTGTTTACTCAACAACTCATAACAATATTTACTCACCCACTCATAATTACATTTACAATAATGTAATTAATTATTACAACACATATTATATTATCCTAGATAATATAATCACTTACATAATATTCTATGTTCACACTACAACATAGATATTCCTAACATTCGCCCCCTTAGTGTGAACATGGGGTAAGAGCTCCTGGAAACATCAACCTTTTCGGAGTATTCATTGCTACTGGATCTTGCTATCTGGATCTTGCTGCTAATGATCATCCTTGTTGTATGAACATCTTCATCGACTAATCACCTTCCAATGAAGTACCTTCCACCGAAGTATGGCAGTCAGAGGACCGTACGATAGTCAGAGGACCGTACATAGATGATTTTTCCCTGTAAGCTAAGTCAAGTAGTTTTCTTCTTCCACACCAAATATACACTCAGGAACTGTTGTTAGTCTATGTGAACAAATTAAAATCAAAACATGAAACTAGTTTCACCCCCTTGTGTATAAACACACCACATAACTGAAACAAAATATCACCACATCTGTCTGCGACCCCCATCATTGGTGAATGACGAGAGGACGTTGATTTTCCTCCTTCCTCCATTGCCTCCTTCCTCCAACAAGAAAAGAGTCTACCATAGGAAATCCTCATCACTAGGACATGAAAGTTCTTCATCAGTTGAGTAGACTTCCCAATCAGTTTCTACTTCAGCTAGAAGGGCTTTCTGATCTATCTTGTCATCAAGAAAATCTTGAGCTCTCTTTTTACAGTTCAGTATTACATGCCCAATCTCATTACACTAAAAGCATTTTATTTTTCCATGTGAAGGAACCTTCTTTGGTTTATGTTTTTCCTTCTTAGATGAGGAGCTAGGTTTGTTTCCTACATATAGTACTTCTTCATGTTCTTCATGACTTATTTGTTCTAACAATGTATAAATCACTCCTTCTAGACTAATAGTAATTTTACTCAAAGTAAATACAATATTTGAGTAACTCTTAGGCATGCTATTAAGAAGAATAGCTTTAGCAACATCATCTTTTACATGTTCTTTAATTCTAGCTAGTTGATTTAGCAAAGAACGAAACTTACTTATATGATATATCATTTTTGATTTATCTTCCGTTTTCAACCCGTACAAGCATTGCTTCAGTGTAGTCTTTTCCATTTCAGCTTCAGAACCAAACAATTTGTTAAGAGACTCCCAAATTTCTTTTACAGATTTTGTGAAATCCACATGATGTAGATAGGCTTTTGATAAGCCCAGACCAATGGTACCCAATGCTCTCTGATATTTTGCATTCCACTTTTCCAATTCATTTCGTCCAGTGGGTGGATTTAAATTAGACTTCACCACATCCCATAGATCCTTTTCTATTAAATGTAATTGCATATGTAGTTGCCATGTATGGAAATCTTGTCCTTCAAACTTTTCAATCAGATTTAGTTTCTCCATTATTTTTTACAATACTGATAAAAAAATACAAAATTGAATCAAGTACTTTAAAATTATATATTGAATACCTTTTAACCTCCAAGAAAGTGAAGAACTTGTATTAACAATTCAACATTATTGAAAATTGGAGAAAACTTTCAGTAGAAGAATTGATGTGCTTAATTTGATATCTGCATAGTAAAATCCATATTTCGTCCAAAATACGTACTAGGTTCTGTTGAAATTTCTTCTATAGTTTTTTGACTAGCACATGATTCTGCACACAGAAGTATAGAAAAACCCACATCCAGAAACGAAAACTATGATATATTATTTGAGACGGATTTGATCATGAAAGCACTGAAATTTCTTGCACCAAACCTGCTCTGTTACCAAATGAAAAATTAATATCATAATTGCATAAAGAAAATTCAAAATCTTACTCTTTATTCTTGATACAATCATAGGAATTATTACATCCATTTAAATAGGAGATGTTGTTCCTATATTTAAGGAGATATAATCTCCATAAATATCTCCACACATAATTCCTAAAACAACTCCATGCTATTTTACGTGAGATTTTGTTTTCTCACAAAACTAATATTGTTAATGATTTATTTACTCAACAACTCATAACAATATTTACTCACCCACTCATAATTACATTTACAATAATTTAATTAATTATTACAACACATATTATATTATCCTAGATAATATAATCACTTACATAATATTCTATGTTCACACTACAACATAGATATTCCTAACAGTCCCTAGCATCCTCTTCTAAAGTGTGAACAAACAATTTGATGTATACATATTCATATTCAATCTCAAAGTCTTTCATCATATTGATAAAAAGATTTAGATGTTGATCATTAGTTATAACATTGTTTCCCTATAAATTTGGTAATTTGTTCCTTACATCTTGAGGTACTGCATTTGGATAACCAATCATTCCCACAAAATTTATAGGCCCAAATTTGTTCACAACAAATAGAGGTCTGGGTGGGGGATGAGCCATACTGATTCGAGGAGGTGATCCTTAGGGATAAAAAACTGATAAGGAGTAGGGGGTCCTTGAAACACAGGAGTATAGCTTTAAAAATGGATATCCTCTAAAGGCCTTATTTCTTGGAAATCCCTATCAACCCTTTAAAACATAGGGGTAGAATGAGAAGAAAACCTTTCGAATTTAGATGAAGGTCCCTCTCTAGATGGAGAATTCAATTCCACAAAGAGACTTCCTGATTTAGAAGCACTTGAATGGAAATCTTCAATGATAGGCTAGTCACTTTCACCAATTGGGATCTCTTTCCTTGACTATGGATCTCCCATAACTCTTCATGCTCTTCTTCCTTATGACTTCATCTTTCCTAGCTCTGAGAATAGTGTCCTAGTAGGATCCTTAGAGAAGAAATATCTTCTTCCTTCAAGTTTTGAAAATATTAATAACAAATCTTACTTGACAGAGGTTTAAGACACTGGTCCTTATTAGAATCAAATCAACAGGGAGTCACTAATAAGGATTTCCACCTTAGTTGTGTAAATGCACTAAAAATATGATTTGTTAAATGTCTATCACACTAGAAATTAGAAATGAAATATCTGACCTTCTTCTACCAAGATTTGTCAATGAAACCTAGTGTAAAACTTGTTGAGACTAGGAAAGTTGCATACAACACTTGTAACCTTCAAATTTCTTACAGGCCCGAATACATGATGATGCTAAAACAAGATTCCTAACACTTAGAGCATATAAGAAATGCTTACCAGGGTCTGAATATGAACTAGAAGTGAATCAACAAATTAGTCTTAGCAACACAAATTAGTTCTCAACAACTTTAAAATAGTCCCCAGCAATGGTGCCACTTAGGTGTTGGTACCCAAATTGATTCTCCATCAATGCCTGAGCAACATCAAAAGTATTGACATGAAGCTTAGAGACAAATAGATCATAATGAGTCATTTTGTAGGTGAGTATGGGATCTAACTAGTTCTTTGTCACTCAAATGTGGAGAAATGGGTAGCACCCTCAAGAGGACTTGATCTATCATCAATATTTTAGGTTGTGCCTTTCAACCAAGGTAAGAGAACCCTTTTGCAGCCTGTTGTTTATGGAGGAGATGGAGATATCATTCCTAATGAAGTTGTTAAGGATACCTTGAAGAAAATATGATCAATACAACAAAATATAACTCTCACGAGTTGTCACTCTAGATAGTGGAGATATTCTCTAGGCAAGATTCAGGATACTAAAGACATTTGGAATCTTGATTGTTTTTTGCATGTTTTGGCGATAGAAATTGTGAATTTCTGCACACAGAGGAAAAACATGAGTAGTATGGGTAGGATTTTTTGTTTTAAAATAAATTTTGGTGGGAGGTGAGGCAGAATGAACTTGATTTTTCAGATCTCTAAGAACTCTTAAAAAATGGAAAGTATAGACAACAGAATGCTTCAGAATAGATAGAATGTTCCTTTAACAAGAATATGTGCTTCAATGGAGGCCCAAATTAGCACTTTTTCACACAATCTATGAGATTCTAGCACGAAGGCTCAAGTTAGAAGATTCAATAAAAAATCAAAATCTAAGATCAATCACGCCTAAGGTACACCCAAAGTCTTATAAACAATCTCTATCAACAAATGAAAGAAAAGTGATTTTAAACCATTTATTTCATTCCCAGATGAAAGCTCTTCTAAAAATGAAATTGCAGATGCCACTAAAATATCACAAGGATTTAGATCTATGTAATTGAGGAGTATTTAATACAAGATTGCAATAGGAACAAGAAAAACTATTTGCAGATATTCAGAAATGAAAAAGACACATTTTGCCCAAAAGTAACACATAATAACTCAAGTTTGATTAAATTTATCAGTAGGGGAAATTTTCTAGAACAATCTCAGAGATTTTCAATGGCTGTACACTTGCAACCACCTTGACTTGATAAAATTTAACACAACGGAGATTAAACGGGTTTCTTCATATGGTTCCTTAGAATAAACAAACTCTATCAAGCTTTTCTCTTAGAAAAATCAGTTCTGACCCCTAACACTCCAACCATTTACATGATAAACTCTTGCAATTTATAACATTTTCCATAGATTTTTCCCCCCTAAAAACCTAAACATTGAGTGCATCATTGTTCAACATGATCTTAATCACGATTACTGCAATCAGATCTGTAAAAAGTTGTCAGGTACTCAAGGTGAAGATCTCTTCAAATATCTCCCACATTCAACTCCTCCTTCTGGTAGATCACTCTTTCTTCAACTCGCCAACCACTTCCACCCCTAATCTATCAAATCTTGTTCTTTGCATGCTTGGGAGAAGAAAAATGGAAGATCAGATTGAGCCCAATAGCCAGATCATTTTAATGGTGAAAGACATCTTCAGATCTCCCCCACCAAACTTAGATATCAAAATTAACTCCCCTCTCCGTTTGGCATGTAGGAATTACAAAGAAATCATGAAGACTCACACTTCTAGGAGATTTTGAGTAAAATGGGGGGAAAATTAGATTCAAACACACAGCTGTTGTTGATTTCAATTTTGAAATTGAACTGTCCATATGGGAGATCCATTTTTAAAACAAGCATGCCGATTCCCTTTTTCCTTTACAAATTTTGGAAAAACGTAAAATTTTCAAATTTAATTCCACACCTCCACCCTTGAGAAATGAGCCTAACACATTTCCTGAGGTGTGTCCTAAAGGAACTGCAACCAAATTTTGATATTTCACCTCCTTTTTAGAAAAGGGAAAAAATTTCAAGTTTCCCCCACATCTCTGCCCTTCCACTTCTAGTCTATGATGTGGGTCCCAATGGAACCACACTCCCTTTTTCAATTTTAAATCCTTTTCCCACAAATGGAACATTTCCCACTTTTCCTCCAAAGGTCCTCATCTCCATCATTGACTAGAGAAAACTTTGACCTTTCCTCTATCAGGCTCGCAGGTCACTTTGATGATTTCAGTATTTTGAATATCAGGGGGCAAAAAATACAAACTACCCCTGATGGTCCACCTCCCCACCCTTTTGAATTGAAACAAACTTTGACTGATTCTTTTTCGGGCTTGCGAGCCATTTTGATGTTTTAATCCTTTTGATAACAAGAGGCAAAAAATCCAAGTTTCCCCCGATTGTCCACCTCCCCACCCTTTTGACTTTTTCAAACTGCCATGTGTCATAATGATGCATCTTGAGGTGGTCCCCAAAATTTGAGACCTTGAATGATCGCAGGCTCGCCACGTGTCTCGGGCCCTTTAGGAAATTGCTAAAAAAACTAATGAAAGAAGACCCGGTAGAGACCTCCATGTGTCATCGTGGCACAACTTAAAGAACCCTATAAGGATTCAAAATGATTTGGTGGGGGCGTGCATCCATTTTTTCAAAAGGGAAAAATATCCAACTTGCCTCCGAAGGCCCGCATCTCCTCCTTTAACTTTTCGACATGTCCTTTTTCAGGGTCAAAGTAAGACCTTTTCCCTGCCACTTAAATTTTGCTTTAATCAAATCCTGATGGGGCCACGGGGTGTGTTCAATTTTGTTTCCAAAGTAGTCAAAAATAAAAAGTTGAAAAAATAAACCCGCTGCACCCCATCAAATTAGAAGAAGCCACATAAGCATCAAAAGAACCAATCAGATTTGAGTGGAGCTATGGGACCAAATTTTCCTTTTTGCCAAAAAAGCAAAAGGTGACAAGTTTAAAACATTTTTGCACCATCCCCTGACCAACCAAGAGAAGCCACGTGACCGCTGAATGCTAAGGAATACCTTTGACAGGAAAAAGACACCCGTCAGATCGTCAAAAACAAAGAAGTTCACCATTCATGCCCAGAACCCGATTTTTTCACTAAGGATGAAGATTTTTGAAACAAAACGAACTAGATCATGGTTTCAAGCATCTTTCAACCATGGATTTAGATCCGCAAAGGCATACAAATATAAATTTATCATTCTCAAGCTTTTATGGTTGGGGTAAACTAGGAAAAATGGCAGAGACAATGGATTTTGAAGAAATTTAGGGAAAATTGGTGTGAGATCAAGACGAGCACCAGCAGATAGTTTGGTAAATTCAGATTTGGGTTTATTCGATTTATGTTCAAGTTGGCCTTGATCAAGGGAACAATTTTTTATTTTGCGAGCCATGGTGAAGGCTTCTTTGAATGTTTGGAAAGACTAGATTTGTAGTGTATAAGAAATGTTCTTCACACAAGAATGTGAGAAGAGTTCGATGAGTTCAGCTTTTAGAAGAGTAAATGATAATTGATTGAAAATATCATGCCATCATGTGATGAAATTTGTGATAGACTCATCTTCAAATTGCCTAATGGTGTATAATTCATTGTTAGTGATTTAACACACAAAATTAATCAAAAAATTCTCTAGGCACAATTGTGTGAGCTAGGTGAAGGAGAATAAGGAATGTTGAGGAATCCTATTATACTAATCTAGTACTATACCTAATAAGGACATAAGGAAGGTGTTAAGCATAAGTTCCTGATCATGTGTGATAAGGTAACACACGTGTTTAAACACATGTAGATTTTTTTGGGGATATTCATTGTTGTTGAACTTAGTAAACTTGGGAAGCTCGTAATGAGGAGGGTAAGGTTTGATGGGAACCTCCAGATGAATGGGTTCGTTATAATTTGTTCATAATATAATGTAACCTTGGGTCCCAAGGTAGTGGCCTCTTGATTAGCTAATCTATTCATTAAGGCATGAATATGATCATTTGATGTGGTGATAGGTTGGGATTGTGGTTGTGTGGCATGAAAAGTATCTTGATAAGGTAATTGATAGGTTTGTGGATGTATGGGTTTTTGAGGAATCGTTTGATAAGGATTAATTTATGTCATGGGTTGAGATTGGATAGGTTATTGCAATGATTGATATTAAGAAATAGGGACATGATGTTATTTTTGAGATTTGACAAGTTGTGGTAAATGATAAGTGGGGATATGAGTGTTAAGAGGTTAGGATGGTTAGATAGGCATACTAGTAACAAATAGAACAAATATATTGTCAAAAAAAAGTGACGTGCATGTAAGATCCACCAATTGAGTAGATTGATAGGATTGAAGGATTGTGGTAGATTTGTGAAATAAGAAGCCAAACATGGGACTAGAAGGAGGTCCAAGAGTTTATAAAGGATATGGAGATGGGGGTGTAGGTTGTATAGAAAGGTTAGACTGGTGAGAGATACGATGATTAGTTTCAAGATAGGGATGATTTTGGATGACGTGGTCATCATGAAGTGGGACCATGGATACAAGGGGGTTGGGTAATCAAAGGTGTGGTCTCCAGTTTAGAAATTTATTGGGAGAGATCATTAGAGGGAGGACTGTCATTGGATGTAGTGGATTGTTGTGTTGTTTCAACTCGAGAAAGTGTGAAAATAGACATGAAATAGATAAATTACCAAAAATATAAAGTGCTCAAATGGATAGAAATGACCCAAAAGAGGTGAGTAAAGTACAAAGAGGGCAGGACTAGAGGGGTTAGGGGTGCTTGAAACTGGTGTCCTAGCTAGGTGGTGGTGTCCAGACTTAGAAAACCTAAAGGGTCAGAGGTCAAACTAAAGAAAAGGATGCCTAAGACCAAAAGTGGTAATAGAAAGAAAAGAAAGGAGGCCAAATACATGGGTTGATTAGTGATTTTCTAACTTATAAATCACATGAATAATAGTATGCAATCAGGGCTATATAATTACCAAAAGTGTGTGATTTAGTGTCTAGAATGACAAGGTTAAGATATAGGTCATCCAAAAATAGGAGAACTAGGTGTAAAAAAATATTTGAACTTAGGAGGCACAAGAAACCATATATGAATCGAAGAATTAGGTGTAGGAGTGGAGAAAGATATGAGCCATTTCAGAGGACAAAATATCTTGGCTGATGTAGAAAGATATTTAGGAGTGGGTTGAGGCAACCATGTGTGAGGTGGAATACCTTTGATGGTGACAACTTGTTTGTTATGGATGAACTTTAGACACAAGTTATGCATGTCAGGGATATCTTGTGTGGTGTGGAGCTAAGGAAGACCTAAGATCATATCACAACCATCGATTTCAAAGGTAACAAGGAATGGTGTAAATATGGTAAGAGACCCAACTATGATGGGAAAAATGACATGACCATAAGAATGAGGACCCATAAATGTATTTACCAATGTTGGACATTTAATAGCTACAATAAGTGCAATGGAACATGCATTAGTAGAATCTGATGGATAGACCAAAAGATTATTGATAACATAAGTGCCAACAAAAGAGTTGATGTGTAATTAATCATAGGAAAATGTAGCATAATAATCATGATCCAAAAATGTAATGACTGGTTGTGGCACATCGGCAGAATCAATATGGAAATCATTAGGCCCCAATGAAGGAGGAGGCATTACACAATAAGTGGGATTTGTAGAAGAATTTGTTGGTTTCTTGTCATTGTTTGGTAAAGGGTCTTTAAATAGTTTTAAATTTTGATTATCATTTACCATCTTAGAAGGAGATGCCACAAGAAGCTGGATGAATTTGTTATCAATAAGATAATGAATCAAATGTCTAATTTAAAGCAATGATTAGTAGGATGCCCAATGCATTGATGGTGATCACAATGTGTGTTTTCATCATAGTTGTGGGCATGTGGGTGAGAAGGATCTAGATTGAATGGCGGTGGAAGAGTAATAAGATTTCTTTCGATAAGTTGTGGAAGTAAAGAGTGAAGAGAGTAAGGTAAATTAGTAAATGTACATCACGAAGCTTGCATTTGAAGTGTGGTAGATGGAGAAACAACATTTATAGTGGTCTTAGCTTCAATAGGATTAGGGGATGACTTAAATGTAGATTTAGATTAAAATCTATTAGAAGAGGATGAGGCAGTATCATTATATTTTAATTTTCCCATAGATACATTTTTCCTTCACGCATCTTAAGTGTATGGACTAATTGGTCAAATGAGGGAGATTTATGCACTGATTTGTTATGTGTGATGACACCTCATCTATACATATCTAAATGCTCACCTGAAGTGTGTGAATCTACTTGGTCCCTGCTTTTTATTTTCTTATCAATATTTCAGCATGAATATTCATAATAACCAATTTCAAATCATTCATTCAAGTACACATCATAACACATATCATACCATGAAGCATATATAAAAAGATAGCATAACATATCCAATAACAATTAATATCAATTACCCCATGTATTCACCATATTCAAACACATCAATAATAAAAATATATACTTGACAATCCATTATAACCAAGTCTTATATAATATAAATTGAATACATCACCATAACTATGCACTGGAAGATGCGCAAGTATAAAACCCTAATCCATAGAAAAATAATCTCATAAATTAGATATAAACAGTGGTTGTGATACCCAAAAAATGACATAAAAAGATATATATATGGGTGGGGTATTTCTCTTCACCTCCCATGTACTCTCCTAATCATATTCATGCTTAAAATAGACTACATACATGCTTTTGTACATCAGCTAATAATATATCATCCTAAAAATAAGTCTATATTAATAAGATTGCTAGCCTCCATGCATGTTCTTGATCTGCATGTGCTTTCTAAAAACATATCATTTTCTTGGTCATTAATTTATCATGCTTTTATCCTTTTCTTACTCAACACTCCATCTTTATTTTCTATTTTTATGCCACAAAATGCAAAATCAGATAAGTCCTGAAATTTGTCTACCTAGCTATGAGCCTTTCATGTGCCACTTTACTGGTCCTCGCACATGTTCTGGCACCTAACTTATGTGCCACATTTCCCTACATGCTCTTCATATCTAGTCATTTTGTTAGTCCAACATTACCACACACTAATTACATTTTCATCCTCAGTAATGGGGTTGAATCATCTTGCAACTTTAAATAATGAATGAATAAAGAACTTGTTTAGAAAGAAAGATATAATAGAATAATGTTCAATGCGCTTTTTTCCCTTACTCCTCAACTAGCTGAAACATGTTATGGTACTCCTTGTTTATTGTACTCTCCATTTCACTCCATTCTACCAGCCCCTTCTTAGCTATATTAAGGATCATCCCAACAATCTCTACCATCTCATTCAAAGTCATATCCTCACCCTTGTACTTCAACTCCCTTGTTACTCAAGCCAGGTCTAAAATCATTCCTTCCATAAATTCCATGTTTCACATTATTAGAATGTGTTGTATATTTTCTATATTGTATACCCAGGAGTACTTTACACCTCTTCCACAAGCATTAGTAGGGGCTCGAGAGTATAGATATGGTATTTTTATCTATACATATATATGGGTGGTGTCATAATCCATGAATTATAGGGAACTGCTATGGGTGTTTATTAGCCCATGGTTTTGATACCCATTGTATTGTAAAATTACTTTGACGGTTTCTTACTATTTTGCATACAAATAGCTGGAGATGCAGTAGGGTAAAGTAGAACTTGGAAGAACATTATTGTATTGTAAACGATTAAGTTAATGCAATAAGAGAAAAGTTATTGTGCTGGTTTTTTTTTCCCAAAAGGGTTTCCCAGGTTAAATCTTGTGTTTTTTCATTTTTTTTCTTTGATTATCTTGAATCTTCTATTCAATAAAGCTTCTTGTTTATTAGATTATCTGATTGATTTTCTTCATTTGGTATCAGATCTAGGTTTTATCTTTTATGTGAAGAGTTACGATTTCTAAAACCTGTCATAAATTTTTTTGAGTGGGAGATCTATGAGTGAATTTTTCAAGTAGAAGAAAATGATGAAAAGCACAAGGATTGAAATCAAAAAATTTAATGGCCAACATTTTGAGTTATGGAATCTCAAGATGGAAGATCTACTTGTGGATAGAGATTAGAGGATTGTTGTATTTGGAGTCATGCCTATGGGTATGAAGGTAGAGGACTGGGAAAAGGTTAATAGGAAGGAAAGGAGTTCAATCAGATGTGTCTTTCAAATTTAGTTTTACTGAATGTGTCAAATGAGAAATATTCTCAGGTGTTATGGGAAAAGTTGGGGACTTTGTATCAAACAAAGTATCTGGTGAACAAATTGTTTCTCTGAAAGAAGCTATATTCATTGAGAATGAATGATGGAGAATCTGTTATAGAACATATGAACGCATTTAATACTTTGGTAAGTCAGTTGATTTCTATTGATATTAAAATGGAAGAAGAGGATAAGTTTCTTACTCTTTTGTGTTCTTTACCTGAGTCTTGGGATAATCTAGTTATGGCTATTACTAGTACTACGACAAAATTATTAGTTGAGGATGTAGTTACGGCCTTACTATCAGAATAAATGATGAGGAAATCCATTGAGAATTATCAATCCAAGGATGCCTTATATGTAAGAGGTCGTATCCAAGATAAAATAAAGAAGAGGAAAGGATAGTCAAAGTACAGAAGAAAATCAAAGAATACAGAAAAAGATAAGAGGAAATGTTGGAACTATGGTAAAACGGGGCATTTCAAGAAAGATTGTAGATCTAAGAAGGTATAAAAGGGTAATTCCTCTGACGATGGTGTATCTTCAGATAAAAAAACATCTAATTAATACCCAGGAGATTTGGTTTTGGAGGATTCCAACTTGAATTCATGTGACAGTGCATGGTTGATTGACTAGGGTTCCTTCTTTCATATGAAACCACACAAGGAGTGGTTCTGTGAATATGAAAAGTGTAATGGAGGTGATGTATATCTAGTAGACAACTCAACTTGTAAGATCATTGGTTATGGGAGAATCAAGATGAGGTTTAAATATGGAAGGATTAAAACCCTCCTAGGTGTTATGCACATTCCAGGTTTGACTAGAAATTTAATATCTGTAAGTAAGATGAATGATGCAGGTGTTCATGTAGCTTTATTAAAAATAGTTACAAGATGGTTCGGGGTGCAATGGTATTGGCAAGAGGAATGCGTACTAGAACACTATTTAATCTTAAGGAAAGCATTGTTACTAATGAGTTCAATAGCTTTGTGGTTCAAGAGGAGAAGAAAGCTTTAGATACAACTCCTACATCTACTGCAATGTAGACAATGTTATGGCATCAAAGGATGGGACACACTAGAGAGGAAGGACTTCATACTTTAAAAGTAAAAGGTATGGTTGGAGGAGTTTCTGAGTTTCCTTTAGATTTTGATGTTTGTGAACATTGTGTGTTCGGAAATAAAAATAGAGTAAAGTTTCCTACAAATGCTATAAGATCAGAAGGAATTCTACATTTGATACATCTTGATGTTTTTGGACGTGTAAAAGTTCCATCATTAGGAAAATCCATGTTCAATGTTAGTTTCATAGATGATTTCTCAAGAAATACATGGGTATATTTTATTTAGAATAAGTCCAAGGATTTCAATAAATTAAAAGATTTTAAGAATCTTATGGAAAATTAGACAGAAAGGAAGATAAAGGTTTTTAGAAGTGACAATGGTAGGGAATATTTCTCTAATCCCTTTAAGCAATTCTATAAAGAGCGTGGAATAGAAAGGCAGAAGACAACTCCATATACACCACAACATAATGGAGTTGCAGAAAGGATGAACATAATGTTGATGGATAAGTGTAGAAGTATGCTCAGTGGTGCCATTTTAGATAGAAAATTCTAGGTAAAAGCAGTGGTAACTTTGTGCTATTTTGTTAATAGATCACTGACATCTACACTTGAAGGGAAAACTCCATAGGAAGCATGGACTGGTAAGAAAATATCTGTTAGACATTTATGTGTATTTGGTTGTATTTCCTATATGTATATTCTGAAAGAGAAAAGAACGAAGTTAGATAAGAAATATGCTAAGTGCATATTTATTGGATACTCTAATGGCATAAAAAGAGACAAGGTTTGGAATCTAGAATCACAAAAGGTTATTTTTAGTCGTAATGTAATTTTTAAAGAGCTTAAGGAAATTCAAGAGAAAGAAGCCAAACCAGAGGAAGATCATGTTAAAATTGAGGAAGATGAATCTATGTCTGTATTTGATGCGACTACAGAAGATGAACCACACATAGAGTTGTAAGGGGAAGATTTAGATGAAGCAGATGAGGAACTAGAAGATGTTGAACTAGAAAATCCTATCTTAAGAAGATTAGAGCAAATGAGAAGGGTTCCTGAGAGGTATAGTCCTCCTTATTTCCATTCTACTTCTATTTTTTCTGTTTTATCTATTGTTGATGATGAACCAAAGACTGTGAAGCAGGCTTTTGGATCTAATGAAATAAATTTTTCGGAAAAGGCTATGGAGGAAGAAATGGAGTCCTTATATAATAACAATACATAGGACTTGGTGAAATTACCTCCTCGAAGAAAACAAGTTGGATGTAAATGGGTGTTTAAGAATAAGTATAATGCAGATGGGAAAATAGAAAAGTATAAAGCTTGCCTTATGGCAAAGGGTTTCTCTTAAGTGGAGGGAATCAATTTTGGTGAGCTATTTTCTCCTATTGCTAAGTTACATTCTATTAGATTTATTTTAGTTATTGTTGTTTCTTTCAATCTAGAAATAGAGCAGATGGATGTTAAGACAATTTTTTTTCATGGTGAGCTAAAGGAAGAAATCTACATGATGCAATCAAAAAGATTTAAGATCAAAGGAAAGGAAGATTTGGTGTGTAGGATGAAAAGCCATTATATGTCTTGAAGCAATCACTAAGAATATGGAATCAGAAATTTGA
The DNA here is from genome assembly GCA_019776745.2 of Taxus chinensis. Classification (NCBI taxonomy): domain Eukaryota; kingdom Viridiplantae; phylum Streptophyta; class Pinopsida; order Cupressales; family Taxaceae; genus Taxus; species Taxus chinensis. Next base: position 969,525,118 of record CM034146.1, on the reverse strand, counting down.
CAGGTATGTGTTGAGACTTGGGCTCGAAAGAAGTAAATTTTACCCCTGTGTTTAATTTAAACATGAAGGTGAATATTATGTTATCATTATATTGTATTTTGATGACATGTTATCAATTTATAACAGTAAGAAATTGGTCAGTCATGTTAAATATCATCTCTCATCTCATTTTGATATGAAGGATCTTGGTGCTGCAAAATTTATTTTGGGAATGGAAATAAAAATAGACCGTTTAATTAGGAAACTAGTTTTAAATCAAGGAAAGTATCTTGAGGTGATATTACAAAGGTTTCAAATGCATAAAATTAAACCTATTAGTATTCCTTTTCTTTTTGGTCAAATGTTGTCTTCTGAACAATTTCCTAAAATTGAAGAAGAAATAGAGGACATGTCTCAGGTACCATGTGCTAGTGCAGTTGGTATTTTGATGTATGAAATTGTTTGTACTAGACTTGATATTGCAAATGTAGTGGGAGTAGTGAGCATATTCATGTCAAATCCTAGAAAGGAACATTGAGCATATTGGACATTGGAGTAGTGAGCATATTTCTGTCTTGGTCATACCTCTATTGCTTGTGGGATGGCAAAACGACAGCATGAGAAACATAGTTGGTGGAAGGATGCCCGCTCAGAACATTTGGTTTTCAATGCAAAAGAGGACATTGAAGTAATTCCAAATGCTGGGGTTAAATCTGAACTTGTCCTTGAAACCCCTTTATCAGAAAATCCTATTGACAATTGCAAGAAAATTGCAGAAAATTTATCTCATATAGTTGTTAACAGCAAGGAGAAATTGTCTCATGAACACAATGATGTTGTTTCAGTTGGAACTTTTGCTACTATGGAAAATTCTCCTTTTTCTAACCCTCCATTCGTGGAGGCTTCATCACGTTGGGTAACGGTCCGTAAAAAGAAAAAGTTTATTTTAAAGAATTACACTTCTCTGCCTCGATGATTCATCTCTCTTTTGGTGTTCGGCTGTTCTACATTGTCCCTTGTCTATTCCAAACTGTTGTTTTTGGTTCTGCCAGGGTGTTGCAGTACTGATGCAGACTAGTTGTTTTTCAGCTGTTTTTTTGCTGAATTGTTGCTGGACGTTGGTACTTTTCTGAGTAGATTGTTTCCTGTTGTAGGGCTTCCATGTTTTAATCTTGTCTTTTGAGCCTTCTTGTACAAGGGTATAGTCCCTTTCAAAAAACTATTTGCCAATAATAATAAAAACATTGGACTATGGTAAAGAGAATCTTTAGGTACCTACGTGGGACATCTAATTCTGTAATTTATTATCAGGGAAAACATGATGAAAGTAAAACATTATATCTACATGGTTTTTTGGATTTTAACTGGGGTGGAGACTTGGATATCCATAGGTCTACCAGTGGTTATGTGTTCAACTTGTTTTGTGGAGTGGTAAGTTAGATGAGTAAATGTCAAGAAAGTGTTGCGATATCCACCATAGAGGCTGAGTACATGTCAGCTACTCATGAAAATAAAGAAGTGGTTTGGCTTTAGAGATTAATCTCCACTGTTGGGTAAACTCAAAATATTGTAAGGATCAATTGTGATAGTCAAAGTGCAATTTGTCTAGAAAAGAACCCTGATTATCATTCAAGAATGAAACACATTTATGTTAAATACCATTTTGTAAGAGAAATGGTAGAGGAGAAGAAGATACTACTAAGTAAGGTGGACACAAAGGATAATGTTGTTGACTCTTTAACTAAGGCTATGAGTGCTAAGAAATTTTCTCGGCACAAAAAATTGATGGGCTTGAATGCCTTGAGATATTGACTATATGGCAGTGTATCCCCCTTTTGCAAAGTATACAACAAGTGGAAGAATGTTAGAATGTGTTGTATATTTTGTATATTGTATACCCAGGAGTACTATACACCTCTTCCACGAGCGTTAGCAGGGTCCAGAATCCCTATTTTTTCAGGAGTATAGATATGTTATTTTTATCTATACGTATATATGGGTGGTTTCATAATATATGAATTATAAGGAACCGTTATGGGTGTTTATTATATCATGGTTTTTGTACCCATTGTATTGTAAAATTGCTTTGACGGTTTCTTACTATTTTTCTTACAAATAGCTGGAGATGAAGTAGGGTAAAGCATAACTTGGAATTACATTATTGTATTGTAAATGGTTAAGTTAATGCAATAAGAGAGAGGATTTATTGTGCTGTGTTTTTTCGTGAAAGGGTTTCCCAAGTTAAATCTTGTGTTAACTACTTTAAAATATATGTGAAAGGGTTTCCCAAGTCTCAACACATACCTGTCAAATTTCTGATTCCATATTCTTAGTGATTGCTTCAAGACATATAATGGCTTTTCATCCTACACACCAAATCTTCCTTTCCTTTGATCTTAAATCTTTTTGATTGCATCATGTAGATTTCTTCCTTAAGCTCACCATGAAAAAAATTTGTCTTAACATCCATCTGCTCTATTTCTAGATTGAAAGAAACAACAATAACTAAAATAAATCTAATAGAATGTAACTTATCAATAGGAGAAAATAGCTCACCAAAATTGATTCCCTCCACTTAAGAGAAACCCTTTGCCATAAGGCAAGCTTTATACTTTTCTATTTTCCCATCTGCATTATACTTATTCTTAAACACCCATTTACATCCAACTTGTTTTCTTCGAGGAGGTAATTTCACCAAGTTCCTATGTATTGTTATTATATAAGGACTCCATTTCTTCCTCCATAGCCTTTTCCGAAAAATTTATTTCATTAGATCCAAAAGCCTCCTTCACAGTCTTTGGTTCATCATCAGCAATAGATAAAACTGAAAAAATAGAAGTAGAATGAAAATAAGGAGGACTATACCTCTCAGGAACCCTTCTCATTTGCTCTAATCTTCTTAAGATAGGATTTTCTAGTTCAACATCTTCTAGTTCATCATCTGCTTCATCTAAATCTTCCCCTTACAACTCTATGTGTGGTTCATCTTCTGTAGTCGCATCAAATTCAGACATAGATTCATCTTCCTCAATTTTAACATGATCTTCCTCTGGTTTGGCTTCTTTCTCTTGAATTTCCTTAAGCTCTTTAAAAATTACATTACGACTAAAAATAACCTTTTGTGATTCTAGATTCCAAACCTTGTCTCTTTTTATGCCATTAGAGTATCCAATAAATATGCACTTAGCATATTTCTTATCTAACTTGGTTCTTTTCTCTTTCAGAATATACATATAGGAAATACAACCAAATACACGTAAATTTCTAACAGATATTTTCTTACCAGTCCATGCTTCCTATGGAGTTTTCCCTTCAAGTGTAGATGTCAGTGATCTATTAACAAAATAGCACAAAGTTACCACTCGCTTTTACCTAGAATTTTCTATCTAAAATGGCACCACTGAGCATACTTCTACACTTATCCATCAACATTATGTTCATCCTTTCTACAACTCCATTATGTTGTGGTGTATATGGAGTTGTCTTCTGCCTTTCTATTCCACGCTCTTTATAGAATTGCTTGAAGGGATTAGAGAAATATTCCCTACCCATTGTCACTTCTAAAAACCTTTATCTTCCTTTCTGTCTAATTTTCCATAAGATTCTTAAAATCTTTGAATTTATTGAAATCCTTGGACTTATTCTAAATAAAATATACCCATGTATTTCTTGAGAAATCATCTATGAAACTAACATTGAACATGGATTTTCCTAATGATGGAAATTTTACACGTCCCAAAAAACATCAAGATGTATCAAATGTAGAATTCCTTCTGATCTTATAGCATTCGTAGGAAAACTTTACTCTATTTTTATTTCCGAACACACAATGTTCACAAACATCAAAATCTAAAGGAAACTCAGAAACTCCTCCAACCATACCTTTTACTTTTAAAGTATGAAGTCCTTCCTCTCTAGTGTGTCCCATCCTTTGATGCCATAACATTGTCTACATTGCAGTAGATGTAGGAGTTGTATCTAAAGCTTTCTTCTCCTCTTGAACCACAAAGCTATTGAACTCATTAGTAACAATGCTTTCCTCAAGATTAAATAGTGTTCTAGTACGCATTCCTCTTGCCAATACCATTGCACCCCGAACCATCTTGTAACTATTTTTAATAAAGCTACATGAACACCTGCATCATTCATCTTACTTACAGATATTAAATTTCTAGTCAAACCTGGAATGTGAATAACACCTAGGAGGGTTTTAATCCTTCCATATTTAAACCTCATCTTGATTCTCCCATAACCAATGATCTTACAAGTTGAGTTGTTCTACTAGATATACATCACCTCCATTACACTTTTTCATATTCACAGAACCACTCCTTGTGTGGTTTCATATGAAAGAAGGAACCCTAGTCAATCAACCATGCACTGTCACATGAATTCAAGTTGGAATCCTCCAAAACCAAATCTCCTGGGTATTAATTAGATGTTTTTTTATCTGAAGATACACCATCGTCAGAGGAATTACCCTTTTATACCTTCTTAGATCTACAATCTTTCTTGAAATGCCCCCGTTTTACCATAGTTCCAACATTTCCTCTTATCTTTTTCTGTATTCTTTGATTTTCTTCTGTACTTTGACTATCCTTTTCCTCTTCTTTATTTTATCTTGGATACGACCTCTTACATATAAGGCATCTTTGGATTGATAATTCTCAATGGATTTCCTCATCATTTATTCTGATAGTAAGGCCGTAACTACATCCTCAACTAATAATTTTGTGTCGTAGTACTAGTAATAGCCATAACTAGATTATCCCAAGACTCAGGTAAAGAACACAAAAGAGTAAGAAAACTTATCCTCTTCTTCCATTTTAATATCAATAGAAATCAACTGACTTACCAAAGTATTAAATGCGTTCATATGTTCCATAAAAGATTCTCCGTCATTCATTCTCAATGAATATAGCTTCTTTCAGAGAAACAATTTGTTCACCAGATACTTTGTCTGATACAAAGTCCCCAACTTTTCCCATAACACCTGAGAATATTTCTCATTTGACACATTCAGTAAAACTAAATTTGAAAGACACATCTGATTGAACTCCTTTCCTTCCTATTAACCTTTTCCCAGTCCTCTACCTTCATACCCATAGGCATGACTCCAAATACAACAATCCTCTAATCTCTATCCACAAGTAGATCTTCCATCTTGAGATTCCATAACTCAAAATGTTGGCCATTAAATTTTTTGATTTCAATCCTTGTGCTTTTCATCATTTTCTTCTACTTGAAAAATTCACTCATAGATCTCCCACTCAAAAAAATTTATGACAGGTTTTAGAAAATCGTAACTCTTCACATAAAAGATAAAACCTAGATCTGATACCAAATGAAGAAAATCAATCAGATAATCTAATAAACAAGAAGCTTTATTGAATAGAAGATTCGAGATAATCAAAGAAAAAAAATGAAAAAAACACAAGATTTAACCTGGGAAACCCTTTTGGGAAAAAAAAATCCAGCACAATAACTTCTCTCTTATTGCATTAACTTAATCGTTTACAATACAATAATGTGCTTCCAAGTTCTACTTTACCCTACCTGCATCTCCAGCTATTTGTATGCAAAATAGTAAGAAACCGTCAAAGAAATTTTACAATACAATGGGTATCAAAACCATGGGCTAATAAACACCCATAGCAGTTCCCTATAATTCATGGATTATGACACCACCCATATATATGTATAGATAAAAATACCATATATATACTCTCAGGCCCCTACTAATGCTTGTGGAAGAGGTGTAAAGTACTCCTGGGTATACAATATAGAAAATATACAACACATTCTAACAATGTGAAACATGGAATTTATGGAAGGAATGATTTTAGACCTGGCTTGAGTAACAAGGGAGTTGAAGTACAAGGGTGAGGATATGACTTTGAATGAGATGGTAGAGATTGTTGGGATGATCCTTAATATAGCTAAGAAGGGGCTGGTAGAATGGAGTGAAATGGAGAGTACAATAAACAAGGAGTACTATAACATGTTTCAGCTAGCTGAGGAGTAAGGGAAAAAAGCGCATTGAACATTATTCTATTATGTCTTTCTTTCTAAAACAAGTTCTTTATTCATTCATTATTTAAAGTTGCAAGATGAGTCAACCCCATTACTGAGGATGAAAATGTAATTAGTGTGTGGTAATGTTGGACTAACAAAATGACTAGATATGAAGAGCATGTAGGGAAATGTGGCACATAAGTTAGGTGCCAGAACATGTGCGAGGACCAGTAAAGTGGCACATGAAAGGCTCATAGCTAGGTAGACAAATTTCAGGACTTATCTGATTTTGCATTTTGTGGCATAAAAAATAGAAAATAAAGATGGAGTGTTGAGTAAGAAAAGGATAAAAGCATGATAAATTAATGACCAAGAAAATGATATGTTTTTAGAAAGCACATGCAGATCAAGAACATGCATGGAGGCTAGCAATCTTATTGATATAGACTTATTTTTAGGATGATATATTATTAGCTGATGTACAAAAGCATGTATGTAGTCTATTTTAAGCATGAATATGATTAGGAGAGTACATGGGAGGTGAAGAGAAATACCCCACCCATATATTTATCTTTTTATGTCATTTTTTTGGGTATCACAACCACTGTTTATATCTAATTTATGAGATTATTTTTCTATGGATTAGGGTTTGATACTTGTGCATCTTCCAGTGCATAGTTATGGTGATGTATTCAGTTTATATTATATAAGACTTGGTTATAATGGATTGTCAAGTATATATTTTTATTATTGATGTGTTTGAATATGGTGAATACATGGGGTAATTGATATTAATTGTTATTGGATATGTTATGCTATCTTTTTTATATATGCTTCATGGTATGATATGTGTTATGATGTGTACTTGAATGAATGATTTGAAATTGGTTATTATGAATATGCATGCTGAAATATTGATAAGAAAATAAAAAGCAGGGACCAAGTAGATTCACACACTTCAGGTGAGCGTTTAGATATGTATAGATGAGGGTGTCATCACACATAACAAATCAGTGCATAAATCTCCCTCATTTGACCAATTAGTCCATACACTTAAGATGCGTGAAGGAAAAATGTATCTATGGGAAAATTAAAATATAATGATACTACCTCATCCTCTTCTAATAGATTTTAATCTAAATCTACATTTAAGTCATCCCCTAATCCTACCGAAGCTAAGACCACTATAAATGTTGTTTTCTCCATCTACCACACTTCAAGTGCAAGCTTCGTGATGTACATTTACTAATTTACCTTACTCTCTTCACTCTTTACTTCCACATCTTATCGAAAGAAATCTTATTACTCTTCCACCGCCATTCAATCTAGATCCTTCTCACCCACATGCCCACAACTACGATGAAAAACACACATTGTGATCACCATCAATGCATTGGGCATCCTACTAATCATTGCTTTAAATTAGACATTTGATTCATTATCTTATTGATAACAAATCCATCCAGCTTCTTGTGGCATCTCCTTCTAAGATGGTAAATGATAATCAAAATTTAAAACTATTTAAAGACCCTTTACCAAACAATGACAAGAAACCAACAAAATTCTTCTACAAATCCCACTTATTGTGTATTGCCTCCTCCTTCATTGGGGCCTAATGATTTCCATATTGATTCTGCCGATGTGCCACAACCAGTCATTACATTTTTGGATCATGATTATTATGCTACATTTTCCTATGATTAATTACACATCAACTCTTTTGTTGGCACCTATGTTATCAATAATCTTTTGGTCTATCCATCAGATTCTACTAATGCATGTTCCATTGCACTTATTGTAGCTATTAAATGTCCAACATTGGTAAATACATTTATGGGTCCTCATTCTTATGGTCATGTCATTTTTTCCCATCATAGTTGGGTCTCTTACCATATTTACACCATTCCTTGTTACCTTTGAAATCGATGGTTGTGATATGATCTTAGGTCTTCCTTAGCTCCACACCACACAAGATATCCCTGACATGCATAACTTGTGTCTAAAGTTCATCCATAACAAACAAGTTGTCACCATCAAAGGTATTCCACCTCACACATGGTTTCCTCGACCCACTTCTAAATATCTTTCTACATCAGCCAAGATATTTTGTTCCTCTGAAATGGCTCATATCTTTCTCCACTCCTACAACCTAATTCTCTGATTCATATATGGTTTCTTGTGCCTCCTAAGTTCAAATATTTTTTTACACCTAGTTCTCCTATTTTTGGATGACCTATATCTTAACCTTGTCATTCTAGACACTAAATCACACACTTTTGGTAATTATATAGCCCTGATTGCATACTATTATTCATGTGATTTATAAGTTAGAAAATCACTAATCAACCCATGTATTTGGCCTCCTTTCTTTTCTTTCTATTACCACTTTTGGTCTTAGGCATCCTTTTCTTTAGTTTGACCTTTGACCCTTTAGGTTTTCTAAGTCTGGACACCACCACCTAGCTAGGACACCAGTTTCAAGCACCCCTAACCCCTCTAGTCCTGCCCTCTTTGTACTTTACTCACCTCTTTTGGGTCATTTCTATCCATTTGAGCACTTTATATTTTTGGTAGTCAGAATTTTTGAGGTTAATTAAAAAATTCAAGCAATTGAATCATTTAAATATAAACTTATGTGATCATAATAAAGGATGAATAAATAAACATTAGATATAACCACCTAAGGTTACATTAGAAGGCATATAAGAGATCTATTACATCCATCTAACACCATCAAAAGGGAAAAGGGATGATTTTCTACATCACACTTTATAGGAGGGGATTCCATTCTATTCCATGCACACATCTATTTACTTTCTCGCTATCAGGTGCAATAAACACAAGATACACCTAGGGCACAATTCCACACACACACACACACACACACACACACACACACACACACACACACAAAGAACTACATTGGATATAGAATGTAGTACAATGCTTAGTCATAAGTTCACCATTGTGAAAGATGAGGACAGTTCGAAACATCATTCTACATCTTTCATTTGTGGTATTTGATGTTTATTTGAGGTTTTTACAAGTTCACACTTCATTGTAGGTTTCCAGTGAGCTCAGTGATCTTAGTGTAAAGCTAGAGTGATAAAATAAAAATTCCAGTGACTAACTTACAACCCTAAAAAATTGGGATATCGAGCATTTTCCCACACCTGGGCACCCATGGGAATTCCTGCCCCATTCTAGGCACCCTTGTCTACATTTTAATGATCTTCGGTGTAAAGGTTAGTTCTTCATATTTTCTAAATTTCTAAATTTGTACACTTTCCATATCTCCTTGCAATTAGGGTTTCATTATTTATTTCTTAGTTGTTTGTGTATATAGTTTTGTACTTAATTATTATTCATTTTCTTCTACAATAGCACTTAGATTAGGCTTTTAATTTACATTTTATCTTAATCATTTTGGTCAACCCCACTCGTGATCAATATTTCAGATACTTATTTGGCATATCATCCTCTCTACCATAGATCCTAAAATTTCTCAAATTTATTTTTATGATTTAATTCAAAATCATCCTAATTTCCAAGTTGTTCTAAAAAATCCCTAAACACCATGTATCTCCATAGTGATATGCCACCACATCAAGTGAGTTTTGTTTTAGATAATCTATTTGACGACCATAGTCTCTTTGATCCCCAATATAATCAATCCATGTTGGAATCAATTACAGATTTGCATTCCTTATCTCAAGACAAATTTCAGGATATGGAATGCATGACTACATCTCTCAAATCTGAAATCCAACATCTTAAGGAAGTATATCAGGATCATGTTTGTTCTCCTTATAAATTTCATTTTCATTCTATGACTTATATATGTTCTCATATTAGTGAGCCTCAAGCCATACTATTACCAGATCCTCTCACCTTTGATTGAAATACTAAGAAACATGGCATTCTTTCTGAGCTTCTTAGTCATCAATTGATCACTTTACCATCTACTTAGGGATATCCTCCTTACCGACTTGAAAAATATCATGGTCGCCCATAATGTAATTATCATCGAATTAATTGAAATAATAAAAAATATTACTATGCGTTAAAATGAATAATCAAACATCTTGAGTGTCAAGGTTTTATCTCATTTGTTGCATGCTATCCTGTTACATATTCACTTTTTACATCCCAATGGGTTCCTAAATATGATTCATCTGTGTCAAGTGAACATCATCATGTTACTTCTAGTGTTCTTCCTTCGACCATTCAAGTGCCACCTAGTCAATGTAATCAAACTAAGAAAACTCCTCTTAAGGTTGATCTAACCTCTCTTCTATTAAAGGTATCTACAACATTACCAAGTCAAGCTCAGCAGCCACCTCCTATAATTATACTTATAATTCTTCCTTGTGCTCTAGATAATGCATATGTCAATGACTAAGACCTTGATGTATCTTACAATGTCAATGAACCATTTGATTTAAATCCTAGAAATATGGTTAACTCTGATTCTAATGATGGTCACACATCTTTATCACCTTTGACAGTGAGTGGAGGACACTTGCCATTCACTTTTCTTGGATAGATTCTTCCTTCTCATACACTTGGGGGGAATCAGCTTACTATCCCCCTCTCTAGCATTAGCGTGCATTCTACACTCTCATCATATCACATCTAATCTATCAAATACACCATGTACATATTCATATATAGATGTATCATCAATTCTCGATGATGCATTGTTTTGATTTAGTTAACACTTTATTATTGGGCATCCTATATACATGAACCTCACACACTCTACATGGTTCACAACACATCCTGTTACACACGACACACAAAACACACTTCTATCATATAATTCCTACACACATTCATCACTACACAATCAACATACTTGTGACTTAGTCTTCCTTATCATACATATTCAACATGCAAGCAACACATATCCTCCTCGCATATTCAATATACAACACACTTGATATATTTGAGACATAGATCTTTTTAACCATACACCACATCTCTCTTGTTCATAGTCAACAAAAACGTCTTATACAATCTCACTATGTCTAAAAAACTATTTTATACAATCCACACACCTACAACATATTTCAAAAATCTGCCTCACACACGTAGGCCTCTACAATTAATCTAGTTTGCAAACTAATCAATGTGACACAATACCCTATGATGCACTCTAGTTCCATGGTCCATACTTGACTATTGAGGGTTCACATCTCAAATGGACCTCATCACACTCAAATGTCTAATCATTCACTCATTTACTCACTCATTCACCTATTTACTCTTTATGATTTATGATATGACGATCATATCTTCCTACTTTATATAATTCAAACCATTTCCTGATGACTCAAACTCATTTACGATTCATTCTTGACTACTGAGGGGGCATAAACAAATGAACCTCACTACATACAATTCCACTCACACTCACTCAAGGGGCACATATCCTTTGTCACACTCACTCTAAATTACATTCCATCTCATCCATCTATAACATGTTGCATATCTTGGTTGTACACAGTCTTGCTAACATTTACTAGTTACATGTACATCTTATTACACATGCTAGATAGATATATTGTATTTCATTATATTTATAATACACACATGCATGTTCACTCACATTTCTAGTTTTGATAGTAGATTATATAGATCTATTACACATACCATTAATGTTTGGTGCAATACTTATTACTAGTCCCATAGTGGCTCCTAGAGGAGTCCACTTTCGTATACTATAGGTGTTATTGTTTCATTTTGTTTCATAACATACTATATCAGATTATACAATCTTTGACATACTTTTCATCTTTCTAATGTGTTAATTGATGCTTCATGTGCATCATTTGTTTTGCAAGCCTATTTTCTTCCATCATTGTCTAATACATTGTTTGTTCTTATTTTCCATTATTTGTGGGCTATACCCTATGTGTTTCTTGTTCTTTTATTTCTTGTGGTAACTACGGCCTTGATTTTCTTATGACATTATGAGTGATGTACCATGTTTGCAACCTGCTTTTCACAGTCTACATTATCTTCTTGTGTATTTTGCATTATCTATTTGTGTCTTAGCTTACATATTTCATGTAATTTTCTTCTACATATGTAATTATGTTTTCTTGTACTAACACTTGTCTCCTGGCCATTTTGTTTGTGTGTGCCTTGGTTTCTACTAAGCACATTCTCTTCCCCTTACAGGGAATAGTTTCAAAATAGTGTTTAGACCTCCTTTAGGATGCATACTTCTTTCGTAACATCACATGTACCCACACAAAGGGGGCATCATTTGGGTGAATCATTCATCCCATATAGCATTATACACAACACAACATGATACATGTACAACATATTTTTTAGTTTCAGGGCTCATAATCAAAATTGGGTCCTTAACACAGTCTCCCTTCATGGATTCCTATAACCAGGGGAAATTACACAACAATTGGTAGTTTAAAAACAATCTATAGAACTCCACAAAATGGATTTTACATGGCACATAGTCCTTAGCACTTGTGTTTATACACACCATATGCAATGGTGTTCTACATTGCGGGAAGTAGTTAGAGGTTGGAGGATGAAATCAGACTATTCTCCCTACACATTTTCCATTTCATCGACGTGAGATTGCCCAAAAAATTTGTTTATATACAACATCTTTAGGACCCTTTATATACTCTTTCCTAATCAAAGATCAGGTGCATATGTTCCTTTTTCACATTTTCAGCATTTTTACATACATCTTTACATGATTTTTACACATATAGATGCATATTTAGCTATTTTTTCATCTTCTCTTTTACATGTCCTTCTGTATGGGAAGTAGTAGTCAACATCACTTAACATCATTCAACAATACCACACATCGACATTGACATTGACAATAGGCATGTTCATGATATCTACAACCTTGTGTTCCCACCCTAGGTTTGTCATCTCATCACTTTGTGCACTTTATCATCTTTAGTCTTGAAGATCCATCTTTTTATCACTCCTCATTTTCCCTTGTATCTAGGCATGTTTCTCGCCATTGATCTACATGCTTATTTGGTACATATCTCTATCTAATTTATGATATTGAGTTTTCCATCAAAACATAAAGTGGGGGAAAATATAAACACTATATCACATTATTTGGGTAATTATCTAGTCCTAATTGCATACTAGTCTATTCATGTGATTCCTAAGTAAGAAAAGTACTAATTAACCCATGTCTTTGTCCACCTTTCTTTTCTTTCTGTTACCACTTTTGGTCTTACACATATTTTTTCTAAGTCTAACATTCGACGCTTCAATGTTTTTGAGTTTGGATTCCAGTGCCCATCCAAGACGCCAGTGCCAGGCACCCCTACCCCCTCGGGGCACTCCTATTCTATTTGTACTTTACTCACCTATTTTTGGTCATTTCTAGTCATTTGAGCACTTTATCTATTTTTTAGTCAACCTTTTCAGTGTTAATTACAAAATTCAAGAAAGGGAATCATATAAATATAAAGTTATGTGATCATAATAAAGAACCAAACACTAAAAATTAGCTATCACCACCTAAGGTTGCATCCAAAGGAATCTAAGTGTTGCATTGCATCTATCTAGTACCATCAGAAAGGAAAATTGCTGATTTTATGCATCACACTTCATAGGAAAGGAGTTCGTTTTATTCCATGCACACATCTATTTACATCTTTTACATCTAGTTATTTGTTTTCTATCAGGTTCAACATGCACAAGAGCCACCTAGGGCACAGTTGCACACACACAATGAGATCTAAATTGGGTCTAAAATGTAGTGCAACACTCATTTGTAAGTTCACCATTATGACAACTAAGGACAGTCTGAACCCTCATTCTACATCTTTCTATTTTGGGATTTGATGTTTATTTGAGGGTTTAACATGTTCATACTTCATTGCAAGTTTCCAACGAGCTTAGAGATCTTAGTAGGAATCTAGAGTGATAAAAGAAGAACATCAGCGACCAACTTGCAACCTCAAAAAGTTGGGATATCCAACATTTTCCCATACCCAACCACCCATTTCAAGTTTATAGAACTAGTGGGCGCCCCTCCCCCATTCTAGGCATCCCTATCTAGCCTATTATACTAGATTTGCATTTTTCTGAGATTCGGTGTGACGGTAAGTGCTTAGTATTTTCTAGATTTCGAACTCTATGAACTTCCCAAATATTTGTGAATTAGCTAAGGCTTTTTATCCTCTCTTTGAAATTAGGGTTTCATTATTTATTACTTATTTGTTTGGGTGTTTATTGATGTACTTAATTAGTATTCATTTCCTTCTATAATAGCACTCATATTAGGCTTCTATTATTTACATTTTAGTTTAATCAATCATACTCATCGGTTTATTAGTCCACCACATTGGCCTAAGTCCCATACTAGGGCATCCCTTCTTCACAGGTGCTCCCCACCTCCTTATTCACAATGGTCTCCTTTACATGCACATAGTTACTCTCCTATATCACCAACTGTAGACACCAAAATTTGGTATCGCTACTCTTGATTGCCTACATATGTGTATATTTCCACCATGGTTCTAACTAGACCCATTTTAATGTAATTTTTATTCATTTCTTTAAATTGACTCATCTATTAGTCCCATCACCTTTAATTCTTAATTAATTCTTAATAATTAACCTAAATTAGCTAATTGCCCCTAATTATCTTTCATATCTCCTGATTGGCTAATTACCTCTAATTGGATTAATTTTGGATGTTTTTATCCCTAATAACCTAAATCCACATCACTAAGCTTTTTCTAGATTTTATCTAACCCATATTTATCTCCTATCCACCCATGACACTTACCTAAAAAACCCTTACTCTTCCTACATACTTTAAAGAACACTAATCCCTAATCTCTAAAATCCCCATATCCTGAGTAAATTAGATGATTTTACCATCTAAAGAATGGTTTCCCGCAGTCAGCGCTGACCCATCTAGGTCGTCATCAACCCTATAAGACTTATTTCACCTCCCTTCCAAAATGAAACACAACTTAATATTTCTTGTGACTGTGCAAGCTTATCTTTGAATCTGAGTGTCCTAGCAGTTGTGTCCACCCTCTTGGAGTTCTGTTAAATATTGTCCTTTCATCACTTGTGGAATCTTTGGGAGGTTTACCTTTTATTTTTTGCTTATCTATGATATCATATACTGATTTTCATTATTATCTTGTAGAATCTAACTTCTTTCAGGTCCAACTACTATTAGAATTTCATACTCTCAGCCTATGTTCTTCCAGCCGTTTTACTTTTAGGTTTCTTGTTCAACCCATCCACCTCTCATATTTTTTTTGCACTATCCAAGTCATCATCGCTCCACCCAGGTCATGTCGTCAACCCAATCCCTCTGTCAGCATAATTTCTATTTCCATATTCCTTCTCAAGTGTATGCTTCTACTCTATGTATGTACCAGTTTTTAGACCCTACCATCGTGCTACCCTGTTATTACCAATCTGTCTTATTTGCACTCCAGTAACCATTGACTTGAGTATTGTTTAGTCGCAGTCCATTTTAATCTATAGTTTTAATCCTACATATCATCTTCATTTATTTGTCTCAAATCTCCTTCTACAGGTTTTTACCAGTCTTCTATAGGCTTATGTGATTATCTTGCTTGCATTCAAATCCTTACAGGTCTGCACATTTACAAATTGTCTGTTCCAGCTTTCATCTGTTCAGGTCATCCTCGACCTGACCTTGTATCTAGTCCCTGGGTTGTTTTCGACCTAGCCATGGTACATTTTTCTTTGTGTTCATTTGAGATTAAATCAGTTCTTTTCATCTACTTACTGTCAGCTTCCATATTCTGTTATTTATCATTTTCTACATTTTATCCAACCATCTTTCATTTATATCATTTTATCTTTTATCAAATGGGGGGTTCAACATCTGTGAAATGAAGTTAACACTTCTTAGAACCAGACTTCGTTGGGCAGGCCCCCGCATATACCATATAATCAATTTTCTTATCTAGTTCTTTCTTTTCTTGTAGGTTTATTAAGCTCATAACAATATCATTTGCTTTGCGATTTTTCCATTTGCATCCATCACACATTCAGAGGTACCTTAAACCCTCACATTCTAGAGTTATTTAGTTTTATTTAATACTAATTCATTAACTTGAAAAGGAACAAAAAATTAGATCAACATTCTAGCACACCCAGTGGGACCACCCTTTTAGGTGATTCTCTTGCATTTCATGTTATTTTCATTTGTTTTTAATTTGTCTTTTAATAACACTACAGGTAAAATATTTTTGCTTTTCACTTGTTTTTGTTGTGATTCTGGAGTTGTTTGTATTTCTCTTCGCTTGCATTTTCTTAAAGATTAGCTAAAAAAGGAAAAGCATTCTCCATAGGTATTCTTCATTTTTTTCATTATTTTCTCCTTTTGCATGTCACATTTTCCCTTTCTTGTGTGTTTATCTTCATCAAACTTTCAGATTTTGGATTTGGATTTACAATGAATCATCTTTAGCATCATTTCTTGTTCAACATAGCTTAAGTAGGGGTCAATCAGGTTGCATCTCACATTCTATCACGCACAACCAAAATTCACACATAAATCTACACATCTAAAGATATTCCTACCATTTGGACTAATTAGGATTTCATCACCCAACAGGAATCCACCACAGTGTTCTTGTCCGTGTTATAAATCTTGCACATACATCGGGCCTCAGGTATCTTCAGGTATATCGAGCACTTCCTCATCCATAACTATCTGAAACCAAATTCTAGATTGCCATTTCCTAGGCACATTTTTTATCCATTCCCCTTTTTATTTTTCACACTTTTTTAATAAATCAATAAACAAACAAAAAATTTGTGTGCTTGACTTGCTTAATCTATTTAGTAAACTTTATTTCTTCATTTCATGTCCATAGTTACTCATTCGGTAGCACAAGAAAATGTAATAAAACTTTTCTTCAAATAGTTTCTATCATCTCATCTTAACAAATATCTACTATGACCAATGTATCATATGTGCCCTTCATTACTTCATCCATGGGCACCCAACCTCTCATCAATGTTTCTCATCAAGGATCTTTTGTTCAAGACTACTACTGTAGGTGAGACTAATACTTTCTTATATCATCATCATATCCCATCTCGACCAACCACCCCTCCATCTCCTAGGTCTAAACCTTTTAGACCTCCTATTATCCTCAATGGTAGTTTGGATTTCCAAGAGCTTCTTGATGCCAATCCAATAGCTCTTCAATATTACACTTCTTAGAAAGTCCAGTCCAAGTTCTTATTGATGGTCCACCACTTCAATAGATTTATTCTTATCAGTTAAATCCCTGAAACCACCCAACTTCACTCCTCACAACTTTCTACAGTCTAACGTGATCTTTCTTCATCCTTTCTACCAATCCCTTACCTCAACAAACCACTCAGTTCAATCAAACACATTCCTCCCCATACCTCCATCCAATCAACATGAACTATCACCACATCCATTCCTATTGCCTCTTCGGCCACTATCATCACTAGTGTATCCCTATCCAATCTACCAAAATATCACATACCATATCCAAAAAAACAAAAATCTTCTTTTCCTCTCACATCACACATACATTTCATTTCTTTTCTAACCATCCTCTTATAAGTGGTTTTCACTATACGGTATCAAATCCACCTCATCAACAATTTCAACCTATTCATACCTAAATTACTCATTCATCATTTACCACAACAGCCAGTCACAATCCCAACAATCATATAACATCACCATATCACAACATCAAACATTTTAACCACCTCCTCAATCTCAACCCATGACTTACATACATCCTTACTCAAATGATTCCTCAAACACCCACACATCTATGAAACTTATCAACCACCTTATCAAGTTAATTTCCATGCCACATAACCACAAACATCCAACCAATCATCACATGAAATGATCCCATGCAATGCCTTAATAAATAGGTTGGCTAGTCTGAAGGCCATTACCTTGGGACCCAAGGTTACATTATCTTACGAAAAAATCTATAATGAACCTATTTCAATCCGTTGGTTCAATTAAAACCTTACCCCCCTTATTGGGATATTCCCAAGTTTACCAAGTTTAACAGGAAGGAAGATCCCCAACAACATCTCTACACATTTAGGCATTGCCAAGTTACCCTTATTTTACATGATCAAGGATCTTATTCTTCATGCACCTTTCCATATGTCCTTGGCTCAGTCCAGCATTGGATCTGGTACAATGGATGTTACCCAACATTCCTTATTCTCCTTCAGCCAAGCTCATGCAATTGTCCCTAGAGAACTTTTTGATTAATATTGTGACGTAAAATCACCATCAATGACTTGTACACCATTAGACAATTTGATGATGATTCTAGTATAGAGTTTGTCACATAATGGCATGGATCATTATAAACCAACTATCATTTTCTCTTCTACAAACCGAACTCATCAAACTCTTCTCACGTTTCTTGTGCTAAGCATATTTCTTCTACATTACAAATCCAATCATTCCAAACATTCGAAGGAGCCTTCACCATGGCTCAGTAAACTTGAGACTCGTGCCCTTGAACAAGACCGACTAAAACTTAAATCCAACAAACCCAAAACTAGAGTTTAGCTAACCATTGCCTGCAGATAATGATAAATCCAAGAGTGTGGTCCAACATCGTTTTTGTCATCAAGTCTTCTTTCTACACCTACATCTAGCATGTTTCCCCATCAACAATATGCCCCTAAACCAACTCCCAACTATACTCCCCTTGGAGAATCATATAGTTCAATAGTTTGACAATTTGATGGTAGTTAATCTTATCACACTTCCTCCTATCTAACCATTTTGATGATTCTATACTAAAACCCACATGGTGTTGTGAGGATCATTGCTGTAAATACCAATCAAGTCTGAAGGATACGATATAGAGAGGTTTCAAAACCTTAAAGATCTAGTTCAAAGACTTATTGATCAAGGCAGATCTTCAAGTGGACAATCCTAATGCATCACCAAACCAACCACTTGACATATTTAAACAACCATTTCCCAACCATTCATCTACAAGCCAAGCCACCAATTGTTCAACATCTCAAGTGCACCTAATGCTAATACCATAAACAATCTTCATGCCATTGAGCAAGATCCTACCCCATCAAACAACCTCACCTTCTTCATCAACTATCACATCCACCTCTTTAGAAATTATTCCTACTTCTACTAAGCCCATCATCACTCATCCACATAGCTACTCCAATCATACCTACATCTATCTCGACAATCTATTCCCACATCCACACATGTTGTATTTCTCCCATTCATGCAAGCATATCAATGATGCCCCTTGAAAAATTTAT
The DNA here is from genome assembly GCA_019776745.2 of Taxus chinensis. Taxonomy (NCBI): domain Eukaryota; kingdom Viridiplantae; phylum Streptophyta; class Pinopsida; order Cupressales; family Taxaceae; genus Taxus; species Taxus chinensis. The sequence continues at coordinate 969,505,795 of CM034146.1, read as the reverse complement.
GAAATAACCATCTCCACCTAATTCTACATTCACCATTGAACCAATACCTATATCTACTTCATCACCTACATCTACTTCACCAACTTATCACATCCACTCCATTGGATTCGACCTTCCCTTACCCAAATCTATCTCCTACCCTCTACCCATCATACCGTCCTTAGCATCAATCCGCAGTTCCTCTTTCCACACTTTTTCCCACATGCACCACATCAACTATTATGACCACATATACATGTCACTCTCCTCATTCCACATCACTTTCATCATTTTGAATAAATTTGGAAAGCACTTCAACTTACAATGACTTCAAAATGATCCACCCATCTCATCTACACAATCAAACACTGCTGACATCAAACCAATCTTCGCCTTATTTTTAACCTCATCATGCAAAAACTAATACCCACCACCTGCATCAACCAATGCAACACCACCCTCATAACCCTTTAGTAGAAATTATCGTCATACCTTCCAAAGGGTGCCTCTTCACAAACAAAATCTAGAAACCTTAGGTACATTTCTCTCAACGTTCTCTTTCATGCCCTCACAAGATGCCCTCACAAGAAAATTTATATTCCCCCCTCCTAAGTACTAAAAAATCGAACACCACATCATCTATCTTAGGATCACATTCATCTCTTATTATAGGACCAAACCCCTTCATTAAAAAACACTTCAATCTACCAATAAACTCAAGACAAAACCAACCAGCACTTTTTCTTCTAGAATACCCATCATCACCATAAACTGAAACCAAGACATCGAAAACTCTGAAACAACTCAAACTCCTACACTTGACATCCAAATCATCTTAAGCATTCTTCTTATCCTTCCAAACCCAATGAGATATCTGACGAAGATAAGGAACCTCCTAATGTCTTGGTTGAATCATATGCGGCGGTCCTCCAACATTTACTTCAAATTACCGCCATTGCACGATTCCGCCTATTAAGCCCTTTGACCCAAATGGTAAGAATCCATCTTGGTTCGATTCTATTGTCATCTGCGCTTATCTATCGTACCCTTAGACATGAAACAGTAGAACATTTCAAATCACTCTAAACCATTCTCCAAAACATCATTGAGGAATATGACCTTCTTCTTGAGGCAAACCAATCTCCTCCTTCCACATCCACTCCAACATGCAAAACCTTCAACCTCATTCCATCTGAATGCAAAATTCCCCACTTTCCTCACAAATTTTTGTAGCCATACCTACCTCCAAATGATGATTATTTTGATGGATGGTACCCTTTTATTCTTCAATTTTGTTTGGATATATAATCAATCTAGTACACATGATACTAAATTGACTTCCAAACAAAAATCTAAAACCTTTGTCACCATTCATCCTCCTAAGGAACTCACCATCATCATTCAAAACCTAAGGTTTCAATCTTATTTTTCCCCTCGGCCTATTGAAAAAAATATCATCTAACATACTTCATTAGGAATGCCCAAGTTAATATTTCACTTTATGATCTCATCCAAAGCTCTGCCAAACCATAGAAAGGCCCTAACTAAATCCTTGAAGCATATTCCTCCCATCCAATGATGAGGCTCAACCCTTCGTGTCTCTTGTGGGAGCATCTTACAACTTCTGCTGCTATATCGATTTCGATGATACTAAGATTTCAGACATCACATTAGGAAGAATATGACCTTCCCCTTTTCATCACAGTTAGGATCAAGGATACTTCCAATTCAATGATCCATGATTGAGAATGGGGCAAGCATTAACATCATCCCATCACATACCTTTTTATCAACTCAAGATCCCAAAATCCATTGTTTCCCAACCACCTACATGGTCCTTCTATGCCTTCAACGATGTTATCACTCCCATGCCTTTAGAATGACAATAATGTTCTTCCCATGCACATGTTGGTGAGAATCTCCTCCATGATGTAATTCTACATCATAGAAGGATATATTTCATTACAAGTTTCTCCTTAGACGACCTTGGATCTGTGCATTATGTGTTCCATCCCCTCTACACTTCATCATTGTCCTTAAATACGAGCATGAGGCAAAGATCATGATGACTTCTCGGGGATGTTCCTTCCCTTCAAAATGTGCAACATGACCTATCAACCCAATAATGTGTTGGAACATAATGATTAAGTGGTTTGGCCAAACCTTAATTAATATGGGTCCATCATTATTATATAGGTTAAATATTTAATAATATGAAATACTTTTCTATTATTAAATATTCATACCTAGGTAATATACATTAGGTAAGTATTTAATAATGTGAATCATTTATGTTTCTATTTATTCACCTAGGTATATGTGTCAACCATTTAAGGTTAAAAAGATGGGTCAGGAGACATACCCGATCACCTTATATAAAAAATGACTTTAGGTCCTCGTTTGATATATTTTTGGGAAATATATCAAAGGTGTGCAAATTAAGTGATTTGGTTTTACCCTTTGTAAATAGGGTTTCAAAAAAGGAGGTGATCTTACTAGATGTAAAATAAGTTCTCTGAGGTAAAAGGTTACTTTCCAAGTGTTTTTTACCATATTGGAGGTTTCTGCTATAAATATTGTGTCACCTATGTTATTTATTTCCTGTAAGTATTTATTTATTTATTTATGTTATGATGCAACGTTTATTTAAATATTTATTGTAAGATTATATAATATGTAAGTTGATTAAATCTGTATTCATTAGAATCCTCAAATTCTAACATGGTAAGAGAGCGAGGTATATTAAATAAATTAAGATCAAATGTTTTGTATTTTATTTATTTAATTTGTACGAGTTTTTTAAGCAACCTAAAAGGGTATTAAAAATAACTAGCCCCTTCTTTCCATTGTGTAACCTAAAAGTTTTGCTTTGTGAAGAATCAAGGTGAATTCACAGGTGAATTTTTTTGAAATTTCTTACCTTCCGTGAAAACTTGTGTATAGGTAAGGGTAAAATATTTGAAATATTTTTTTCTATAGTTTTAATATGTGTAGGTTGAATTTTTTCAATGGTAAATGTCAGACCCCTAGAATATTGACCAAGTATGAAGGCACGTAGGCACATAGGATCCCAGTTATGGAATGGCGTGCAAGGAAAAAGTGTGTAAGAGAAAGGTTTAAGGAGGAAAATAGCATGTGTGACTCATGAAAGGAGGTTTGGGACTTAGTCGATTTCATTAACCAGGGTAGAACACATGAAAAGCATGACCAGTTGCACATGGATAAGGTGCCAACCTGGTGATAGGTTGGTCCAGATAGGAGCATGCCTGTAATGGAATCTTCTAGAAGAACATCATGAGATGAAGTGGTAAGATCAGGCCTCGATAATCATGATCACATGAAGGACCACATTTAGACCCTTGGCACCAGATTTGAGGGTGCTAGAGGCTGATTTGGTAGTCCAGGAAAGTTATAAATACAAGTGCATGTGGAGTAAAAGATATAACAAGTTTGAGACATAGCGGGTTGGAGAGAGAGCAAGTTTGAGAGACAACATGGGCGGAGCTCTACAAAATTACTGTGAGGACTCTATTAATGGATAGTTACATCTAGGAGAGAATGTACGAGGCATGGAGTTTTAATTTTTCTTTTGATAGCTTAGTTACATAAGTTCAGTGAAATGCATGATTGCGGTCTGCTTTTCAGTGACACTCTATAATGGTTTAATGAATGTAATGAGGTTACCTGATATCATATATACATGAATATCAATGGTTCTAATGCATATTTCTCTCTTATGAGTTCTCTATCCTTTCATGCTAAGTATGAATGATTGTATATTTCTTTCTCTCATAATACATGTTCTAGATTTAGTTAAGCACATGGTCTTATGTGACTATAAGGATCTAGAGGCCGTTCTAAGCCCTATGGTTCTTATATGTCTTAACTTCCCTCCTAAAAACTCTTACACTAATCATAGATTATTTTTCCCACTAAAATCACATAAACGAGAGAATTGGTACCCACACATGCCTCGAGTGAGTGCTCAGCTTTCACTGGGTGATAGGCTGGTGTGCATGGGGTTCCTTCCTTTTGTGATGGGAGTAAAAATGACTACATCTTAGTTCAGTTACCAGGACCTATTTTGAAATTTGTAGTGGGATATAACATACATCATGATCTGTGTAATGAGTAATGACAGAACGGTTAACATTAGAAAATGTTGAATCATGGTTCAAGAGCACGGAGGATGAATTTACGTAGAGAGTCATCACAAGACCTGATTTTAATGCAGATACATGAGTTTAAGAGAACCTCTACCATGATCTGTATGAGACCTTCTTCTATTGCTTCCCAGTATAACTATATGAATGGCTTTTAGCCTATGCGTCTAGATCAAGTTGGCATTATGGATCGCATATGTGGACCAAAGAATACTACTAAAGGTTGCAGGATGCATATCTGACATGAACCCATGCTATAGATCATTGGTGGAGAGGAGTACTGGCTAGCTACACTCTAGTGTATGCCATTTCTATGTATTCTTGTCTGGAGGTGGCTGAGTTTGAATTTCTATGAGAACCTAGAGGAACATTTCTACGTGTTATTCCTCTAGCTATGAATATATTGATGGTTACCATGATTTTAGAGGCATTCCCAATGGCCAGCTAAAACTATTTTGAGTGTTGGGTAAGGGAAGTTGGGTGGAGGAAGATGGTAGATAGCATGACAAAAAAATGAGAGGGAGGAGAGACGACTCAAGTATAGTGAATCAGGTGAAAGGGAGATTACTAGATGATGTGAGGCTACTAGTGTGATGGATCTATGGAGACAGACGTTATGGGAATGAGTTGAGGTTCATGCGGAGAATGTGGAACCTGAGCAGTCTGTTGGTGTCATTTTTAAGCTTGCACCATGTTGCCCTAATATTTTCAAATCTACATCTACTAAAAAATGTTTTACCCTTTGAATTAATGGTCTAAATTTCTTCCCCTCCAGTTGAATGTTTTAAATTGCCCACAAGCTTGTTTTTTTTGCCCTAATGTAAAGGAATAATCCAAGTTTGCCCTTTTCTATGCCATAATTCTTCCAATTTCATAGACTATGCCATTTTTCCCTTTGCCAAATCATGGAAAAATTGAATTTGACCAATTCATACTTTTTTATTTAAAAATCGAATCCCAAGGTCAAAATTGTTGTAAAATCATGTTTCAGTTGATTTAGAATCAAAAAATCTGCCATCTTTGGTGAAAAAATTGAATCCTAGGGCATTCCTAGAATTTTTTGCGTTTAACAATCAGACGGGCATCATTTTTCCATCAAATTCATCCTCATGAGGTATTAGCAATGTGGTGGGTATGCATTGGATGAGGAAAGGTAGGGAGGAACTCTAACTTTTCATTTTTTTGCCTTTTCAAGCAAATGGGGCATTTTCGAGCTAGGGCTCTATTTTTCCATATTGCCTATGTGGCATGTTCTTATTGGCCGAGGAGATGCGGGTGACAGAGAAAAAATTGTGAAATTTTGTGTTTCTTGGCTCAAAAGCTTAAGGGAAAATATTGGCCTGAAATCCTGCAGCTAACTAGAAGAGGACACGTGTCCTAAAAGTTTCAAAATAGAGGAGCGGGCCAAATTGGGGAGTTAGAGTTTTTAACTCTATTTTCTAAAGTTACAAAATTATTTTTTATCTCCGCTCCAATAAGAGGAGGACATGTGGCAACACGGCAGCGTAGAGTGGGTCGGTGGGTTGGTGGAGGGAAAAGGGGTTTTTTCCCCTTTTTTCACAAAGAAGTTAAGGAATATTTTTGGCTTAAAATCCCGTGGCCGATGACAAAAGGACACGTGTCCAGAATTTTCAAGGAAGGTTTAAAGGAAGAAAGTGAGAGTTTCACACGCAACAAACAGGAGATGGAAACATGGTAGAGGATAAGGCGGGTCGGTGGGCCAGCGGAGGTAAACGAAGGTTTTTCCCTTTTTCACGAAAGAGTTCAAAATAAAAAAATTAAGTGTTGGCCCACTAGTGAATCACAAGGAGACATGTGGCAAGGGAGAAATCAAAGGTGCAGGCCCGTGGGGAAACAAGTGAAATTTTTCCAATTTTCCAAAAAAGGTCAAAATGTGTAGAATTGAAGTGCGATCCCAATGGGACCCACCTTGTGCCATGTGTCAGCTCCAAAATTCAAAGGCGGAGGGGTGGGGACAAAATAAATTTTTTTCCAAATTTTCAAAAGGTCATAAAGTAATCTTTTAAAACTGGGACTGATCTAACCATTTTTTACCACGTGTCTAGCCTTATCATAAATTTAAAAATGTGACTCGAGATTATTTCTAAATCTGCATCTTCCATGTGGAGGGCCAGGATTAAAAGATGAATAAGATTGACGGTTGTTGTGCATCCATTTGTTTTAACCACCATGGGAGCTCCAAGAAGCATCGAATCATGATTTTTGCATCAAAATTCATCAAATTTATAGTGATTTTGTGTCATCTTGGCCTTCTAGGATCATTGGCATCACTTGCATGGCTTAATTCTTTGATTTGAGATGTTTCTGAAGTAATTTTTTTTCCCCAGCCCAAGTAAACATGTGAAATGACAAAATCAAAAGTTGCAGAGGTAATTTGAAAAGGTAAAAAGGTGAAAATGATGATTCAAAGGTGTTTTCATGCCTCAATGATGAAAAACGTGCCTCCCCAGATATTTGTAATGATTTAATCTTTTTTGGCACAGCTGACAGCCTGCGAGTGTTTTTCTGTTTGTTGTCATTTTAATTGAATCATGAAGAATTGTTGTAACAAACTTGATCCCATGGCATATTCTTTGCTTGGGAAAGAAGGCTCCAATGTGGCATAGCGTATATAGTGCATTTTGGAGAAATTGTAAAAGGGGGGTTTTGGGAGTTGAAAATTATGCGCAAATTTTGAGAGAAAGCCCATTTTCTGATAAATCCACCAAAGAACTAGGTTAATGTCTAATATGTTGGAAATTCATATATGTGAGTTGGTTACAAGTGTATAGCCATCACACAACTCTGAGATTGTTCATGTAACTCTCTTCTGCTATTGAATCTAACAAGTTTTGAATTAAATCTATGTTTTCTTTGGGCAATATGATGTCTGTTATCATTTTTAAATACATGCAAATAAATTTTATTGTTCTTGTTGTAATCTTACATTGAAAGTATTTGTAAATCACACAAAATCTCCATTTTTGGTTGATAGTTTAGTGGCATTTACAATCTCATATTCAGAAGAGCCTTCATCTGATAAGGAGATAAACAAATTTAAAATCACTTTACCTTCCTTGACTATAGAGATTTCTTGTAAGCCTTTGGGGGTACCTTAGGCATGGTTTGATCATGGATTTTTGTGTTTAATTTAGTTCTTTACTTCAAGATTTTGTGGTGAGTTCTCTAGGATTGTGTGAAGAGTGTAACCTAGGCTTCCATTTGTGCCTCTTCTAGTTGAAAGAACATCTTTATTATTTTAGGTATTTCATATGATAGATTGTTCAAGTATTGTATAGATTGTCAAAGATCTGATCCATCCAAATTTGTCTTGTCAATCCCCCACCAAAAATCATATAACAACAAATATCCTATCATGTACTATCCATGATTTGCATTTGTATACCCACAAAAGATCAAAATCCATTTATAAAAGTATGCACAATAGATCAGGATTTCCAATGTCTCTAGTAACCTTTTCCTTGTTTTGAGAACATACCCATTTTTTAGAAGTGAAAACTTGTGAGAGTTCAGATCTAGGGTGTTGATCATGTTTTCATCAAGGTCTCCATCATAGAATTCCAAGAAAATATAAGGACATCTTCATCTCCTTCACCATTACAAGGTTAAAAAATAGGTCCTCTTACCTTGGTTGCAATGCACGACCTAAAACAGCTAGGACAAGATCAAATCCTGTTGGAGTTCTATCCATTTCTCCACAAACCTAAGTGCCAACTAAACCATATACCCAGCTACCAATCACATACAACATGGTATAATCTTTCTTTAAGCTCCATGACATATCTATGGTGTTGCTTAGATGGAAAAGGAGAACAAATTTGGATACCAACACAAGTGGCACCGTTGCTGGGGAATTCTTGGAATTTCTTGGTGTTTTTGAAGTATTTAAAGAGTTTGAGCATTTTTGAATTCAATTATTTGAGCTGCTACATTGTTAAAATATCATTCTATGCTTCAGATCTGTAAGTTTTAAGCAAAATTTTCAAGCACTGTCTACCCTTTTTCATTTCCTAGCATTTTATACATTTTGGTTGCATTGTGATTGATTGATCTAAGAGGAAGAAGGTCTGATTTATAAGGCTTTGCAAAGTTTTTTAGTGCTAGCAAACATTTAATATATTATTTTAGTGCATCATTACACAACTAAGGTGAAATTCCTTAGTGGTGACTCTATGCTAATTTGATTTTGAAAATATTAGTTGTCTTACCTTTCTGTCATTCATAATTTGTTGCTCAAATCTACAAAACTGGAAGGAAGAAGATCTCTCTTCATCGAGGACTTTTCCAAGAAGTTGTTTACAAATTCAAGAAACTCAGAGCTAGAGGGGATAAAGGTGTGGAAGGTTGTTGGAGACTTGACTATAAGAAAGGAGATCCTTATTGTTGAGTTTGAAAGTGAGCAGTCTATTATTGAGGACTGCAATTCTTCTTTAAGTGGATCTAATTCAAACAATCCTATTGCTGATTTGAATTCCCCATCAGGTGAGGGACCTTCTTGTGCATTTGAAAATATTTCTCCTAAATATTCTCCTATATTTTCTAAATTTTCTAGAGATCATCAAAAAGGAGTGCCCTTAGGAGAGATCTATTTTGAATATTTCATTCCCATTCCCCAAAGACCTTGCACTCCTCATTAGCTTGTTTCACCTCCAATATCACCTCCACCATATAACATGGCTCAGCCTAGACCTCCATTTTTTGTTAACACCTTTGGTCCTATAAAATTTAGAGGAATGGATGGTTACCCAAATGCTATCCCACAAGATGTCAAAAATAAGTTGCCAAAATTCTAGGGGTAACAATGCTTTTACTGATTATCAACATCTCAAAAATTTTTATATCATGATGGAATATTTTGAGATAGAGTTTGAGGATGTGTATGTCAAATTGTTTATTCATACACTATAAGAAGATGCTAGGGATTGGTACAAGGCTCTACCTGATAATTCTATTGATTCATGGACTAAAATGAAAAATGCATTTAGGTTGCAATATAGTGACAGGACTGATCCTAGATTTCTTTTATCTGAGTTTAAGAATATCAAGAATAACCATAATGAATCATTCCATGACTTCAACACAAGGTTTAACAAAACTTTGAGAAGGCTGCCAATTAATCTGAGGCCTTGTGATGAATCTTGTTTAATCAAATATCCAGATGCATTTGATAAGAAGGCAGCCTATTACCTAAGACAAAAGACCCCAACCAATCTAAGACAAGATTTCACCATGGAACTTCAAATTGATAACAATATCAAAGAAATTGGGAAACCTCTCAAGAGAGATGGTGAAAATTTGATAAACCCTGAAAAACCTCAAGCTACCAAAGGTGCTGATTTAGAAGAGGTTGTGAAAACTTTAGCGGGGGCTGTCAAAGAAACCTCATACAAGTTGCCAAGAGCTGATAATGGAATTGGGTAGACTTCACAAGGTCATCCTAGGTAGCAGACACAAGATAGATTTGGTAGTCACCATAGGAATGAGTAGAGGTTTGATGACAAAGGTAAAGGGCCTGTTGGATCTACAAATAGACATCCTCAAACACGTGAAGGAAGAGTTTTTCCCGACCCCTTAACTACTAGGGTTGTTGTTGTTGATATTGATTTGTGTGATAGGTGTCTTCTACCCCATCCTCCATGTGAAGTGGACTAGCAAGAAGGTGAAACTAATGATGATGATGGAATTGATGATGATATTTGCATGGTGGGTTATTCTTCAACCTCACGAGGAGGAGCAATATTTACTAAAGTAATAAGTGCCTAGGACTGTTTGCTACCTTCTGGGATTGCATCAAATGGGTATAATTCTTTCTCCCCCCTCATTCTCTTGAAGTTGATGTAGTGCAAGCTTTTGAAATTCCTAACAATGACTTTGAATACTTAAGAGCTTTGATGATTAAGAAGTATGATGGTGGTATCCCTTCGGAAGAAGATAAACAATTTTTGATGAATGATGTTGTAGCTCAGGAGAAAGACTATAACACTAGAAGTAAATTTTTTAAGGGAAGTGGGCATCAATCCAAACCTAAAACACCCTTGTTCACAAGCATTCCAAAAGAAGCTCCTAGGAGAGAAGCACCTATCAAAAGTTATGTTTGTCCCAAGCAAAAATTACAGTCCTCCTCATGCCCAAGTGCCAAGAATCCAATGCCATCAGATGAATCCTCTTGTCCCCCTTCCAATGTTATTTTTCCAAAGAATGTTCCCTATGACATAGCCCATGTATTGAGCCAAATTAAAGTGAGTGTTCCAATCATTTAGTTTCTTAGAACTCCTGAGCATAAGAAGAGAGAAATTGAGTACTTGGGGTTGAAGGAAGAGAAGATCACCCCAATCAAAAATGTAAATGTTGTTAAGACTCCTCCTCAAATCATTACTGACCTTGAAACACCACCAGCAGTTGAAGTTCTTAGAGAGACACCTGAGGTATATTTGGGGAGATCTTTGGTTGATTCCCAGTTTAATTTTGATCCATTCTTCACAAATTTTCTCATAAAAGATAGGCTACTTCATAATTGTATGTTTGATTCTGGTGCATCATGTAATGTCATGCCTCTAGAAGTCTATGAGATGAGTTAAATATCAAAGTGACAGTTTCCTATGGGAAGTGTACTACCATGGATTCAAGGTAAGGTGCCGTGGTGGTTGGTTGTGTGAAGGGTTTGTTTAGTGCAACTTATAGCCCTATCCAGGTAAGAATTTGAAACTTGATGTTGTAATTATTGACTGCCCTACTAAATGGGGTATTCTTTTGTCAAGAAAATGGGCTATAAGTGTTGGTGGAAGCATTTATATGGATATGTATTTTTCCACCATTCCCATTGAGGGAAGCCTTGTCAAACTTTATGGTGAAAAGAAGATGTTGTTGCACCTAATTGAATATCCCAACAATGCTTCCTATGGTTGCTTCCTAATGTAGATGATGAGAATTTCATTGGTTTTGTTGATGGAAAAGAACAAAAGATGGAAAAATCCAAGTGCCTTGATATGTTAGGTTCTCCTTGGACCTTGTTATTTGATGGAGCTTGCTCCAAATTTGGAAATGGTGCTGGTATAGTTCTACTTTCTCCTAGTTTGGAGGAGTTTGCTTTTTCCTTCAAAATTAATTTTGAATGAACTAAAAATGTTGCTTAGTATGAGGAATTTGTGTTGGGGTTAATAATTGCATGGAAGTATGGAGTGAAATATATTGTTGCAAAAGAAGACTTAGAGCTGGTTGTCAAATAAATAAGAAAATTGTATGCTACAAAAAATCAACGTATGAAACAATATAAGCATGAAATTTGGGATATAATTGAAATGTTTGATTCCTTTAACATTGTGTATCATGAAAAAGGTCTCAATGTTTCTGCTAACAAGTTGGTAGTGTTGGGGTCAAGATTTGGAGTTTACACCATTTCACCTTATTGTGAATACAATGTTGAAGTGTTGACTAGGCCAGCTGTCCATGACAACATCAAGCATTGGCAACTGTTTGATGACGAATCCCAAGTGATAAGGTTCTTACAAAACCAAGGTGAGTTTGTAAATAATAATATTGATTGGGAACCAATGGTGTGTATGACTGAAGAAAGAGAGACTTTGTTTAGAAAATTATCATCCAATTGAAAACAAACACCATTCCTAGAGGTCTTGTTGCACTTGAGTCAAATTTTAACAATGTTGATTGCATCATAAATAGAAAAATTTCTACCTCAAGGGATGTGGAAGAGCATGACTTGGGAAAAAATGAAAAACTGAGGAAGGTTTGGTTGGGTAGCAATTTAAATAAATAAGAAAAATAGTCATATGCCCAACTCTTCAAAAAATATCAAGACTGCCTTGCTTGGTCCTATTCAGAGCTGAAAGCATATAGAGAAGATTTATTTCAGCATGATATCCCTCTTGAAACAAATGCAAAACCATTCAGATAGAGGAAAATTCCAATTAATCGACTTCTATCCATGAAAATGTAAGAGGAGTTAAGGAAGTTGAGAGATTATTCAGCCCACTAGATATTAATCTTGGGTTGCAAACCTTGTGCCAGTCAGAAAGAAGAATGGAGACATCAGAATTTGTGTGGATTTTAGAAATCTAAACAAAGCATACATGAAGGACAACTATCCCTTGCAAAACATGGAAAATATGTTGCAGCTTGTGACAGGGTATGAGTTACTTTCTACATTGGATGGTTTCTCCGGATACAATCAAGTGGTTTTCAAAGAATCAGAAAGACTTAAGACAACATTCACTAGTCCTTAGGGAACATATGTTTTTGTTAGGATGCCCTTTGGTTTGATGAATTCTAGTGCCACTTTTCAAACAGCAATGGATGTTACTTTTGTTGGTTACATCAATGAGTTGATTGCAGTTTACCAAGATGATGTGACTATATTTTCAAGGTAGAAAGGTGATCATTTGCAGCACTTAGAGAAGATACTGATCAAATGTAGGGAGTATGGCATTTCTCTTAATCCAAAGAAGTGTCATTTTGGCATGTAAAAGGCCAAGCTGCTTGGTCACATTGTGTCAAAAGATGGTGTTATGGTAGACCCTGAGAGAGTGGAAGCAATCAACAAAGTACCTATCCTAAGAACCAAGAAAGGCATTCAATCTTTCTTTGGTCAGATTAATTAGAAGGTTTGTTTCCAAATTTTCTGAATTGACTCTTCTAATCACAAGCATGCTTAAGAAGGACCAAGTTATCAAATGGTAGGAGGCTGCCATTCAATCTTTTAAAGGAATTAAGGATGCACTTAAACATGCACCGGTTTTAGCAGCCCCAAACTATAAGAGGCCTTTCCAAATCTTTTCTTTTACCTCTGAGTATACCATTGCTTTTGTTTTTCTGCAAAAGGATGAGAATGGGGCTGAGAGGCCTATTGTCTTCTTTAGCAAGGCTTTACAAGCTGCTGAGTTAAAGTATACAATCATGGAGAAACAAGAATTTGCCTTGGTGAAAGCAAAAAAAGTTTTTAGGCCTTATAAATTGAGTTCAAAAGTTGTTGCATATGTTCCCCACACCATGGTGAAAGACATCTTATCAAAGATGGAGATATCAAGTAAAATATGTAGATGGGTGAACAAAATATAGGATTATGATATGGACTTCCAAACCACAAATTTGGTAAGAGGTTTGGGTCTTGCTAAGCTCATGGTTGAGAGCAACTTGCAGAATGTGGAAGTGAACTAGCTAGAGGAAGAAAGGGTAGATGTGCTTGCAAAGTTGGTAAATTCTGAGTGGTACAAGGATGTAATATTTTACCTTAGACACCTTTATTGTCCTGATCATTTAAATAAAAATAAAAAAAGAGCCTTCAAGTTGGCTTCTCAAAAATATATCATCACAGACCTTGGGTTGGCTTGGAGGAACCCTAAAGGTGTCCTCTTGAAATGCATAACTGAAGATGAAACTCCCAAGATAGTTGCTGATTTCCATGGAGGAGTTTGTCGAGGACACTTTGCTGGAAGAGTAACATCACATAAGATTTTGGTAGAGCTGGTTATTAGTGTCCTTCTCTCCTCAAATATGTAACCCATCTGGTTAGAAAATGTGATAGTTGCCAACATTCTCTCTGGAATACTGAAAGCTTCAGGCTCCCTTCCTTTGTAGCTTGTATCAATTGAAGCTCCTGTCAAGCAATGGGGGTTGGACTTCATTGGTGAGATTTCAGATCTTGCTAGTACTGGGCATAAATGGATCCTTGTAGCCACTGATTATTTTACAAAGTGGGTAGAGGCAATCCCCACCAAGAAAGCAACACACCAAATAGTTATGGACTTCTTATTGAATCAAATCATATGTAGATTTGGAGTCCCAGTCAAGATTGTAGCTGATAATGCCATCTGCTTTAGAGCTAAACCTTTAATGACAATGTGTAAAGAATATGGAATCAATATGACTTATTCTTCGAACTAAGGGAATGTACAAGTTGAGTCCAACAATAAGAATTTGTTGAAGATCACTAGAAGAACCTTGGAGCAAAACAAGAATAAATGGGGGTGAACAGTTAAAATTTGTAATTTGGGCTGATAGTATAACTCCTAAAAGAGCTACTGGTAAAATCCCATTTGAATTGGTGTATGGAACTTAGGATTTTCTGCCCTTACACCTGCAATTATCTTCATTTGAGTTTTCCCAACAGTTGGAAGATCAAGAGCTTGGCCCATATGAATCAAGGATCAATCAGATCATTGAGCTTGATGAGGAGAGAAGAGCATACCATCAAAGGCATGCCATATTTAGAGAAAAATTTAAGAGATTGTTTGACAAGAAGGTCACTCCTAGAGCCTTCAATGTTATAGATCTAGACTTGTTGTGGGATAGTAGGCATGAAGACAAGGGCAAGCATGGAAAATTTGATGCATTATGGATGGGCCCTTGTGCCATTGATATCAGAATTAGTGAACATACTTTCTTTCTCAGGGACTTAGATGGGGAATTTCTAGAGCTGTATGTTAATGGCAGACATTTGAAACATTTCTTGGATTAAACCCCAAATTTGAGGCATGCACCAGCTTGTACATTGTATTGTGTTTAGTTTTTGCTCTATTTTTGGTGTTTTGTCGGTCTTGTGGTTTACCTTGCTATGTGGAAGCCATTTTCATCGGGTTCTAGCTAGTTTTTGGTGATTCTGGCTCGTGACTCCTTTTCCCAATGGATATTCTGGCACTTGGTCTACATTTTGTCCTTTTGGCACTCACTGGGAGTGCCCATTCCCAAGCAAGAGCTGATGTTGGTGCTATTTTTAAGCTTGCACCATGTTGCCCTAAAATTTTCAAATCTATATCTGCTAAAAAAAATTCTACCCTTTGAATTAATGGTCTAAATTTCTTCCCCTCCATTTGAATGTTTTAAATTTCTCACAAGCTTGTTGTTTTGCTCTAATGTGAAGGAATAATCCAAGATTTCCCTTTTTTGTGCCCTATTTTTTCCAATTTCACCGGCTATGTTGTTTTTCCCTTTACTAGATCATGGAAAAATTGAATTTTACCAATTCATACTTGTGTGTATTCGAAAATCCAATCCAAAGGTTGAAAATGATGTAAAATCATGCTTCAGTTGATTTAGAATCGAAAAATCTGCCATATTTGGTGAAAAACTTGAATTTTAGGGCATCCCTGGAATTTTTTGCGTTTGACGATTAGACGGGCATCATTTGACCATCAAATTCATCATCGGGAGGTATTGGCAATGTGGCAGGTCTGCATTGGCTAAGGAAAGGTGGGGAGGTGCTCTAACTTTTCATTTTTTTTCCTTTTCAAGAAAATGGGGCATTTTTGGGCCCAGAGCTAAGTTTTTTTCCAAATTGCCTATGTGGCATGTTCTTATTGGCTGAGGAGATGTGGGTGACGGAGAAAAACTTGTGACATTTTGTGTTTCTTGGCTCAAAATCTTAAGGGAAAATTTTGGCCGAAAAGCCTGCAGCCAACCAGAAGAGGACATGTGTCCTAAAAGTTTCAAAATAGAGGAGCAGGCCAGATTGGGAAGTTAGAGTTTTCTACTCTATTTTCTAAAGTTACAAAATTAGTTTTTATCTCTACTCCAATCAAAAGAGGACATGTGGCAGCATGGCAGTGTAGAGTGGGTCGGTAGGCTAGCAGAGGGAAAAGGAGATTTTTTTCCTTTTTTCACAAAGAAGTTAAAGAAAAAATTTAGCTTGAAAGCCCATGGCTGATAACAAAAGGAAACATGTCCAAAATTTTCAAGGAAGGTTTAAAGGAAGAAAGGGAGATTTTGACCCATAGCAAATAGGAGATGGACAAGTGGCAGAGGAAAAGGTGGGTCGGTGGGCTAAAGGAGGTAAAAGGAGATTTTTCCCATTTTCAGGAAAGAGTTCAAAATCAAAAATTGAAGCACTGGCCCACTAGTGAATCACAAGCAGGCTCGTGGCAAGGGAGAAATCGGAGGTGTGGGCCTGTCGGGAAAAAAGTGAAAATTTTCCAATTTTCCAAAAAAGATCAAAATGCATAGAATTGAAGCGTGATCCCAATGGGACTCACCATGTGCCACGTGCCAATTCCAAAATTCAAAGGCAGAGGGGCAAGGAAAAAATGAATTATTTTCCAATTTTTCAAAATGTCATAAAGTAAATCTTTTAAAACTGGGCCCGATCCAATCATTTTTGGCCATGTGTCCAGCTTTATCCAAAATTTAAAAAGGTGACTCGAGCTTATTTCTAAATCTGCATCTTCCACATGGAGGGCTAGGATTAAAAGATGGATAAGATCGATAGTTGTTATGCATCTAGTTGTTTTGAGCACCATGGGAGCTCCAGGAAGCTAGGAATCACAATTTTTGCATCAAAATTCATCAAATATATAGTGATTTTGTGTTGTCTTGGCCTTCCAAGATCATTGGCATCACTTTCATGGCTTAATTATTTGATTTGAGATGTTTCTGAAGTAATTTGTTTTGCCCCAGCCTGAGCAAACAAGTGAAATGACAAAATAAAAAGTTGTAGACGTAATTTGAAAAGGTAAAAAGGTGAAAATGATGAGTCAAAGGTGTTTTCATGCCTCAATGATGAAAAACATACTTCCAAGATGGATAATGATCTAGAAATTTGTAATGATTTAATCTTTTTTGGCACACCTGATAGCCTGTGAGTGTTTTTTTGTTTGATGTCATTCTAATTGAATCATGAAGAATTGTTCTAACAAACTTGATCCCATGGCATATTATTTTCTTGAGAAAGAAGGCTCCAATGTGGCATAGGGAATATAGTGCATTTTGGAGAAATTGTAGAAGGGGGGTTTTGGTAGTTGAAAATTACAGGCAAATTCTGAGAGAAAGCTCATTTTCTGAGAAATCCACCAAAGAACCAGGTTAATGTCTCATATGTTGGAAATTCATGTATGTGAATTGGTTACAAGTGTATATCCATCACACAGCTCTGAGATTGTTCATGTAACTCTCCCCTGCTATTGAATCTAACAAGTTTTGAATTAAATCTATGTTTTCTTTGGGCAATATGATGTCTGTAAATAAATTTTATTGTTCTTGTTGCAATCTTGCATTGAAAGTCTTTAGAAATCACACAGGATCTCCATTTCTGGTTGATAGTTTAGTGGCATTTGCAATCTCATATTTAGAAGAGCCTTCATCTGATTAGGAGATGAACAAATTTAAAATCACTTTACCTTCCTTGACTGCAGAGATTTCTTTTAAGCCTTTGGGGGTACCTTATGCGTGGTTTAATAATGGATTTTTGTGTTTAATTGAGTTCCTTACTTTAAGCTTTTTTGGTAAGTTCTCAAAGATTGTGTGAAGAGTGTAACCTAGGATTCCATTTGCGCCTCTTCTGGTTGAAAGAACATCCTGATTATTTTAGGTATTTCATGTGATAGATTGTTCAAGTATTGTATAGATTGTCTAAGATCTGATCTATGCTAATTTTTCTTGTCAATCCCCCACCAAAAATCATATAACAACAAAGATCCTATCATGTACTATCCTTGATTTGCATTTGTATACCCATAGAAGATCAAAATCCATTTGAAAAAGTATGCACAACAAATCAGGATTTCCAATGTCTCTAGTAACCTATGCCTTGTTTTGAGAACATACCCATGTTTTGAGAAGTGACAACTTGTGAGAGTTCAAATATGGGGTGTTGATCATGTTTTCATCAAGTTCTCCATCATAGAATTCCAAGAAAAGATAAGGAAATCTTCATCTCCTTCACCATTATAAGGTTACAGAATAGGTCCTCTTAACTTGGTTACAAGGCACAACCTAAAAAAACTAGGACAAGATCAAGTCCTATTGGAGTGCTATCCATTTCTCCACAAACCTGAGTGCCAACTAAAGCATATCCCTGGCTACCAACGACATACAACATGGTCTAATTTGTCATTAAAATCCGTGACATATCTATGGTGCTACTCATACTGAAAAGGAGAACAAATTTGGATACCAACACAGTCTGTGCTATCCCATTTTGGCAAGTGCGTAAGGGAGACCCCTTCAGCTTCTGGTGAGAGCTTGTTGTATGGAGAAAGGATATTCATTGGTGTATATCTAAACCCACCCAGTGACTAAGCCATGGTGTTTGGTTTTCCCAAACCAGGAAGAAGTGTTATTGTTCTATTTGATATTAGTAGAAGAGACAAATCCATGCCTAGGAGATATAATTTTTCAGTCCCTTATTCTATGGCTGCACATATTCTAGTATTCGGAGGAGTCTTTGGACAAGGAGAAAGTGTACAAGATTTCAGTCTCACATCAGGGAGTGGTGCGAGACACAACAGTGGTGGTGGGGCATTATCATAGACCATCGGCACATAGTTTAGTGGAACCATAGGGGCACTTGGCACAGCTCCTATAGGCCTTATTGGACCCAGTGATTCTAGTGGATTTGGTGGGTATGGAGGTACATGATGTGTTAGACCTAGTTGATCAGGTAGTAGAGGAAACACCGGAGGGAACCAAGGCTCTGGCTCAAGAGGACAGGGACCCCAACCACCACCTCAAGTATTCCTTGAGATGTCTCTACATTTTCTAGATTACAGGGGCATTGAGGATACTAGGAAACATGTTCACAAGTGTGAACTGCTATGGTGTGCGAAGGGTATCACAACCCCAGAGAGGAAGGCTAGTCAGTTTGTAACCACGTTGCAAGGGCATGCACATAGATGGTATAGGAAGTATGACCCTCATCAAATGGTGGTGGACTACACTGCTTTAAAAAATGCATTCTTGGTAGAGTTCCACATTCCTGAGTTCAAGTAGAAGAGCATTAGTGATTTGAACGATATCCAACAAGGAATGGCAGAGAGTGTGAGGGAGTATGATGCATGTTTTAAAACCCTCTTGTCTAAATTATCATATGATATTCACCCTTCACAACATGCTCAATGGTTTATTGGACATTTGATCACCCATTTTCGAAGGGCCTTATCTCATAAAATGTTTATAGACCCGCACGAAGCATTGGAAGCTTCCATGCGCGCCAAAGCTATTGGTAGTATTTATACTGGCATTAGCCCATTCTTGGAGGCTCAGATTATTGCTATGGCCAAGTAGTGGGAAAAATTATCTGTGAACTCAGCCCATGAGACTCGCAGTGGTTTATGGTGCATAGATTGTGAAACAGAGGGGCGTATTAAGGATAATTTCCCCTGGAGGATGGTACACACTATAAAAGTAGATTGTGAAATTTATCATGGCGACCATGATGCAAGTAGATGTCCCTTACTATAGCATGCAATCAGGAATAATGTATCTTATTATTGCAATATTTGTACTTCTACAACCCATGATACTAAGGACTCTAGGTTCATTGATCAGATCCATGAGGCCATTGATCATGGGGTGCACCAAACTAGCATTGCCAGTGGTTCTAAGGGTGATGATTGCCATTATGAGGAGTGCATAGATGGAGGTGCACGCGGAAGAGGTTTTTGAGGAGGATTCTGTGGTCGAGGTAACCACAGAGGAGGAAGGAGTGAGTTCCTGCGTGAAACATGTTTCAACTATGGATCTATAGAACATTACAAATGTGAATGCCCAGACATGTTGCAGTGCTTGTGGTGCAGGAAGAAGCATGAGTATGAGGAGTGCTCAGAATTATTTGAGCATATGAATCAGCCACACCAGAAGGACAAGGGTGTTGTAATGGTCAGCATTAAGAAGGTAGACATATAGTGGATGCCTCAGGTAACACAGGATGTAGGTTTAGAATCTGTCTTGGTAACAAGGGTAGAAGTTGTGTGCGTAAGAGAGGTACCAAGACATAAGAACCTGGTTTCAAGGGAAGAAGTCATTCATGGAAAATATCCAGACCCTATGCATCAAAAAGAGATGTATCAGGAAACCATGGATGTTATTCGGAGCTTACAAGGGGAAATCTAGTGTCTAAAGGAGAAATCCAGGAGTGAGGAACAAGGAAGGAGGGTCGAGGTGTAAAAGGATGACCTGGATTAGGTCAAAGAGGTGTGTAAAATGCTAAGGTAGGGGAATATCATTCCCTTGCTAGGATCATGGTTGAGAGATAAAGTGACACGTGCCGAGGAAGAGTGCGAGAGGTAGGTCTTGCATGCAAACCTTCCCCCTCACAGCCTTGACTATAATAAGGAGATTACATTGAATGTAGTTGTAGATGGATGGCTCCTCAGTAATATCCTCATTGACACAGGCACAGAGGTTGATGTTCTAACTTTGGATGCATGGCATCAGATGGGAAGACCTATATTACAACCATCTTCAAATGTGTTGTATATGGAAAACAAGACTAAGACAATTCCCATCGGTGTCTTAAAGGATGCAACTATTACTCTCCAGGGAGCCAAGTTTACTGGGGACTTCGAAGTCTCGGTGCTCATCGAGGTAGAAAATTTCCCAACATTACTTGGGTGCCCTTGGTGTTACAAGAACAATTCAAACCTTTGGTTCAACAAAGGGTACATCAGCTTTGAGAACAAGGAGGAATGGGTTATTATACCCCTAGCTGATGGGAAGTCGATGCCCTAAATTGAACCATTGGGAGAAGAAGTTCTAGATAGGATATATGTGCACTCGATCAAAGACCCTGAGAGGATACACCCTACTAACGGGGTTATCCAGATTGAGGATGCTCAGTTAGTAAGTGATACCACTAGCCTGACATGTGAAAATTGGGTATATGGAACTTATGGATTGATGGGACAATAATTGAGAGGGTTAGTGACCAAAGTAACAAAAGTGCACACAGTTCGGTGCCTGGGAGGAAAAGAACAGTCCAGGTATTCAGGAGGATCCTTCCCTAATATCTTTCTACAGGAAATAGAAGATCAATAGAAGGATGAGAAGGAATAGAGGGGAATGTTAAGTTATGTCTTGATCGGCACAGTAGCTTGGTGGTGGACAACCCATCTGGAGAGACTTTTAGAGTGGCGCGAGGTAAGAATTTCTCTCTCTGTCAGATTTTCTAGGAAAAAAGTACCCACCACCATCAAATACTACCATGGGAAGGATCCCACCTCTTTCCATATCTAGAGGTGTGAATAGGTCTAGAGAGAAGGCATAGAAGCTTTGCCACCATCCCTCTTAGTGCACAAGTTTTATTCTACAATACAGGATTGCGCACACGCATGGTACATTCATTCAGAAACATGCCACCAGACAAGGAATTGGAAAGAGCTCGTGCCTGACCTTATTCAAACCTGTGAGTATAGGAGTACAAAACCATCAGTTGATAAGGCCTTACAGGTATCAAGTGCCTTACCATGGGGGATAGTGCTAGGATGGAAGATGGGCTATTGGAACTACTAGGTGAACCAAGATTAGAGGTGCATTTTGAAGAAGTAGAGGAAACAAAAGAGTTATAGCTTGATTGTGCGTGTTTAGAAAAGGAAAAAAGAAAATTGGTGTATGTTATTAATGGAGAGGAATTGGAAAGCCTAGATGTTATCCATTCTATAGGGATGCGCAAGGTAGTAGATAGTGAATATACTCATGTGTGTGCCTACATCAAGCCTTTAAAAATGAAGAAAGTTAACATTGGTTTAGGAGAAGAACCTAAGGAATTTTTTATTAGGGATTAATGGATGGAGAAGGAAGTATCTAAGATCATTAATCTGTTGTGAAAATTTGAGGATTTATTCCCATGCAGGTACCATGAGCTCAAACGTGTTCACCATTCCTTAGGGGAGATGAAGATAAAACTGAAGGATGGTGCGCACCTGGTTAGGAAAAGACCCTATCGGATGAATCCCAATTTGTGTGTGAAGGTCAAGGAGGAGAAAGAAAAAATGATAGTTTCTGGAATCATTGAGGTAGTGGATGAATCGGAGTGGAAAATTCTGATGGTAATCAGTATCAAGAAGGATGGGCTGATTAGGATTTGTGTGGATTATAGGGAATTAAACCTAGTTTGTGTCATTGATCCCTTTCTGACCCCCTTCACTAAAGAAATTTTGGAAGGAGTCACTAGGTGCAAAATCTATTCCTTTACGGATGGAATTTCAGGGTACCACCAAGTCCGGATTGTAAAGGAGGACCAGGAGAAGACAACTTTCACCACCGAGTGGGGAATTTTTACATATACGATCATGCCATTTGGGTTGAAGAATGCGCCAACTGTCTTTTCATACATAGTGGTGAAAGCATTCCAAGACTTCATCCATAAGTTTCTTCAGGTCTATTTGGATGATTGGACAATGTATGGTCTAGTTAAGGACCATTGTGACAACTTGAGATTAATGTTTGAAAGGTGTAGGCAGTTGAGAATATCCCTCAACATTAAGAAGTGTGTTTTTGATACACCCTTTGGGACTTTATTAGGACATATCATATGTAATGAGGGCTTGTTGTAGATCCCGCTAAAGTTGCAGTTATTGTGGGGTTAAGGGAACATACTAGCCAAAGTGCAGTGTGTGGATTTCTTGGGCATACAGGCTATTACAGGAAATTCATGAAAGGGTATGCCAAGATTTCTGCACCTTTAGAAGAGCTACTTAGACATAAAAGTGCCTTCCATTGGGGAGAGTCGTAGTAGAGGGCATTTGATACATTAAAAGATAGACTTATCACCGCACCTATATTACATTTTCCCTCTTAGGACAAGCCCTTCCATGTCTATGTAGATGCTTCAGGGACTGCCATTAGAACAGTGCTTGCACAACCAAGTGAAGGGATTGTTGATCATCCTCTATGTTTTGTAGGTAGGAAGATGACACCAGCAGAGAAAAACTATACCACTACTGAGTGCAAGGCATTGTCAATGATCTACATGCTCTTCAACTTTAGACAGAATCTACTGGCAACACCCTTTGTGTTTTACACTGATCACATGGCATTAAAGTATTTAGTGAACAATCCTATTCTACAAGGGTGCATATGTTGGTGGGTATTGTTGTTTAAAGAGTTTTAATTCACCATTGTAGTGAAGCTCAAAAAAACTAATTGTGGGCCTGATCATCTGTCAAGAATTGATTCAGCGGAGGATGTGAAAAGTATTGAGGAAGTAATTCCAGATGCACAACTATTTAGGTTACAACACACGCCATCAAATTTGGAAGAGATTACAATATTCTTAAAGGAAGGTGTGGCACCAGAAGGAATGAAAACATTAGAAAAGAAGTAGTTGGCCATATGCGTCACACCCTACATGTTAATAAGTGGAGACTTATACAAGTTGGGACGTGATGAAGTTTTGCACAGTTTTGTCTTAGAGCATGAGCTCTCAGCCATCATGGAGGAAGCACACGGAGGAAGTGCGGGTGGGAATCATGGAAGTGATGCCACCATGTACAAGATATTAATGGTAGGATTGTGGTGGGAAACCTTGTATAGGGCTTGTAGAAACTATTGTAAAGTGTGTGACCATTGTCAGTAGATTGGCAAACTAGGAAGGAGAGATGAAATGTCTTTGCACCCTATCCCTAGTGCGGAGCCTTTTGAAAAGTGGGTGATAGACTCTATTTGACCTATTGCACTAGCAACATGTAGGAATGGGTCATGTTATGTCATCACTTGCATGGATTATCTCACAAGGTGGGCAGAGGCAGCCCTAACTAAAGACTGCATGGAAACAATAGCAACAAGGTTCTTGTGGGAGAACATTATCACAAGGTATGGATGCCCATTGAGTTTTACCAGTGATAAGGGTAAACATTTCTTGAATGAGAACATGAGGATCCTATTATCAAATTTTATGGTGGCTCATCACAAAACTATGCCCTATCACCCAGAAGTAAATGGAACCATAGAAGAATTCAATAAAATATTGAGTCATACCTTGACCAAAATTTGTGAATTTGGAAGACAAGATTGGGACAACAAATTATTAGCAGTATTGTAGGGTTACAAAATAATGTATAAAAGGATAAATAAAGCTACACCGTTTCAGTTAGTTTTTGGTGCAGAAGCTATTTTTCTAGTTGAATTTATGTTACTATAAATAAGTCTTCTTGGTGTTTGTAAATAAGGTAGTTTTTCCAGTTAGTTTAGAAGTTTCCTTCATCTTTTCCCTTTTTTGTGTTTCCCTTTCACGTTTTTGTTTTCTTTTGCGCCTTAGGCACCGGTAACCTTATTATTATTTTTGAAAATTTGTGAGTACACAGAGGACCGTGCATTGTTTTAAGTATGGGGAGGAGAAATGTGAAGGAGCGCATGATTAAAGTACCAAGGAAGTTGTGTAGAAAATCCTTGTTGAATGGCCCGGTTGAAAGAGGTATATGAAGAGAAAAGATGGAAGAAGAATGGTTGGTGCCAGGGTAAAGCTACTTGTAGATCCCACATACTAAGGAGGAGAAAGTGCATTTAAAGCAACACAAGGTAGGTGAGAGCAAGAATCAAGATAGAAGAAGTGCCTTCGGCATGGGTTATGCACACGTAAGATTCCCCTGCCATGTTGGATTGGTTGTGCGCTAGAAGGTTGGAGGAGCTTTCGTGCAAGTTGGGCGCGTGAGTGAAAGCATGGATGACGGGATTTGTTTGAAAAATATGCATTAAATGAACAAAGTACGGTGGTAGGTGAATTAGCATTTAATTTTCAAAAAAGAGAAAAACTATAAGTAAAGGGTTAGGGATCTTTCATTTTTACTTTATGAAATAGAGAAAGAAGCGAGTTCTATAAACTAGGGTTTTCAAATTTGATCAAGTGAAGAAAGATCTATGAGATTGAAGCGTAAACAGCCAGTTTTATTTTGTGAACCAGAAGGAAGGGGTTACACGGGCATGAAAATATTTGTGAAGAGGTGTTGTCTTGTGAAGATTTTATCCCAGTTAGAATTTTAAAAACTAGGGCACATGTTCAAGAGAGTTATATCATAGATTTGAGATCAGATGTTGGAAGAAGTAAGACAGAGTAACAGGGAGAGAGTAGGAGTGATAAGAGGACCTTGAAAATGGCACCCATGAAAGCTAAGGGCAAGGCTAAGGCTAAATAACAAGAATCTGAGGTGAACACAAATGAAGAATGGTATGCAGAGATGAAATACCCAAATGGGGTGATGATGGGGAAGGAGTGGGAATCCCACCTAAGAAATTTACCTATAAGTGACTTTAATCATTGCAAAAATAGGATAGAGAAGGTAATGTCACTGGAATTAGTGTGCCCCACTAGTAAATGAACACCAGAGGGCTTGTCGATATACAATGATGACGTTAAGGTCAAAATGTAGAAGGTAGGGCTGTTGCAACTCTATGAGTTTACCTATTTTGGAAAACCAAAGCACCTGTACCAATGGTTAATGTCATAGGTACATGAAGAATACTTCCACTTTACAGGGAGTGAGATACACATTACTCCCCAGCTTATCTCACAATTTATAGGGCTCATATGTGAGTGAGATAGCTTAGAGTATGACCTTGGTGACAAAGAGGCTATTTAGGAGACCATCACCAAATATGCCTACAAGAAGGGGTCAAGGTATTATGAAATTTCAGACATCAAGGACCCCATGATGAAAATGGTCACGCATCTAATGACTAAGCTAAATGGCTAGGAGAGGTGGACCCAGATCAACAAACCCTAGTTACATTTCTGTAGAAAAATTACAAAAGGCACCATATACAACTTATCTGCATACATCGTATAATAAATCGTTAAGTACGCGAAGGGGAGAGGATCCTCTTCAGCAATGTCTTACTCACCATTGTATTTTTGGATACCAGAGTGCCTGACAAGTTTGTATGGGAGTACCCTATCGAGGATCCTTCACCCACGAAGAGGTTCAAGAAGTATGCCTGTGATATAATGACAACACCCCATAAGGCATGACTTGAGAAATGGTATACACACCTAAGGAACACGTTCGAGGTAGAATGGAGAATCCCTGAACAAATCCTAAAATCCACTAAGGGGGAAGATGATTTTTTTTTTTATTAAAATTTCTACCTGGGTAAGTTCAATTTGATAGAAGAATCAATGAGCCCATGGTGCAAGCTTCCCTTCGCGTTCACTGCTCAATACTTCCAGGTGGGAGTAAATATATTTAAGGAATCAAATAAGTTAAATATGGAGTTAGGTAGTCTGGACTGGGAGCATAGGGAGATGAGAAAGATGCTGAATTACCCCAGTGGTAAGTGTGCATATGTAGAGAGGTACATGTCATACGAGATCCAGATGACAAGGCTGATGACACTACCCATTGCTGGAGGATCCATGGCATGCGTGTACCTCTGCATAAGGCCAAAGTTCGAGAAGAGTGCGTATCTAGAGAATGATGTCTCCATACCTAAAGATCCCTTAGGTAAGAAGAGGCCCATGTCCAAGAAAATAGGGAGAGGAGAAGAAGAAGCACCAAGTGTGCAGACTGCTCAGACAGTGAGCATGCCAACTACGAGTGCCAAGCCCAGCACCTACATTCGAAGAAAGAAGTCTCCGGTGAAGGAGAAAATGCCAGAAGTAGAGGTGCCTAGGTAACCCCTCACTAAGGAATATTTGAATGAGGGAGAAGATAAGGCCGAATCCCGTGTTCAAGAGTCACCTCTTAGGAAAAAGCAGAGGGTGGATGAGGAAGTTGACTCGAAGGTGACCAACATCTTGGAGAAGTACTTGGGAGAAAGGGAAGGAGAGAGTGAAGAAGATAACAAGAAATAAGAGGCAAAGAAAGACCATGAGTACATGTCTTTAGCATCTATGACTCGGAAGAAGAGAGTGGAGATGAGAAGCAGGAGTTCATATTCATGTGGTGCAAGGGCACATAGGATGAGGAAGACACCGGAGATGTGGAGAGGAATGAAGAGGTTGGCGGGGAGAAATAGGGAACTATAAGTTTCACAAAGGAGCAGATCACTGAGGTGGCGGAAAGAGAAGCAAAGAAAATGATCAAAGCCCTAGTAGACCAAGAGTTAGAGCTCAGTACGGACATAGTGTTGAAGGAAGGGAGAGAGGAAAACATTGAAAAAGAGCATGACAACTTGGGAGAAGGTCCCGCTGTAACAGTAAGTTTCCCCAAAGGTGCGTGCTCAAGAAAGAGGATTATTGATACGGAGTAGAGGCAAGTAATGGGCTATGTTTATGACACGAAGAAGGTGTTATGTGTGTGATTCCAACGCACTGTACCCATAGAAAGGTTTTTAGCCATGGGGTCTTTTAAAAAGGATGGCACGTACCCTTGAACCAAGAAGATGCTCTCTGGGGAGTTTGAGTCCCACATTGATGAGCCAAACTTTGAAGTCTATTAGGGAGCACTCATAACATTGCCAGAATCTAAGGGTCCCAATCCCTTAGTGAATTCTTAGGAGATCTCAGATGAGAAAGTATGTAATGCACTTAACAAGGTCACGGCCAAGACTGAGGCTAGATTATTCACACGTAACAAAAAAATCAGAGTGTTGGAGGGAAAGTTAGGGAAGAAAGAAGAAGACTGATAGAGAAGACTAAAAACTTAAAACAGGAAGAGTTGATTAGGACACAATTAAGGCATGAGCTGAAGGATGAAAAGACAAAGGTGTAGGAGGTATACAATAAGGTGGAGGCTATTAACACCACCATCATTCTAAAGCACTCAGAACTAGTGCCACCTACACAGAAGTACGCATCCTCTCTAGAGTGATTAAAGGATCTAACGCACGTACTCACTATGGAAAGGCAACCTTTGGCCCTGGAGTCTGCAGAGGAAGTGGTCATGTGCTTGAAGGAGGAGGATAGATTGAAGGTGGTAGTGCTCGTTGTCGAGTATATCCAAGTGCTCATGGGGGTTAAGGTCACTGCCTAATCTACGAAGGTTGCGTATGATACATGTGTAGATAGAGATAAGGTGGCAAGCTTCTTGTTCGCCACACTCAAAACGGAACTAAAAGAGTTCCAAGAAAAGAACAAGGGGAATAGGGCGCAGAGGGAAAAGGTTCTGGCCGAAGTAGAGAGAAAATAAGAGGAAATTGAAACCTTAAGGAGTTTAATTAAGACACGACTCAAGGAACTATACCCTCAAATTACGAGGATGGAAAAGCTTGAGGACCTAGGCAAGGAGATGGTGTAGATCGTGGACACTTTGGGCACCCAGGGAGTTGGCCTAAGTTTTTACGACGTGAGCACCCTGGTGGGTGACCTCTGTCAAAAGGCACAGGGTGAGGTCAAAGTTTGGAATAAGCTAGAGGCAAACTTGCAGAAGGATTTTCCTAGATTTTTGAATTAATGATCCCCCCATTCTTCATTCTTTCCCTAATTCTTTCATTCCTTATTCTTTGTAAAGTGTAAGATTATTCATTGATTCCCTAAGGTAGCATGCATCTTAGTTAAGTAAAGTGTTTCCAAGGACGGAGAATAGGCGTAGTATGGGGTGATGTTGAACCCCTAGAATATTGACCAAGTATGAAGGCACGTAGGTGCACAAGATCCTACTTATGGAATGGCACGCAAGGAAAAAGTGCGCAAGAGAAAGGTTTAAGGAAGCACATAGCACACACAATATGCAAAAGGAGGTTTGGGACTTAGTCGATTTGATCAACCATGGCAGAACACATGAAAAAAATTACTGGTTGTGCATGGATAAGGTGTTAGCCTGGCAACAGGTTGGCCCAGATAGGAGCATGCTTGCAATGGAATCTTCTAGAAGAACATCATGAGATGAAGTGGGAAGCTTAGGCCCGGAGAAGCATGCTCACATGAAGGACCACATTCGGACACTTGGCACCAGATTTGAGGGTGCTGGAAGGTGAGTTAGCAGTCCAGGAAAGTTATAAATACAAGTGCCTATAGAGTAAAAGATATAACGAGTTTAAGACATAGCGAATTGGAGAGAGAGTGAGTTTGAGAGACAACATGGGTGGAGCTCTACAGAATTACTACGAGGACTCTGTTAATGGATAGTTGCATCCAAAAGAGAATGTACTAGGCATGGAGTTGTAATTTTTCTTTTGATAGCTTAGTTACATAAGTCCAGTGAAATGCATGACTGCGGTCTACTTTTCTATGATAATTTGTAATGGTTTAATGAATGTAATGAGGTTACATGATACAATATATACATGAATATCAATGGATCTAATGCAGATTTCTCTCTTATGAGTTCTCTTTCCTTTCATGCTAAGTATGAATGCTTGTATATTTATTTCTATCATAATACATGTTCTAGATTCTGTTAAGCACATGGTCTGAAGCAACTGCAAGGATCTAGAGGCCGTTCTAAGCCCTATGGTTCTTGTATGTCTTAACTTCCCTCCTAAAAACTCTGACACTAATCATAGATGATGTTTCTCACTAAAATCACATAAAAAGAGACTTAGTACCCACGCGTGCCTCGGGTGAGTGCTCATATTTTGCTGGGTGATAGGCCGGTGTGTATGGAGTTCCTTCATTTTGTGATGGGAGTAAAAATGACTACAATAAATGGAGGAGGAGACAAAGCTCCATCAAAATAGGATTTGAATTTTTCCATTGGAAGCGTGAAAAAATGTTGTCTCCTATGTAAATTCTCAGGTTTATGTAGAATTTAAAATTACATGGCCTGGAATATGTTTTAAATCTTTTTTTCATGAAGCCCCCCCATAATAAGGGTTATATGTTTTTTTTATAAAGTATATGTATACTATAGTTTATAAATTTTTATAGACTATATATGTTGTTTTTTATTTACATTATATAAACTATATACCTCTTTTTAAAAAGTGAATATATTTATACATTATAAATTATAATAGGTTAATATAATGTATTAAAATATAACCTCCCTAATATTATACAAAAGAAGAAATTATGGAATTTCACAGTCTGGATATACACAACAAGTTTTTGAATCCATTAAATTTGACGATCAAATGACTATCACGGCAGACCAAACATAAGGCAGTATGACGGTCATTTAGATGTTAAATTTAAGCTAGTAAGTTCCAAGAAACTTTCACTGTGTTAAAATTGATGGTCAAATAACCGTCATGATAGATCAAAAATAAGTCATAATGACGGTCATTTAGACGTCAAATTTAAGATGGCCGGATATTTTTTCTACATTATTTATTTTTCCAAAAATTTGATATTATTTTACGTTCATAGGGCTTTCTTCTTCACTTCTATACGGTCGGTATTTTATATATATATATATATATATATAAGTCTGGGGTATAATGCCAAGCCTTTTATATTTCAGGTTATTATTTTGATCATGGGAGGTTTTTTAATATGCATTGTAATGACATAATTAGTTATGATTAAATAGTTTATGTAGATCTATAAAATTTAGATATGATTCTATTAAAAGTGTTGCTTGTTTTGATAAATATGTATCTAACTCTGTGGTACATTGTATATTATAATGGGGTGTGTTTTATAGGTTCAAGTAAACAATGGTGTTTAGATATTTATGACTTGAAAAAACCCAAATCTTGAATGGAACCAACTACAACATTTAGAAGATCATGGTCAAATAAGAACTTATGGTGAGGAAACTCTGGACAATTTTTTCTGGATCTGAGGTTTCTCCCACTGGTCATCAAGCAACTGTAGACAACATGAATGTATTCTCATAATGAATATAGGAGGCTCTTTCCATGATTCTATACAATATGAACGATGAGTACCTTCTACACATTGGTAATACCAAACATCTGAAATAGGTATGGATGCAACTAGAATCCATGCATGAAGGTATACATTCATCTAAAATTATTAAATTATTTTTAGAATTGCTTACAACTTCTATGAAAGGAGATGAAAAATTATTTAATTTCTTAGCCAAAATTAAAAATATTAAAGCAAAATTAGATGGATGCAATTTTGATTTAACTGGTGAAAAATTAATCTACTTTATTATTTAGTTAAATATACATGAAATATTTAGGAATTTTATTTCTATCTTGAACTCTAAATATCATAATGAAAATGATCTACTTGATTTAAATACCTTGAGTTCACTTTTGATATAGGGAGAGCAAGTGATGATGAACTTTGACTCTAAGGAGAATGCCTCTTCGGAACTTCTTTCTCAGAATTCAAATTTCATACCTCGCAAGCCCTTCTCAAATCAAAAATTTAGATCTAAATCTTCTTTTGTTGATAATTTTTTTTTCTTCTGATCAATTGTGTGTTATATTTAGTGGTAAATGTCTCAAATGTGGTAAATTTGGACATAAAAAAGAAGATTGCAAAACTAAGAAACCTATCCATTAAAAAAAATAAAAAATTCTTATAAATACAATTTAAGGAGAAAGGATAGCTCTAATGATATTCCTAAAACTATTGCATTATATGTTGTGTTGTATTCTTCCTCTAATTTTGAATGGATTATAGATTCAAGTACATAAACTCATATGAATGGTGTTTCAAATTATTTATTTGATGATGTGAAAATCAATGAACGTGTGTATCTTGGTGATAACTCATCTTTAGAAACAATAGAGAAAGGAAAAGTAAAACTTGATAATGGTGTCTTAAATAATGTTTTATTTGTTCCTAAACTTAAAAATAACCTTTTATCATGTTCTCAATTAACTCATGATGGTTTGTCTATTAAAATTTTGAAAGATACTTGGTATATCAAGGATAGTAATGATAATATAATAGCTGAAGGAATTCAAAGAAATGGTCTATATATTTTTGATGATTTCTCTCTTGCATCCTGTTTTGTTTCTCAAAGTTTAAATAATTCAAAACTATGGCATGAAAGATTAGGACATGTTAATTATCAAATTTTATATGAAATGGCTAGATATAATCTTGTGAAAGGTTTTCCTGTGTTTTCTTCTTCTCATGATGCGTGTGAAGGGTGTTTACGTTCAAAACAAAATGCTAAACCCTTTCGCTCACAGCTTGAAGAGAGTTCCTCTTCCCCACTATAACTTATTCATAGTGATGTTAGAGGACCTCTTGAAGTAGATTCATTAAATGGTTTTTTATATGTTGTGACTTTCATTGATGATTTCACCAGGATGATTTGGTCATATTTTCTTAAAAATAAATTTGATGTACTTGGGAAATTTAACGAATTTAAAGCATCTGTTGAAAAATCTTCAAATTATAAAATTAAAAGACTTAGAATAGATAACGAGGGTGAATGTGTTATCAAAGCATTTTATTTTATTATTGATTGTGTTATTAAAAGGGAATTAACTTCTCCTCATTCTCCCCAATCTAATGGTGTTACAAAATTTTAAAATAGGACTATTTTAGATATGGCTTGCATTATGCTTCATTTTGTTGGTCTTCCCAAATTTCTGTGGGTAGAAGCAATGAATACAACACTCTACATTATAAATAGGGCTCCCACCAAATTTATTCATCTTTCAAATCCTTTAGAAAAATGGTCAAATCGAAAACCTGATATTTCTCATCTAAACTTTTTTGGTAGTCCTACTTCTTTATACATTCCTAAAAAGAAAAGAAAGAAACTTGATATGACATCTTTTTCTTGAGTTTTCATTGGATATGGTATTAACACTACATGTCTAAGGATTTACGACCCTATAAAAAGGGAAGTAACTGAAAACTGTAATGTGGTGGTTGTGGAAAAATTATTTTGTTCATCTGATAATGGTAAATATGTTCCTTACTCTATCAATATTTCTAATGATGGTTATGATTCTGATAATAAGAATATAGTAAATGGTCATGATGATGTTTCTTTTGTTGATACTATAGATGATTTTATATTTCCTAATTTCCTAGTTAAGAAACAAAAATGGGCTCAATCCATATTAGAAATTTCTAATCTTATTGATCCTAGGAAAATGCCCATAAGCCATCATACATACCATGTATTAATGACCTTGTATGAATCTGAGCCACAAATATTTGAAGAAGCTTCTCAGGATGAGAAGTGGATCAATGCAATGCAAGCTGAATATAATGCCCTAATTCAAAATCAAACCTGGGAGTTGGTTCCACCTCTAGAGAAAATAAGTATTATAGGGTCTAGGTGGTTATACAAAGTAAAATATAATGCACATGGTAGTATTGAAAAACATAAATCTAGACTTGTTGCTAGATGTTTCACTTAGAAACCTGGTATTGATTATGTTGAGACATTTTTCCCTGTAGCTAAAATGAGTACTGTTAGGACCATATTTGCAATTTCCGCTCAATTTGGGTGGAAAATCCACCAAATGGATGTGAAAAATGCCTTTTTGAATGGTTATTTAATAGAAGAAATTTACATGTCTCAACCTAAAGGATTTGAAGAAAATGGTAAAGAAAACTATGTTTTTAAATTGAAAAAATCCGTGTATGGTTTAAACTAAGCTCCTAGAGCCGGGTATGTGAAAATTAATTCTTTCTTTAAACAGTTAGGATTTGGTAACTGTTCTTCTGAAAATGATCTATCATTGTTTGTATATATGTTGATAATTTGATTATGACTGGTGATAATCTTACTTTAATTTTTAGAATTAAAGAAAAATTGAAATAATACTTCTTGGTATGGTTTTATTTCAAGATAAACATTCTATTGTTGTTTCTCAAGCACAGTATGTAACCAATGTACTAAATTTTTTTAACATGATTGATTGTAAACCAATTTCTACTCCTAGGGAAGTTGGACTAAAAATTGATCCTAAACTTGCATGTGAAAAATTTGATCCTACTTTATATAGGCACTTAGTTGGTAGTTTGATTTATCTAACTATGACTAGACCAGATATTTCCAATGCCGTAGGAATTACTTCTAGGTTTATGCAGGAACCTTATAGAGATCATTTGAATGTTGCAAAAATGATTCTTATATATATTAAAGGCACAATCAATTATGGGTTACATTATATTAAGAATGAAAATGCTAACTTATATGGATTTTGTGATTCTGATCATGTTGGTGATGTATTGGATAGAAAATATACTTCTGATTATGTGTTTAAATTTGGTGTAGGTGTCATTACTTGGTGCAGAAAAAAGAAGCCAACTATTTCTATCTCTTCATAGAAGTGTAATGAAAGCTGCAAAAGAGGTTCTATGGCTAAAGAGGTTGTTCGATGAGATAAAAATGAAGGATCCACACAGTGTTCCTTTTTTCTACGACAACCAAAACACCATAGCTCTTGCACATAATCTAATACAACGTAAGAGGATAAAGCACATTGAGATACATATAAACTTCATCAGTGAGAAGGTGCTAAGTGGTGAGATAGATCTCAAGTTGGTGCTGACTGAAGAGCAGGTTGCTGATATCTTCACAAAGCCCCTGAGTGTGAAAATGTTTTGTCACTTTTGTGAAAATATTGGATTTTTAGAGTTTCCATTGAGGGGGAGTGTGCATGAAAATGTCACCTCCTGATGGAACCTTGTTTTTGAAAAAATACCTTCAAGAATTTGTAAAAGAGCTTCAGAAATGTGTAAAAAGACCTTCGGGCATGTATACCTCCTCGAATTCTTTTTTAAAAAGAAGTCTTGAAAGATCTTAAAGGTGGTATTCAATAAACTCTTTAGTGCTATTGAGTTTACTGGTAAACATCCAATACAAGCATATTATAAGGGAGATCCTTGGTTAAAAAGGCTCATATATGCTTGGGTTCAATAACCTTTTATGAGAACCTATGATAATATGTAAAAATCACAAATCATAGTTAGCCATTGATCATGAGATGATCTTTGGAATTCCAAAACTTTTTATACCAAAAGGTAACTTGAGTTTGATGAAGGTGTTATAATTCCTTCACCCAATATGCTATCCTAAAACCTTTGTTTTTTAAGAATTATAAATCCTATAGTGTACCACAGGTAGGTAATCTATTGGCATATGTTATCCCACTTAACATTAAGGTGGAGTGTTGGAATACAATGATTAAGTGGTTTGGCCAACCCTTAATTAATATGGGTCCATCACTATTATATAGGTTGAATATTTAATAATATGAAATAATTTTCTATTATTAAATATTCATACCTAGGTAATATACATTAGGTAAGTATTTAATAATGTGAATAATTTACATTTCTATTTATTCACCTAGGTATATGTGTCAACCATTTTATGTTGAAAAGGTGGGTTGGGAGACATACCCAATCACCTTATATAAAAAAGAATTTATGTCCTCATTTGATATATTTTTAGGAAATATAAGAAAGGTGTGCAAATAAAGTGATTTGGTTTTACCCTTGGTAAATATGATTTCAAAGGAGGAGGTGATCTTACTAGATATAAAATAAGTTCTCTAAAGTAAAAGGTTATTTTCAAAGCTGTTTTTACCCTATTGGAATTTTCAACTATAAATACTGTGTCACCTATTTCATTTATTTCTTGTAAGTATTTATTTATTTATTTATGTTATAATGTAATGTTTATTTAAATATTTATTGTAACATTATAGAATATGTAAGTTGATTAAATCCTTATTTATTAGAATCCTCAAATTCTAACACAATTTCCTTGTTCCCAAGAATGATCCATCTGCACCATCCACCAACTCATCCATCCCTTCATCCAAACTTCAAAAAAATGACTCCCTAGACAAAGTAATGGACAAACTCACACTAGGGGAGTATCGTCTTCTTACACTCAACACCTTTTTCATTCCTCACCATCTCATTAAACCCGGCTGAAATTCAATGTATCAACCCAATGTAAGGGATGTCATTCCTTTCGGTGCTCCTCATCTTCATACCAACCTCATCTATGGTGGTTTTAACACCCCCTCTTCTCATATCGTTGATCATCCACATGTCAAACCCTATACCGGTGGTTTTGGCTTCCTCCAAAAGCCATCATTCACCCACACCTATCTCCATCATTGTGGATGGAAGGGATTCAACATTGGAAGTTATGAACATGGGACACATGGCCTTATTATTGATCAATGCCGCAAGCCTCATGAAAAGTTTGGGTTAGGCTATCAGGGTCATCCCACTGACCCCATACCACCATCTGAGATGTGCATGGACATGCCTTCTCCATCTTCACTAGCCCATGATTCCATGGATACAAATAAAACTTTTTCTATTTCCTCTAACTTATTTTTAGTCTCCACCACCACCTTGGGACTGATCACTTATCAGTGTTAAAATCAAACTAGGTCCCTTCCCCTCCACCATCTAGAGATGATATAAGAAGACTACCATCGACATTCTTCAGTTTGTTGATGATGATGCCATTCTTTCCAACATGGGGGAAGGTGATTCTTATCTTCATTAGACCTTAGCATCTGACACATCCAATCTTCTCAATGAACCTATAATAAACATACATATCATGACTCTCCAAGAGCCTCAAATTCTCAAAGTGGGTCAATCTCTTGATCCATAGGAGCTTGAGTCTTTCATCACATTATTCTCTTGTCATAGCTATAAATTCACAGGGAAATATTTTGACATATCAGGTCTTGAACCTTCTATCATCGTACACAATATATTCACCCTTCCCAACATAAAACCAGTTAATACAAAGCTTTACTGCATGCACCCTTAAGTTTCCCTCC
This sequence comes from Taxus chinensis, assembly GCA_019776745.2. Classification (NCBI taxonomy): domain Eukaryota; kingdom Viridiplantae; phylum Streptophyta; class Pinopsida; order Cupressales; family Taxaceae; genus Taxus; species Taxus chinensis. Next base: position 969,469,385 of record CM034146.1, on the reverse strand, counting down.
TTGTCAAAGAGTAGTTTCAACCTCTTCTTTCTGCCAATTTCATCATCCCCATTTACTATCTCCAATGGGTTTCTAATATTGTACCTATCACTAAAGTGTCTTGAAAGCTTCATAAAGGATTTGTCTTTTGAGATCTTAATCTCGCTTGCCCTAAAGATGAATTTCCTCTTCCTAACATTGATCAACTTGTGTATCTTACCGCAAGTCATGAGATTATTTCTATTATGGAGGGTTTTTATGGTTATAATCAAATTCTTATCGCACAAGAAGACCAACACAAGACCTCCATCATCACTCCTTGGGGTACCTTTTGCTACCATGTCATAACATTTGGTTTGAAAAATTCCGAAGCTACCTATCAGTAGGCTATGACTTACATTTTTCATGATCTCATCCCCAAAACAATAGAATATTATGTCAATGATCTTTTGGGTAAATCTAAAATTTTCCATGATCATCTTGGCATTCTTGCAATCCTTTTCAAATGCCTCATTCGTTTCTTCCTTTGTCTCAATCCAACCAAGTTTGTATTTGGGGTGTTAACCGGTAAACTCCTTAGCTTTATCGTGTCTATAAGGGGCATTGAAGTTGACCCTAGAAAAATAAAATAAATCATTGAAATGCCTCCTCCTTCTAATCTTAAACAACTTCACAGTCTTCAAGGTTGACTTAAATTGGTTTGTCGATTCATCTCCCAACTTTCAAATCGTTTCCAACCCTTTCATCATCTTCTTCGCCAAGACAAAAAATTCAATTGGGATCATATATGTCAAAATGCCTTTGACGATCTTAAACAATATCTATTATCTTCGCCAGTTCTTACACCTCAACTCGAGGTGGAGTGTAGAAATAAAATAATGTAATTTAGGCATTATTTAGCTCGATCTTATACTACTATTTAGAAGGTTCTCAAGTGAATAAAGTACTAATTAATCCCACATTTTGTGTCATCCTTTTCTTATATTTTATTTCATCATTATGACATATTTTCTTGCACTTATCCATCCATTTCGTAACTTCCCCCATCATTCTAGCATAAAATCAGGGTGCCCCAGCCTGTACTGGGGCACCCCAAGGCACCATTGTCCCACCCTGGGCACCTAGGTCTATGTTTGTCTTTTCCCACTTATTTTTGGGGCCTTTCTAGAAATTATTTATCCTTATCCTTTTCCCAGTCAACCTTGTTGGGATTAATTACAAAATTAAGTGTGAGAGACCTATAAATATAAAGGTATAACACCATAATGAGGGTCCTAGCATCACAAACTACTATCACTCCATCTAGAGTTACATCCACTACATCACTTGCATCCACATAGTGCCATACATCAAAGCTAGGAATATACATCACACACACTACATAGGTAGATTATATTCTATTCCATGCACACATACTATTTACATTTTCTATAGTTAATATTTCTTGCTACTGCACAAAGTGCGAATGGTACAAGAGAACCTAGGGCATGACATGCATGCACTCACAAGAACTACATCCAGTTCTGAAATGTAGCGAAACTCTTAGTGATAAGACCACTAGTTTAGCGGCTAAGGTCATTCTGATCCATTCAATTTGCATTTTTATTTTCCTAGGGTTTGATACTTCCTCTCGTATTGTAGGTCATTATTCACAACATTTGGACCAGTCCAGCGAATCCAAGGTGATAGAAAGATAGAGTATGGGATCAACTTGCGACCATACCAAAATCAAATATGGAGCACTTATAGAGACCAGGGTATCTTGGGGCATCCCAATACCTTCCCCAATGCTTCAGTCAGTTCAGATATTTCAGATCTATTCTTCGCAGGGTTTTAGAGTGATCATCTACACTTCTAGATTCTATTTTTAGACATGCAACAACTTGCAACAACCTCTTTGAATCAGCTAATACACTTCTCTCCCTTCTCTTACACATTGAGGGTTTTATTTCACTTAGAATAATTAATTACACTTATTACATACTACCTTATTTTATTTATATAAAGTTTTAGTCCTAATTAAATTAACATTAATACCCTATACTCATTAGTCTAGGAGCCTTTCAATATTTTTGTTAATCATTTTGTTGAACCCAACATCAAGATTAATCATCTATTGTATTTCCATGTCAAGTTAAGAAACCTCCTCCATTAAAGATATCAGTCACATTACGAAGTCATACATAAAAATCACTACCTAGGGTTAAACTTGTAATTCTAGCATCCACTATAAATCCTACATACATTGACGATTGGAACTTGGATGACCTGTACTATAATGAAGAAACATGTGCTGGTCATACTTCTCTTTCACATCCCATCACTTTTGTTAAGGAAAGTAATCCATATCTTGATCCACTTAGTGTCTCTTGATTAAACCTTCATCCCATATACAATGGGGGGCATAGAAATCACAAATTCCTCCTTCTTCTTTTAGCATAGTCATATAGTAATACATCACACATGTTGTAGCTATCACTAATTTTCATATCCTATAGGAATACCATATCAATTCACACATTTTCACACCATCATTACCTGATGACGCACTCTTGTGCTTTAGTTCACACTAGAATGCCGAGGGATTACCATTACAATGAACCCCACACATGACACTCTAGGTTCTACACATTTAAATTTTATCACATACACTACACATCATGAATAATCCTTTCTATACCTAGTCTACATCCTACATTATCCTATACATACCTCATCTATTGGTAATTTATACATCATCTATGTCATACAAACTACACTATTTGTCATATCATCTGCATCTAGTTTAACATCCCTTTCTTATATTATATATTTCGGCTAGGTCACTTTATACATGGGTCTAGCTTTACATGTCATCACTAAATATTCTATCTAAATCTATCACCAGATCTTCCACACTTGATACACCCTACATTCCTACATTCCATAGTACATCTATCGGTCATACACATTTTGTATGCTACACTATATTCCATTGCATGTGGGTCTAGTTTTCCTTATCATCATTTACATATTCCATTTCTATATACACTTATTATTACATTACACACTTTACATATCCTATATTGCATTTCCCACACTGTGAATTTACATCCCGTATTCATCACTTGGTCATTTATAATACGTTGTCTTCTACGCGCTACACTTACAACCTTACGAAGCAATTTAGTTTCTTGTTCCATAATTGACTTCTGATGGTTTACCAATCAAATGGATCTTACATTCACCAATCTGACATTTTACTCATGTGACATTTCAAGTGTTAGTGACATACACATTAGGTTAAATTATCACCTATCTTATCATCTTGTAGTTGTATACACTTTAGGATAAATCACCACCCCCATTATCATCTTATAGTGGCATACACCTTAGGGTACATCACTTTAGGATAAATCATCACCCATCTTCATCCTTTCATCTTATAGTGATTTATTCTTAGGGCTAAATCATCACTCATAAATTTAACAAGTCGTGGTATACACTTAGGCTATAGGGTCCATGAACATATTTCCATATGTGTCATCCCAATACAATCATTCTATAGTGATGTACACTTAGGACTAAATCATAACTCTTCCATTCTAATAACTCTTGATATATGTTTTTTCTATAGGGTTCATGCACATCTCTTCACATGTCACATTTCATCGCCATTAGATATACACAATCATCACAACACACTAGATACAACCAACACTACTCGACCATTTCATGATGACACAATCTTGTTTACAATTCATTCTTAACTACTCAGGGGGAAAAAAAATTGAACCTCACTACATACACTTCCATCCACTTGGGGGGCACGTTGCTCTTATCATTCCATCTTGCATTCCATTCCATCCATCCACAACATATGGCATTGTCTTGGGGGCATTTATTCTTGCTTGCTAGTGTTTTGCATGCTCACTTTATTACACATGTTAGAATGCTTCCTTTTATGTCATTATCATACACACATGAGCATTCATTCCTTTATTTAATGTGATCACAGGTACAAGAATCTACATGTGACATGGATGCTCACCTTTTACCCTTCCTATACTAGTCGCTAGGGGCATCCACATTCATATTATCCAGGTGAAATTATTTCATTTTGTACTTACCATCTTACACTACTTGTTTATACACACTTTAACATTGGTTATCACTCTAACATGCTAAAGAGCATTCCATGTGCAACACTTGTTTTGGAGGATTACATGTTTCCATGACTACTTAATTGTTTCTACTTGTTTGCCTTATTTTCCATTTTATGCGGGCTTTTCCCATTGTTTGTGTGCACACTTGTATATTGTTTGTAGCCATGATGGCCTTAAGTGTATTTTGACATCATGAGTGATGTACCATGTTTAAAACCCTCTTTTTGCAGTTTGTTTGTTTTCTTGCATGTTTACACTACATTTCTTGGTAGTTTCTACATTGTCTATGTATTTTACACTTTTGTTATTTCATGCACATGTTTTCAGACTAACACGTGTTTTGGTTAGCCAGCCCCTTTTTTGTGTGCCTTGGTATATACTAAGCATTTTCCTTTCCCCTTTAGGGAAGAGTTCTACAAGTCAGAGTGTGGTTAGTCTTCTTTTGGGGCTGTATTCTCCTTTTAGTGACTTTGCATACACCCTTAAAGAGGGGGGTATCATTAAGGGTTTTATTCTAACAAGATGTATTCACACTAGTTCACACATAGTGAGTGAGTTCAAATCAGTCTACAAACTCCATACACAGTGTCCTCTACAGGACATAGTATCGTTTGGAAATTCTAGAGAGTTACAGGTTTAGGGGTTACATTGGGTGTGCCTCTCTACACTACTCCATCTAGTGGCATTGGATCACCCCAAAAAATAGGACAATACATAGATCCCTTCACACATTTTAGCAGAAGCGGTTAAATTTTGGAGGACACAACACATTTCCTCCCTATACTTCTTCAGCTAGGGTGGTGTGAGATCACGCAAAAAACTCGCAATAGTACATGATATCCTTCTACACCCTTTTTATTAACATGGATCAGGTGCACATGTTACATTTACACTTTTTATTCTAGTGTACTTTACATTTTCATACATCACACATTTCTACATACATGGATATTTTACAAAACATTTTAACATACACACATATTTGACTACTTGATCATTTTCTCCTTACAGGTCTAGCTATATGAGAAATAAGCAATGAAATTGGGGGCAACAATAACAATGAGAAAAATGACAATGACAATGCCCACTACAGGAACTTTCCTTTACTAACCATGAAGGTACAGTAAACATAATAGTAGTTACACACATTCCACCCGAGGTTCAATCTCATCACTTTTATGCACATTTTTCATCTTTAGAATCCATGCTCCTCCACTCCTTATTTTTTCATTCGACGCTTTAGTCTAGTCCATCTACACTTCTTTTTCTACACTCTGCTTAGATATTAGGTACATATCTCTATCTACTTTATGTTACTAATTTTTCCACTCACCAACATAAAGTGGGGGAAAAATGTAGTAACAAAATCATCCACTTTAGGCATTATTTAGCCCGATCTTATACTACTATTTAGAAGGTTCTCAAGTGAATAAATTACTAATTTATCCCACCTTTTGGCCATTCTTTTCTTATATTTTATTTCATCATTATCACATATTTTCTTGCACTTATCCATCCATTTCACAATTTCCCCATCATTCTAGCCCCAAATCAAGGGACCCCATCTTGTACTAGGACACTATAGGGCACCCTGGGTGCCCAGTTTATGTTTCTATTTTCCCACTTCTTTTTGGGGTCTTTCTAGCTTATTTTCATCCTTATCCTTTTCCCATTCATCCTTGTCGGGATTAATTATAAAATTAAGCTTGAGATAACTATCAATATAAAGTTATAACACTATAATGAGGGTCCTAACGTCACATACTACTATCACTCCATATAGAGTTGCATCCATTACATAACTTGCATCCACATAGTGTCATGCATCAAGGCTAGGAGATCTAAATCACACACACTACATAGGGGGAGGGATTTTATTCTATTCCATGCACACATATTATTTACATTTTCCATAGTTACTATTGCTCACTACTTCACAAAGTGTAATAGACACAAGAGCACCTAGGACACAACATGCACACACTCACCAAAACTACATCCAGGTTTGAAATGTAGTACAACTCTCAGTTATAAGACCACTAGTTTAGTGGTTGAGGTCAGTCCTACCCATTCATTTTACATTTTTATTTTCCTAGGGTTTGATACTTCCTCTTGTATTACAGGTCATTATTTACCACATTTGGTGCAATCAAGAAAATCCAGCTTGATAGAAAAATAGAGTATCAGATATACTTGTGACCATACCAAACTCAAATCTGAAGCACTTACAGAAACCAGGGCACCTAATCTACAAACTAGGGCACCTCAAGGCATGCCAGTACCTTCCTAGGTGCTCCAGTTAGTTAGGATCTTCCAGGTATGTTCTTCACAAGGTTTTTGAGTGATCTTTTGCACTACCAGATTCTAATTTAGGACATGTGACAACCTCTTCGAATCAGCTAAGTCATTTCTCTCCCTTCTCTTGCACAATTATGGTTTGATTTCACTTATAGTAATTAATTGCACTTATTACATACTACCTTAGTTTATTAATACAACATTTTAGTCCTCTTAAATAGATTAACATTAATACCCTATACTCATTATTCTAGGAGCCTTTTAATTTTTTGTTAATCAGGGAACCCTTTTACCTATACATCTCTGCTACTGATCATGCTCTAGGGGCTATGTTAGCCCATCGTGATGACCAAGGTCATGAGCAGGTTATTTATTACATTAGTCCCACCCTTCACCACTGTGAGACTCACTACACTGAAGATGAAAAGTTGTGTTGCACTCTCTTCTTTGCCACCTCTAAGATTCGACATTATCTTATCAACCACAAGACTTATGTCGTTACTAGCTTCTATATTCTTAAGATGATGCATTCTAAACCATATCAAAACCATCATATCACTTGATGGATCATCATCATGACTGATTTTGACCTCGAGTTCATGTCTCAAAAATATATTAAAGGGCCAAGCTATCACAGACCAATTAAATGAAGCCCCTCTTCCTAGTATGCATCTTCCTCACGAATAGTCTCCAGATGAATCCATAAATGCTTTTAACCTATGAGGAGGATACCCTTAAGATGACCATATTCTTTGGTGGTTCTAAGTGTCAACAACGGAGAGGCACTGACATCATTCTATTCCCCTCTTGGGGGATTCTCCTATTTCCCCTCACAAAAAAACTCAGTTTTTGAGTGCACTAATAATAATGGTAGAGTATGAAGCCCTCATCCTAAGGTCTTGAAATTGCTGCCTTTCTAGGTTTTTCAAATTCTTGACATCTATGGAGATTCTGAGCTTATCGTCTCAAACAAGTTATGGGGTGAGTATCAACGTAAAAATTATACCCTTCAAAACTATAGAGATATCATCATTCTCCTCCTTGAGGCCTTCAAATTTTTACACTATTTAAAATGCTCCTTGATCATCTAATCATTTCAATGATAAGATGCCATCACCTCATAGCTCTTTATCCCATGGACAAAAAAAATAATCCAAACTTTATGTCATCATTCATCGTAGTGATCATCCATTCCATGACCTACCTTGCGTTTAATCTCGTTTAATCCACTTTGTCGGATCTTTGGTATTCCAAAAAAAATTATTACCTATCCAAAATCTATCATTCCTTCGGATCTATCTAAGAATGCTATGAGGTATTTCCTTCAGCAATGCTAAACATTATGTTATCCTTGGCAGCCTATTCTTTTATAAATGTGGATTTGATAGTATTCGTATTTGATGCCTTGAATCTCATGAATCTTCTCGTGCTATCCAAAAGGTCCATGACAATATTTGTGGTGGAAATTTTAGTGGCCTTAGCTATTGTTAAGAGTTTCCTTCATATTGGCTTATTATTGGCCTTCTCTCGATCATGATTGTTGTGAGTATGATAAGAAAGGTGAAAATTTTCAGCAACATTCTAATCATAATTGAATTCCTAGTGAAGCCTTGCAGCTCGACTCAGGATCTTTTTTCCCTTCTCACAATGGGGGTCAATGATCTCATTGGTCTTATCAATCCTTGAATTCTTCATAGCAGCATCCAGGGTTTCATTTTAAGAGACCTATGTGAAATTGAAAGTGGAATATCCCTGGTGAATATCCCTGGGGAACCAGCTTTTGAGAAACAGGATAATTTTCATAGGGTTTGTGTGTGTAAAATTTTCTCTCGAAAAAAATCTTTCATTTTCAGGTCAAAGCGTCAACAACGTTGTTGTCACACAAAAAAAAAATTGCAGTCACATGACAACAATGTTGTAGTCACATAAAAACAAGGGTTATTGTTGTGTGTGACAATAATTTTATTGTGTCGGTGCTACAACAATTTTTCATGACAACAAAATTTTTGCCACATGACATCAAAATTTTTTGTCACATGAAAAAAATTTGTTCTCAGTGTGACTACAAAATTGTTGTTGTGTGATAACAACCTTGTTGTCACATGACAAAAACCTTGATGTAATGTGACTACAGCCTTACTATTTTGTGACTGCAAACTTGTTATCACTTGACGAAAACCTTACTTTCGCATAAATGAAAACTTATTTTCATGTGACAACAACCTTACTGTCGCATGACTACAAACTTTCTGTCATGTGACATAAAATCTCTTATTACACTTCTCTTAATTTCCATGTCATGCATCTGATGGTACTTTGTAAGTTTGTATGGTAATTTATTATGCTTCAGACAATATCTTACTAGTAAATTAGTAGTAAACTACCCGAAAAATTACCTATGTTTATATAGGATTAATTTTCTATAGTAGGCAAAGCCAACCCCTAAAAACATTATACTAGAAAATTTAGGTGAATGGTACACTATCCTACTCTGAAAATTTTTCCAAATTACGAATATTCACCGGTAAAATTTTCCCTGGCAGCATCACTCCAAATGAATATTTCACTAAGTGGGTAGATGAAATTCCCCTCACCTCAACTAAATCCAACCCAATTATTAACTTTATTTACCAACACATCAATTTTTGTTTTTCCATTCCTCAAAAACTCGTCATGGACAATGAAAATTCCTTTAAAAACTTATATCTCAAGAAACTTTATGACTCATTTAATATCCAACTTAGTTTCTCTTATCCATATTATCCTCAAGCTAACGGCCAAACCAAAGCCAATAATGAGACTCTTCGTAACATTATTCCAAAAATTATTGATCAGTCAGGTCGTGGTTGGCACCTTCATCTCCTCTTCACTCTTTGCACTTATAACACTAACATCCGCACTTCCATAGGAGCTACAACATCTTCTCTTGTGTATGTTTTTGAATCCATTCTTCCCCTTGAATTTAATATCCCATCCTTACACATGTTTCTTCGTGACTTCATCTCTAATGAGGATTATCAGCATGAGCATGTACCATAGCTCAAATTGTTAAATGAACCTCACCTCCTCACTCTTGAACACCATCATGTTTATTAAGAATGCATCAAGCGTGATTACAATAAGTACCTCAAAGAGTGTGACTTTAATGTTAGTGACCTCTTCCTTAAATAAAATTATATCATTACTACTCTAGAAAGGGTCCAACATGGAAATTTTTCACCTAATTAGATTTTTCCAAAGATTATCACACATAAGTATGGGTCGGGAGCCTACCATTTGGCCTCCCTTGATGGTAAACTAGAAATAGAACCACTTAACACCTTGCACTTGTGACCATTATATTATTTTCATGTCTACCGGTGAGCACTTAGTCATATCCTTATATCATCCCTCCATCATAACCTTTTCCGTCTATCATTGTAATGATTTATACCTATGTGGTCTATCGTCACTTTCCTATATATGACCTTAAATATGGGCACCACAACTCTACCCAAAGAATTTTTCCTTATGGATATGTTCTCCCTTTTTGGTGAGGACTCCACAATCATTACATCCATCACCCTCTTGTTTACCTCTTGGAACCATGCAAAGGGCTCATGAGTGTTTCATGTATATTGTTGGTTTTCAAATTAGAACTTTAATGAAAACAACAGTCAAGGAACAGAAATTCCCTCCTCTTTAATGGGAGAGGTGCCCTTATTGAAAGAAAATAGAAAAACTATTTAAAACTGTACAAATTTCTACTTTAATGAGGAACTCTAATATCATGAAAGTGTTTTGATGCAAAGATAGATCATCAACACAAAATAATAGAAGAACTAAGGGAGGGAAAAGTTAGAACATAACAACATTCCCAGGAAATATAGATAGCAAAATAGTTCCTTATAAATGTTGAGCAACGATGATATATAGAACATAATCATTCATTTTAAACCACCAAATATTATTTCATAGACACAAAGTTCCAGAAATGACATCCATAAGAATAACAATATTCTTTATGTAATATATTAATGATTCAAAAAATTTATATAGGAAAGAGAGAATAAATATATGTAGATAGAAATAGGAAGGGAAATATTTTATATTGATAGCTTTTAGTTCTTTTACACTTTTAAAAATTATCAGAGTTCCAGCCCCTTAGAATGACTTGGAGAGCCCAATATATAGCTTACAAAGTGATTACATTTAGTAATCATTTCTTTTAACCAAAATATTAATTAAGGAAATACACAATATAAAGTCCTTAATTAAATAATAAGGAGATCCAAGCTAAAACTAGAAGAAGAAAGTCAAGAGCTAGAAGTGGAGACATACGGTTGTGGTTGAGGAGGGCCCACTGTTTTTAGGATCTGGTGCCTGAATCTCTTCAATTCCTCCGCTATCTCCATGCCCCTTGGAATCATTGTGTTGGAAGTAGCATGAGTCCATGTGTCTAGGCATTTCTCCACATCTTTTTCAAACTCAGCATGCTCCAGATATTCCTTATTAGCCTCGGCTATAGCTGAATGGAGAGAACAAATGTCCTTCATTTTCTATTTGGTGATTGAATCTTACTTGAACAAATCTTCCTTGATAAAGGCTTTAAAATGAGCCTTGATTTATTAGAGAGAGAATCATACACCCATGGTTTCATCCTAAACATGGTAGTGGATATCCTTGAAGGAAGATAAAGCACAAGCTTTAAAAGACTCCCCTTTTCGCCATACATTCCTCAATTCCCCTAATGCTTCTTCTAGAACCTTTATTTTCCATTCGATGCTAAAGATCCATTTCTTTGACAATTTATTCTTGACATCATCAAACACATTGTTGGCCAACAGGATCCTATCATTGGTTTGACCCATTAGACAGAGATCTGTGATACATCCACTCTAGACTTTCAATTCCTTATCTATAGCCTTGATTGAGGAAGTGAATTTCTACTACAACTTGATCACCTTATCATGAGTTTTGAAGGCTTCCTAAATGAAGTTTAAACTAGCCACAGTAATATCATTCACCATCCCTTCAACAGAATTCCCATAAGTAGAATACTTGTGGATGTATTTGATGGTTTTGACCTAATCTTGGCTGAGAACCATGGGAGGTGGGAGAGTGGCCAATAAGGTTGGATCCAAAACTTTATCCTTTACCAAGAAGGATCTGATAAAGTTTTAAAGAACTTGGTTGTACTCTTTCAACTACTCCATGGTTTTCTTGCCTTTCTCCACTCATTCAATAACCTTAGTCACGGTTTCCCAAAGGTTATGAACTTCACTCTCAGGTGTGGATTCTCTAATTGGAATTCTAGAAAGCTCCAAGTCAGAGATCAAAAGATCATTGTCCTCTTTATCCACTTTGGGCTTTGTAACCTCTAGGAACTACTTGCCTGGGCATCAGTTACCAACCTCAAAGTAGTCTTCACTTGCTTTGCTGGAGGAGGAGGGGTAGTACCAAGAAGAGCTGCTACAACATAAAAGTCAGGCACTATTAATTGGGAGGAATATTTCCTTTTCTTGTTGTCGACTAGGGGCTACACCCAGGCAAAGGAAGAAGAAGAAAAAGAAGAATCAAGGGACCCAAGTGCAAGTGAACTCATGGCACTCAGAGTATGAGACACTGTTGTCTCCAGTGGGGAAATGAATGTAACCTCAGGAATTTCCTTTGTAGAGTCTGTTAAACTTGTAGGTTCAGTCCTTGGTCCTTCCTTCTCCACTTCAGTAGTGATTTTAGGGGTTTCTTCTGGGTCTTTCATCTCATCATCATCATTCTCACTTAAAAAATAATGTTCTCCAGCCCAATAGGCAATTATGACTGCTCTAGAAGAGTCTCTTCCTCGATTAGTTCTTGTTTGACTTCCTTGACCCTCTTTTGATACACTTTAGTGGAAGAGGGAGTAGACAACTCAGGTTTTTTCATCAAAGAAGGAGTATTTTACTCAAGTACCTCAGTGCTAGGTGTATGTACTTCCTTCCTAGGTGTGGAAGTTTCTCTTGAAGAGGATCTACCCTTGTTCATCCTGAGGTCATGTACTTTTCTGTCAAACCAAATCTTAGTTTTAACAAATACAGGAGTGATCACCTCATCCAAGTCATCTCTTTCCTTCACATACCAATCTAGGGTTTTCAGAGGAGAGTGCTTGATTGATCTTTCATACTCAAAGTATTGAAAATATTCATCATCGTCCTTAAGCACTTCAGGCACCTGGTAGAGGTTGATGTCTATGAACTGTTGTAGGGAAAATCTACCAAAATGCCTCCTTGTGGCTTCAAAATCATTAGCACAATCAACCCAATAATCCTCAATGTCAGGACGGTGATGACAAGTTATCATGAGATTTTGATCAATGTATCTCTTAAGATCAAAGCAAGTCCTAGGCTTAAAGAAATGAACTGTAAGAGGAGCAATATCCCTTTTTATATTTTGGGCATCCAGAGCTGTCTGACACGTTTAATTTCCCAAGGTGATAGGGAAATGAAGACCAGTAATCTTCTTATCTTGACAAGTTCTATGAAGTTCATCCAACTACTTGTACACCTCAACTAAAGCCATTTTATCATTGCAGAACATGGGAAGCTTGAGAGGTGTGCTTTTAAAACAAGCCAGCCTGATGTATGAGAACTTTTGGAGCTAAGTGAAGAAAGCCCCATACTTGGTTATTAAAGCCTTAGCCTCATCATATAACCTTCTAGCAGTGTCACCCTCCAAGAGACTCACAATGTACATGGTGAAGGCATCATTTACCCTTCTGAAATTATGATTACTAACCTTGAGCGTAAACTGAGGGAAATATGCGTAGATAGGCTCATCCTTCTTGTCTTCAATGAAAGTGAATCTGAGCCACTCACGAGATGCTGCCAAGGTGTACATGAGATAGGAATTCATGTAGAACTTCTTGGTTCACTAAACATTTGACAATTGTTCAATCAGGTTTCCACAGATAATCTCGGCCCAATTCAGATTTTGCTTACCCTCGTAGATGGTATTTATGAAAGGGCACATCCAAAAATGGAATTCGTTAGTAGAGGGCATTCCTATAATCTAGGCAAGCAAGGTAATGATATATGATAGTTATTCCTTGAAGTTGACACGGAACAATGCCTTAGAGATCCGGGACGCTACCTTCTTAGGGCACTTTAGCCATGATTTCACTACCCGAGTCTTATATTTCTCACCATCTTGATCAAAAAGAGACTGAGCTTGAAAGAGAGTGAGAACAATGGAGTCTTCTATTTCAGGGATGCATAGGGTAGCGGCAATGGTGGTAGCATCTAATTTTGCAATCAACTCGCCATGCACATTGACAACCTCCTTGGTGTCTAGATTGAAACTAGCCCCACAGGTGAGCACAATGTCATCACATTACACAGAGAGAGGAAAACCAACAATGTACATGATTCCACTATCATTTATCATTTGAGCCATGGGAGAAGGGTTGTTGCATGCTAATCTACCCTAGAAATCATTGAAATCCAAATTCCGAACTTCTCTATCTCTAATATCAGGCACAAAAGTCTCTAAAGGAGATAAATGCTCGTTCCCTTTAAATTTGATCTTCATTTTGATAGTGAATAGAGGAATGGCTTTCAAAGAACAGACTCAAAACAATTATTTCAAGGAGATATAGCAAGGTGGAAAAATGACTCAATTTTACAAAAATGCGAGCAAGATATAATGAGAAGGTAATGTGACAAGTGCATAGACGGTTACCCCTTTGAATTGTTGTTTAGGAGAGAGAAGATCATAAATGCATATTAAATATACCTTGCGTTGACTCAAAAAGGTGAAATGTGGGAAAAGTAGGAAAAATGGCTCAGGCAGTCCAGGGAACATTGGGACATGAGGGACGTGAAAAGCCGATTCGGCCGATGTGGGAAATGCGGGCCAATAGAGCACGGGCATTCCGAGGGACACAAAAATGTGAAGGATGTGAAGATCCGATTTAGGATATGTGGGCCAAGAGAGCACGGGCAGTCTGAGGGACACAAAAATGTGAAGGACATGAAGAGATGATTCGGTTGATGTAGGCGATGTGGGGAATCGGTGAACAGGAGGCCCATGCGTACTTGGGATAGATGGGTTGAAAAAGTCTAAAAAAGCTGACAGATAAGGACTTGTGAGGAAAAAGGCCAATCAACGAACAAGAGGCCCACCAAGTACTTGGGACATGAGGGAAAAACATGTCCGAAAGACCTGCAAGTTACTAAAATGGCCCCAAGAAACGAAATTTTCACCATCTCTTCATTTTCTTACTTCACTAAAACACTACTAAAGGGTGTCAACTAAAATTTTTCAAATTTTTGACTTTCAACAAAGAGGAATTTTGAGGGGAACAACATACGTTCATTATTTTATGCTAAGTGGTCTACCTAGCTAATCCCAGCTCTTCCCCATGTTAAAATTGAATTTCATGGATACTCTAATCAAAAATCAAAGTTATAAAAAAAAAATCTCCTCCCTCAAAGGACAACTGTTCATGTAAAAAAAAAAAACAATACTAAAAATTAAAAGAAATAGACTGATCCCTTGAAAGACATCTATCATGTATCTACATGTGTATAAAGTAGAACATACTCTCTAAGGATGGATAATATTTTGTATCAAATGCTTCCCACATTGATCAACTTTCTTCTACCAAACGTCCCACATTGATCAGTTTTATCTTTCCCCTTCCCAAAATTAAGGCATTGACTTAGGTAACACCACTTATGGAGAACCCTCTTTCCACATACAAGTTACATCACAAATCCCTTTATAATGTCTATATTAGGTTTATGAGTTCATTCCATTTAATTTTCTATATGATTTTTGGAATAACTAACTATTATTGGTTATATGATAACTCTTGTTTTGGTTGCATGTGCATTATGTTACCTAGAACCCCTCTTGTTTACCTCTAATGCAATTAAGGCCTCCTTTCCTCACATTTTCCTCGATATGGCGTAGTGTCATTCATACCCATGGGTCATTAAGTTGCATTTTATTCTAAACCTTTCCACATCTATATTTTATCTCTCCTTTTTTTTTGTTACAAGCACATCTTTCTTTACATAAATCCCCTTTATGCGACCCATCTATGATATCACATCAAATTTCCTACCTTTACCTATGCCTATCACTCATCATATCTATTTTTAAATAATTTTTTCTCAACATAAAATACTATCCATGCATATACATTCATCATCATAAAAAAATCCAAAGTAAACATGTAATCATCACCATCATTAATATAAAACATATCCTCATAATAATATTCATCAAAAATCATCATCAAATAAAACATGTCATCCTTTACTTTTACCATCATCATCTAATATAAGTAAAACATCCAATCACATCATCATGAATTAAATAATCAACATTGCACAATATATGCATGATAAACCATGAAAAAATCATATATCAAATATTTCACTAAAATGAATTGTATCAATACATAGTAAACCTCTAAGGGTCCTCTCTCAAAGTGGAGATGTTAGTAAAACCAATAAATTTCACATAATAAATCCTAAACTCTTTCCCCTGTGAGACAAGTCCCTCAGTTTTTCTGTCGGCCTCATCACCTTCACCATGGCCCTCTCCTCAATGTAGTTGGGCCACACTCATTTTTCTCCCATATGGCCCAGCTCCACCTGTTGCTCACCTCTGTAGATGCTCCTAATATATAGTATTCACGACAGATTGTTGATCACAATCCCCTCATAATACTTAGCCTCTATGGCAAAGGTTTTGTATTGATCCATAGCAATCATGCCAAGAGGTGCCATCTCTCCTCCTCCCTGTGATGTTTCTTGTACACCACCCATAGCCTTGATAGCTATAATGGTAGAAATATATCCAAAACACATCCTATAAGCCTCCCTCTGTCTACAGTACTGGTCCCTATCCTTGGTGACTCGATCCCTCTGCTGTGTAAGTACATCCCTTTTGTAATAACCACTTTTTTCACTTCAATTCTGGGTAAAAAAAAATTAATTTCTGAAATTAAACATTTTCCATCAATTATTTAAATGTACAACCAACATTTAAATCCAACGTAATATCATTATAATTATTTAGATAATAAATCAATAAAGCATGTGCAAGATTATGGTTCTACTAAATCCTACTCGATTCCCCATAGAAACTCTTTCGAGTTAGTACACAAATTATACCAGTAGTTCCCTTCCCGTAGTTCATTTACAAGTTTTGTTTCAAGTGTATACCAGGATTTCAATCAATAAAATCCCATCTGAAATCACAAACTTATGCTAGAAATAGGCACATCCTGACAATGTAATACCATATACTACTTCGGCTGAAGTTTTAAAGTCATGTATACCATGCTCAGTTTCAGGATGACACATTCGTCAATAGAAACATGTCCCATCACCATATCACTTGATCCATTTATCTGAATTGAATTACTTTTCTTTCACCTTATCACTTAATTTTTATTATCTTGAATAGGATTAGACAGTGGTGTTAAAAATATTTAAGGTCTCGTATAAGGTACAAATCTATATTAACTTGCATGAAGACATACCACTATGTCATCTTAGGATGCCTATGGAAAATTAAATGTCTCCTTAATTATTTGCATCATTACTATACCACTTCACTTCCCATATCCGTCATAAGTTGGTATTAGGGTACGTATCAAAGAGGTTCAATCAACATTTTTAAATCTAACAAAGCTTGTTCTTAAAAACATTACAATTATCACCATTTGAGGGAATTGATGAGATAACTTCGTATAGTTGCTAAGTAGCACTATCCAATTAATGACCATCATCATTAAAGAGATAAGAATACATAGCAGCCATAACAATTTGGCCTACCGAGTTCCTTAAATTGGAACATTGTAACTTAATTGTTTCAAGGTAATTAATTAAATCACAATAGATTACTCTAGATCTCAGGATACTTTCACCATGAAAGAATCATACCTAAGGTCCTATCTCAAGATAACCCAATAAGTCAAATGTAGTTCACCTTCCTTTCTATTTCCTAGTTGTAAATGTAAATTTACTTATTGTAATAACTTTTCCAGCCAAGCTTGGTCTATTTAATCAAACATAGTAAAAATTCCCAAGAATTTCTTTTATTTGTACTACATAACTGTCTAAGTAAAATAACAACTATTTTATTTTACCATTTGTGAGTAACCATAATACATTTATTCATATTATGTCATCTAATATGTCATAATCATTCACTCACTAACACAACATACTACTCGACATATGATCCATACATCCATTTCAGTAATTAGAACACCCTTATTCTTCCTAATTGAGCCCATTTTGTCTGCATATTATTGTTACCCTTAACTTGGGCCTTACTCTGGTTTACCCTGGGATACAACCTTTTAACCCTTATAATACATTATATAAATTTAGTTGTGAGCAAGCTACCCATATCATGGACTATTTAATGAATTTACCCATGTTTTATTTTATATTGCAAAGGACGAGTCTTGATAGCACTTAAAAATTCCTAATGCATTCATCACTAGACCATTATATGGTAATTTTTGTTATGTTAGGTTGCTTACACTACATAGGTTTACTTTATACAACACAAGATAACTATCAACATTCCCAAATAGTTCCCATTTCCAATTTGTAGGATACTTCAGTTATTTAAGAATATTATAATACCATGCTTATTCATAGCCAAAAAGGAGTCTATAACAAAGTCAACGTATACTAAGCCCATAGCCCCTCATTCATAACAAGGATATCTTCTAGAATTCTTTATCCTAACCATTAATTATAGTACCATTGTCAAAATAACAACACATTATTCCAGCTATATTTTATAATCTCATGCTATCCAAGGTGATCAATTATGAATCGATTTTACACTTCTATTCAATAAATTCTTTGTTCACAATCAATAATAGAATCTTGTGAAGAACAATACAAATTAAACATTTTTTGGATATTCAAACACAATCTCAAGTACCAAATCAATGAGAACAACTTTTATGGATAAAATCATCAATTCAATTTTATCAACCAAATGTTAATCGTTCTTACATCAGCCTTAGAAAATTTCCCACACACACACACAGATATATATATATATATATATATATATATATATATCACTTTCGTCCAGTATAAATGTATATATTTCATTTTGCATGATTCAGTATAAAAGTAATTATTATCAGATGAATCTTTCACTTTGCTATACATGTTAACACATTCTTTCCATTCATAAAAATAGACACAAATGATCAATGATTACAAAATTCTTCCTTCCTTTTATTCACATAATTCCTGCAGTTGTGTTAGTACATCACTTGTTATCTCTTGCACACATTTTTGAAGGAACTCCAGAGTCTCTAGAAAATTAGAATTGCCTTCCTCCTCGAGGCATCCCAACATTTGCAGAGTAATAGAACAATACCTTCACATATTTATAAAGCCTCCTCCCATATTCCCTTCATATTAACAGATTTTACATACTCTGCAATGTAAAATACACACACCATAATAAAATAAAAGTCGGTTTTATTATCTCCTAATGTCGTCGTTAGTTTCCTTACCAGACTTTGCTCACACTGTAGCATATCAAGCTAAGAGAGTATATGAAAAACATTACCAATAGTCTTATAATGTATTCCTTTGGACAATTTAACAAGGAATCATCATTAAATCCTTACAAAAAATTGAGATTCTAATGACAATTACAAGAATCGTTGGTCACAATGATCAAGAAATATATATATTAGAGGATAATTCAAAACAAATAGTCTAATTAATTTCTCTTCGATCAAGATTACAGTTGTTTGAGCATCTTAGGATCCCTCTCTCTCCCAATATATTTCTTCCTAAAAGTCAATGGTGAAGATGTGCTAATTCTCTTGTTTTAATACATTTATTACAGATTTCATTTTAGCCTAATTGTCCTTTCAAATTATTGTCGCTATAGTAGATAGTCCTCTCATATCTACTTCATCTACCCTATGCGGATTTTTATTTCACGTTGGATTTAAGTTCCAAATCTGTCATTAAGATAGTTCAACAATCGAGAAATTCTATGCCAATTATTATCATTCAACTTAAGTTGTTTGCCTTGGCTGATCATGTTCACACTTACAAGTTTCTCCCAACATCATTCTAGTTTCATGTGTCACGATGGACTTTTAGAATATTATCTAACTTATTGCCAAACCTAAAGCATAGTTTGGTCTAGTTCATTATCCACGGTACATCATTCTCACATTCAGTTTATTTTGTTAATAATAATCAGAATTCAGTAAGTGTAAGGACTCAATAAGTCCAAGAGTTGCAACCATTAACTCTGATAGTAAAATGTAACAACCACTTTTTTCACTTCAATTCTGGGTGTTTTTTTTTAATTTCCCAAATTAAATATTTGCCATAAATTATTTAAATGTAAAACCAACATTTAAATCCAATGTAATATTATTACAATTTTTCAGATAACAAATCAATAAAGCATGTGCAATATTATGGGTTAACTAGATCCTACTCGATCCTCCATAGAAACTCTTTCGAGTCAGTACACAAAGTATACTAGTAGTTCCCTTCTCGGAATTGATTTACAAGTTTTTTTCATAGTGTCTGTCAGGATTTAAATCAATTAAATCCCATCCAGCATCACACACTTATGCTAGAACTAGGTGCATCCTAACAATTTACTACCATACACTACTTTGGCCAAAGTTTCAGAGTCATGTATGTCATGATTAGTTTCATGACGAAACATTCATCGATAGAAATATGGCCCATCACCATATCACTTAATCCATTTATCAGAATTGAATTACTTATCTTTCACCTTATCACATATTTTTTGTTATCTTTATTATGATCAGACAGTGGTGTTATAAATAGTTAGAAGTCTCGTACAAGGAACAATTCCATATTAACCTACATGAAGATGTACCACTATGTAATATTTGGATGCCTATGGGAAAGTAAATGTCTCCATAATGATTTTTATCATTACCAGACCACTTCCCTTCCCATATCCATCATAAGTTAGCATTGGGCTACGTATCCATGAGGTTCAATCTGCCTTTGTAACTCTAATAAAGATTTTTCTTAAATGTTATATGATTGTCACCATTTAAGGGACTTGAAGAGACAACTCAATATAGCTGCTAAACAATAATATCTAATTAACAAAAAATTTCATTAAATGGATACGACTATGTAGCGGCCATAGTGAATTCTCCCACTGAGTTCCTTAAATTGGAACATTATAACTTAATTGTTTTAAGGTAATTAATTAAATCATGAAAAATTACCCTAGATATCACGATACTTTCACCATGAATGAATCATACCTAAGGTCCTATCTCAAGATAACCCAGTAAGTCAAATCTAGTTCACCTTCCTTTCTACTACCTAGTTGCAGATGTAAATTTACTTACTGCAATAACTTTTCCAACCAAGGTTGGTCTATTTATAAACATAGTAAAAATCCCAAGGATTTATTTTATTTTTACTAAATAACTATCTGAGTAAAATAACAACTATTTTGTTTTCTCTTTTGTCAGTAACCATAACATATTTATTCATATTCTGTCACCTAATGTGTAATAATCATTCACTCACCAATACAACATATTACAAAACATATGATCCATGCATCCATTTCAATAATTAGAGCACCCTTATTCTTCCTAATTGAGCCCATTTGGTTTGCATATTCTTGTTACCGTTAACTTGTGCCTTGCTTTGGTTTACCCCAGGATATAACCTTTTAACCCTTATAATACATTATATAAATTGAGTAGTGATAAAATTACTCATATCATGATCTACTTAATGAATTTACCCTTGTTTTTCATATTTCATATTGCAAAGGATGAGTCTTCATACCACTTAAATATTCCTAACTCATTCATCACTAGACCATTATATGATAATTGTTGTTTTGTCAGGTATCTTACACTACCTAAGTTTACTTTATACAACACAAGATAACTAACAACATTCCCAAATAGTTCCCATTTCCAATTTGTAGGATACTTCAGTTATTTAAAAATCTTATAATACCACATTTATTCATAGCTGAAAAGGAGTCTATAATAGAGTCAATGTATACCAGGCCCATAGCCCCTCATTCATAACAAGGATATCTTATAACATTCTTTATCCTAATTGTAGACACAAAAATTGGGTCATACTTCCATTAAAACCCTGTTCATTAAATTAACCATATCCTACCCATTCATATCCCCTAGTGCACATGTTAATTGAATTAATTATCTTAATTAAATTAATTAATATCCTCACTTAGCCACCTCACTCAAATTACCCACTCAAACATCAATAATGACCTAAGACCAAGTCTAAGATTATCCTAACCAACTAGGACTTACTCTATACCTAAAATTAACTCTTATTAACAAACCTAAAGGAATCTTACTCATCCTTCCGTGATCTATCACTCAATACTCAGATGAATATTGGAGACCACACCAAAAATAACAACAATCAGGCTATTTTTGACCAACCTAGATATTCCCAAATTAACCGACACCAGTTATATCTCAAGTTACGCCGGTCACCTAACCATCACGAGTTAGGTTAAATACATTTCCAAAATCCTTTTCCTAGGTTGGTGATTTGATTCAGGATCTCGTAAGAACAAAGACTTGGAGCACTCAAAATTTATGAAGCACTCAGGAAATGGAAAATGTATGGAAGCACTAACAAAAACCATTGGCATTCATCATCTTCTTCATGATCACCGATTCACATAGAGAAGCACGCAGGTTTGAACTACTATGACAATAACACAAAATATATTCTCTCAATATCTCTACCATCACTTTCCTCATCACCTGCATTCTCCAAACCTAATCTTCAGTAAGTACCTAACATCTCTTCATTTATTTTTATTTTATTCTAATAATATTGATTATTCAGCTAAGTGATTTATCTTTCTCCACATTTGTATAATCCCCTCCTCCTTCCAACCTATCACCCTACCATACTCGACCATTTCACCTAGTTTTATCCTCTTTTAATCATCTTTGAGCCTCCAAGGCCATTTTACGACCTTACCCTCACCATTTCCAACCTCTCTACAATCACAAAGATTTTGAGAAACAAGTTTTAAGTCCTTTTTTCTAGTTGGCCATATTGACACTGGTTATTGTGCCTGGTAATATATTTCAAACCAGCGAACTAATATCCACTTCCCAAAAACTAAGAAAACTTTATGATCTTACCTAGAGCCTTTACTAGACCTACAATGTAACACCACCCAATCAACTAACCCATTTTGACCTCAATCACCTTTTATCTGATCTTTCTTATTGTTTTGTGAAAGATACCTAAATCGTTTCAATTTCAATAGGATATTTACTTCATGTATTATTTGAATAACATTAATATTGTTATATAAAAGTGGATTGATAGTCTGTTCAGGAAGCATCATACTTCCTGGATCTAGATCCCACTAGGAAATCCACTCATTGTCTTGTTTAACTCTATCTGGTGGTATTGTTTTGTATTTACATGTATTTTCTCCTAGCCAAAATGGAGTTCTTGCATAAAATTCAATAAGGAAATTAGTTTGTGCACATAACCTTCAACTAACATCACAAACATGTATTCCTTCTTAGCCTTTAACCCTTATCTATTTCATTAATTTGTTAAGAATCTGGTGAATCATTTTGGCATCCTTGCTAGGACCCATCTGACGTTCCTTGCATTTATTCATTCTTAGGGAACTGTTGTATGTTTTTTTCTTTTTAAAAGGAAGTTAAAATTAAAATCTCTCCCTGGAAATATTCTCTTTCTTCTATTTGTCTCAGTGAAATTTTTATTTCGAGACTAAAAATAATCGTTCTTTTTCTTCTTGCATTTGCATTACTGAAATTCATTCTCTTTCTTATTGACTCTTTGTTTACATTTAAATTCACATTTCAATTTTGGTTCTAAAATACTTGCATTTAATACTTCTATGCTTGCATTTTTAGCTCACATTAAAACTGAGGGCAACCTATATGCTAGAATTCAAGCCCAGTTGATGGTTGACATAATTTAATTGTATAACACTTTCTCTTCTCTCTCTTTGCCAAACTGCACAAATATAAATTTAAACATCTTATTAAACAACACCTTACCTAGAAGAAGTTTTCAACGATCACACGATTAGAGGATTGACAATGGGAGCCTAGCTGGTTTCTATGTCTAGTCATTAACTCAGAGAAAGGACCACCCCCACCAAAACATAACCTGAAACAACCCTTATATCTTTCCTCTTCATAAGACACATTTCCAACCAAAAACCTTTGTTCTATTCACAAGTCCAGACTTAAATAGCATAATATAAAACATAAAATTCACTTATAGGATTTCATTTTTTTCTTAGCTTTTCCTTGAGTTGTGTTTTGATTTGTGAGGCCACATTTATTATTTTATTCTTCCTTTCACACTCTACTATCATAATTGGTGTATTCTAATTGTTTCTGAGTGTGGTAGGGTCCATTACTATCATACTCAGACTTCTGGGCTGATATTCCATCTAACTTAATTTACAAAATCAAATTTTCTTCATCTTTTCCAATTTCACAATGACCAACATCGTCCAGTGACCATCATTGTTTTACCTAATCATTGTGAGTTTCTAGCTTTTTTGGTCATTTTACCAAAAACAACACTCATCACATCTTCTATTCTTATTTAAGTTCTTAGAACATCATCATACCCCCCAGAATTTTAAAATCATAGTCAAATACTTTACTTTATTTTCATCAGTTTTTTACCTCATTTATAAAAATTTTGATATCCCACAGTAACCAGTATCAGTCACCTTATCACCGTCATTGGTTACCCTAACCATCGCCGGTTCTTGTGTTTTAACTTTTAATTAAAAATGACCAGTTTCATCTCCCAGAATCTATTTTTTCTCCATTTTTGGTTTTTTTGTGTCATTTATAGATAAAAGATTACAAGGTTTTCACTAACTCACATGGTTTTGACTCGTAGCCAAGATAATTTCCTTGTGTTTCACACTAACCTTCAGCCACTTCCACCTAGCCCATCACTGCCTTCAATCCTATCACCTATGGATCCAACTCATCCCATTACCATTAGTGCCAGTGACGAGGAGTTCACAAGACTCCTTGACTAAAATCTCATTTCCCTACAACACTATCTCACCCACTCATCTACCCGGGACTCATCGGGATAGTTGGTAAATGACATGTTCGTGTCTATCCCTCCTACCCTCACCCCCATTACTATCATCCACCTTACCACCTATGGTGTCTCAATAGGATACCACATCCTCTATAACTACTACACTTATAACATCTGTTACACCTGTGGTGTCAACTATTCCTTTGTCAATCACCTTGAGCATAAACCCATTTGCACCTTTTACCTCATGTATCAGTTACATCACAACCACCCATGGTGTTGGAAACCCATACCCCACTCCAAAGCCTCACCCTTTTCATTTTGCAATCCCTACCCCCAATCACCAAAAGATTCGTTACAACTACCCCACCTACTTATACATATCACCAATAACCCCCCAATCTCGTCTATCACCTATCCAGGATACCTTCCACCTGCATCTATTCCCCCTTCACATTTATGATACTCAGCACCACCATATACTAGGATGTCATCCACATCATACATTCATCATCAACCTCCTTAACTTCATGGGTGCCCAATCATCACAACCCACCAACGACCTTATTAAAATGATGATGGAAAGGATGCAAACATTAGAAGCATTAGTTTATGGCTCTTGTAACTCCTTAACCTACGATGAAATATCTAATGAGCCCATCCATCAGTCTATTCCCATTCACCCATACCTTGCACATTGGGAAATGCCCAAATTTAACCAGTTCAATAGTAAAGAAGACCCACAGCAACACTTGCGGTCTTTCAAACATGGGTGTTATCTAATTTCCCATGACAATGCTTTACTCCTACAGACATACCCCATGTCCTTAATGGGACCCATGTTAGACTGATATAGTGGTTTACCTCGAGAATCCATTTACTCATTTAATCAAGTGGCTCAAGCCTTCTTTGACCATTTTTTAATCAATATCATCAATAAGGTCACTATGACAGACTTGTACTCAACTTGCCAATATGATGACAAGTCTATTGCCAATTTTTTTACTCGTTGGCAGAGCCTCATCAACTAGCTAACATTCCAATTGCCTTAAACCAAGCTTATAGAGTTTTTCACTAGAGCTTGTGCCAAGCACATCTCACCAAATATGCAAGTACAAACCTTCCATACCTTTGATGAAGCATTTACCATGGCACGAAAACTAGAAATTTTTGCCATTGAATAGAAGAAAATTCAATTGTGTAAAAAAAATGCCACATTTAAATCAAATGATGTTTCTTCCTCTTCAAAACCCCAAAAAAATTATTCAAAAGTAAAAGGATCTACTAACACGGTAGTTTTAAAGGCTGGCCCATCTCACCCCTCTAATCAATCAAAACCTACCTCCAACCTTTCTCCTGTTCAAAATTTTCAGTTTATATGCGAGCAACGAAAATTATCTCCAATCGGGGAGCCTTATTCTTCATTATTGGAAAAACTTATTATGTCTAGAGATATTGCTCTTCCACCCATAAAACCACATATTGGTTTTGACCCCATTTATCCTATGTCAGCATGGTACAAGGAACATGACTATTGTAACTATCATTGCATAAAAAGCCATAGCGATGGTAATTGTATAACCTTCAAGAACATTATTCAAGAAATATTAGATAATGGAGATATCATTCTAGACAACCTGAACGCACCTGCCAATCAAAATTTGCATATCTTCAATAAGTCATTCCCTAACCATACCCTATCATCAAACCAAACTGTTAAACCTTCAACTAATGATAGTAATGTCCACGAGGTCCATTCCGTGTTTGACACCATACCGACCCTTCCAAAATTTCCTCTACTCCTCTGTGGGTGAAGGAGTAGAGGAAGTAGGCTCCTCCATGGGTAGAGGAGATCGTGCTAGAATCTTCCCCTTCACCTCCCCCTTCACCCATGAAGGAGTCCACAATTTCTATGAATGTGGGTTCACCATTTACCTTGTAACCTAACAAATAACCAATGATAATAAATATCCTACCCACGGGAGAGTCATCTTCACTTTCTTCTCCACTAAAAGAGGAAACTATCTCATCCCAGCTGTCATCTCCCCTACCGATAGGGGATATTTTAGGTGTTCCTATTGGGGACAATTCCCCATTAGCATTCTAGGATCCTGTTGATCTTCTCTCGGTGCTCTTACGCATAAATTCTGAAGCCAACCAATTTCCTGTCTCACAGACATGTTTTACATGGATTGCTACTAAGCCAATGTCATCTTCCCTTACAACAATGTTGTTTTCATGCCTGGTTGACATCTTCTATTACGTTGTGTTATCCCGTAAAATTGGCAAGCGCAATTTTACAGATAACTCTACCAAAATTTTGTTTCGGTCCCTCGTCAGGGACTCCTTACATTCAGAACATTGCAAAATCCCCTCCCCAGAAATCTAGTTTTCCAAACTTAGCCATTTTTGGTCTTTTTTAGGTTGGGTGCACCTAATATCTATGCAACATGTAGTGTTCATGCGCCCCCTTTAAATCCTTTGGCGCACGGTTTGAGGTGTCGACACACATCTTGGTGCACCTCACCATGTTGCACCTTTCTTGCATGCACCAAGGCGCATGTACCTTCATGTCAACAATAATTTTGTTGCGCCGCATTTTGGTGTGCCAAGGGTGCACATATTTCCATGTTGACAACACTTTTGGTGCACCAAACGTGCACATAACTTCATGTTGATAGGTGTTTTGGTGCGCCAAAGGGCGCATGCTTTCCGTTGTTGACAAGCGTTTTGGTGCGCCACTTCAAAAAGTGGTTGGCATTTATTACGCCTTTACCTATATATAGGCGCATCCGTCATGTCACTTTCACCAGTCAGAAAACATGTGATTGATCTTTTTCCTCTACACCTGTCAGCATGCATGTCATCTTCGTGTCACTTTTGTGGACCCAGTTTCACCTCTCACATTTTATAATCCTAGTATGTGGTCCTTATTGCTCTCATATTTTATGTTTTGTTTCTTGGCTGTTCATTTGTGGGGTTGGATTGTATGATTTTTGAAGCCATGAAACCCTCCTTTGTTGTTTTACTACCCTGGTTATCTCTCCCCTGCTCTCCTTCCTCTTCCCAGATCTGCTGGTAGAGAGAGAGGTTTTTCCTCAAGAACACTTGGATCTTTTTTCCCCCCCTTCTCTATCCAAGGAACCTTGTAAAAGAAACTTAACACCTATCCAAACCCCATGGAGAAAGAGGACGCTTAAAAATTGATAAAAACTGTGTTTTTTCCTTTGGCGCATCTGCCACCCTTGCAACATAAAAAAATAGTCGAGCCAATGGCGCACTTTCCTCGCTTACAACACCCGCTTTCCCTATGCCCTTTTGGCACACCAAACTTGTATGCAACATTGCAAAAACTTTCGCCATTGGCACACCTTGCATCCATGCAAAATCAACTTTATTTGTGCAAAGTATAAACTGTTAGCAGCGCAGGTGCATCCCTTATTAAAGCAACATAATGTTAAGGAATCCCTTCCTACGCCGCTCCAAGTTTCCTTTGGTGCACATAATGCAAATGTCACACAAGCCATATACGCACCTTTTGGCGCACCAAAGTTACATGTAACATAAAGATTATATGCACCACTAGCGCATCCTGTTCCCGTGTAACATGAAGAATATAAGCGCCTGTTATAAAATGCATATACATGGCGTAGGCGGACTTCCTCTTGCAACAACAAAAAATGTCCTCTACAGTTTTCATGCGCCCTGCGCCCTTTGGCACTATTTTTCCCTTGCAGCACCTCTTTTCTGTGTGCCATACTATTTAACCGTGCAGCCTGTAGTGTTCATGCACCCTGCGTCCTGAGACCTTAAAATTGCTAACTCTTCCTTCTTTCAACGCTTTAATGGAAGATCATAAAACTAATATGAATTTCCTGCATTGGGTTTCACTTCTTCTTCTTGCAGATCAGCAACTGAGTTCAAAACTACATATGTCAACATCAAGTAAGAGGCCAACCAAGTCCAAGGGCAAAGCCAAACTTACAGAAGAAGAGATGAACTTCAAATATTAGAGGGTCAGGATGCCCGAATCCCAGGAAGAGTGTGACCTAGATATAAGAGACTCAGAGCTTAGACACATTGATATTAAGGATATCTGGGCTAGAATCCGGAGGGTCACAGGAAGTCCTTGGATGGACAAACTGGTAGGTAGTGGCCTACATTTTGCTGTAGGAATCCTAGTCAGTGCAGTAAATAATGAATTCATGATGGTAGTGGCCTGTTGCTACAACAAAGACACCAGGTGTGTCTTGAATGAGAAGGGCAAGGTGGTGATCAACCTCACTACCCGACACTTTGAAATAATGTTTGGCATCCCTCACCACCGACACTTTGTGGCCATAAGCCAAGAAGACTGCACCAAGGCTTGGGAAGATAATGAGGATCAGTGTATGCAGTTGATGAATGAGGCATACCTGAAGAACAAGAAGGTGGTGACCAGATGGCCACAAGTCATTCATCACAGCGATTTCTTGGAGGAACTTAGTGATACAATCACATTCCTAAGTAGAGTATTTGGGCTTCCTGACACCCGCTACTTTCACAAATGGATGATGAGATATTTAGAGACAATGAACAAAAATGTGCCAGATCAATGCTTTGAGTGGGCGGAGATCATAAGCAACACCATATCTAAGCAGCTCTAACAATTCACCATAATGGGGAGGTTCTACATGAACTCCTACATAGTTTATGTTGCGGCTGCAGAAAGGGATTATCCAGCCTTAATGCGGTGCGGGGTTTGGCCCCAAGTTAAAATATATGAATACTATCTAGAACTAAAGCTGGAAAATAGTATTCCCAAGTTCATAAAGATTAATGATGCCTTCTTCTACGGGATTGTGTGCCTTTTGAGGCCAAACATGACTCATGATCGTACGACCAAGAGCATTGTCACAGCTACAAAGAAATGGGGAGCCTTGTTCACACAATTCCCCACCTTTACCTATCTAAGGGCAGCCAACTTCATGGGGGAACTAACCAAACTGCCGAGATACGCTAGCCCCAAGTTGATCCTGTTGGAGTTGTCAAGACAGCTTATAACCTACCACAAGAAGTGCCTAAAGAGAAAGAAGGGTGGAACTCTTTTTCCCCTCACTGTGGGCAGGTATACTTGTCTCTCTCACCACAAAGCATGGGACATGTTTGCAGAATTGGAGCTACTAAATTTAAAGCACAACTTCCTGGCAAGGCCCACTTTCGACCCAAGGAATTACCTACCCAGAGCCAAACTCGATCTGATCCACGTTCCATTGATCGAGGATATTTATATTGACCTATATCACGAGGTCAAGCTCAAGAGGAAAGACCATTCCCGCTTGGCCTTGGCTGAAATCATCCAGTATGGCGTGGCCATCATCCCAAAAGGTTATCAAACTACTGATCAAGAAGTTGATCAAGTATATCTTGACACGGGCGGGGATGACTGGCCTTTTGTTGTAATTGACAGAACCAAAGCACCTCAGATAATAGAGGAAAGGGTCAAAGAAACTTTGCGAAGAACAGAGCACTGGTGCAGGATGAATGGCCTCATCTACCTTGCAATTGATTTCACCACTTCTCCATTGGGTAATGCACCTTCCAGGCCAAAACAGTTGCCAAAGAGAAAAGGGAAAGACAAAGAGGGTGAGTCAAGCTCCACCCAAGAGGAAGCTCCTGAAATTCCTCCTTCCACTTCACAAGAATGGGTTGTAATCCCGGAAATCCTGGAGAAAGAAGCAGCGGAAGATGTTCCAATAGGTACATCCACTCAGGATGTTGCCACTACTGAAACCATTGAGGTCCCTTCTATCCCTTCTCCCTCTCCTCCTTCCCCTCCTCAGGTGACCCAAGAGACCATTCCTTTGGTCGTGTCCTCTCCTCCATCTACTGCTTTTCCCCCTTCCTCATCATCCATCTTCTCTTCTCTCGCGGAGCTATCCCCCACCATTTCTTTCCTCATCTCTCAACTCCCTTCCATTCCCATGTCTACCTCCCCTACAGTATCCCTTCCTCCTGTGAGCACTTTCTCAGCTTGCCTCTTAATGCCACCTCCAAGTGTCTCTGTGCATTTTCCTCCAACTACTGCAACTGCTCCCTTTTCTATTTTTGGTCCTTCTCCCATAATTCCAGCATGGATCTCCCAGCACCTGAGTCAACAGAAGAGGAAAGTTCCCATCACACCGATGGACTTCTCCGTCATCCCATCAAAGGGGACCAAGAAGAAAAATCCTTTAACCCGATTCTCTTAGAGTGCGTAAGGGGAGAGAGTAATGGAGATAGCATACCCCAATCCTTTAAAGGATAAAAAGGATCTGTCTTTGACAGATTACATAGTGACCCAAGTCACAATGGGGACATCTTCAGAAAACCTTCAGGGAGAGGCCCTATCTGCAGTTGACATCCTTTGCAAGAAGCTCCAGGAAGTAAAGGAAGAGAAAAGACTGTTAAAGGAGCAAAATAAACATCTTCTCCACGCGTTGCAGAAAATGGGCAGTGCACCTCCTACACCTGCCGCCGAAACTCCTCAGCCTCTGAGCTAAGATAATATTAATGAGTATACTAATATCGGTGAGCAGGGTATGGCAGTTTCCACCTGGAGGAGCCAAATCCTCAAGGAAAGTGAGGGATTAATCGCCAAGTTCACCAGTTTGTATCAAAATATCAATCGGGTGAACAAAGAGCTCCAAGCGATAGTAGGACCCATCTCTGAAGAGGTGGACCACGCCAAGATGCAGCATGAGACCTTTTAGAAAATGTTCAACTGTTCAATCGAAGATCTGGTCAAGTTTGGCATCCTTGGTCACCCTAGAGCCCTCAACAAAATCCTCTCTACTTTGGATTATCGGGTTGATCAGCTGGAGTTTTTCCTGGAGAAGATTGATAAGATAAAGGAGGAAGCCCTGGATGCAATGCATCAAATGGAGCAGATTATCCTAAGAATTTCACCAGGCTTACTCACTCCTTCTTTCACCTTAAGAAAGGTTGATGAAACTATTCGGATCTTCAAGGAGATTGTTTCACAGGAGCTGGGACTAGAGGTCACTTTCGACGCTGAATCCATCAACAATATGCTGGCTTGTCGTGACTTCATCAGGTACCTGATAGAGGTAGAAAATGATTATTCCAAACTCCCAGAAAATCTCACAGATGAGTGGGAGACTTACGAAGCTATCAGTGATCGACACAAGGATCCTTCCCAGGATCAACTTCAACCCATGATCAGCAAGTTCATGGAGTACTGTGCCCAGTTCCACATCTTGTCTCCTGAGCAGCAGCAAAAGTGGGATACCCCCTTCCAGCCGTGGGATGACGATGAATAGTTTATTTCTTCCTGACTTTCTCCTTGTAATTATTCAAAGTATATTGACACAAATGATGACATCATCCATGTTGCATCATGAGATGATGTCATCAACCAAAGTTGTCAAAAGTCAACAAATGACTTTGGAATCTTTTGTAAGATATTTTGTAATAAGGTGGTTATTTCCTTTTTACCTTCTTTTCTTCTCCTTCTTCTACAAATACTTGAATACTTGTTGTATTCGGTGGTGGACATTTTTCAGATGAAAAATAGAAGTGAGAAGAAAAGGCTTTGTACTTTTTGTAACGAAGAAAATATTAATACAAATATTGAGACTTTGTGCTGAATATGTGTGTTATGGGCAACTGATATTTCTTATGTCAGATTTATGTTTCATTCTGTTGGATCTATCTCTAATTTTTTGTCATTTTTTCATCGATATTGCTTTGTTTTTCTATGTAAGTAAGTTTGGCTCTGTTTACTATCAGCCCAAAACATAGACCCTCTAACCTTTCTACTTTGGAATTCATTTCTTTTCTCCCTTCAGATCCATTTTCCTTCCCTTCTTTCCTTCATTCCTTTCTGTTCTTCATCGAAAATACTCTACTGGGATGAGATCCCAACCCCTAAAGATAGAATATTGTGAGACTTGCACAAGATTCCTGCTGGTAGAATAGCAATAAACCAGTTTCACTTTGCTGACTCAAAGAGGGGATATGCCCTGCACACTATTGGCTCATTTATCCATAGATCTAACCATTTGATAGATTTTCAAACCAACAAATTTTGGCGACTCTGTTGGGGATCAAACAGATCTACCTGATCTATGATGGTGGTATGATAGAAAATCAGTAAAAATCAGAAAAATCACTACCTGTTTGCAAATTTTAACTTTTGTTCAAAATCCAAATTTTTTGCAGAAGTGCTCCAAACTGAAAATTTTCTTCAGAGATCCGTAGATCTGGGCTAGATAGAGATCTTTAGTTCACTGATTTTTTACAAAAATCTATATTTCTTCGTAGATCTGAGTTTTTGACAGTTTACCAAAAATTCCAAACTCTTTAAAAAGTCAACTCTAGATCTGAAAATCAGCTTACTAAGTTTTACCATCATTTTATCCTCGTTGATATTTGTTGTTAAACTGCAATCGGTTTTCAAAAGAGGGATAAAATTTAAATATTTAGAAAAGTACATGCTACTGATTTTTGTCAGAAAAATCATAAAATCAGCAAGTACAACCAAAAAAAGTTTTTAAATCTGCTCCAAAATATTGCAGATTTGGAAGGTACACTGGCGGGTGAACCATTTACTCGTAGTAGGAGAGCTCATGGATAAGTTGATCCCACTTTTGATTTTATTCAAAGGCACAACTTCAGTGTTACACCAGCATGCTTCTCGTCACTGAGCTCAGCTGATCGGTCATCCAGGAGTGTCTCACCTCCATGAAGGAAGCATTTTTTACAAGGAGCCTCCACATCCCTTTGTAGTGCCTTGTTGCTCAGTGGGACCATCCTACCAGTGCACGTTTTTTTTCCACCCATCCATATGGCAGTACCATGGGGAAATGCTATGGGCCCTCTCGTATTGCCGCATCCAGTTCACGCACTCCCTCACGGAAATCAAAAGAATTTCCTGAGATTTGATGGGAGTGGAAATCAAAGCACAGATGCACATATATCTGCATTCATCATGTCATGCAGCATCCTAGATGTGACCCATGAAGATGTGTCAGTTCGCCTCTTCCTAGAGACCTTACAAGGACCCGCAGCAGAATGGTTTCAACAATTTCCAGCCGGATCTATTACTAGTTGGGCCACCTTGCGAACTGCATTCGAAGAAAGATACAAACCTTCAGAAGATGAATTTGCATTGTTATCACAAATCACTCACTTGGAGAAGGAGGCTAATGAGACTATGTGTGACTTCATTGCCCATTTCAATTCTCTGATCAACCGTGTTCCGCCTACCATGCTTCTAACACCGGAGAATCAAAAGTGTTTCTTTGTCAATGCCATGAGCTCAAAATTAAGTTTCCTACTCCTATAAGAACAATTTGCTACTCTAATTCTCACCCAAGCTGTTGTCATACGGATTGAAGACAACTTGCTTATATCTAGCGAATTGAAAAGGGAATCATCCAAGCTTAAATCTTCGGGCCCTTCTCCCACTACTTTGTCTGATCTGGCATTCCAAAAGATGGCAAACTTGTATTAAAGAAGTAGTTAGCCCAAGCTTCCCCCAGTTCCTCATACCGGGATATCCCATGAATAACTTTCACTCCCAACAGTGTCCCGCATAGGCCGCGTCTACCTACAACTACTCCACGGTTGGCGCTTGAGGCTCCTCCAGTCAACACTTTGGCCGAAATCGAAGAAGAGGAACAAAATTATAAAGAACCTTCATCTCAAGGTGAAGATGATCAAGATGTCGGTGAACCGACTGGTAACTCTACTATCGGGTATATGGAATTTGATGAGGAAGAATCTGACGAAGAAGAGGGTACCCAAGGATATGCAAGTGGACAATCATATGTTGTTTTTACCCGCTCGCAAGGAAAAGAAGCAGAGGTCATTGCCAATGTGTAGAAAGAGAAGGCTGCATCATCCACACTCCCAACTATTGCTAAAAGAGGTAATCCTCTTCCTACTCAACCCCCTGTTAAGTATTTTACAAAGAAATCTTTTCCTCCCATCTCTCCTCCAAATCAGCCTTCTTCTATTTCCATGAAGACCAGTAACTTTACCCTACCATCGTGAAATGAAGGACTCATTCCTCCATCAACACAACCCTTGGCCACATTTGACATCATAGATCATGCTAAAAATACTAAGATCCAAATGTCTGAAGCCGAGTATCTTCAGTCAAACCCTGAATAGCTTGTAAGGTTGACCAAGTATATTCAAAACCAAGCTGTCATATCTCCCCAGATCTCCCTAAAAGGAATCCTTTCCACTCCTCCTGCATCCCGCATAAATGTTTCCTCGACTTCTGCATCAGCCAAGATAGAACCTTTCTATCTCTCCCTCCTAATCAATGGCCACAAGCTAAGTAACTGCATGATTGATTCTGGAGCTTCTGATAACGTCATGCTGGCAAAAGTCACCCATGCTTTGGGCCTCACCCTTACCAAGCCTTTTGGCAGATGTTATTCCTTGGAAACCAAGCAGGTTCTGCTTATTGGTCAAATCAAAGACACTCAGTTCGTATTTGCGGCATTCCCAGAGAAAAGAGTAAAAATGACCGTCCTCGTTGCTGACATTCCAGCAGCCTATGGAATTTTGCTAGGAAGAAGTTTTTGCAGTGAAGTTGGTGGGGAGATTCACATGGACTGGTCTAAGGCTAGAATCCCCGTCAAAGGTGTAATGCAGACATTGGAGCTAGAATCACAAAAGAAGTACTTGGTTACTAACTCTGAGGACCCCAAAGCCCAAATTATTTTCGAATCATCAGGAATGGGGAACTATTTCTTGTCTACCGAGTCTGAAAAAATAGTTGTCCTCATCCAAGAAGAAGATCTTAACAAGATCTGGACTTTACAGTTTGATGGAAGCTGCATGACTAGTGGATGCGGCGCTGGAGCCGTGCTTATATCTCTTGAAGAGGAGATTATTCCTCTCTCTTTCAAGCTACAGTTTTTCAACACAAATAATACTGCTGAGTATGAATCTCTGCTACTTGGCATGCAAGCCGCAAAGGAAAGAGGGATCAAAAATCTGAAAGTACAAGGTGATGCAGAGCTAGTCGTAAATCAAGTTAAAATGATATATCAAGTGAAGAATGAGAGGCTCAGGCATTACCGCAATGTGGTGTGGGAAAGCATCGAAGAGTTTGATGCTTTTTCAATAGAATCCATTCCAAGAGCTCAGAATGACATGGCTGATGCATTGGCCGTTTCAGCATCCCTCATGCTCTCTCACCCAGGTTTGAAAATAGACAAATACACCATTAAGGTGGTTTTCCGCCCAAGCATGCTGGATAATTCTCAACATTGGCAAGTATTCAATGATGACAATCAACTTATTGCCTTTCTAGAAAAGGTGGAAAATTTTAAGGAGCCTCATTTTGAAGGATCCACTTCTACGTGCCGTGAATTAGTTACCGGTCAAAACGATGAATCCGAAGGGAACGACGGCATATGTCAACTCAAAGGAAATAAAATTCCAAAGGGCCTGGTTTCTCTAGATTGGTTATTCGATAGGCATGACTGTTTTGTAAAAAATAAAAGGTGAGATGATACTGGCTCCTCGCCAGAAACCGAACCGGTTAATTTAGGTTCGGTAGAACATCCGCAGTTTGTGAACATCAGAAAATGTTACACACCTGAAGAGAAGCAGAAGTTTTTCAAACTGCTGAAGAAATACATGGATGTATTAGGATGGTCCTACACCAATCTAAAGTATTTTAAGCCAAAGGACGTCCAGCATGACATCCCATTGAAGGAGGACGTCAAACCTTTTCACCAGAAGCAGAGACATTATAACCCTAAGATCTCAGGTACTATCCAGGCTGAAATTCAGAAAATGTTGGATGCGAGAATCATTTTTCCTATCCATCACAGTACTTGGGTGGCAAACATTGTTCCAGTGCACAAGAAAAATGGTGAAATACGCATATGCATAGATTTTCAAAACCTGAATCAAGCATCATTAAAGGACAACTACCCACTTCCTATAATGGATCAAGTTTTACAAGCAGTAACTGGATCAGAAATGTTGTCCATGCTTGATGGTTTTTCAGGCTATAATTAGATTGAAGTCTCACCTGAAGACCAATTTAAAATAGCATTCACTACCCCCTGGGGCATGTTTGCTTACAGTAGGATGCCTTTTGGCCTAACCAATGCTGGCGCTACTTTCCAGCGGGCCATGGACCTTGCATTCAAAGGTATGATGGGGAAGGTCATTGTGGTTTATCTAGATGATTTAACTGTGTTCTCTAAATAGTGAAATGATCATTGTGATCATTTGGAGCAAGTATTGGCCAGATGCCGAGAGCATGGGATTTCCCTGAACCCCGAAAAAGTCTATTTTTAGAGTCACAGAAGGAAAGTTGCTAGTACATGTTGTTAGCAAAGAAGGAATGAAGATAGATACCGAAAGAGTTAGGGCTATTCAGAGCCTTACTTTACCTACAAGCAAGACCAGTGTTCACTCTTTATTCGGAAAGGTGAATTTTCTCAGGGTGCTTTCTACCCGACTTTGCTGAAAAAAATTGCCACATATTAGACATGATGAAAGGGGTCACCAACTTTCCGATGGAGCGCAGAAGGAATGAGGTCGTTCGAAGAAATAAAATCTTCTGTCACTCACGCGCCAGTCCTGGTATGTCCTGATTTCTCCAAAGATTTTATTATGTATAGCTATGCATCTGAGCACACCGTGTTGGCCATCCTAATGCAAAGGAATTCTGAGGATGTTGAATCCCTGATTGCATTTATGAGCTCTTCCCTCAAGCCTCACGAACTAAAAATGAGCCAACTAGAGAAACATACCTTCGCCATTGTCAAAGTAGTTAAGAACTTCATGTATTACATTCTAAATTCCCATACGGTGGTTCTAGTTCCTGACATGGCAGTAAAGTCCATCTTAACTCAACAGGAGTTAGGAATCTTGCGAGGAAATTGGATTGCAAAGGTCCAGAAGTACGATTTGGATATAAAACCAACCAAGTTAGTAAGAGGCAAAGGCCTGTGTCAACTTATGGCTGAAAACCAAGATTCAGAAGTTCCCGGAGGAAAAGATGATTGCACCAATGGAGCAAAAAAGCCAGTTGGAGAAACCTGATTCACTGCTTATGGTCCTATTTGTCGCAACCAGCGATGAATGGTATTCTGATATTGCTTTCTTCCTCACCTACGGTGAATGCCCAGCTCACCTAACTGCAAAGGAGAAGTGCGCTATAAATCTCAGAGCAGCTAAATATTTCATCTGGGATGATAGTTTATACAAACGCGGGATAGATAGCATCTTCTTGCGATGTGTTGACAAGCCACAGTAGGTGAAGTTACTCAAAAGTTTTCATAATTCAGCCTACAGGGGCCATTTTCTCCTCTTTCGTGACGGCACACAAGATCATTCGAGCCAGGTACTATTAGCTAACGCTTTTCCAAGATACAGCTACCTGGGTAACAAAGTGTGAGCCTTGCCAGCAATTCGTCGGCAAGCCCAAGTTGGCTACTTTTCCCCCTCAGGCCCGGTCGTTGTCGACAAACCATTCAAGCAGTGGGGAATTGATTTTATCAGTGCACTCAATCCCCAATCGAGTGCCAAACATAACTATGTCCTAATAGCAACAGATTACTTCACCAAGTGGGTGGAAGCCATACCTATTAAACACACCACTTCCGAGGTTGTTTACAATTTTCATCAAAGAGACTATTATTGTCAGGTTTGGCATTCCAAACAAGATTGTCATCGATAATGCTTCCAACTTCTCCTCACGAGAAGTTGTTGGTTTTTTCTATGAATACCGGATAACTTTGGCTCACGCCTCAGATTATTACCCTCAGAGAAATGGTCAGGTAGAATCTAGTAACAAAAACTTAGTAACCATCATACGAAAACTAGTGGATGAGAATCAAAAAATGTGGCACAAGTCCTTATACGATGCTTTGTGGGTAGACCACATTACTCCCAAGAGATCTCTCGGTATGTCACCTTTTCAAGTGTTATATGGCACTGATGTCGAGCTTCCCATTTCTACTGAAACTCCCTGCTCTGTGCTTGGCACAGGCAATTGAAGATGAGACTTTCCAAGATTCCCTTGAAAAGAGGATCATGTATCTAGCAGAGCTCGAAGAAAAAAGAGTAAGGGTGGTCGACAAGATCACTGAACATCAGAATTAGGTCAAAAGATTGTTCGATAAAAAAGCTAAGAAAAGAAATTTCCAGGTGGGAGACCTCGTCCTTTTGTGGAACAAACAAAGAGAGCCAAAGGGCATGCATGGAAAGTTTGATTCCCTATGGAGAGGGCCTTTCAAGATCAAGTAGCTCAATGGAGAGAACAAGTTCTATCTCCTCGTATCTAGATGGAACTGGATTCCCTCTTCCCTATGGTGAACAGCATCTAAAAATCTTCAGGAAGTAGAGCTTGCTCTCTTCTTTGTATAGTTTGCTTCAGTTGTGTGTTTGTTTTTGTCATGTGTTTGCTTTTGTTGGTTGTGTGTTTCCCTTTCCCGGTCTCCCTTGTTTTTGACTCTATTTCCCAATGGATAGGCACATGAAGATCTGGGATTCTCTACCCTTGAGGTTTCGCTCAGAGATAGTCCCCAAGAAGAGCCAGCTGTTATCCCGTAAAATTGACAAGGGAAATTTCAAAATTTTGTTTCGGTCCCCTCGTCAGGGACTCCTTGCGTTTGAAATGTTACAAAATCCCCTCCCGGGAAATCTATTTTTCCAAACTTAGCCATTTTTGGTCTTTTTTAGGTTGGGCACCACCTAATATTTATGCAACATGCAGTGTTCATCGCACCCCCTTTAAATCCTTTGGTGCACGGTTTGAGGTGTTGACACACCTCTTGGTGTGCCTCACCATGTTACGCCTTTCTTATATTCACCAAGGTGCATGCGCCTTCATGTCAAAAATACTTTTGTTGCGCCACATTTTGGTGCACCCAAGGGTGCACATATTTCCATGTTGACAACACTTTTGATGTGCCAAAGGCGCACATAACTTTGTGTCGACATGTGTTTTGGTGCACCAAAGGGCACATGCTTTCCGTTGTCGAAAGGTGTTTTGGTGCGCCACTTCAAAAAGTGGTTGGCGCATTTACTACGCCTTTGCCTATATATAGGCACATCCATCCTGTCACTTTCACCAGTCAGAAAACATGTGATTGATCTTTTTCCTCTGCACCTATCAGCGACGCTTGTCGTCTTTGTGTCGCTTTCGTGGACCCAGTTTCACCTCTCACATTTTATAATCCTTGTATGTGGTCCATATTGCTCTCATATTTTATGTTCTTGTTTCTTGGATGTTCATTTGTGGGGTTGGATTGTATGATTTGTGAAGCCATGAAACCCTCCTTTTCTATTTTTCTACCTTGGTTTTCTCTCCCCTGCTCTCCTTCCTCTTCCCAGATCTGCTGGTAGAGAGAGATCTTTTTCCTCAAGAACACTTGGATATTTTTTCCCCCCTTTCTCTATCCAAGGAACCTTGCAAAAGAAGCTTAACACCTATCCAAACCCCCATGGAGAAAGAGGAGGCTTAAAAATTGATAAAAATTTATGTTTTTTCCTTCGGCGCATCAGCCGCCCTTGCAACATAAAAAACAGTCGTGCTAATGGTGCACTTTCCTCGCTTGCAACACCCACTTTCCCTGTGCCCTTTTGGCGCACCAAACTCGTATGCAACATTGCAAAAACTTGTGCCATTAGTGCCCCCTGCATCCATGCAACATCAACTTTATTTTCACAAAATATAAACTATTAGCAGCACAGACGCATCCCTTATTACAACATAACGTTATGCAATCCCTCCCTGTGTCGCGCTGAGTTTCCTTTGGCGCACCATAATCCATATGTCACACAAGACATAGTAGTGCCTTTTGGCACACCAAAGTTACATGTAACATAAAGATTATATGCGTTACTGGCACATCTTGTTCCCGTGTAACATGAAGAATATCAGTTCCTGTTATAAAATGCATATATATGGCGCAGGCACACTTCTGCTTGCAACAAAAAAAAATGTCCTCTGCAGTTTTCATGCACCTTGCACCCTTTGGCACTGATTTGTCCCTTGCAGCACCTCTTTTCTATGCACCATACTATTTAACCCCTGCATCCTACAGTGTTCATGCACCCTGCACCCTAAGACCTTAAAATTGCTAGCTCTTCCTTCTGTCAACGCTTTAATGGAAGATCATACAACTAATATGACTTTCCTGCATTGGGTTTCACTTCTTCTTCTTGCAGATCAGCAACTGAGTTCAGAACTACATATGTCAACATCAAGTAAGAGGCCAACCAAGTCCAAGGGAAAAGCCAAACTTACAGAGGAAGAGATGAAGTACAAATATCAGAGGGTCAGGATGCCCAAATCCCAGGCAGAGTGTGACCTAGATATAAGAGACTCAGAGCTCGGACACATTGATATGGAGGATTTCTAGGCTAGAACCTGGAGGGTCATAGGAAGTCCCTAGATGGACAAACTGGTAGGCAGTGGCCTACATTTTGCTAGAGGAATCCCAGTCAGTGCAGTAAATAACGAATTCATGATGGTAGTGGCCCGTTGCTACAACAAAGACACCAGGTGTGTCCTGAATGAGAAGGGCGAGGTCGTGATCAACCTCACTTCCTGAAACTTTGAAATAATGCTCGACATCCCTCACCACCGGCACTTTGTGGCAGTAAGCCAAGAAGACTACACCAAGGCTTGGGAAGATAATGAGGATCAGTGTATGCAGTTGATGAATGAGGTATACCTAAAGAACAAGAAGGTGGTGACTAGATGGCCACAAGTCATTCATCGCAGAAATTTCTCAGAGGAACTCAGTGATACAATCACGTTCCTGAGCAGAGTATTTGGGCTTCCTGATGCCCACTACTTTCACAAATGGATGGTGAGATATTTAGAGACAATGAACAAAAATGTGTCAGATCAATGCTTCGAGTGGGTGGAGATCATAAGAAGCACCATATCTGAGCAGCTCCAACAACTCACCACAATGG
The DNA here is from genome assembly GCA_019776745.2 of Taxus chinensis. Classification (NCBI taxonomy): domain Eukaryota; kingdom Viridiplantae; phylum Streptophyta; class Pinopsida; order Cupressales; family Taxaceae; genus Taxus; species Taxus chinensis. Next base: position 969,427,900 of record CM034146.1, on the reverse strand, counting down.
GGAGCTTCTACATGAACTCCTACGTAGTTTATGTTGTGGCCTCAGAAAGGGATTATCCATCCTTAATGCGGTGTGGGGTTTGGCCCCAAGTTAAAATATATGAATACTATTTAGAACTCAAGATGGAAAATAGTATTCCCCAGTTCACAAAGATTAATGATGCCTTCTTCTATGGCATCGACTGCCTTTTGAGGCCAAACATGACTCACGGTCGTACGATCAAGAGCATTGTCGCAGCTACAAAGAAATTGGGAGCCTTGTTCACACAGTTCCCCACCTTTACCTATCTAAGGGCAGCCAACTTCTTGGGGGAACCAGCCAAATTGCTGAGATACGCCGGCCCCAAGTTGATCCTGTTGGAGTTGTCAAGACAGCTTATAACCTACCACAAGAAGTGCCTAAAGAGAAAGAAGGGTGGAACTCCTTTCCCCCTCACAGTGGGCAGGTATACTTGTCTCTCTCACCACAAATCACGGGACATGTTTGAAGAATTAGAGCTACTAAATTTAAAGCACAATTTCCTAGCAAGGCCCACTTTTGACCCAAGTAATTTCCTACCCAGAGCCAAACTCGATCCAATCCACGTTCCACAGATCGAGGATATCTATATCGACCTATATCATGAGGTTGAGATCAAGAGGAAAGACCATTCCCACTTGGCCTTGGCTGAAATCATCCCATACGGCATGGCCATCGTCCCGAAAGGTATCAAACTACTGATCAAGAAGTTGATCAAGTATATCTTGACACAGGTGGGGACGACTGGCCTTTCACTGTTGATCCGAAAATAATCAAATTATTACGACCTGATCTCGGACCCTTATAGGCTGTAATTATTTTACGATAATTTACTCCTTTTAAGTAATCAATTTAAAATAAAATGCAAGACATTAAAGACAATTTCACAAAGATTGATTACAGAGTTCGGCAATTGCCTACGTCTCTGGGTTCGTGGTCGAACCGTTCCACTAGTCAAAACTTGTAAGTTACAATAGTACTTTCACAAGAAAACCTAATGGAATTTTACTTGCCTATCAGTACACCAGTTCTTCAAAAACTTCCGATGATGAGTCACCCGATTGTTCTTCACCTTCTTGATGCATACAATATCCTTCGGCTTCGATCGGCCTTCCCGATGCTATCAATGCGACGCTAGCACTCCGGTCGATAATCCAGGATTTGCAAGTAATTGGTGTGGCTCAATGGGCCTATTGGGTAGTTTATAATTTACTCCCAATCATAAATATTTTGTCTACTATTGCCTAAAATAATAGGCCAATAAACAATATTTGTTGACACATCTCCACAATAAGCAACAATAAGCTTAACAAATAATAAGCTTGGGATCGGTGTCTGTCCGTTACAATGAAATAGTGTCCCTATGTGTATGCACCATTTTAGGGCCACAATAAGCTTAACAAATAATAAGCTTGGGATGTCTGTCCATTACAATGAAATAGGTACCCTATTTTTTTTAGGGCCCAAAAAATATGCAATTACATATTAGGCTATTTTTAAACCCCCGTAGTATTTTGATAAGGGATAAATATTCCAAATTAGGTGCTTAGCATTTTAAATGGGATTAAATCCCAAAAGAGGCGGCTTTTGAAGTGGGTATATCCCACATTTTGTGTTTTCATAATGTTTAAGGCTATTTTTAAATAGCCTTCCTCCATGCAAACATAGTGGTCAAAGGACCATTAGAGGCATAACCTCCCCTACGTGGATTTCCACACATAACATTAAACATGCTTCCCACCACCGCTTCACTCCTCCTCCACATGGAAGTATAGTATGTTGGTGGTTTATACTAATGTTTGAACATTAATATATATGTGGCATTTGGAATGGTGTGTAAGTGGACTTACTAAGTAAATAAAAATTCGACCCATACCATGGGGTATCGAAATTAATTAACTCGGTCATCATGTAGTCCACGCATGTCATCTCCTGATAGGAAAACTTCAAGTGAATCCTCGACGAGTGGTGGAGCCACATGGTGGCGGTTAGTGGTTTAATACCAATGTTGTCGACGAGTGGTGGCAAGCCACATGGTGGCTTGTGGATTGGCGAATACCATAGTCCACATGGCGGTTGAGCTCCCCTCCATAACAAATGTTGAGCTTCTTGTTCCCGTGCACCATTTTTACACTCGTCGAAGACCTGGTGATCGAAAACCAAGTGGATAACTTCGACTTTTTCCTTTTCGCCACGTGTCACAGTGCTATTTGTCCAATATTGACTAGTTGACCAGAGTTGACTTTCTCGATGTCTGAACTTTGACCGGACATATCTAGAGCTCTCGATGTCCATTTGTCACGTTCTTATAGTTGTTGGAAAGCTCTAGATATGATCTTTTGCACTAACACCATTTAGGGATGTTTAGGGAACTTTCAAAAATGATCCCCTGATCAAACCATTAGCTAATGGAATTATGAGTGGACGGGTCATTTTGTTTTTTATTTTGGAAATTGTTCTTCATGCCTCGATATTATTTGGTGATCCACCCAATGTGGTGACAATCCACTCATACAACAATCGCAATGTTTTATACAGTGAAAGTGATTTTTTTTTTATTAGAGGTAAAAAAGGGTTGAGGGGACCCCACCCCAAACATCGAACAATCTCCATGAGAGCAGAAAACAACATTACAATAACATAAAAAAAAACCATAATATAATTGCTCATAGTAAAAAGAGCTCTCCGGAGCCCATAAAGTGAAACTAACAACATAGATGAAAGTAACAGCCAGTAATAGAGATAGTGAAAAAACAAAACAACCCATCCCAGGTCATTTGTAGGATTTTTCAAGCTCCTCCAACACCTTAGCCCATTTATTCACCAAAGCTTCTTTATTAACCACCAAGGATCCCAGGTCGAAACCATATGGGGTAGCCTTTCTCTTCCTACCCTAACTATCCACGACATAATATGTATTAGTGAGCTGTGAAAGTGATATTATTTTGGCTATAACATACATTGATTCCTCCAATTACAGCTTAGAAAAACTATCATTTGCCAGCAAAGATTATGAAAACATCTATCTAGAGCCCTTCTTTGCTACGGGTTTGATGCACCTTTGGTAGATCGGTGGTCAATGGGATGCATTGAACACTTCACTTACATTGATCCTATGTTGAAATATACTGCGCCCATATTTTTGTATAATTTTGTTTGCCAGGACAGTATTCTCGGGAATCAAGTATAAAAGATTTTATATTCATATGCCAACCACAGTTCATTCTCCAGCTAATTGGTCTGCACAAATTGATGATTGTGTGTTGTGGAAAATTTTCATGGTATGTATGTTTTTGTCAAACATCCATGATTAGTTCAAATTGCCATCTAGTTGTTCATGCATACTCAGTTCACTAAATATTCGGCTTGTATATCTCGGATCAAGTAAAAGTTGCATGGGTCTATTATTTTTTAATATTGTGTTTTGTAGCAGTATTTAGTTATTTTGGTCCACAAAAATTGATGGAAGTCCCACTGGAAAAATTCAATGGGCTCAACTTTCATACTTGTAAAGTGAAGATCCAGATGTAGTTAATGAATAAAAATATTTGGAGGATAGTAGATGGAAAAGAACCAACACCTACAAATCTGAACAAATTGGTAGAATGGGAAGCAAGAGATAATAAAGCCAAATCCATTATTGGTCTTGCTCTTTCAGATATTTTAGCTACACTATGCTTGATACTCAAGAAATCATCTCATGAAATATGGGAAAACTTGAACAAAACCTTTGGTGCTAAAGTGGTGAATGCAAAATTTTATCTTAAATTACAATTGTTCAAGTTTAAAATGGGTGAAGGAGCTACAATGTCCAGTCAAATTAATGATTTACGGTCTCTCCTTCGACAGCTAGCAAAATCCTTATAGCTCCAGTAGACGATGAAGATGTAAAAGTTATTTTGTTGAATAGTTTTTCCTCCCAAATACAGTAATTTTGTCTTCACACTTGGATGCAGATGCCTTCCAACTCATTGGAAGATATGATATGAACTCTCCTAGTTGAGCAAAAATAGACCAAAGAGGATGTAGAAAAGAAACATCAATGTGTGTAAAAATGAAGTACACATTTTTTTCTAAAAATAAACAGGAACCAGAGAATGTTTCTACTATAAGAAAAAGGGATCATACAAATTGCTGGCTTTTCATAGAGCTTCAAGCCCAAGATACCTAAGATAGAGGTAGAAAAATTATTCCAAACTCCTAGAAAATCTCAAGCCCAAGATGGGATACTTAGTGGAAGCTATCAAAGGAATTGAGGCACAATTTCATTACTAAAGAAGGATTCAGAGAATGGGGAAGAGCAAGTAAATGAAGACAATGGCTCTGAAGATTTCTTGTATTGAGCATGACACTAGAGGATGGAGGTAAATATAGGTTGGAGGTCATTCAACAACCTCTCATCAGTTGCCAATGACGGGGCTGCACAAATGATTTGGTGGAATTTTTTTTAGTTGTGTGTTTGCTTCAATTTGCTAGTGTTCCTATTTTCAATAAGTGGAAATTTCACATTGTTGGGGGGGAACATGACACCAATGTTCCATTTCTAATTTTGAGTTTGTGTATGAGAAACAGATTTCAACAGTCAATTTCCTATGTTATTCCCTGTAGTGAGATGTGATGAGGGTTGATAATGGTACTTGGCATATCATGATGTGGTTGTAGGCAAACCACTTGAAAACCTTCATTTTTTGTTTTTGGTAAACTAATTGTAAAACCACCATTCTTGGTTGTTGGTAATCCATTTGACAAAACCACCACTTTGTGGTGGTTTGTGGTAAACCAATTACAAAACCACCATTCTACAGTTTTTGGTCAACCTTTTACAAAACCATCTTTGAGGTTTATGATCATCCTGTGAAACTCACCAGATCATGAGCAGATGCAAGTACAAAGGAAAGTTGGATCCCCATGTTCACCTAAGGGGGGGAATGTTGTGAAATATATTTGTTAGTGCTCCATTAATTATATGAGTTGGTAGAAAATAATATTGTTACGATTTGACCTTTCAACAACTCACGTAGAGAGAAATATTTTTTAAGAGATTGTTGACAACGGGTAATTTGTTCCCTAATTTGTAGGAGGTTTTTGTGCCTACCTCTATGGCTATATATTAGCCATTGTATTAGCAGAAATAATACAGTGTAAATAATATTATTTTCTTTTGAATGTGTTCTACTATTTGATCCTTCATATTTTATAGGGATTGCCACTAAACCAATGACATCTCCTCTTACAATGGTACCATTTTCATGCTTGGCTGACTGCTTGGATTATGTTTATAATTCCATGCTTTGGGGAAGCCTTTAGTTACCCTTTTCAACCCAAATGTACATGTCATTTAATGATACCTCCACGATCTATCTGAAGGTATTTCAAGTGACCCAATCAACCATGACCATGCCTATTAAAATGGATTCTTCTTCATCACCCTTGCCTACATCTGAACCTTTAACCACAACCAAACCCATTCCTATGCCTAAGAACCTACCTGCACCTAAATCTTCTCCCATATCGAGACCTATCACCACCTTGGGTGTCATGCCGACATCAAGCCTTGTCCATACACCCATCAAATTGGACTTAGCCACATCCTCTTAAGCTCACGCATAAAAAACCAATCCTCCACCTAAAAAGAAGACTCAACTTTTTAGGATGCACACACCAGTTTCACCCACCACGCCTTTGTCACCTTCCACCCCCCTTCCATCTATCCTAGGGCCTCACCCATCAACCTTGGCCAAGAAACCACCTATCCAAGGAAAATCAAAGTCACCGCAACCCACCTCTTCATTACAATCCTTTATTACAGCCAACCTATCAGTTCAACATACACCTTCGTCATTACCCACATATTTCTTACCACCTATACCCACACCATCTACAATAACCTAACATCACTACCTATGATAATTCTTCTCTTAAACCTATACCTTCCACTTTTCCTCCACCAGAAACCTTTACCGCACCTTCATTATCACTATGGATAATTCATCCTCTTCCACCATCTATTTTCCCTTCAACATCATGTACTCCTCCTTCACCTTTACCCAAGAAGGTGCAAACAAAATTGAAAAACCCACTACCCTCCAAAGAGGTAATCGAGCCTACAACGCCTTGAATCACTAGTTCATCTACCATGCACTTACCAAGAAGGTACAACCTAATCCTAAAATAGTACCACCTACCTTATCGGTGGTCAAACCTATCCCATCTCCAATTCCACCTCTTGTAGTACCTCACACATCAAAATCACCTACACTTCAATCTAGACCAACACTCACCTCACATTGCGATCCATTGGTAGGTTTTTACACCAACATTCTAACCAACCTTTTAGATACCCCATTGTCAAAGCCCAAACCAAAAGGGTTTGATGATACTAAAATTTTCTCCTACCATCGTGTGTCAGGACATGATGTAGAAAATTGTAAGGCTCTAAAAAGCATTCTTCTCCAACTTTTTCCTCCTCAAAAAAACTTTGATGATGATGATCTCCTAGACGAGGACCTCATTTCCACCTCCACCTATCACCACGTATCCTCACCCACTACCTATTCAGCAACCTACATCATCACCTCCATAACCTTTTTATCCACCTCCAAAATTCGAGATCAACATGGTCCACATAAGAGAGCTCACCAAAACCCCACCAAAATGCCAGTGTACCCTACTCATTTCACAAGGTTCTTACCCTACATTAGGTTTTTGTCCATCATGTTTTTATACTACTCATGACATACCTTATCCATCCACCTATCTTCCTCCTATTAACATGATCCAAGTTGCCACTTGCACCAGAAAAGACAAAGGAAAAGAGAAATAAAATAGCTCGTTTGCTAATCCTGTACCCAATATACCATCTACACCCGCACTAAAAATCACCATTAGGGGACCCACATACCCCATTTCTAATGGGGTCACCCATCATACAATAATAAAACAATTGCACTAATCCCCCCTAAAAATGTCTTTGTATGATCTCGTCTAAACCTTTGAACCTCATCAATAGGCCCTCATGGAGGTTCTGCAATCCATTGAGGTTTTACCCAACGACCCTAAACCTGTGTCATCCATTATCACCCCTCACCACGTGGCCTCTCTCACCAATTCATCACCTTCCTCTACACCCCCTACCACTCATCAAGTAGCTACCCTCAAATTTCTCTGATGACGAGATTATACCTCTCCAATCAAATGATCATGATCCCGCCCTTTTTTATCTCCATTTATATTGATAATATTCATGTTCAACTCGTTATGATCGATGGTGGTGTCAGCATCAACATCATCTCCTCCCACGCATACAATCAAATGTGCATCCCTTCAAATTACATGCATAATAACCCAGTTATGTTGCGTTCATTCAATGATGCCATCACTTCCACTCTCGGCACCATCATCCTATATGTTTGTGTGGGCCCCCGTACCATTCCAGAACTATTCTATGTCCTAGAGGGGGAGTTCTAGTATAACTTGTTTCTTGGCCAACCTTGGTCCATGTCATGGGTTGTGTTTCTTCAACCTTACATCGTTGTGTAAAATTTGAACATGAAGGACATAACTATACCATCCCCACTGACCCCTTCACCATTCAAAACTTGTAACATGTTATACCAACCTAATAATGTCCTTATACTAGTTAAGGCATCTACTACTATCGCCACTTCTTCTTCACCCACAGCCCCATCCACTGATGTTGTTGCTACCTTTTCCACACCTACCTCCTCCATTCCCAGTGTCATCATAGCTTTGACAGTTGAACCATCTACTAATCCTTCTACTTCTCAACTGACCAATGCTTCTTCCTCCCAATTGCCTAGTCATTCATCTACTACCCGCCACCCATATACCAACTACCGATCTCTTAGTAGGTGTTTTTCAATGTCTCACTCTGGGGGAGTACCTCCTGTATAACATCAACACATTCCTTACTCCTCAAGAGTATGGTAACCTTTGCCAACATCCTCGCTATGATCACCGTGTAGGCAAGGTTTTCTCTTATAGTCCTCCTCACCTTCGTACAAACTTAACCTATTGGGGACTTGATACTTCTACATACTCACCCGAGCCACCTTCCCAAACGTGACCATTTTATTCTGACCTTCAATCCCTCACCAACCACCGCTTCTCCCACACTTTCCTCCATTTTTGTGCATGGAAAGTATTTTTCTTTGGGGTTTTACAAATAGGGCTATCATACTATCATCTCGTGTACCACACGTAAACACAACGACTACAGTGGTATTGGATTTGCTGAACCATCTTTCAAGAAAGCCCGCGTTGAACTCATTGAGGGCAACAAAAATTTTTCACCCCATCTACTAACTTCCCCACCTCCATCCACGGAGTCTATGGATATAGAATACATTCCTCCTAAATTTTTTTTTCATAAATACCATTTCCCTGGGAACTATGACTTATCTACGTGATGACGAGGCTCCATCTATCCCTTCCCTTCATATATCCTGACACGATCAATGACAATAAACCTTCTATTAATGTCATTCAATGTTAGGACAATGAGTCTATTCTCACCTACCTTGGTGCGGAAGATTCTTATATTCACTAGTTGTTTCCTTCTAAGACAAAAACTATGTTAAATGAATCAAACATCAAAATCAATATTAACACTCAAGATGACCCACACATTTTAAAGATAGGTGAATCTTTAGATGCTGATAAACGGGAAGATTTTACCTCATTCCTCTGAGATCATAGCAATGCTTTTGCTTGGTCCTATGTTGATATGCCTGGTATTGACCCAAACATTGTGGTCCACAATATCGTAACTGTTCTTGAAGCCAAAATCATAAAATAGAAGCTGCAAAAAATACATCCTCGCATTTCCCTTCTTGTCAAAGAAGAACTTCAGTGCCTTCGCTCAGTTTCCTTTATCCTACCCATTGATTATCCCCAATGGATCTCTAACATCGTTCCTATCACAAAAGAAATAGGAGGACTCCACATATGCATGGATTTCCATGACCTTAATCTAGCTTTCCCTAAAGATGACTTCCCTTTACCTAGTATAGACCAACTAGTTGATCTCACCACTAGCCATGAGATGTTATCACTCATAGAACGGATTCTCAGGTTATAACCAAATATTACTCGCCCCGAAAGATCAATACAAAACCGCATTCATCACTCCCTCGCGGACCTTCTACTATTGAGTCATGCCCTTTTTCCTTAAAAACACTGGTGCTACATATCAACGGGCTATGACTTTTATCTTTCATGACATCATGCATCGCATTTAGAATATTATGTAGATGACCTTTTTTCCAAATCCAAACATCAAGCCGAACACCTTACAGTCCTTAAGGTCATTTTTGACCGTCTCATCAAGTATTGTGTTCACCTTCAACCTAAGAAATGTGTCTTCATTTTACTCTCAAGAAAAATCCTTAGTTTTATCATTTCTTTGTGTGGCATAAAAGTTGATCCCGCTAAAATTAAGGCTATTCTCAAAATTCCTGGACCACCTACTAACCTTCTCCAACTGCGTAGTTTGCAAGGCAAGTTATAGTCTATCCTTCATTTTATTTTACAACTTTTTGACTGCTGTCACCCCCTTTCATCATCTCCTCAAAAAGTAAACACCATTTCCCTGTACTCATTCCTCGTAAGGATGACCAACCATTCTACCTTTACATTTTTGCTATGGATCATTCCGTGTGAGCCATGCTCGCTCATTGTGACGAGAAATGTAACACCCTGAATTGTTGTTACTTTCTCCTGGACATACAAGTGTTGATATGTGATTTCTTGTATAAGTATGTGTTCCTCGATTTAGAAATCATGCTTGATATGTATTGTAATTTCCTTGCAGATTGCAGATCTTGACTGAGTCAGAATATGATTAGACTCTTTTATTTATTTCATTTGTGTCTGAATATTAATCTGATCACGGAATGAATTATAGAGATATTCATCTATAATATCTAGTCTTGGATCAGTGGAATTGATCCAAGTAATGCTTTAAATTTGTTTGTGATGAATTAGATCACAGACCTTGAACAGGTTGCAAGTTATGGAAGCATTGATTAAGCTGGTCAGGAGTATGACTCAGGCTGATCTTGGGAAATGAATTGGTTCCCAATATCGAAGTATATCTGGAAGGTCTCGGACGTGGACCAAGTAATAATTCTGTCATGTATATTCATGTAGCCTAACGGCTGTAAAAGAGTGAATCCTGTTCGGAGATGCATGATTTTAGGTCTTTTCTTGGCATATAAAATGTTATACCTAACTGGAATTATTAATGGTTAGTAACCTAAAACTAAAACCTAGACCTAGGCTATGTGTTAATATCCTAAGTCGGTAACTACATGTGATGTGGTTAGAATAAGTGTTATCCTAAATTCTAACCTAAGTTACTAACCTAACTATTGAGGAGGATGTAAAGGGGCCTATGGAGGGGTGCGAACCATGGGCGGCATTTTCTATGGCAATTAATACATGGATAAGGATGAGGGACAGGTCATGGCGGAGGCTTAAGCGATGGCTAACCTGTGCAGACGTGGCAATTCGCTAAGTTTGGAAATGGACTTGAATTTTCATTGGACTGTCGTCAATTCTGGAGGTCGGTGGAAGTTGAGTTTAAGCGGGAAAGTTGGTTTAATGGCATTCAATATTTTCGGTAAACGAGCCCAGAACTCGCGAGAAGGCATGCAAACGGGAATGTTTGAGGGTTTGTTTGGTTTGTCGCGATTTTCGGTTTTCTCTCTGCTTGTTTACTGGTTCTTCGCACCAGTCCTCTTTGAGTTGCATGGCAAGTATGAACTGCTCTAGCTCTTTTCTCTTTCATGGAGGATATATATACGATGGAGATAGCGAAACTTTGTTGGTCGCTTTATCTTGGAAAAAGAAAAGGAAGTTTGAGCTCTTCCTGTGGTCTGCTTCGGAAATTTGATCAAAAATCTAGGCATGTTAGGCCCTAACCTTTAAATATCTTGTTGTCTTTCAAGTGATTTCATTAGAACAACTCTGTTCAAATGTTTTGAGAAAATAGAGGATTTTCTATGGAGATCTTGTTTGATTTTTGGTACTGAATCTCTTCTGGTTCGAATATTCATTATCCTTGTTGGGTGTTTATTAAATTCGAACTGTGTCACTATTTCCTTGTGTTTGCATTTCGGTTTGATTATGCGAAACTTGTAATATGTATGATTGCTCGGCCTATTTGGCGTGAGCCCATGAATCGATCCTGTGATGGGTATAGGCCATTGATTGTTATGTTGTCGATTTTTGGTCGTCGATTCTTGTTTTGGAAACAGTCGGATTAAATATTAATGGGACTGTTTGTTTGATCAGTTTGTTGAACCTTTGAAAAAACCTGTTGTGGTTTTTAGTGACAGTGACTAATGATACTATTTGGGTTCGTTCTGTCTGTTAAAATGGTTTGGAATCAGGTAACTAGAGTTACAGTTTTTCCTTTCGACTCATTAGTAGTTGTTTTTCCATGTTATTTGTGTAACGGGATCTAAACTGTTGACAGTGTACAGTATGGATGTATGTATTCGGTCGACTATGTGGAGTCCTTTAAATGAATCGTATTGTGAACCATTGTTGAACTTCGTTTGAATATCTATTGGGATACTGGTAATTTGATTTTGTACTCGAAGAGTAACGAGTAGCACGACCTCTGTTATTTTACATTCGTGTTGCAAGAACTTGTGGTTTATACTCTTTGGATGAGATTCCACGTTTCTTTCCTGTGCCATCTTGTGTGAAAATGATGGTAAGGGTACCGTTGGACTTCTTGTTTTGGAAATTCGGTATTCTGGTTTGTTTTTGCCTGATCTTAATGTTGCCATTGTTGGCACCGATGATTTATCATCTAGCATTATTTGGTTACTGTTAGGACTCAGTTGAACTTATGATAGATGGACAGTGTAACTGTTTCAATTAGGACTATTGGGTTATCCTGTTATTTGACCCTGTGGAAGATGTCTTGCTTCTTTGGCTTCTGTACAAGCCTGATATTGAACTCGTGATGTTTATTTTGGCCTTGATGGATTCCTGTGAACAGTTTGACATCTTGTATATCAGCCTTATGAGCTAGGTCATGGTTATTAAACCCGTATCAGTATGTAATATAAATATAGAATTGTATTCTTTTTTTTATTAGAATGCCTCAGTGGAGTCGATTGAATGATTTACATGTTTAAGTCACTGTTCATGGTTGAATATAGATGAATTTTGGGAAATCGTTGTTTCAGCGACTTAAGGAAATAATTTGTATTTTGATCTCTGATATTCGTAAGAATACCATTGTGTCGCATTGACAAGGGTTCAGTTGGGTTCTTGGTTTGAAATCAGAGATTAATTTTTTTGCCTGATTTTCATAATGCTTCGTTGATGAATACTGTATGAATTCATATGCAATTGTTTGAATTGTTACCTCTGTTTGAATCATTAGAATTCTGGAAAGGTAACTTGTACTTCTGTCTCTTTCTGAACTTGACATTTGGACACTGCCTTTGTCACTGTTTGAGATCCTTGAGCATAATCTTATCTCCTGTTTTCTAGCCTGCTGAAGTGAACCGTGGAATATCATACCTTAGACTTGCATGCGCCAAGTAAGAATATATTTGCCTATAGTCGTTTCCATTCACTCCTGTCTGATTTGAGCTGAGCATGTTCGGAGATTTTGAGTGATTGTCTGGCAATAACTTGGAAACATCCAATTTCCACGGCAATGTCGTCTATTGCTGACCGTAATACTACTGGGTTTCTTGATTTCGAATTCGGGCTGTAAGCCTTGCTTGTGTTCGAAGTCCTTATTTATGACGTGGATTCTTCCTGTGTGTTTGACTGCCTGTTTATCATGCTTATGAGCTAGTCCATGTTTATTACACCCGTATCAGTAGTAATATAAATATAGAATTGTATTCTTTTTTTTATATAATGCCTCAGTGGAGTCGATTGCATGATTACATGTTTTAAGTCATGTTCATGGTTGAATATAGATATTTTGGGAAAGCGTTGTTTCAGCGACTTAAGTGAATCTTTATCTCATGTTCTAGCTCTGCTGAAGTGAACCGTGAATATCATACCCTCTAGACTTGCATGCGCCCAGGTAAGAATAGATTTGCTATATTCTTTTCCATTCACTCCTGTTGATTGCAGGCTGAGCATGTTCGGAGATTTTGAGTGATGTCTTGGCATAATCTTGGGAAACATCCAATTGCCTAAGGACAATGTAGTCTATTGCTGACCGTAATACTGGGTTTCTTGATTTCGAATTCGGGCTGTAAAGCCTTGCTGTGTTCGATTCTTATTATGACAGTGATTCTTCCTGTTGTTTGACTGACTTGTTAGTATGCTTACTGGATGAATGTATTTCATTTGTGTAGACAGTACAGTAACGAACTTATGAGAAAGGGAGTATGAATGATATGGTTCTTTCCCTTCTTTTGCTTATTTGATGATATCTGTCTAACAGTGGGAATTGTGTTGTAAACATATTGGTGGAACCCGATTTGTTATGATATTTTCCTTATTGGATGAATGAAACGATCTGACCAATGTTGTGATTTTGGATTCAATGATTGTTTGTGTACATTCGTTCCTTGATTTTTAATATTTGATGAAATATTAGAAAGTGATTAAGACTATTTTGTAACCATGTTAGAGTTACATATTTGTAATCATTTTGTATTTACAAGGGCATAGTTTGAATATGTTTACTAATGTGAATATCGGATCGCATTTAAACAGGGTGTTTAATGAAAACAATTGATGGATTGCAATTGTTTTAAAAGTTAGTGCTTATCATGCTTAGTTCATTGAACTGACTCATGTTGACTATTTTTGCAGATGGTTGCCGTAAGAGGTAAAAGCAATGCAGATCTGACAGGCTGATCAGATTGTTTATTTGATTTATAATGAATTACAACTTGATTTTACAGATGTACTATATGTGAAAAGATGTTTCTTTTCCGTTGAGCATTGTATCAAGTATGCTGTTGCATAAAATGTAATTGTATAGTTTTGAAAGGAATGGAAATAAGTGTTTGAAACTTGTGTGTTGTATTCTATTTCTGATAGTTGACCTTCTTCGGTTTATGTAATGAAGGGGCATTGTTATCATTGTATAATATGAATGCTTTTGTGATTGACAATGAAAGCTTACAAGAAAATGAGATTGAATTCTTATGAGTGTTTAGTAGTTCTAATTTGTGCTAGCGAAAGCAATATTGGATTTAAATAATTGCCTTTCTAGAAGATAGGTTAAAAATGAGCCTAAAGAGAACGCTAAACAAGCTGGATTAAATTACTAATCCCTAGTCCTAAGTATAACAGGACAATATTAAATTGGATTCTTAATCATTTATATCTTTATACTAAAAAGTATGATATAAATTCAATTAAGAGAACTGATATACAATCAAATGGAGTTCAGATGGCAATCTCAAGCAAAGTTTATGAGGTATTGTCCGATTCTGTTGCTTTAGAATCAGGTGTATTCTAATGACTCCTTGATGAAGAAATTGACCTTAATATCTCTACCAAGTAATGGGTTTTATAGAGGAGGGTCGTCTTAAGGCGAAGAATCCAAGGATCGGAAAGGCTAACCTTAAGGAAAAGTCTTTAAAGTAATTTAAACTCAAGTGCGTAACGCTTGTTACTGAGTAGATCTTTTCAAGGCGGATTTAAAGGTTGACGACATAAGTCAACTGCAGGGTTGTACCTCTGAGAAGATTAGGATCTTCTCAAAGTTACAACAATGCAGATGACTTATAGCGACACCCTTTGCATTGATCGCTAAGATTTACACTTGATTTCGCACGAGTTACCCAGGGACCGATTAAGAACGTGGTCATGTTATAAGGCTGCCTAGGAGATTCGGGGTATCATGACACACTAGTTGAACTACAAGGTTGAACCAGTATGTCACTATATCCCTAATCCTCGTGGGCATCCATATAACATTATCACCTTGTTAATCTGCCTCCGAGTGATTCAGTTGTGAAAGGAAGGACTGACAGTAGTCAGTGTAAGACATTCTATATAACATATGAATGGGGTGAAGGACGTATTCCAGATTGACGAGTATGCCGTTAAGGAATACGAGACATAAACAGTATGTTTCAAATCTTTGGCCAAAGTATCGCAAGCTGCTGATTGCATTGTCCTAATTCACCTAGTCTAAGGGATGAGATGCCGATGAATAATAGTAACAATTATTCAGTTAGATTCCTTGGATAGAGCATTCTGAATCCCATATTAGGGAAGAGAACTGCAAGAGTAATGTGTTAAATAAAAACACCGACTCTTATTACTCATGAATAGATCGGTAGATTACCGAGTCATGGAATGAATAGATCGGAGGTACTCCGAGTCATTACAGCTGCATATGGTTGTCTGTTATATGAATGGTTATTTGAATTGTGAGTTCTAAATTATGTATTTAGAACCAGGATGCAATTATCAAAAAAAAAAAAAAAAAATTCACTTGTTCTAAAGTATAAAATGAGGATGTTACAAGAAACACAGGGAGAAAATGGTTTATTATATAATCCATATGATTTTGGATTATGAAACATGATACACCCACACCAAAAAACTCTACTTACCCTTAGTTTTTATTGCTACTAAAATTCTCCATTACCTATTAAACCATAAAAAAATTGTTGTCACCAATACAGACCCCTTACATTACATGTACACTAAGCCCTACCAACATCAATGTGATGCACATTGGATCATACTTCTTGCAGACCTATACCTCGAATTCACTCATAAAAATCTATCAAAGGCCAAACTATCACTAACCAACTTGCAGACACACCTCTCTTTAGAGATCAATCCTCTAAATTCGATTTCCTAGATGAATCCATCACTACCCTCTCTTTAAACAATATCGTTTACCACATGACCTTATTCTTCGATGGTTCCAAATGTTAGCATGGGTTGTGTTGGAGTTATCCTCATTCCTCTTGATAGTGAGCCTATTTTGTTGTCTTTGAATCTAGATTTTTAATGTACTAACAATATTGCTAAATATAAAGTACTTTTATTAGGCCTTCAAACCACCATTGCCTTAGACGTCAAATTAATTAATATGATTGGTGACTCTCAACTGGTTGTAAATCAAGTCAATGGCATATACCGGTATCGTAACAAAATACTTAAAAATTATAAGCACTAGTTAGACATAATTTTCACTACATTTTACCACTATGAACTTCAAACCACTCCACATTCCACTAAAAAAAAATAGATACCATGGCATGCTTCTCAGATACCTGCTTCACCCACCGACTCAAAAATTATTGTCACAGTATAAAGGCTACAATCACCTTCCTATCTATTTCAAGACGTCAACCTCGTCGGAACCATTTAACCTGAACCACGTGACTTTTGGTATAAGTTGATTTTTGATTACCTTTCCCTTTTAATTCTACCTCCAGACCTTACTCGCAATAGAAAACACACCTTTCTCAAAGTTTTCTCTTGGTATGTCATGATGGGAGGCCTTCTTTATAAACATGGTTTTTATGGTATCCTCTTGCAATGCTTTACAAGTTTTTAAATTTTCTACACCTTCAAGGAAGTTCACAATGGAATTTGTGGAGGTCACTTCAGTGGTTTAGTTGTCACTAAATGCATTCTCCGCCTAGGCTATTATTAGCCAACCTTAAAATGTGATTGTTGTGATTATGTCAAACATTGTGTGAAGTGCTAGCAACATGATAATATCCATCACACACCTATTCATGCCTTACAGGTCATACACGACCTTTGGCCTTTCTCTCAATGGGGTTTAGATCTTTTTGGAGAAATCAATCCCCATTCTTCACAGTGCCATCAATGGATTATTATCGCTACTGAATACTACACTAAATGGGTAAAACCCATACATCTTATTTCAACAAAAGATGAGAAAATATGTGAATTCATCAATCATCACATCATTTTTTGCTTTGGTGTTTCCCATCGTCTCATCACTGATAGTGGAATATAGTTCAAAAAAATACTCTACGGAAGCTTTGAGATGCCTTTGGAATTCAACTTAGTTTTTTTCACCCTACTACCCTCAAACAAATGGCCAAGCAAAATCAGCCAATAAAACCTTGAAAAAAATTCTTATGAAAGTTGTGGACAATACTAGAAAGGATTGGCATACACACATTCCCTTTTCCTTATAGGCTTATTGTACTAGTATTCATACATCAACTGATGCCACACCTTTCTCTATAGTCTACGTTAAAGAGGTTTCTCTACCTCTTGAAGTCCAGATTTTGTCTCTTCGTATCTCATTTAAGGAGATGATCAATGATGATGAATTTCTCCAAGACTATTTGGCATAACTCGAGTTATTAGATGAATGTTGTCTAAATGCTCTCAATCATCTCCAAATCTACCAAAAACGTATCAAGAGTGCCTATGATAAATGTTTCCACAAACAAACCTTCCAAGTAGGTGACATCATCCTTAAGAAAAATCAACATGTAACAAAAGACAAAAAAAAGTAAACTGGGAAAATTTTCTCCTAATTGGTTGGACCTTATATCATTACTCATACCTATGGATCATGTTCTTATCATTTGTCTTCACTCGAAGGTAAACCTGAACCTGAGACCCTCAATGTCTTCCATCTTCGACCATTAAAATATTGAATTAAGCCCTATATCACTTCTTGTCTATTCGGCACCTATTTCTTGAGCATCGTTCACCTTCCATTTTACCTATTTTTAGAATTAATGACTAAAACAAGAATCATGTGATTACCTATTACTTTTTCAACCTTATCCTCAATATGATTACCATAACTCTAATCATAGCATGATTCTCATGGACACTTTTCATCTTTTTCAAGATGGAATCCCATGGTCATTCATCACTTAAAACCTCTCTATCATAGTTAACCTCTGTGTGCTATAGTTTTTTCTTGAAAAACAAGAGCCTATTTTTCTCTATAGTCTTGTCCATGACTTAAAAGTCCAAAATAAAAAAAAAAATAAAAAGTAAAATGGGATTCAAATCCTTGAGCCAAACTTATAGCAAAAATATGACTCCCTCAAAAAGGACACCTACACTTTCTATCTCGTTGTTATAAATAGATTCTTCCCTTGAAGGACAGCTATACAAAGATAGTCATATTGTAATTAGTTTATTATTAAAAGAAGACTGTTCTTTTAAATAATAGAATAAAAATATTCTAAAGATTCTTGCATTGATCAGCTTCAAAAAGACCTCTAGGAGGAAAATATTCATCCCACATAGACTTCCTGCATCGTTCATTCTATCAAAATAAAAACAAAAGCAAAAGCAAAAAGAAAAGGATTAATATTTTTCAATTTGATCCAGCTCTTCATTCATGGCGTCTACCCAATGTTGATCTTTTCTTGCTTCTACAACATTATTAGGTTCTATCATTGAAAAAAATATTATATCTTCATGGTTCTATTGTTCTCTTAGCATTCTTCTTGTGAGAATGTCTTCATACTTGTTTCCAATTATCTGATTGGAATGACGGTCCTTCTTGAATTTCCTAGAGGTTGCCTTGATGTTTGGAATTTCTTCCTCCTCATCTACTTCGTCATGTGGATTGTCCAATTCTTCATCATCTTCTTATTCTTCATAATTTCCATTGTGTTGAGTGCTTGTTTTTGCATACTTTGTCTCATCCACCCTCACATTAGTGCTTTAAAAAAATTCCTCTGATATTTGTAGTCAATGTTAATCCTTCTCATGACTATAGAAAAATACTGGCTCAACCAGTATATTCTAATTTAAATATCAACATACCATTTGTATTCCAATATCATACCCACAACCGCTCATAATAAACCATTCATTCCCAATAAATGAAGAAGTCCCTGAACCATTCCATTTCCTAGAACAGTTTACCTGTGTTTCTCAATTTATAAATCAGCTTTCTAAATTGGTTGGATGTTACAAACACTCTAGAAGATTTCTTCCTAATTTTCCATCATGCTAACATTTCTCAAAAGGATAGTGATTGGTTAGAGAACTAGTTTACTAGCTGACCAATTATTAAAAAACTAAAAATAATAATGGGGAAAGTTGAAAACCAACAAATGGCTACTTTTCCCAAACAAAACAAATTGCACTTCAAATTATTTCTTGGATCCATATGACTACTTCTCTTATGTCATTTGGTTGATGAAATAATTTACTACTGAAAATTTCTATGTTGCAGAGGCCTTGACTTCATCTCTATTTGTTTTTTCAGCTACAGATGGAAATCACAGTTACACAACATGATGAAGGCAAGGATAACTACTGAGTATGGTATGGTAAGTTCTATTTTTCTATTCTTAAATTTTTTTATTTGTTGTTTTAATTACAAATATATTCACTTCTCGAAATTTAAAAAAAAAAAAAAGAGAAAAAGAGAGAAATTTGTCAAGATATACAAGTGTTGATCAAGTCAAGTAACAAAGCAAATGATGCAAATGACATCTTTCTAGTTACAACAATTGGGAAGTGTGGGAAAAAATATCTCTACATTATCTACGAAAAACCTCATGAGAGCATGAATAAAAACTAAGTAAAAATTTTACTTCTAGAATCTCAATTTGTCGTTATCATGAAAAAGGAGAAGACAATTTGAAAGATGCAGAATTATTGACAAAATCAAATTCTACAGGAAGATCAATATCTTGCATGAGGGCATGCAAGAAGTTAAGTATGGGGGAAATGATGAGACCAAAATATGTCTCATTATATCACCAAATAACACTCTCATCCTCTTTCTTAAAATAAAGCTTTCAAGTGAATTTAGATGTAGTTTTAATAATGGATAGCATATTTAAGGTAGAATATAGGATTTATCTTATCATCTCTTTAGAAATCTATTTTCAATCTAATTATTGTTATTTCCTAATATTTCTTCTAAAGTTGGAATGCAATAGTGTGTATAAAACATGTCATTTAAAAAAATAGTTTGCATGAGGTCATGTACAAAGCTAAGTGTGGGGGAGACTCACTCTCTTCCAAATATTTTGAAGAATGTATGAGAAAACAAATAGCTAAGTGTGGGAAAAAATATCTCTACATTATCTATGAAAAACCTCATGAGAGCATGAATAAAAAATCAGTAGAAATTTTACTTCTAGAATCTCAATTTGTTGTTATCATGAAAAAGGTGAAGACAATTTGAAAGATGCAAAATTATTGACAAAATCAAATTCTACAGGAAGATCAATATCTTGCATGAGGGCATGCAAGAATTTAAGTGTGGGGGAAATGATGAGACCAAAATATGTCTCATTATATCACCAAATAACACTCTTATTCTCTCTCTTAAAATAAAGCTTTCAAGTGAATTTAGATGTAGTTTTAATAATAGATAGCATATTTAAGATAGAATATAAGATTTATCTTGTCATCTCTTTAGAAATATATTTGTAATATAATTATTGTTATTTCCTAATATTTCTTCTAAAGTTGGAATGTAATAGTGTGTAGAAAACATTTTATAAGCAACTGCACTCCAAGTTCATAGATTACAACTACCAAAAGTCTTCACATAGTTACAGATATGCCCAACTACAGAAATTCTTCACTCAGCTACGAAAATGCCCAGCTACAGAAATGCCCAGCTAGTGAAAATATTTTGGTTTGTTCCAAAATAATGTAAAGGAGCACCGAACTATTCAGCCTAATATTTACTTCCATGTCATCAACCATGAATATAGATCCAAACATGTGGCAATCCAAATTCATGCATGTATGTGGTATTCCAAGAAGAATTCAATGTCATAGACTTAACACTCCTCCATTTTCTCTCTATGTTTCAAGGATGAGTAAATAGTGGAATAGTATTAAGAATGTTGAATAAGTACTCTCCCACTTTGTGTTCCCAGATTAAAGGGATGAGTTGTAGAAATGTTCTCCACAATAAGTGGGTTGTTGTAGTCAAGTTTGTTTAGTATTTATTGCTTTGAATAAATCTTCCCAAGAATAGGTAGTTAGTTATTGCAGTGTGGACCAAGTAAACTATGAGAAATTTCTATAAATACCTCACCCATATATTTGGAAAGAGGGGCATATTTTGTAAATCATTTTTGAATCGATACAAGTGTAGTTTTAAAAATTAATTGTAGCTGCTCCAAATCCAAAGGGAATAGAATGGCCAAAAGCCACTCTTACCCAAGGAAGAGGATCTTTCTGTTATTTATTAGTATACTTTATTTACTGTAGATTTATTTCAGTAGTTTAGTTGTTACGTGTTTCTATTTCATGCATGTTTAATTTTTGTATGTTTTCTTAGGAATGAGTATTGTTGAATAAGATTTTCCTTTCTCCTTTTGCATACAACTTTAGACACCACCTTGGTTATAATAACACCAACTTGTCTATGAGTTGGTTAAATGACTGGTAATACAACGACCCATCATGTAGCAATAGAAGTAGGTAGAGGAACCAAAATTCTCTAGAGGTCTATCTCAAGCACACAAGGTCCCACAACTTGGAGACAGTCTCATGTTGCCTCAACAACCCAATTCAACCTGATCTGGTATGGGTGCAAGTTTGAGCTAAAATAGTTTCTGGCACACCCAGTGGGATATTGTTATAAAACTATAAAATTCAACATTACTAAATTTTGGTGTGTGACTTAGTGATTTCCAAGCTTTGGAGGCTTAGTTTAACACATCTAATGACTCCCAAAACTCATATATTATAACACCTTGAACAAACTGTTATATTTATCTTTGCATTACAAGCATTGGCATGTGATTTTCTTGAATGAGGTGTGTTTCCTTGATTGTTAAAAATCATGCTTGTTATGGATAAATCATTTCTGCTCTTGGAGTCTTTAGAATGAAATGATATGGCTTACAAGAATCCATTTTCACTTCTTATTGATAGGCTGCAATCTAGTTTTGAGTGTTGCAAACTTATCTATGTACTGACTCATCCTTGGATCAGTTTCAGTGATCCAAGGAATTTTTAAATCTTCTTAATGGACTGAATGGTAAATTGACATTCATTGGTTGAGAGACATAGTGGAATGAACTTATTATGTTACAAGTTCTTTGGACTTGAGTGATCGTGTCTTCATTCGGTTGTAAGTTTGTGTTTGGGTCTCTGGGATTGATCTCCACAAGACATTATTAGAATAAATAAAATATAGTCATCTTATGACTATGAAGGGGATCAGGATCCTAAAAACTTAAGGATGATCCTAATGGTATCCTAAGCTAGGTAAGAACACCTACTTCCTATCTAGATCTATTCAATTGGGTTGTAATCTAACCTAAGCTTCTTATTCTATTGTGTTGGAGGGGGGATGACCTAGCCTAAGATTTTGTGTTAAATGAATAGGGGAAGGGGAGATTACTATGGTGATACTATACTATGATAACCTAATGCCTAATACTAATGGTTGTGAATTTGGCATAACCTAAGGTGGTATTACCTATGGCAATGTTTATAAACCTAAGGAAATTATTTAGGAAATGATTCTGACTAACCTAAGTTTTGGGAAATCTAGCCTAAATTATTTGAAAGGGGCCTAAGGTTACATGGCACAATGGTGATGGTTCCAATGGCTTTTATTTGATTTGATTGGATTTAAATGAAGGGAAGTATCACTAGTTTGGTAAGGGCTAGTTAAATTTTATTGGGGCTTACGTGAAGGCTTCGCTAAGTATGGAATTACATGTTGATTTGGAATTGGTACTTGCCAGTTTTGGGAGGCGGTGGTAAGGAGAGATAAGTGAGAGAATTGGGAGTTATGGCATTAATGAATCTTGGTTTTTGTGTGCAAACTGTCTTGGAAACATGAGAGGCAGGTTTGTGAGTGGTTTTTTGGTTTTACATGCCTTGTGAATTTTTCTCTACATGGAGTTATTTGGCTCTTTGAACCAGTAGTTTGAATTCTTCTTCTTCTTCTTGGTTATTTTTAGGTTCTCCGATCTATTTTCGATCAAGGGAATGTATAAGAGGCATTAGAAAAAGAATTGTTTGGCTGTTGATCTGTCTTGGAGAATAAAAAGGGTTGGAAACTTGGCTAGAAGTCTCCTTTGAATTGGAAGAGACACTATTAGGAATGATAGGCTCTACCCATTAAGATTTCTTGCTTTCTTCTAAATGATTCATTAAAATAATTCTACTCACTCGAGATATATTTTTGCATGATGTGTCTCATTATTTACTTGCATGTTTTCATGAAATCTCTATGGTTTTGGAATGTAAATCCATTACTAGTAAAGGTAGTTTTTGGGGAAACTTTCTCTGTGCTAGTTTAATGGTGATATTCATGTAAAATTGTGTTTGAAAGCTATATAACTTGTATTCAAGGCTAGTGTTGACATAACTGGCATTTGTTGTCGTATGTTTCATTTTGAACTATCATTTAGAGCTTGTGTTTTTTGAATTTTGCAATAGAGATTCTTGGAAATTTTGGACTGGCATTTGTTGCTTGTATGGTTCTAAATCTCTGTTTAAGTTTTGTGTTTCGTTGAGCTTGTAGTGGAGCTTTGTGGTTGTTCTAAGATTTTTTTGAAGCTTCGTGATTGTTATGAGCTTTTAATGGAACTTCGTGTTTGTTTTGGACTGAATGGAACTTGGTGTAGATCTAAAAATTTGGTTGAATATTTGTATCCGACACTATACTATATTTAGTTCTTGCGAATGCTAAACTTGTAGTCAATTTGTTGATTTTTTTTCTATACATATATTCTGAGCTAAATTTTTATTCTTATTTAAGGAATTAAGAATACTTGACTTGTATTGGATCTTGTGTTTGTCTGAATCAATGTAAAAGCCTTGTGGAGTTCTGAACTTATGTTCAAATCTCGTATTCGACACTATACAGGTATTCCATTATTGCATGTTTTGAACTTGTGTTGGAATCAACATGTTTGATTCTTTACTTGTATTGCGAGCTGGGTTTTGTTGGTGTTTTGGTTTTGAAAATCTTTAATGTCATTTTTGAGTGTCTTCTCGAGGGGGTCTTAAGAGTTTTGTTTTGGTCGGAAGTAGACCAGAAAACCTCTTTTTGAGATCTCCTCCGTTTAACTTCTTGAGAAGGAATGGTTGTATTACATTTGTCTTTTAGAATGTACTATGTTCTTGAACTTGATAGGGCATGTGAATTTGAAGTGTACCCTATTCTTCTCTACCCTGAGCAAACCTGTGTCTTGTGGAAAGCTTGACTGTTTTGTCCATTGTAATAAATGGACTGGAACTATGTCTTGTTGTGGGTTTGGTTGATCTTTAATTTGTTTGGAACATTCGTTAAAGGTTGGAGGTTATGGAAATGTATTATTTACTTTCCTTCTTATTTTATATGTAGAAACTATTACATTCCTTGTCATAATATTTTAAACTAAAATTCAAAAGTCTTGTGGTGATTCTGGTTCAGTCGAGTTGGAAGTAAGTTTGCGACAGTACTTGTCTTAAACGTATTGTTTAGTTTTCTTACCCTCTTCTAATCTTTTATTTGATTTTTGGGTTTAACAAGATGTTGAATCTAAAACATAGCATACTGAGTGTTGTATAAAAGGATACAATATCACTATTTAAAATGCTTTGTAATATTGTTCTCATTTGGGATCACGAACTGCTTACTCATTTGCATTAAGTTAATGATACCTTGTAATGGGAATTTAGTCCTTTGAGTTTGTGAGATGTATTGACCCTTATGTATATTTCACTATTGTGGATTTTTGTTCCCTATTGGATTCATTGAACGAGTCTTTGGTTTTAAAAAGGGAACTAATCATGTTCTCTTAGGGACAGTATATTGTTAGGGACTGTACTGTGTACTTCGTTCCGAGATTTGAATTTAAAATTGAGTTTAGTGAATGAAAATAGGAAACCAGTTTGTAATATTTGTATTGGAAAGTTTGTAGTGTGCATTCTTTGGCTGTGCATTCGGTTTTGTGATCTCTTTTCATTTCGTAGTGTAAATGAAATGAATTATGGATTAGGTCCTTTTTCTATTGATTGTATAAGTTCATTGACTGAGCATCTCTTTAATTGATTCTCTTCTAAGATGGAAATTTCTTGGATGGATTGGATAAGAGATTTATGATGTTGAGTCTATCTTGGATTTGTGGATAGTCTGGTTTCCAACCTTTGAATTATATCTACTAACCTATAGAATTTATTAATACTTTCAGTTAGACTTTTTTTTCCTAATCTTCTTGGATTGAATTGGGATTCTTGTTTAGATGTTGTCTCTTTATTTATGAATCTCTCGTATTGTTATCTTTTGACTGAGAAAGTGTTGTGTCTTCTAAACCTGATTCTATCCTTCAGATGATTTTTGTAAGGGGAATAAGTATGTATTGATTCTCTTCTTTTATTTATGTGGAAAGATTAAGCATACTAATATGAGCTCTGTTGTAACTAACTTCTATTGCTGCTTAGAAAAGAAAAATGTGTATTTCTATTCTTATGGAATCATAAAACAATTAGAGAACAAAACTTGTTGACTGTTTTAAAGTAATTGATAGGATCAATTAAACCATATGATATAAATGTAGGTGTAGTAGAAATATATCATGCTCTTTTCTTAATAGTGAATTTAAACTCTTTAATTGTGCTTCTTTCCTAGGTGTTATTACTTATGATTGTTTGTACAATATATATTAATTGTTTCATTAAAGCAAAATTGTTTAATGTAACAATTAGTGGAATGTACTTTACTTTAATGCTTAGTGTTTAACATGCTTAGTTCATTGAACTGATCCATGCTAGCAAATTTTGCAGATGGACATCGTAAGTGATAAAAGGAGTCAAGAAATTTTATGATGCATTGGTTTCTTTAATTCTGGATTTTATGTAAAGATTTTCAAATCATTCTTGAAGTTTTATTGGAAAAGGAAAGTGTTGTTATTTTGAGACCTTAATTATGATTTACATGTAGAATATCTGAAAGGCATAGTCTTGTAAATTTATATTTAAAACCATGTATAGAAAGGTCTTGTGATGGACTCCAATTTGAGATGTGAAATCTTTTGAACTTGTATGATGGAAATAATTGTGATATCTCTACAGTATTCTTTATATCTATGTATAATATTGTTGTTATAAGATAATAAGTTGGATTGAGGAGATAGTATAATCTCCCTTATACTAATGAACTTGTTATATTGCAAGGATGTCATTCTCTATTTATATAACCTTAGTTTAATAATGAAATATGCTTAGGGCATACAATTAAACTATATAAGTAATGAACAATTAAAGAAAAGGGTTATGTTAAACCTAACATCTAATGATGAAAAGAAGACTCTTCCTCTATCATGGAATGAAAGGTAAAAGGAATAGTGGTATGATCTTTAATCATTATCCTTCATTTATAAAGTATACACTAGTTGAATCTAAGTGGATGACACACTTGATTTGGATAGCTAGGTTGCATTATGAATTAAATGTCTAATGTTTGTTGTCCTATTTTTTTGGGGGTAACTACTTGTTATATCATGTTAGCTAATAACAAATGCAAAAATGAATTAATGAAGCTCTCTATATCTACTGAGGCTAGTTTCGGATAAAGAACTTAAGCAATGCTGGAATTAGGATTAGGAAAGGTTGCTGTAATCTAATTTTTTTAATCCCATTTAATTATGTTTAATAACCTCTAAGGGGGCATGTACATCTTGATGAATTATTTCTAACAGGTTTTGGCACATGCTAACTACAGGACTATACCCTTGAGAAGTCCTAGGACTTTTCGATGATACAGTGTTGCAGTTGACATGTGGAAACACCCTTCTATATTGTTCATCTAGATCTACACTCATCTGGACTTGCACTTAGTTTCTCTTTAGGTCAAGTTAGTAGCATATTCAGGATAGGTAGTAGCTTTCTATGACTTAGGGTACCTTGGCACATTCAGATGACTTAGGCCAGCCGAGTATTCCCATATATCCTAATTCATCATGAACGTCTTCTTATAGTAAATTATGTCACTAACACAGGCTAGGGTCAAACCTTAGGCAAGGGGACTGATGGTAGTCAGTAAAGACCATTCAAGATAACACAATAGTGAGGTGAAGGTGTAGACACCAAAATTGGGTCACACTCCCCTTGGTCCCTTGTCAAATAAACACCTTGAACACATTTACCTAACCGTAACCCTCTCCACCCCACTCTAATATTAATTTAATTAATTTAATTAAATTAATTCATTATCCTCCGAATATTTATTATTTAAATATCCTAATTGGATAATACCTAATATCCACCTCACCCCAAGACCTATTCTTAGTAAGTTACCATAACTAACTAAGACCTACCCAAACCCTAAAAATCAATGCCTACATTCCCTCTAACCACATTCACACATGTTAGAATGAAGCTTCCATGCTAATCTGCTGAGCCAACAAATGAGATCCCAGAAAATCAAGGGGATCTGCCTAGTTTAGTAAACCTAGGAAATCCTGCCGTAACCGACGCCAGTTACCCTTAACCACTACCAGTTAAGACGGAACCACCGCCGGTTACCATTTAACTCCCTAGACAACCTTATTTCGAGGTTGGCACATTTATAAGAAATAATCACATATTTTTAGAACAAGAGACGAAACTAGAGCTGCATGCAAGCATAACTAGTGTCAGTACACGCATCACAACAACCATAGCCAATACCTAAAACAATCACACAACCATTTACCTTCACAGGAGCATCCGTGGAAGCACTAGCACTACACCAGGTTCATTCCATCTGATCACCCACCATTACCAACCAGGCATCAAGCTTGCACAAACAGTAAGTTTTGTTAACCAACACTTATCCATTTATCATTTAGTAGATCTTTTTACATTTGTTATTAGCTTCTACTTTCATTTCTATTCCCTCATCATCTACCTCCATGAAAACGTGACCATCTTGCTACCCATACCCTTACACTGCCTGTACCTAGACCTTGATCATTTTTGTGCATACCTCAGATCTATACAAAACTTACCACTACCCTCCCATCTTCATCTAGCCATAGATCTAACACTCAGCAAAGTTTTATTGAACTTTCCTGTACCCCAACCATACCATCTCCGGTTAGCCTAAACTAATACTGGTCATCCTAGACTAATGTCGATCTCTGTGTCTTTTACCAGAAACCAAGAACAAAGCCTAAAACTTCCACCAAATACCAAAAATATCCTAGAACCTCACCTTGACCAATACCAATACCTTGATAGTGACCTTGCCCTTCAGATTCAATCATAGCCTAGCCTGTTGTGAATGAATTTGCTTATTGTAGATGAATGAGATACCTAAATAATTTTAACTACAATAGGATTTCCCTTATTTTTTGCATTAATTTGTTTTTAACAGTGGATTGACAATTTTCTAGGAAGTATCACACTTCCTAGATCTAGCATATGCGAAGTAGTCCACTGAATATATTGTTTAACTATTATTTGGTGGTCTTGTGTTCCATTTCAGGTAGTTCCTCCAAGCAAAAATGAATTTCTCATGATCATCTGTGGATTCAGAAGTCATATGCATGCAACAACCTACAACCAAAATCTTAATAGGTATTCCTCCTACGCCGGTTACCCTATCTATTTCATCAACTTCCTAGAAATGTCTAAGAATCAGGTGAAATAGAAGGACGTATTCTGAAATGATGAGTATGTTGTCTAGGAATAGTAACATGAATAGTATGTTGAAAATATTTGGCCAAAGTATCACAAATTTTTGGTTGCGTTGTCCTATGTCACCTAGTTTAAATCAACGTGATGTCCGATGAATATTGGTAACAAATATTTAGATAGGTTCTTTAAAAATATCACTCAGTA
Organism: Taxus chinensis; assembly: GCA_019776745.2. Taxonomy (NCBI): domain Eukaryota; kingdom Viridiplantae; phylum Streptophyta; class Pinopsida; order Cupressales; family Taxaceae; genus Taxus; species Taxus chinensis. The sequence continues at coordinate 969,399,139 of CM034146.1, read as the reverse complement.
CCTGGAATAAGGTAGGAGAACCAAGTATATGTAGTATACATAAATTACTCTACGAAGAAAAATTCCTAGAATGACCATGCCTTTTTCATGAGACTGATACATACCATAAAAAGCACGGAAGTTCAATATTCTTTCAAATATCTCTAGCTATCTCTAAGAAGAAAAATTCCTAGAATGACTATGTGTGAATCTCCATCTCTAGTGCCTCATGCACTTTCCACCACTCCTCTTGGTATCCCTGTGCACCTTACCATGACAGCTCTGCCACCATAAAGAAACTTTCCATTTTCCAATTTCACTCACGGAATTCCTCTCCTTCTGAATGTACAACATGATATGTCAACAAACACGCTCAAAATTATTTCGTACTTCACCGATGAGAATCAATTCACTCCTACTCAGAACATCCAGGATGTAGCAAATGTGTGTTCTATATATTTGGTTACACATAATGATGTAGCATTAAGGTTGCTAACATCTTCACTTAAAGGCAAAGCACTCTAGTGGTACAAAAGCTTGCGACCTGCATCTATTTCTAATTGGGATGATCTTGGAACAACTCTCTGTAACTATTTTGAAGATAAGTCAGATCACTTGTCCTTAGTTGAGCAATAGAAAACAATAAAAAGAGCACCCAATGAACAGATAACTGATTTTAATATCATATTTTAGAAGACTTTGGATAGAATCCCTCAAGTGGTAAGGCCTACAACCCAACAATCTTTCTCATATTATCTAAGGGCTTTGAATAGTGACATATCAGTCATGATTTAGTCCATGGGGGTAGAACCTTACCCGCTGCTTACAAAATTATAATAATGGAATAAAACAGTCTTATTCACGAAGGTAAATTATCTCCCAGATCGTCTATGCCCTTATTTTCAGAGATGTCTCAAGCACCCTAGCCCTTTATTTCCCTTTTCCTCAAGTAAAGCACTCAACCCATTGCATTAACATCATATTCTCCAGTGCATCAGAAAGAAGATGTCGAAATGAAGGCCCTGATTAGGAACATGTCCAATAAGGTCATGTCTTTAGAGAATCAGTAGGTGCACGCCTTCATAAATAGTTATAATCAAGGGTATAAACAGATCCATCAACCCTTTAGAAATCAATTCGTAAATTAGAGATATGGGTAGAACCAGTAAATTGATAGATGGTATGCTAATGTGCATCTCGCATTATAAGTAGTACCCCATGCGCAGCCTCTTCTAGTGCCCAGCACAAGCCAAGCACTAGTTCCAGTATAAAACAATATGGCTCAAGAGTTAGAATGGTTTTTTCCTTACAACACGCCTCGTATTCAGTATCACTGTGGCAATGCCATGTGTGCATAGATGTATGTGATCAAGAATGATTCTAAATGTGAGCCTTTTATCAATGCAAGTGAAGCATAAAATAAATAAACTCCTAAAGTTGCTCCAGAAACCAACCTCATGTTCTTTGGAAATGAAGAATTTTATGCAATCAGTCAAGTTTCGGATAGTCCTAATAGACCATACACTCAGGTTATTGATAACACAAAGTATAAAAAGAGAATGCTCGATTCTAGCGTGTAACCTTCAGCTGGTTCCACACAGGTCAATTCTCAAATTCAAAGTGATGTAGCTAAAGTAAGGTTTTCAAAACTCCGCACTTATATATGTCCTTGATTATAGGAAAACACCTTATGCACAATTGTATGATTGACTCAAGTGGTACCACTTCTGTCATGCCAAAAAAAATTATAGATGTCCTAGGTCTTTAGTACGCCCCTATGTTTTAAGGATTCTTGCATCTTGATATCTCAATTGTTACTACTCTAGGAGTCATCAAGGATATTGAGTTAACCCTCCATGTATGTCCAAGCCTCAAAATAACTCAATATGTGTCAATTACTGACCTACCTCCTTTATTTTCCTTGTGTCTATCAAGAGATTTTACTGCTAAAGTGGGTGGTTTGTTATCTTTTGATTGGTCTCATATGTTACTAAGAACAAGGTATGGTACTCATTTACCATATAAGCTTAGCCAATTTTTTCATATCATGTTGATTCAAATGAACTATCACCCCTCCAAGCTAATTACCTAATCCAAGAAGACCAAGTACAAGTCTCAGTTTCAGAAGATTAGCTTGTTTCTCCTCCTTTGCTTGACCTGATGTTAAATGAGTAGGTTGAGAGACAAAAAAAATTGATTCATATGTTGATGAACTTAAAGCCTTTGAAACTAGCCTTGGTACTTACTGTATCCTTCAAGAAGAAGTTGTGTTGCAATGCGCACTCAAGAAGAATCAAGAAAATGTTGGTTTGTGGAAGTTATAATTTGATGGATCTAAAAGTAAGAATGGTGCCAATGTAGGTGTTGTTCTCATTTCTCCCAGGGATGATAATTTCTTCTTTGCACACAGGTTGCAGTTTACATGCTCTAACAATGTAGCATAATATGAAGCATTAGTGCATGGTCTTCTAATTACTAAGAAGAGAAATATTAAGGTGCTACAGATCTTTGGGGATACATAATTGGTCATCCACCAGGTCACCAAAAAGTGTGAGACAAAGAGTAAGTTTCTCAAATCTTACAAACATAGATTTTGGGACCTCCTTAAGGGATTTATGCTCTGAATCTACATGTGGTGCCAAGAAATATGAACAAATAAGTAGATTAGATGGCCCCATTTGGTTTGCAATTCTCACCTGTGGAGTATTTCATCAAAGGAAACACACAACATATCAAAATACTGATCAAGAAATCTATTCCAGACAATGACATCAACTAGCAAGTGTTTGACAGTGACGTGTAAATTTTCCAGTTCATTTAGAATGAGGCTGAGTTCTCTTTAAGAATGCAAGCTAACTTGCATGAAAACTATGGTGACCAAGTGATTAAACTCAAAAACAACAAGTTTCCTAAAGGGCTATTCATGTTAGAGAAAATGTTCATCCCTGATGATGTGTTTAAGGGTGAAGAAAATTATATACACATGGCGTAAGAAGACTACACTCCAGTCACTATAACGTGTGGCAAGGAGTTGTTGTTTAGAAAATATTACATGCATGATGAAGAGAAAACCTTCATTTCTCTATGTCACAAATATAGTGATATCTTCTCCTGAGAGTATGAAGATTAGAAATAAATTGATCCAAGTGTTGCTTAAAACTCCATTGACCTTGATCCTAGTATCAATCCCATCAGAAAAAAGTAGAGACTAGTAAATCCAAAGATAGATCTCCTCATGAGGAAATAGTTATCCAAAATCATTGAGGTGAATAGAATATTTCCTATAACTACTCTACTTGGGTCGCAAATCTTGTTCCAGTGCATAAGAAGAATGGTGAAATCAGACTCTTCATCGATTTTAGAAACCTGAACAAGGTATATTTGAAGGATCGCTATCCTTTTCCTTAAATGGAGTAGATTTTACAGATTGTGGCTATCATACAGATATTTTCTATGTTGGATGGGTATTCTGGCTTCAATCATATCTTGGTCAAGGAAGAGGATCAATTCAAATTATCTTTTACAACCAAATGGGGGACATATGCATATCAGAAGATGTCATTTGGTCTTTCAAATGTAGGTGCAACATTTTAGAGGGCCATGGACATTGCCTTCAAAGGATCTATAAATGAGTTCATCCTAGTTTACTTGTATGACATAACTATCTGCTCAAAGCAGGGCACATATCATATGGCCCATCTGGATAAAGTCTTTGAGAGATTTAGATAATTTGGGGTATCTCTTAACCCTAAGAAGTGTAATTTTTTTGTGGCATAGGGAAATATTTTGGGCTATGTGATCTCAAAAGATGGTATTGCCATTGATGCTGAGTGCATTTCAACCATCCTTGTTGTCACCCTACCGGCGTATAAGAAAGCTTTGCAGTCATTCCTAGGAAAAATAAATTTTGTTAGGATATTTATTCCTAAATTTATGGGAATGGTTAGGCCCATCACCCTCATGATCAAGAAAGATACAACCTTCAAGTGGACAGCAGAAGGAAAATATATCTTCAATAAAGTCAAGCAAGAAATTTCTTGCACACCAACACTCATTAATCTGGATTAATCAAAGGATTTCAGCCTTTATGATTATGGAGCTGATGCAAGTGTTGTTGTCATAAAACAAGAAAATGAGCTAGGAATGGAGTATCCAGTGGATATCTTCAACCAGAGGCTGAAGGATTACGATTTGAAATACAATCACACAGAAAGATAGGTCTTTTCCACATGTGTGTGCTTAATAAATTCAAAATTATGATCACCAAAAATCATGTTAAGGTGATATTTTCATACTCTAGTGTTAGAAACTTCATCATGGGAGTAGAAATTATTGAGAAAAGAGAAATATGGGTGACCAAGATCATGGATTTTGATTCAACTATCAAAGCCACCAAGTTGTTTAGAGGCAGTGTGCTCTGTAAGCAGCTTGCTGAGGATGCACTAAATGATCAGGAAACTTCATTATTTCTAGATGAAAAACTCTCGCACGTTGTACCTAAACAGAACATAGATCCTAATGTGCATAGCTAGATGAAGGACATGATCACATTTCTTTCCTCTGGTGCATATCCTCCTGGTCTGAACAAACCAAATAGGCATCATCTGAGGTTGTATTCTATTCCATATGTGTTGATTGATGGTATTCTCTTTAAAATAAATCTTGATGGCGTGTTGTTGAGGTGTATTGAAGGCATGCAGGTTTGATAAATTGTTAGCATAATTTCACGATGGATTCTCTGGTGGATACTTCTCTTCCAAAGAAACAAAAATGAAAATAATTAAGGCATGATACTTTTGGCCTACCCTATTCGCAGACGCACACAAGTGGATCATGAAATGAAAAGAATGTGCTTTCTTTGTAGGAAATAAGAAATTGGTAGCACTTCCCCTCCAACCAATCCAAGTGGATCAGCCTTTTGCGCAATGGGGTCTTGATTTCATAGGCATGATCAATCCTCCTTCAAGTGTTGGGCATAAATGGGTGTTGACAGCTATGGACTACTTCACCATATAGACAAAAGTTTTTGCACTTAAGGAATCAACCAAGTCAATCATCCTTAACTTTCTCAAAGGCATTGTATCAAGGTTTGGTATTCCTTAAGCCATTATTTCAAATAATTCAAAAGCCTTCCTTTGTACTAAGATATTTGATTGGGTTCTTAGTCTTGATATCTACTTGAAGACTTCTTCCAACTATTACCCTCAAGGTAATGGTCTGAAAAAGTCAACAAATAAGAACTTGATCAGAATCATGAAGTGGAAAATGAATATCAACCATAGACAATGGCACACAAAGGTCTCGTGCATGCTCGGGGAAGACAGGTCATGGTGAAAAAAGCAATAGGTACTTCACCTTAAAAACTTTTATATGGAAAGGAAGCTAAACTTCCTTTATCTCTTGAGTTTCTTTCATTGGAACTTGCTCAGCAACTGGAATTTGAGGGCAAAAATCAGAGAGAAATTAGAATGGAATAGATGTTTGAACTTGAAGAGATAAGAAAATTTTTCATGATCAAGCTAGAACAACATCAAAAATCAACAAAGAAGTTGTTTGATAGAAAGGCTAGGCCGTAAGCTTTCAAAGCGGATGATTTTATCTTAAAATGGATGTTGAAAGAGCTAAACCAGGGTGCCATTCAAAGTTTGATGCACTTTGGAGTGGCTCATACATTATTAGTTCTTGCGAGGAAGATAAATATTTGTAGTTATCTTAACTTAATGGAAGCACGCAATCAACCCCAGTCAATGGGATTTATCTCAAACCCTTCCATTAAGTCTGGTGTTTCATCATTGTATATGTTAGAGTAGTTTCATTCCTCGAAGTTCATTGTGCACACATTGTTATGTTTGTACACAAGTTCTTTCCTCCTGCGTGCTCCTCGCATGTGCTCTTTTGTTGCTTTTAGATACCAGGTCAGTTTATGGCTTCTTCCAGCAGTTTTAATGGTTTGCAGGATTCAAAACAGAGTTTAGAAGATGATTCAATTGACTTCAAGGGTAGCTTTTCAAGGTTGCAGATCATAATTTCATCTTTTTATGCTGACTCCATACCCAATAGATGCTCCAAGATACTGATCTTCTTCATCTAGTAAGAAGATGGCCTCGAAAGTCACTGATATGTTGTCCAAAATAACTCCCCTAGTTATTTTGACAACTTACAACCCCACTCTGGTTCTGAGATTTCATATTATAAGTTGCACACACTGTGGTTGACCTCTTGGAATATATCTTTAGTTGTTGTTCCTGGCGTACCCTTGTGAGCCTTTCCCTTTCATACACTCCTTGCGCCTTCTTCTGCGCCAATTATTATGCCACATGGAAACCTGTCAGACCTGAGTGTATTACATGTAACCCATCAGAGCACACCAACAAGGCACTGAATCCTTGTGACAAACCATTTTGTGACATGTGGTAGAAACAAAAGAGATGAACAGTTGGCTGCTTCTAGCTAATAAGCATACACCACATGTCATTGTGTGTTCAGATTTTGTTGTAGCCTCCAAATCATCATAACTTTTGCTACAAGGATCTGACACATGTGCACCTAGGTTTTTTTGAAAGCTAATGACATGGGTTACACTCAAAATCATTCAAATTCAAATGTTGGAAGGATTTATTAGGTGAGAAGCAAGAAAATTAATTTTCATCCATTAATGCATAATCCGATTGACCTAACCACCAGATTTCATTCAAATCGTGTATCCTTCCTTCTTCTACAAGAAACATCAAACACAAGGAGGTGTATTCATCAGTTTTGCAGGAAGATTCATAGGAATTCATTGTTTTTTTTTGGTGGTTGAAGTTCAAATCTGAGTTTCCCTCTTCTTTCTCATCTTATTCTCTACTTCTTCTATAAAGTGTATGAGCATTTCTCATTTATGGTTGTTGAATCCTTTGGTTTTTTAAGGACTTCAGTTATTTTGTATTTTAAGTTACCGGCCTTTAGATCTAGTCTTTTACATGTGGACATCGGCCTCAAATTCTATTGTAATAGACTGTGCATTTATGTAAGTAATAGAAGTTTGATTTTTTGGCTATTCTCTACCTTAACTCATTTCTATAATTTATTCTCACCTCTCCCTTTCATTTTTTTCTTGTTATGATATCTCACATCCCTTACAAGTCCATCTTCTTATTGTGCCCCATGACAATGACTGTGTGATTGTTGTCTAGACTATGATACACATGCCTATCCTTCCCACAATCATTCTCCTTCATTTTCTCTTGAAGGGTTCAGTCCCCCTCTTTCTGGTGTTATCATCTCCCTTAGATTATTTTTCCCTTTCCACATATCCCTCTATCCCCGGTCCCTTAGCATGGATTATTTAGTATTTCATTTTCAGCATTAGGAGTAGTTGTAGCAATATAAATAGGTAGAGGAACCAACCTTCTCTAGAGGTTTGTCTCAAGGACGCAAGGTCCCACAACTTGGAGATAGTCCCATGTTGCCTCAACGACCCAATTCAACCTGATCTGGGATGGGTGTAAATTTGAGCTCCAAGAGGAACTCTACTCATGGTGCATGTGATACACTTTAATCACTAAAAGTGCTAGAACTCAAGGGCCGCCTTCTCATCCTGTGTTTGGATAAAAATTCATACATAAGAAATAAGAACTTTTTTGTTAATCAAAAAATAAAATGAAATAATATCATTATTTAAAATAATATAATTTCAAGCTATCCATAATTAAAATAAAATATTAGATGTTAAAAAACTCCATAAATTTTCTATGTATACAGGCCACTGGGGAGAATCCCAAAATAAGGACATTATCTAATTTATGTGTTCTAGGTGATAGAGATGGAATAATGTGTGTATCCATTTCCAAGAATCTCTAACTCATGGGCGATTCTAGAAAATATGTTCAATTGTTTTAGGTAGAGCACAAGTTAGGCGTTTGGGGTTCAAGACTCCAATGTGCTTAATTCACTCTCCAAGTGTAAGGCCCTAGTGAACAAGACAATAAAGAAATGATTTATTTTGGTATCAACATTAGAAATCCAAACTTTATTGAGGTGATTAAGCCATGTTAAAGGTGAATAGTTAAATTTTTATTAAATAATGAATTGGTTAAGAGATGGTGACATACTCCTTAACTAGTAGATCAAACCAAGGGAGTAATTTTTGCAAGCTGTGTCATAATGTGCTTGAAGAAGTGGGTATTTTCCAATTTTTGATTGGATCCCAAAGATTTAGAAAAAAAATAAAGACATCAAAAAGCTTCATTCAATGACACTTCATTACTAACAAGTGTAACTTGGAATTGGTAGTCTTTAAAGTTACAATTGATAAAATGTGATTTTTTATTTGAGAGCATAATTCCATAAATCTATCTTCATGCATTTATACATGATAAATAATCTACCCAAAGGATTCAATGGAAATAACGTAAAATGTAATAACAGGAAAACCATACAAGAATATATAGGACCATACATAATTATTACAATCTAGGTTAGAACTGTTAGTGTAGAATCACATCACCCCTGAAAGTCTGCAACTTGATGGGTGAGACTCTCAGTGTGATTGCATAACATGGAGCATCTCTTAAAGTGTGGGACTTTGCAAATCAAGAGAGCTCTCCAGATGAAGGATGGCTCCTATTCCTCTGTTGAAGTGCACACATTCAAATTATAGAGGGCTTACTCTAAAACCTATTCTTGCCAAGGAGACAGGGTGAGAGAGATGCAAGAAATAAAACCTAGGCTAACAAGGGTGATGCATCAAAGGAATTTTGAACATTTGCATTGCCCTTAAACACAAACCATTAAAATTTGATACAATATCCATGCACAGATGACCAAGATTGCAATGAGGGATCAAAGAGATGAAAATAAACATAAGAAGGGGTTGAAATAATCCATAGATTTATTATATTGCTCCAATAATTTGATACAGTCCATTACACTGGTCAAGGGGCAAGATTTCATTACAATTTGAAAGGGAGGTTTGAAGCTCCATGAATTTTCCTGTGGGGCAGAGAAGAAGGGAGGGTGCAAAGAAATAATGTCTAACCTTTTGAAATCTCCCCCTCGTGTACAATATATCGGAATGATGAAAGATGAAGGAGGGAAAATTCAGACCCTGTTCTAACTACCTCTGAAGGAGCATTGAATTCCCCTGTCATAATGATGAATCTCACTGCAACACCCGTGCCCTTGTTGTTGTCCCTTACTAGGAAAGAAAGGAGGCCCATTCTTCATCATGGTGGCAGGTGGGAGAATTGACGGCCTCGAAAATGGTAAGCCGAAACCTTAATGGTGGCAGTTGGGTAGCAGGTGCCGGGATCTTTCCAAAAACGTCCCCTCCTGCTTGATTTTGAGCTTCTAGTCGAAATATATGGCCATCTAAAGGTGCTTCGGGTTTGGAGTATATTTACGCATATCCACGTTGTGGCCCTGTACATCTTAAGGTTTCACCCCCTCCTCTACATTCTTAAAGTAGTGTCATCTAGGCACGTGACATTGTCCATGGGCCTACTCTATTTCTTTTGTTCTTTGCCTAAGACCCTACTATTGGCGGAAACACTGTGTCTAACCCGGGACACGTGGAGGTTTCACGCACATTTGGGGACTACCTTTGGATTCACCCCTTGAAGGAGCACCAAGGATACATGTGACGTCGTCCGCTGGCTCTGCCTTGTTTTCTTGGGCGAGCAAGGGGGCCCACTTCATATAATACCCAAAACTCTTTACAGGTGGGACCCTTGTAGCCAACTCCCTAAATTTTCATGGTGGGACACATGGCTCCTTCCATGGTCTACTTCTTCATTTCCTTGTGTTTGGATTAGTCCCCTTGTAGTCATTTTTACCCCCATCACAAAAAAAAGGAACCCTATACACACCGTCCTATCACCCAATGGGAATTAGGTGCTCACTTGAGGCACATGTGGGTATTGAGTCTCTCCTTTATGTGATTTTAGTGGGAAAAATCATCTATGATCCATTTTTAAGAGATTTGAAAGGGAGTAAAACATACAAGCATCATAGAGCTCAAAAATGGCTTCTAGATCCTTGCAGTCATTTTAGACAGAAAGATCTTAACAAATTTTATAACTTATACCAACACAGAAAGAAGTTGTACAAGTATCCATACTTAATCTTAAACATAAATGAAAAATAACTGTGAGAAAGATGTATGCATCAGAATCATCAACGTTCATATTCATGTAAGCTGATAACATGATTACATTCATGGACCCATTATAGAATATCATAGAGAAGTAGACTGTAGTCATGCATTATAACTAGACTCGTGTGGCTAGGTTCTCAAAAGAAATTTATAAACCCCATACCCTTGATACATCCTTTCCTAAGCCTAATTACCCAAGCCAACAGAGTTCTTGCAATATTTCTACAGAGCTCGACTTCCATCTACTCCTATATATTTTACTTCTACAGGCGCTTGTATATATAGCCTTACTAGAATGTCAACTCATCCTCCAATTGCCTCAAATTTGTTGCCAAGTGTCTGAATCTGGCCCTCCATGCAAGCATGCTCCTCCAGGCCTGAGATTTCCACTTTTTACCATGATGTGCTTCTAGAAGATTCCATCGTAGGCATGCTCCTTCCTGGGTCAACCTGTCACCAGGTTGGCACCTTATCCACTCCGCATGCGCAATCAGGTCATTCTTTTCACTTGTTCTACCCAAAACACCCAATATGGCTAAGTTCTGAAACCTTGGCTCAGTCTGTGCACATGCCATGGGTTTCCTTAAACCTTACCCTATGCACCATTTCCTTGCGCACTTTTCTTCAACTAGGCCTTGCGCACCTATGCGTCATTTTGTACTTAGCCAATATTTTAGAGGCCCAACATCACCCCACACTATGCCTATTCTTTGTCCATGGGAACACTTCTCCAGTGAAAAGAAAGAATACAGTACATTTACACCTTGGAATGAAAATAAGGGGATGAAGAAATAGGGAAAGAATAAAGAATGGGGAAATGGTGGAATCACTGCAATAAGCTAGGAAAATCCTTTTGCAAGTCATCCTCCAACTTGTTCCAAACATCGACTTTATTCTTTGCTTTTTGATAGAGGTCACTGACCAAGGTGCTCACCTCCTTAAAACTTATTCCTTTTCCTTGTGTGCTTATGGTGTTAGAAATTTTCTCTAACTCTTTGCCTACATCAGCTAGTGCATCCATTCTTCACGTAATCTGTAGGTACAGTTCCTTCAACTAGTTTTTGATTGAACCCCTTAAGGCTTTAATGTCTTTATATTTGTTTTCAACCTCAAAAATGATTTTTTCCCTTTTCTCCCAATTTCCCTTATTATTTTCTTAAAACTCCTTGAGTTCTGCTTCATGAGTGGCGACCAAGATGTCTGCCACTTTTTCTTTATCCGTGCAATTGTCGTACGTAGCCTCCATAGTCTAGGAAGTAACTTTTATATCAGCAAGAACCTTGTTGTACTCATCTACGAATGCCACGACTTTCAACTTATCTTCTTTCTCCAAGTTTGCAGCCACTTCTTATGTAGATTCCAAGGCTAGTGGTTGCCTCTCCATGGTGAGGACTCTTGTTAAATCCTCCAGGCATCCCAAGGCAGATCCATACTTCTACGTGGGAGGTGCTAGGTCTGGATGCTTTGACACTATAGCATTATTAATGGACTCCACCTTTCTATATATTGTGCATACCTTGGCCTCCTTATCTTTTAACTCATGTTGTAACTGAGCGTTGATTAGTTTTTCTTGACCTAACTCCTTTGTCCTTGCAGCTAGCTCTTCCTCTTTCTTTTTCATCTCCCTCTCTAGATATTTGATTCTATCATTCCACCTGAAGAGTCTAGCTTCGACCTCAACGAAGACCTTGTTGAGCATGTTACATAGTTGTTCATCCAAGAGCTCCTAAGCATTCACCACTGGGTTATTTTCCCTTGGTCCTAGAAACGTTATTATTTCCCTGTGGTTTACTTCAAATTCTGGCTTATCAAGATGGGAATCAATTTCCCATGAGAGCATCTTCCTTGTCTATGGGAATGCAACCTCTTTGTCAAAAGATGACATTTCCATGAGCTCTTCTGTTGGAATTGTGCTTTGGAACCATGCGTGAAACACATTATTGGGGTCATCAACATAACCCATCCCTAGCCTCTCCTCCCCTATGCGCCTTCCTCTTGTGCACATGACCTTAGGAATACTTACAGTTAAAATGGGGCCCTCCAGTGCTGCTATGGTCCTTTTCTGCGCTCTCCTCCTTATCCTTTTTCAACATCGGCTCAACATTGCATTCCAACTTCTCCTCTAATAAGGTCTCAATGTTCTTTGTTTCTTCTATTTCCATCACCTTGTTCATTTGTTCCAGCATAAGGCTTGGAGCCTTCTACTTCTACATGCAAACCTCCTCACTTCCCATGTCCTAGGTGCCTTTCTCTTCTTGGATATCCTTATGCAATAAGAAAAGGAACCCTTGTTCCTCTTCCCTGCCTTCTTCTTCTGAATCATGCATGTTGAAAACAGGCGGCCCTTAATCCTTTTTAAGTTCATCTTCCCCACTAACATCTTCTTCATTATCATCTTATTCACCTACGTATTTCTCCAAAATCCCTATTTCTTCTGAGGCGGTATCCTCTTCTACCCTCTGCTTCTTCCTAACCAGGGATTCCGGTGTAGGTGACTCTATTTTTTTTTCTCCCGAGGACTTCTTGTCTGATGAATTTTCTAGATCCAGAGTCTTCTCTTTAACTATGGGCCTCTTCTTGCACGAATACATACTCATTTTGGTGCTTGTCCCGGGGGAACCTATTACCTATGTATCCACTACACTTGGTATTTTCTTCTCTGGCTCTTTGTCCTCCCGTTTGGGCGTGGGTCTCTCCCTGCTAGTTGGATCCTTATGTATAGACACCTCATTCTCCAGATATGTTCCCTTCTCAGATTTGGGTCTTATGCTGAGGTATACGTACGCTACGGATCCTTCTGTAAAGGGCAAAGTCATGGGACTTGTTATCTGAATTTCATGCGACATGTACCTCTCCATGTACACACACTTCCAGGGGTAGACCAACCCTTTTTTCATTTCCCTATGGTCCCAGTCTAGATTACCAAGTTCTAGTTTCAACTTCTTAGATTCTTTGAACCCGTTTACTCCCACTAGGAATTATTGAGATGTGAAGGAAAACGGGAGCTTATACCATGGGATCCATGTCTTATCTATTAATATGAATCTACACAGGAAGAAATGTTGGTAGATAGCAAATTCATCTTCTCCTTTGGTGGCTACTGGCAGTTGTTTGGGAATCCTCCATTCCACCCCGAATGTGTTCCTTAAGCGCGTATACCATTTTTTCATGCGCACCTTGTGCATGATCGTCATAGTATCACAGACATATTTTTCAAATCTCTTTGCAGGGGAAGGGTCCTCAGCAGGGTACTCCCACATAAATTTATCTGATGCATCAAGTACCCCAATCTTTGAAAACACAATGGTTAGTAGGAAATTACCAAAAAATATTTTGTCACCTTCCTTCGCACAGATGAAAATATCATCCGTAATGAATGCAGAAAAGTTATAAATGGTGCCCTCTGAAATTTTCCTGCAAACATGCAACCATGGCTTATTGACCTGGGCCCTTCTCTCCTAGCCATTTAACTTTCTTACTAGGTGTACGGCCATATTCATTACCGAGTCCTTGATGTTTGTGATATCATAGTACCTTGACCCCTTTTTGTATGAGTAGGCAGTGATATTCTCCTTAATTGCCTCTTTGGTGCTTAAGTTGTCCTCCAAACCATCTCCTTCACAGATGAGGCCTATGAAATGTGAAATGAGATGAGGGGTAATGCGCATCTTGTGCCCTACGAAATTGAAGTAGTCTTCATGCATGGGTGACATCAACCATTGATATAGGCACTCAGGCTTCCTGAAGTAGGGCAACTCAAAGAGTTGCAATAACCCTACCTTTTCTAACTTGACCTTCACATCATCATTATAGATGGGAAAACCCTCCGGTGTCATTTTATTTGTTAGGTGCACTAAATCCAGTGCCAAATCCTTCTCGATTGTTCTCGTATGATGATTGTATTCATTTACAGACATGTTTCTTAGATGGGACTCCCACTCCTTCCCCAAATACACTCCATCTGGGTACTGCATTTCTGCATACTACTCTTCATTTGTATGTGTGTCAATTTCTTTTTGTTTGTCCTTGCCCTTGCCCTTCTTAGGTGTGCTAACTGGTTTCCTGGGTGCCATTGTCTAGGTCCTCTTACCACTTCAATCACTTCTTGTAACTCTGTTCTTCTATCCTTTCCCACCTTAGATCTTGAATTTGTGAAGAAAACTCCTTAAACATGTGCCCTAGTTCTTCAAACCCTAGCTGGGATAATCCCTTCACAAGACAGCGCCTTCTCACCACTTTTCTTACGCCTGTGAAATCCCTTCCTCTTGGCTCACAAATCCAAACTAGTTACTCATGCTCAATCTCTTCAATTTTTTCTTCACACGGATCATTTTTTTGGAAGCCCTAGTTTGCTAAGATGTAAAAAGTGCTTCTTTCTCCTTATACAAAAAGTGAATAATGAAAATGCCTCGACCCTTTATTTATAGTTTTTTTATTTTTTAAGCATTAAATGCTACTCCACCTACCACTGTAATTTTCAAGTTTAATGCAGATTTTTCAAACAAAGTCTGACTTTAGTGCTTTACCTCATGCACCCAACCTTTCATGAACAATCTTCCAACCTTATAACGTGCAATCAATCTATCTTTACAAGAGAATCTTGTGCACGTGTCACTGGCACCGAAGGTACTTCTTCTGTCCTTTTTTTTCTCTTACCTACCTCATGTTTCTTATGCACTTTTTCCTCCTTTGTACGTGGGATCTGAAAGTAGCCTTATCTTGACACCAACCATACTTTTCCATCTTTTCTTTCCATGCACCTCTTTCAACAAGGCCATTCAACTGGGCTTTTCAACATAGAATTCCTTGACACTTTAGACATGATCTCCTTCACATCACTCCACCCCACACTAAAATGAAGCATGGTCCTTTGCACACTCAAAAATATTCAAAAAGTAATAAGGTTACCAGCGCCCAAGGTGTAAAACAAAACAACAACTGGAAAGGGAAACACAAGAAAGGAAAAGCATAAAGGAAATTCTAAACTACCTGGAATAACTACCTTATTTACAAACATCGAGAAGCCTTATTTATAGTAGGGATTGAACCTACTTCAATTGAAGTGTCCAAGAAATGTCATTCCATCCAGCACTTGTTACTGGAATGCACCCAAATCAAGGATGTACAAGATTTTATAGGGATCTAACTAATGGACCTTTAACTTCCCAGGATGCCACAAAAAATTAGAATCATACAATAAGACCATCTGCCTAGCCTCAAGCTTATTGTTTCTGATGTGGCAATCATGCCATGTTCTTTTATTTTCTTTTTCTCTTGTTTGGTTCCACCTGACGAGTGATTTTCTTTCATCCAGCTCCATCAGTTCATCAATTCTTTCTTCCAGTGCTTGTTCATCAGCCAACCCTCCTACGCGTGCTATTTGCAGAGAATATAACATGAATTCAACTGGTAGAACAACTTTCGTGCCAAACACCAATTGAAATGGTGTGGCTTTATTCAACCTTTTATAAGTTGTCTTGTAAGCCCATAATACGGCCGATACCTTGTCATCCCAATCTTGTCTTCCAACATCACAAATTTTGGTCAAGGTATGGCTTAGTATTTTGTTAAATGCTTCCGCAGTTTGATTTACTTGTGGGTGATAAGGGGTATTCTTGTGATGAGCTACCATAAACTCTGCTAACAGGATCCTCATGGTCTCATTTAAGAAATGTGTACCCCTATCATCGGTTAAACTTAAAGGACATCCATACCTTGTGATAATGTTCTCCTAAAAAAATATTGCCACTATGGCTACTATGCAGTATTTATTTGGGGCTGCTTCTACCCATCATGTCAAATAGTTTGTGCAAGTGATTACATAGCATGATCTAGTCCTATGCACTACTGGTGCAATAGGGCCTATGAAGACTATTTCCAATTTCTTAAAAGGTTTAGCGTTAGGGATAGGGCACAAAGGCATTTCATCTTTCTTTCCTAGCTTGCCAATACGCTAACAATGGTCACATGCTTTACAATAGTCCTTACAATCCTCATACAGAGTTTCCCACCACAATCCTACCATTAAAATTTTATGCGTGGTGGCATGACTTGCATAATTTCCACCCGCACTTCCTTCGTGTGCTTCCTCTAGGATGGTGAGGTGCTCATACTCTAGTACACACCTATGTAAAACTTCATCACGCCCTAGCTTATATAAGTCCCCACTGATCAACATGTAGAGTGCGACATGTATGGCTAGTTGCTTCTTCTCTAATGCCTTCATCCCTTCCGGCACCACACCTTCCTTTTGAAATATTGCAATCTCCTCCAAATCTAAGGGTGGGTGTCGTAACCTAAACAGTTGCACGTCTGGCATTGTTTCTTCAATACTCTGCACGTCCTCCCCTGAATCAATTCTTGACAGATGATCAGGTCCACAATTACTCTTTCCAAGCTTCACAACTACCGTGAATTCAAACTCTTGGAATAGCAGCACCCGTCGGCATATACGCCCATGTAGAACCGGCTTGTTCATTAGGTACTTTAACACCATGTGGTCAGTGTAAAACTCAAAAGGTGTTGCTAGTAGATATTTTTTGAACTTGAAAAGTGCATAGATCATTGACAATGCTCCACGCTCAGTCGTAGTATAAATTTATTCTACTGGTGTCAATTTCCTGCTTGCAAAACATAGAGGATGATCAAAAATTCCTTCACCCAGTTGTGCAAGCACTACTCCAATGATGGTTCTTGAGGCATCTACATGAACATGGAAAGGCTTTTCCCAAGAGGGAAAATGCAATATAGGCGCGGTGAAGGGCCTATCCTTTAATGTGTCAAACATCTTCTGCTGCACCTCTCCCAGATGGAAGTTACTTTTATGTTTGAGTAGTTCTTGTAAAGGCATGGTGATCTTTGCATACCCCTCGATGATATTCCTGTAATAACCCATATGCCCAATATATCCACGCACTACACTCTGGATAGTAGGCTCCCTCAATCCCACAATAACTACAACTTTGGCAGGATCTACTAGCAAGCCCTCCTTACGTATGATATTCCCCAATAACATCCCAAAGGGTGTAGAAAATACACACTTCTTAATGTTGAGGGATATCCTCAACTGCCGACACCTCTTAAACATCAACCTTAAATTATCACAATGGTATTTTACTATCCCATACACCGTCCAATCATCCAGATAGACCTAAAGAAATTTGTGGATGAAGTCCTAGTATGCCTGTACCACTATGCACAAGAAAATAGTAGGCCCATTATTCAACCCAAAGGGCATGACCGTGTATGTAAAACTTCACCATTTAGTGGCGAAAGTTGTTCTTCTCCTGGTCTTCCTTTGCAATCCAAACTTGGTGGTATCCAGAAAAACCATCCGTAAAGGAATAGATTTTGCACCCAGCGACTCCTTCAAAAATTTCTTTAATAAAGGGGGTTGGAAAAGGATCAATGACACAAACGACATTTAGCTCCCTATAATCCACATAGATCCTAATCCACCCAACCTTCTTGATGCTTATTACCATCTGACTTATCCATTTCGACTCTTCCACATCTTCAATAATCCCAAAAGCTATCATTTTGTATATCTCTTCCTTTACCTTCATGCGTAAATTGGGATTCATCTAGTAGGGTCTCTTCCTGACTGGCCACATACCGTCCTTCAGCTTTTTCCTCATCTCCCCCAAGGAATGGTGGAAACCTTTGAGTTCATGGTACCCGTGCAGGAATAAATCCTCAAATTTACGTAAAAGATCAATGATCTTAGAGACCTCCTCTGACCGAGTATCTCCAAAGATAGCTTCTTTATGTTCATCTCCTGAGCCGATGTTAACCTTCTTTGTGTTTAAGGGCTCAAGGTAGGCACGCACATGAGTGTCAGCACTATCCACCACCTCACGTGCTCTTACAGAATGGTTAACATCCAAGCTCTCTGCTTCCTCCCCATCAATAACATATACCAACTTCACTTTCTCCTTTTCCAAGATCGTGCAATCAAGTTGTATCTCTTCTGCTTCTTCTACCTCTTCTTCAAAGTGCACCTCCAAACTTGGCCCACCTAGCAATTCCAATAGCCTATCTTCTGCCACGACACTATCCCCCATGGTAAGGTGTTTGACAACCTACAAGGCCTTATCAACTGATGGCTTGGTACTTCAATACTAAAATATTTGAATGAGGTTAGCTGCTAGCTCTTCACAATTCCTTGTCTGGTGGCAGGTCTCTAAATGTATGTACCATGTGCATACCTAACCCTGCAGTGTAGTATATAGTTTTTGTACCCAAAGAGATGGTGGAAAATATTTCGTGCCTTCTCTCTAGACCTCCTCACAAGCTTGGATGTGGAAAGAGGTGGTTTCCTTACCATGGTAGTCCTTGATGGAGATGGGCACATTGCTTCTAGAAAACCTGATAGAGAGAGAAACTCTCACCTCTCACCATTCCAAAAGGTTATCCTGATGTGTAGCCCACCATTGTGCCATTGTGCTGAGTAGGAAATAACTTAACATCCCCCTCCATTCCTTCTCCTCCTTCCACCAAGATTCCATCTCCTACAAAAATATCTCAGGGAAGGCCCCACCTAAATACTTAGGTAGCTCCTTTCCTCCTAAGTGCTAGACTGTACACACCTTTGTTACTTTTGTTACCGATCCTCTCAACTATCATCCGATCAATTCATAAGTTCCATGCACCTAATTATCACATGCTAGATTGGTGGTGTCACTTATTGACCGAGCATCCTCAAGCTAGATAACTCCATCGGTGGGATGGATTACCTCTGGGTCCCTAATTGAGCACACATATATCCTATCCAGGACCTCTTCTCCCAAGGGTTTAGTATAGGGTGTTGACTTCCCATCAGCCATGGGTATAATGACCCATTCCTCCTTATTTTAAAAGTTGATGTAGCCCTTGTTGAACTAAAGGTCCGTATTGTTCTTGTAACACCATGGGCACCCAAGTAGTGCTGGGAAATTGTATGCCTCGGTGAGAGCCAAGACTTTGAATTCCCTAGTAAACTTAGCTCCCTGGATAGTGATAGTTGCATCCTTTAAGACACTGATGGGCATTGCCTTCATTTTTTTTTCCATAGACAGCACATTTAAAGATGGTTATAATGCAGGGCTTCCCATCTAATGCCAAACATCTAGTGTGAGAACATTGACCTCTGCACCTGTGTCAATGAGGATATTGCTAAGGAGCCATCCATCTATGACTGAATATAATGTGATCTCTTTGTCATAGTCAAGGTTGTGACGGGGAAGGTTTGCATGCAGGACCTGCCTCTCACACTCCTTTTTGATGCGTGGTACCTTCTCCCTTAACCATGCTCCTAGTAAGGGAATAAAATTCTCTTGCCTTACTATTTTACATACTTTCTTGACATTATTCAGGTCATCCTTTGGCACCTTGACCTTCCTGTTGTTGCAGACTCACAGCACCCCTGGATGTAGATCAGGCTTCTAGGTTGATGTTCAGGAATCCAGTGTGATTGCACAACATGGAATCCTTTCTCCAAGTGTGGGACTTGTAAAGATGAGAAAGGATTCTCCAGAGAAGGCTAGTTCCTATTCCTCTGTTCAGATGCACACAAAAATGCAGAGGGTTTACTAAAACCTAATCTAACTTGTCAAGGAGACAGGGTGAGAAAATGCATAGAATAAAACCTAAACTACAGAGGTGATACACCAAGGAATGTTAGACACTCATTTTACAAATCTAACACAGACCACATAGATGCAATACAGACACTATGCATAGGTAACCAAACTACAATAAGAGATCAAAATAACAACAATGAATACATGAGAGGGTTAAGAATCAATCACAAACATATATATATATTGCTCAAGAGTCGATACACTACATTGCAGTGGCCAAGAGGCAAAAAATGGCATTACAATCCATATGGGAGGTTTGAAAAGCTCCACAAATTCTCCTGCAAGCAGGGAAGAAGGGAGGATGCAAAACAAGAATGTCCGATGTGTTAAAGGAGCTCCTCTTTACAATATATACTAAGAATGAGACAAGGAAGAGAGAGGAAAATCGAATCTACCACAACCACTTCTGGATACATTTAAAATCATCTCATTATGATAGACGTGGTGGCTTCTGGCAAAACGGCGAGCTGTCTATTGCATTAAAGTTGGTTGTTGAAGCATTACTTCTGTCTATCGCCACGTGTCAGAGACATTTTTTTTTAATTTTCTCCCTCTAAACTACACCAAAATGCAAGATTGACCCCAGAATCATGTAGAGAATTCCAACGGAATTCCGTTGATATAAAGAACGTGCAAATCTGAGCTCTAGATCGAAAGATATGAAGGTCTGAAGATTTAGGGCACAAAACAGGCGAAAACGGATTTTCAAATTTCTTTTCCCGCGTTCTGCCATCTGGACGACACGTGGCAGGCTCTGGTTCACTGAGTAATTCCCTCTCTCCACCTTTTTGTGGGCTTTTCTTGTTGACCCCTTAAAATTGGACACGTGGCACTATTTCATTGGTTCGGATCAGTGCTCGAAAACTCGCCCCTTTGACTTTTTGGACTTTTTCCTTAGCGACACATGTCATGCTATGATTCGTCCATGGGCCTGCTAGATTTTCACATCCACCATGTCCTTTTGTCCCGGATGTCCCAAACTGTCTGGTAAAAATTCTTTCGGTTCACCTGAAATGGGCTTCCATGTCCCCTTTCTGCTAGTGACACGTGGCATTATCTGATTGGCTTTCGACTCCTTCGGCTATCCGCGTCCCGCGCGTCCCTTTGTCCCACTTGTCCTTGTGCTAAAATTTTTTGTTTCGGGTGAACCGGCTAGTTCGCATCCTCCGCGCATTCACGGCCAAGATGTCCTAGTGCGAAAGTTTCTATTTCGGCCGAACCGGCCGGTTCGGGTCTTCCGCGTACTCTTGTCCCACTTGCTCTTGGTGAAGGACTTGGACAAATTTTCTTTCTTTCGACCGATTTGGGCATTTTTCGTCCATTTGTCCCAGAATGTCCCTTTGCTATTTGGACCACTTGTAGGCTTTTCAGCCGATCCATGCCTTGACGTCCCAAATGTCCCGACTGTCCCAGGGACTAGGACTTAGCCGATTTTCACAATTTTTCTGGCCCAAGCTTATTTTGTGCAACTTTCTCGCATTTTCTCAGAGCTTGTTCTTTTCGGCCTAGACAGGGGAGTTAGAAAATTTTCTGAAGGGACCTTAGAAACATGATTTTTTCCCTGGATTAATCAATTTTCCTAGGACTTGAGAATTCTGATGTATGTTATCAATTCAACCCTAAGGGGGTGAAATTGGATAACAATTTGGTGACTCAACGGGGTCATCTGCCTGCTAGATGAAAAGTCCAGTGGCCTTTAGCAATCCATTGGGCATGGAGTCATAAGCAATGACCTGAAATGAGCCTGATACTGCAACTCCTTCTACGAGAGCACGCTGAACTGTAAAAACTCAATCCATGAGCAACAAAACCTGCGCCAAAGCACCCTTTAGGGGGAAACTGAAACCTAACTACAATAAGACAATGTGCATACGCAGTTAGAGGAATTGAAATCTAGACTAATATTTACAAGGGTGAACCTTTTATTTTTAGTAGCAATGTTTGAGATAGATTCCATTTACTGGAATCTGTAGTTCTTCACCGTCCAATGAGGCCAATTGGAAAGCATTGCTGCTCTTGCACTTTTTGACCATGTATGGGCCACTCCAAATAGCATCAAATTTTGAATGCCTTCCCGGTTTTGCTCTGTCCACATCCCATTTCAACACTAGATCTCCAACTTGAAAATATCTATCCTTGGCCTTTCTATCGAAGGTTTTCTTGATCAAAGCTTGATCCTTTTCCATTGCTTGGGATGCCTGATTTCTGATCTCTTGCAGCTCCATCAACTCTGCATATCTCACCTCCATGGGCTCAAATTCAAGTAACTCCAGCTACTTCATGAGTTCTAATGTTGGTAACTCAAGTGACATGGGCAAGATTGCCTCTCTTCCATAGACAAGCCTGAATGGAGAGTTACCTGTGGATCTTTTGGGAGTGATCCTATCAGCCCATAAGGCTGATTTCAGCTTGGTGTGTCAAAACTTCTGATTCTCATCAAGAGTTCTCCTAATGATCCTCAACAAGTTTTTTTTTGTAGACTCAGCCTGGCCATTACCCTGGGGGTAATAGTTCGATGAAGTGCTTAGGTAAATACCGTTCTTGACAGCCCACTTAGTCACCTTAGATCCAATGAATGCCAATGCATTATCAGAGATTATTGTAGCATGTACACCAAATCTGGTTGTTATCCCCTCATAGAAGTCTAAGATGTTAGACTCATTCGCCTCTTTGAGTGCTACTACTTCTGTCCATTTGGTGAAGTAGTCCGTGGCC
The DNA here is from genome assembly GCA_019776745.2 of Taxus chinensis. Taxonomy (NCBI): domain Eukaryota; kingdom Viridiplantae; phylum Streptophyta; class Pinopsida; order Cupressales; family Taxaceae; genus Taxus; species Taxus chinensis. Next base: position 969,376,690 of record CM034146.1, on the reverse strand, counting down.
GTCAAAATCCATTTGTGCCCTTGGCTTGAATTGGGATTAATGACTCTAATGAAGTCCAAACCCCATTGCATGAATGGCTGGTCAACCGAGATTGGATGCAATGAAAGGGCAGCAAGTCTTTCTTTTCCTGTGAAGAATGCACAATTCTTACACCTCTTGATTCATGCATAGCAATCACTGAAAATTTTAGGCCAATAATAACCAGCCTTCATGATTTTTAGAGCTATCACTCTTGGTGCAAAATGGCCACCAGTTGGTCCACCATGAAACTCTTCCAACACCCTTTGAATCTGATCTGTGCTAATGCATCTCAGCAGCACTCCATTCACGTCTTTCTTGAACAAAACTCCATCAACAATGGCATACGGAACAGCCTGCAACCTGAAGTGTCTCCTTTGGGTCTTGTTCATCTCTAGGGGGCACTGGCCTGTACCTAGGAAGTGCATAATATCTTGGGTCCAGCAAGGAGTGGGGGAAGCATCGTCTTCTTCTTGATTGCCACTTGGCTCATGATTGTCCTAGACTGTCAAAATAGCCTCTTCTTCATTGCATACTTCCTTTTGCTTCCCCAAAACTAGCTGCTCACACAGTCCTTTCCCTCTTACCAGCTTGGTGATCTTGATATCAATGTCATACTCCATGACACAGGTGATCCAACCTGCCCTTTTCTCATTCAAATCCTTGTTGAGGAGGAATTCTTTAACTCCAGCATGTGAGACCAGCAACTGGACCTTCTTGTTTGAGACTAAATGCTTGAATTTCTTCAAACTTCTGATTACTGCAAGTACATGCTTTTCAATAAAAGAGTACCTCACCTCGCAGTCATCTAGGCTCTGGCTGAAGAAGGCAATAGGCTACTCATCATTATCTTTGTTCTTCTATACCAGAATGGCAGAGATAGTGTCATCACCTCCAAATGCATAGAGGATGAAATCCTTGGAGAAGTCTAGGTTAATGAGAGTTGGTGCTTGAGAGATAGCTTCTTTGATTGCCTCAAAACTCTCCTTGCCTTCTGCTGTCCACTTAAAAGCCATGCTCTTCTTTAACATTTTGGTGATGGGCTTGACAAGGGCTACAAAATCTGGGATAAACCTCCGGATAAAATTGATCCTTCCCAAGAAGCTTTGAAGAACCTTCTTGTGACTTGGCAATGGCAGTGCTCTTATGGCTTCAACTCTCTCTGGGTCAATTTCCAGTCCCTCTTTCGAGACAATATGGCCAAGGAGCTTTCCTTTATGTGTAAGAAAGATGCACTTCTTGGGGTTCAAAGACACTCCAAACTTTCTACACCTCTGAAACACTTGCCTGAGGTGAAAAAGATGGTCTGCTGCATTCTTGGAGAATACAGTGATGTCATCAAGGTATATCAGCACTATCTTGTTGATCAAGCCCTTGAACGCCATGTCCATTTCCCTTTGAAAGGAAGCACCAGCGTTAGACAGCCCAAATGGCATCTTCTTGTAAGCATACGTGCCCCATTTAGTTGTGAAGGCTGTCTTGAATTGGTCTTCTTCCTTTACCATCACCTGATTATACCTTGAGTAGCCATCTAGGAGAGAGAATCTCTCTAAACCGGATACTACTTGCAATATTTGCTCCATGGAAGGGAGTGGATAATGATTCTTGAGAGATGCCCTATTGAGGTCTCAGAAGTCCACACACAACCTGATTTCTCCGGTCTTCTTCCTAACCAGAACCAAGTTAGCAACCCAGCTTGAGTGCTTGATCAGGAATATAATGCTTGCCTCTATTAGCTTATTTATCTCTTTCTTCATCAGAGGCTCAATGTGAGGGTTGACTGGTCTTTGCTTCTACCTGATGGGATTAGCATCTGGATCCAATTCTATGGTATGTTGTGCCAAATTTGGATTGAATCCTCTCAAGTCTTCATAGCTCCAAGTGAAGACATCTGGAAATTCTTGGCAAAGCTGAACAAAATCAGATTTCTCTTGTGAGGTACTTACTTTGCCAATCTGCAATGTTTTGCCTTCTTCCACTAAAATAGGCTCTAAATCCTCACTCTTTACTTGAATGTTTACTTTCTCCTTCCGGAACTGATCATTCGGGTTGAAGATTGACTCCAAGGTTATGAGGCCTTTTGGTAATTTGTTAGTTTTCAACTGCACCACTTGGTCACCATACTGCTGATGCAACTTGTCTTGATTCCTGGTAGAGAACTCAGCTTCTTCTTGTAGGAAATTGACGATTTTCTGGTCATTCTCAAACACTTACCAACTGAAATTGTTATCCGGCACTGAAGGCCTCACAATCACGTGGATGTTTGGTTGTACCTTGTCTTGTTGAATGCTTTTCGTAATGTCAAAGGATGCCCCTACTGCTACAAGCCTGTCAGCAGCTTGATTCTCTTTCCTGGGAATGGATTTGATGCCAAAACCTTCAAAATCTTCCATGAGGTCCCACACCCTGTTCTTGTAGCACCTGAGTAGATCATTATTGGTAGCATGCCGTCCCTTGACCTGATTTACAATCAATTCACTGTCCTCGAAGACTTGCAGATTCTTTATTTTTCTCTTGATTGCCCAATGCATCCCTTGCACCAAGGCTTCATATTCAGCAGTGTTATTGGAGCATGCAAATTGAAATCTAAAAGTTGAATATTACTTTATTCCTTGAGGTGAAACAAGCATGGCTCCACCTCTTGCACCTTGCCTACTCCTCAATCCGTCAAAAAACAGCTGCCATACCTCATTGTCATCATTATGGCTTGGCTTGGTGATGCTAGGAATAGGCTGATTTTCTTCGTGTATACAATAGACTCCTAGCTCAGATTCTTCTACTTCTTGATAGGGATAAAAATCATGTATCTTGTTTGCCCATTCATCAAGAGTTAGGTCCGGGATACTTCCAACCTTGGTGTCAACCTCATCAGTACTAGGGTGATCTTCTTGATCAAATGCTGAGCAATTGGCATTAATCTGACTTGGGGTGTAAGGCTCAATATGGAATTTTGCAATGGGTTTGGATCTGATTGTCGCCTTAGTTCCATGCCTTGTTCTAAACAGAATGTGAGACCAATCAGCAGACAAATACCCTCCAATCTTGGCTGTGAAGTCCCTTGACAAGCAAAGGGCAAAGAGTGGTGGAAGGTATATGATTGATACATCTTGTAAGACAACAACATTTGGACATGCATGCAAGGTAAGACTCAAGTTTTTAATCACTCCAACTGTTGCTATTGTTGTCCCATCCAATTGCACTACTCCTTTAAATATTACTTCATATTCGAGACCCAGCTGATCAGCTATTTGCTTGGGCATCACGGAGCTACTTGCCCTGGAATCAATCATGCAATTGTGTACTAATTTATCCCCAATGATTAATGAAACATAGAAAGGAGGGGGCTTCAACATTTTACCTTGTTGTCCTCCATGACTTCCTTCAGGCTGGGCAACATTTGTAAGAACTTTGTCTTGCATCTGAATCTGCTGATTCGAAGTTGTCCAATCCTTCATGGCAGCTTGCAGCAGATCTCTTTGGCCTAGGATAGATAGGAATTCCCACATTGATATGTTAACGTTTGTCTTCGTCATCTGATCAATGATACTGAATGGTGATGAAGAATCTCTCTGCTGTCCTTTGGTTTACACGTTTACTCCCTGCATGTGGGCAACAACAGCTAGCATTTGAGTTGGCCTAGGGGCTATTCTTGGCTTCCCTTGTGTATTTGAAACTGGACTCTGCTTTCCAATCATTTGTGGAGCTGTGGAAGGTTGTGGATTGGCTGGGGCTAATGGCTGTTCTTGACCCAGATTTCTCATTATTGACCTTGTGTTGGCTGCAACACCTTGAGAAACTTCCTGATTCATGCCACAGAAATCTTCTGCTTGCCAGTTCACCAATGTAGTGTCATTTGGGGCTAATTGCTGTTGGAATGTTTCTGGTTGTTGGTTGTTTCCCTGACTACCCTCGCCCTCCACACTGGTATTTGTCACCATTAGTGCTTGATTGAGAGCACCATTGAAGCACATAGATTGGTTGTGAGGCTCGTTACATGGAAAGCACCAATCATATTCCTGAGTAATGTTGTTCTGTGTTAGCACTAATGCCTTAGAGGTAGATATGGAATTTGGATTATAGGGATGGAATGGTCTATTGGTAGGAGGCCTTACTTGGCTTTGATTTTGATTCATATTTGCAGTTGGATTAGGTGGTCTTTGTGGTTGGTATGGCTACCTATTAGGTTGAGCTTGAGGTTGATAAGAAGGTCTGAAACCTTGGGCTTGCTACCTCTTAATAGTAACCAACTCATTTCCCAAATTTTGCAATTGTTTCATGACCTCTAGGATTTCATTTGAAGCACTTGGAGATGAAGTGGAAGCTTCATTCGAACTCTGATTTATAGGAGTGGGAACAAGAGCCAAAGTGGGTGCTTGACTAGTGCTTGGATTTTCTAAGTTTGGATACAAGGGCATAGGAGGCCTAGGAGCCAGTTTACTAGCTTGAATAAGATAGTTTTCAGCTCTAATGGCAATGCTATAAGCCATAGGGATTGTTGTGCCTCCCATGGACTGAATTAACATAGAAATATTAGAATTCAAAGCTTTAAGGTAATATAGAAAAGCACCTCCTGTTGTTGGCCGGACTGCCACTGGAATCCTATCCCAAGACCTTTGAAATCTGAAGTTGAAGTCAGTCAGCTGCTCGTTGGGGGCTCTCTTGATAGTTGTCAACTGCTCCAAAAGAGACAAGTTGTCTCCCTTCTCTCCAAATTACTTGTGAAGTGCAATGTAAAGCTGATTCCAGTTTGTAATAGAACCAGCCCCAAGGCTCCTAAACCATTGCAATGCTTTACCCTTGAATGAAGATTCCAGTAATTTCACAGCCACTTGCATTTCATCGATTTCATGGATTGCACAAAGGTTAGCAATATCTTTAACATGATCACCTGGAGTAGTCTGATTTTCTCCAGTGAAGTAGGGAATGTTCTTCAAGGCTGCAATAGGAATTAGATGTTGTGCATTGAGAGCAAGTGGGATGCTGCTTGTGAAGTTGATGTAGGGGTTGATCCGAGCCATTCTGATTGGTCTTAAAACCCTTGTATATTAAAAGAAAGGCCTGTCAGGTGGAGGAGTTGAGAGAGTTCTGTTTGGTGGAGATGGAGACCTTTGAATCCTTCTTCCTCTTTGCCTTCTTCTCGGAGATAACTGCAGGTATTCAAACAGAACCTCTTCTTCTCTGACTCTTGACCTTGTGGTGATTCTTCTCATGAGTTTTTAGGCCTTCACTACTGAAACCAGTTGATTCTTCCCCTTGGAGTCACCAGATATGCAAATAATAGCTCTTATAAGCAAGAAAACTGCAGCAGATGCATATTAACTTTGCTGCAATAAAAATGAGACCTCTAGTGTCCCACCCGAAGTGCCAAAACTGTTGTTGCAGACTCACAGCACCCCTGGATGTAGATCAGGCTTCTAGGTTGATGTACAGGCATCCAGTGTGATTGCACAACATGGAATCCTTTCTCCAAGTGTGGGACTTGTAAAGATGAGAAAGGATTCTCCAGAGAAGGCTAGTTCCTATTCCTCTGTTCAGATGCACACAAAAATGCAGAGGGTTTACTAAAACCTAATCTAACTTGTCAAGGAGACGGTGAGAAAACGCATAGAATAAAACCTAAACAACAGAGGTGATGCACCAAGGAATGTTAGACACTCGTTTTGTAAATATAACACAGACCACATAGATGCAATACAAACACTATGCACAGGTAACCAAACTGCAATAAGAGATCAAAATAACAGCAATGAATACATGAGAGGGTTAAGAATCAATCACAAACATATATATATATATATATATATATATATATATTGCTCAACAGTCGATACAGTACATTGCAGTGGACAAGAGGCAAAAACTGGCATTACAATCCATATGGGAGGTTTGAAAAGCTCCACAAATTCTCCTGCAAGCAGGGAAGAAGGGAGGATGTAAAACAAGAATGTCCGATGTGTTAAAGGAGCTCCTCTTTACAATATATACTAAGAATGAGACAAGGAAGAGAGAGGAAAATTGAATCTACCATAACCACTTCTGGATACATTTAAAATCATCTCATTATGATAGAAGTGGCGGCTTCTGGAAAAACGGTGAGCTGTCTAACAGGAGCGGTGAGCTGTCTGCTGCATTAAAGTTGGTTGTTGAAGCATTACTTCTGTCTATCACCACGTGTCAAAGACGTTTTTTTAATTTTCTCCCTCCAAAATGTACCAAAATGCAAGATTGACCACAGAATCATGTAGATAATTTCAACATCTTTCCGTTGATATAAAGAACGTGCAAATCTGAGCTCTGGATCGAAAGATATGAAGGTTTGAAGATTTAGGGCACAAAATAGGCGAAAACGGATTTTCAAATTTCTTTTCTTGCGTTCTGCCATCTGGACAACACGTGGCAGGCTCTAGTTCGCTGAGCAATTCCCTCTCTCCACCTTTTCATGGGCTTTTCTTGTGGACCCCTTAAAATTGGACACGTGGCACTATTTCATTGGTTCGGATCAGTGCTCGAAAACTCGCCCCTTTGACTTTTTGGACTTTTTCCTTGGCGACACATGTCATGCTGTGATTCGTCCACGGGCCTGCCATATTTTTGCGTCCACCACGTCCTTTTGTCCCGGATGTCCCAAACTGTCTGGGAAAAATTCTTCCAGTTCACCTGAAATGGGCTTCCATGTCCCCTTTCTGCCAATGACACGTGGCGTTATCTGATTGGCTTTCGGCTCCTTCGGCTATCCGCGTCCCGCGCGTCCCTTTGTCCCACTTGTCCTTGTGCTAAAATTTTCTGTTTCGGGCGAACCGGCTGGTTCGCGTCCTCCATGCATTCACGGCCCAGATGTCCCAGTGAAAAAGTTTCCTGTTTCGGCTGAACCGGCCGGTTCGGGTCTTCCGCGTACTCTTGTCCCGCTTGCTCTCGGTGAAGGACTTGGACAAATTTTCTTTCTTTCGGCCGATTTGGGCATTTCACGTCCATTTGTCCCAGATGTCCCTTTGCTATTTGGGCTGCCTGTAGGCTTTTCGGCCGATCCGCGCCTTGACGTCCCAAATGTCCTGACTGTCCCGGGGACTAGGACTTAGCCGATTTTCACAATTTTTCTGGCCCAAGCTTATTTTCTGCAACTTTCTCGCATTTTCTCAGAGCTTGTTCTTTTCAGCCTAGATAGGGAAGTTAGAAAATTTTCTGAAGGGACCTTAAAAACATGATTTTTGCCCTGGATTAATCAATTTTCCTGGGACTTAAGAATTCTAATGTATGTTATCAATTCAACCCTAAGGGGGTGAAATTGGATAACACTTCCTTCCTTGTTCCTCCCTCCTGGACTGCTCCTTTAGACACTAGATTTCTCCTTGTAAACTCTAACTAACGTCCATGGTATCTCGATATACCTCCTTCTGATGAGCAGGATCTAGGTACTTTCCATACACCACTTCCTCTCTTGAAACCAGGGCCCTCTTCCTTTGTATTTCCTTTTCACACATGGCCTCTACCCTTGTTGTTCCTAAAATAGGTTCCAAGCCTGCATCAGGTGTCACTCACGGCATCCATTGTGTGTTTGTCTTCTTAATGCTTACCATTGCACTGCCCTTTTCTTTCTGGTGTTGTTGATTTATGTGCTCAAATAACTCAAGGCACTCTTCATACTTGTGTTTCTTCCCACACCATGGGCACTGCAATAGGTCTGGGTACTCTCATGTATAATGTTATGTAGACCCAAAATTAAAACATATTCCACATGGGAACTCACTCCTTCCTCCTCTTCGGTTACTATGACCATGGAATCCTCCATGAAATCCCCTTTCGTGCGTGCCTCCATCTGCGTGCTCCTCATAATGGTGGTCATCACCCTTAGAACTACTAGCAATGCTGGTCTGGTGCACCCCTTGATCAATGGCCTCATGGATCTAATCAATGAGCCTACAGTCCTTAGTATCATGGGTTGTGGAGGTATAGATATTACACTAACAAGACACATTCTTCTGAATTGCATGCTATAACAAGGGGTATCTACTTGCATCATGGTCCCCATGAAAAATTTCACAGTCTACTGTCACGGCGTGTACTGTCCTCTGGGGGAAACTATCCTTGACATGCCCCTCTACCTCACAATCTGTACACCATAAACCATTGTGAGTCTCATGGGCTGAGGTCGCAGACAACTTCTCCAGTTGCTTAGCCATAACAACAATTTGAGCCTCCATGAATGGGCTAACACTAGTATCAACACTACTAATAGCCTCAGCACACAGAGCATCTTCCAACACCTCACGTGGGTCTGTAAAAGTTTTATGAGATAAGGCCCTTCTAAAAGGTGTGATCAATCCTCCAACAAACCACTAAGCATGCTATGAAGGATGGATATCATATGATAACCTAGACAAGAGATTCTTAAAGTGCACATCATACTCCCGCACACTCTTTGCCATTCCCTGTTGAATCTCCTTTAAGGCATTGATGATCTTCTATTCAAACTCAAGGATGTGGAATTTTTCCAAGAAGGCATTCTTTAAAGCAGTATAATCCACCACCTTCTAATGAGGGTTATATTTCCTATACCAACTATGTGCGTGCCCCTACAACATTGTTGCAAATTGACTAGCCTTCCACTCCGAGGTTGTGATACCCTTTGCGTGCCATAGCAACTCACACTTGTGAACACATTCTGTAGCATCTTCAACACCTATGTAATCTAGAAAGTGTAAAGACATCTCAAAGAAGACTTGAGGGGGTGGCTGGGGCCCTTGTCCTCCTGAGCCAGAGCCTTGGTTTCCTCTGATGTTTCCTCTGCCGCAAAATCCACCAAATCTTGTGCCTCCTAAGCCATTAGAACCACCATAACAACTAGGTCCACCCAGTCCTGTCCATCCTAACCCACCAAATCCACCAGAACCACCAAGTCCTATAGTAGTCGTGTAAAGTGTCCCCAAGGTTCCACTGAACTGTGCACCGACGGTATGTGAAAACGCCTCACTACCACTATTGTACCTCGTTCCACTCACAGATGTGAGACTAAAGGCTTGTATACTTGTTCCATGTCCAGAGACTCCTCTAAATACAAGAATATGTGTAGCCATAGAAGTGGGAAAAAAAAAATTGTACCTCCTAGGCACAAATCTATCACTTCCACTGATATCAACTAGGTTAATGATATTACTTCCTTGATCTGGAAATCCAAGCACCAGGGTTAGGTTACTGTGTGGGTTCTGATACATACCAATGAATCTTCTCTCTCTGCATGATGAACTCTCATCAGAATCCAAAGGGGTCTCTCTTACATGCTTTCCAAGATGGGGTAACACAAACTTCTCAGGTTCCACGTCCTCTGTGTGAACCTCAACTCCTTCCCGCAATGTCTTCCTCCATAGATCCATCACACTTACAGCCTCATGTCATCTAGCAATCTCCCTTTCACGTGCTTCACTATACTTGAGCTGTCTCTCCTCCCTTTCCGTCTCCGTCATAATATCTACCATCTTCCTCCACCCTAGCTTCCTCACCCAACGCTCAGAATGGTTTAGTTGGCCATTGGAAATGCCTCTAAACTCAAGGTAAAAATCAAGATATTCATTGCCAGAGGTATATCACATAGAAATGATCCTCTGGGATCCCATAGAAATTCAAACTTAGTAACTTCCGAGTAATAATATGTGGTAATAGCATACTCCAGAGTGTAGCTAGCCAACACAACTTCCCACCAATGATCAACAGCATGAGTCCATGTCAGATTTGTATCCTACAACCTCTAGTATTCTTCTTGGGTCCACACGCGTGATCTAGAATACCAGCTTGATCTAGACACATATGATGAGAGCCATTCATATAGTTCTACTGGGAAACAACAGAAAAATGTTTCATATAAATCATGGTAACGATTCTCTTCTACCCATCTACGTGCATCAAACTCAGGTCCAGTGTTGAATCTCGGAGTAAATTCATCCTCCGTGCTCTTGAACCATGATTCAACCCTTTCCAAAGTTAAACGTTCTATCGTTACTCATTATACAGACCATGATGTATGTTATTTCCCCCTACAACTTTGAAAAGAGGTCTCAGAAATGGAACCAAGATGTAGTCATTTTTACCCCATCACAAAATAAAGGAACCCCATGCGCATTAGCCTATCACCCAGCGGGCGCTGGGCGCTCACCCAAGGAACGCGCGGGTGTCAAGTCTCTCATTTATGTGATTTTATTGGGAAACATAATCTATGATCCATTTTTAAGAGATTTAAAAGGGAGTAAAACTTATGAGCATCATAGAGCTCAGAACGACATCTAAATCCTTGTAGTCATTTTAGACAGAAAGAGCTTAAAATTTTGTATAACTTATACTAACATAAAAATAAGTTGTAGAAGCATCCATACATAATCTTAAACATAAATGAAAAATAACTATGAGCAATATGTATACATCAGAATTATCAACGTTCAAATTCATTTAAGCTAGTAACCTCATTACATTCATGGACCCATTACAAAATCTCACAAACAAGCAGACCGCAGTCATGCATTATAACTAGACTCATGTGGCTAGGTTCTCAAAATAAATTTATAAACCCCATACCCTTGATACATCCTTTCCTAAGCCCAATTATCTGAGCCAACAGAGTTCTTGCAATATTTCTGCAGAGCTCCGCTTCCATCTACTCCTATCTATTTTACTTATACAGGCGCTTGTATATATAACCTTGTTGGATTGCCAACTCATCCTCCAGTGGCCTCAGATCCGATGCCAAGTGTCTGAATGTGGTCCTCCATGCGAGCATACTCCTCCAGGCCTGAGCTTTCCACTTTTTACCATGATGTTCTTCTAGAAGCTTCCACCGCATGCATGCTCCTTCCTAGGCCAACCTGTCACCAGGCTAACACCTTATCCACTTTACATGCGCAGTCGGGTCATGCTTTTCATGTGTTCTACCAAAAACTCCCAATATGGCTAAGTCCTGAAACCTTTGCTATTTCTTTTTGCATGCCATGGGTTTCCTTAAACCCTTCCCTACACGCCTGCGCATTTTTCTTCAACTAGGCCTTGCGTGCCTATGCGTCGTTTTGTACTTAGCCAATATTTTAAAGGCCCAACACCCCTTTGTTTGGTGCGTGCCATATGTTTGACTCAGTACACATGGGGGGCTTGTGCAAGTTTGGGACCTAAATTTTGGGTCACGCCTATGAAGTTGTGCAGATGAGGCACATGGAGGATTCCATAGGCTCTTCTATACTTAGTTGATTTAATGGTTGGCTCTACCCACTCTTTCAACCCTGACCACGTGGCGAGCCTGTGCTTGTTTGGAGATTGCCCCTTGGGTCCCGCCCCTGAAGCTGCCTCATTGAGACATGTGACACCCTCCGTGAATCTTTTTATACTTGGACGATTCGGGCATTGATTCAAATCATATGTGAAATCTGAAAACTTCGATCCCTTTCTCCAATTTTCTCCTATTAAGCCTCTGGTTTTCCTTTGTGTCGTTCGGCCTTATCGCTGACCCTGCCCTTTCATTGTTGTATTTGAAATGTGGGCTTGCATGACTAAACCATCCCCTCGATTATCTCCTGTGTAGGGTCGTGTTTGACCCGGGGGTGGTAAAATTGGGATAACATGAACTATATGGTCCAGACATGGAGATGTATGGTTTTTAACCCTATGATAATATGTATTATGGATTTGAAATTTTGTGTACTTCACTTTTCAGAAATGATGTTGGTTGTATGTCATGCTTTCTTGCATAACTTCAAGATGACCTATAGGGTAAGTGCACCAATTTGGGGGGCCAAAAGGGAGTCTTAAGTGGACGCATTTTTCGGAAAAATAAAAAACTTCAAATTTTATGAGTTTTTTGAAATAGTTACACTCAAAATTGGAAGATGTTGTATAAACATGAATCCTATAATTTTGAGTCTAGTTTCTAAGCTACTAAATTTTATTGAAAGTGGATAAGTTAAAGTGGGTCAAATAACTAAAATACCAACAAGTGCTCATATTTTTGTTAAAAAACATAATAGAGTGACTTTCGTGCCCCCCACCATTTTTTGAGCACTATTTAGTAGTTTTGAAAACCCTTTGGTGGAAAGATAGCTAGGAGCATCTAGTTTGTACTAGATTTTGTTTTTAAGATTTTTTTAGCAAGTATTTATTTTTTTTATTTTTCTAGTACATAGAATTTATGTTTTGAAAAATAACAGAGCTCCGACCATGCCCCCCCTAACTACCTCAAAAAATATCAAAAATTAGATTTTATTTTTTTGAATATGTATAGAATTAGGCCTAGTTTGTGCTAGTATAATATTTATTCAATTTGGATGAGCCAAAAAAAAGATACATGATGAAAGATCGACATAATTAAAAAATAAATAGTTAGAAAATAAATAATATGGAAACCTTATATTAGTCAAAAAAATTGAAAAAATATATTTTTAGAAAGAAGAAACTCTACTCTATGTCGTGGTATAATTTTTAAAAAAACGAATCAATTGTTTTATGTTGATTTATCATAGATGAAATGACATTTTTACATTTTCCTACAAAAACACGTTGTTTGTTGTGTTTATGCAAGTCCATGCCTCAGGCTTGGGGATCCAAACTGGATCCCAAGCCTTGAGACATGACTTGGAAAAAGTGAAAATGAAAAACTTGTACGTGTTATAACGTGAACGCACTATAATGCGAACACGTTCTGTATACATAAGTTTTTCATTTATTATTATTTATATTTTATTATTTCTTATACTTTAAATTTATTTTTTTAAATATAAGAAATTAGGGTCACTTTACACCCTATGGAATTATTCTCACAGCTCCATGAGTCATGGTTTAGGAGATAATTTTTCATAGTATAATCAGGTCATTACATAGGTAATTTTCAAGATTTTAGGATTTAGCCTAAATATTTTAGCGTTTAACTTCTACAGTTGAAAACCTAAACCCTAGGCCATAAACCTAAACCCTAAACTATAAACCATGAGCCCTAAACCCTAACCCCTAGACCATATACCCTAAGCCCTAAACCCTAAACCCCAAGCCCTAAACCATAAACCATAAACCATAAACCTTAAGTTGTAAACGTTAAATCCTTAACCCTAAACCATGAACCGTAAACCATAAACCCTAATCCCTAAACACTAAATCCTTAACCATAAACCCCAAACCATAAACCTTAAACCCTAAATCTTAACCCCAATCCGTAAACCCTAACCATAAATCCTAAACGCTAAACCCTAAACCCTAAACCCTAAACATAAACCTTAAATCTTAATCCATAACCTTGAACCTTGAACCCTGAACCCTAAACCCTAAACCTAAAACCATGAACCATGAGCCCTAAACCTTAAACACTAAACCCCAAAACCTAAACCGTGAACCATATTTCATCAATATTTCCTAGTCTTATTCCTATAACCATCATTGAGTCTTCTTATATAACTACCTTGATTATGAGAGGTGGGACAAGTAACTAAATGGATATGACATTTACTTTGTGCCTTGCATTGCATATTACACATCTCTTCCAAACTTGTTTCTCCCCACACATACTTGCACTCTTGAATGTAAATTTATTCACACTCTAAAAAAAATTTCACATTTCTCATATTTCCATGTATGGTATTATGCAAGCCAAGATGACCCATTGGAAGATGGAAAAAATAAACATCACAACACAAAAAATTATCTTAAAGGAAACAAAAGAAACATAGAGAATATACCAATGAGGAGGTGTAGGAAAATAATTGAATTTCCTATAGTATCCTCTCCTCTGGAGAAAGAGAAATTTCTTTCTTCTACTGGAATGGATAGTAAATTTTACAGAACTTCCTGAAGTGTTCAAAATAAGCATAGAAATAGGGGAATGGGTAAAAACAAAAAGGGGTTATCAATTGCCTAGTAAATCTTTCTTGTTTAGTTCTAAATGGGAGTCACTTGGCCTATGACTTAGTGACCTTCCATTCATTGATAATTCCTTATATGATAAACCAATGGATGTTCTCAAAATCGCCTTCAAAAAGATAGGGTTAGTCATCAATCCTAGTGAAGGGTGTGATGTGATTTCCAAAAAACATGAAATTCATATAGATTTAGAGGTCATAACACAAATTTTCAAATATCTCTATCATTATAAATGGAAGCCAAGTAATGGTGTCTCCTTGTACATCCAAGGATCAAGGACTACTGAGGTCTATGGAAGGATTGGACATTCAGGAATTTGACATTTCCATCCTTCAAAATATCAACAGATGAAAGACATGAAATTGCGATGACTCTCTTTGATTGTTCTGCCTACGAAGTCGATGAACCTTTTTCAGTTGAATACTCTATGTCAATTACTAATAAGAATGGGTAAGACACAAAACATTACAATGAGTGAAATATTTCCCATGTGATGGGCAAAAGAAGATAGTTGTATTGGGTAATATTTCTATACCCTGAGCCCCGAGCTCTAAACCCTAAACCTTAAGCCCTAAACCCTAAACCCTAAACCCTAAAACCCAAACCCTAAATACTGAGCCCTAAAACCTAAATATTCTACCCTAAACACTAAACCCTAAACCCCAAACCTTAAACCCTAAACCTTAAATTCTAAACATTAAACCCTAAACCTTAAACTATGAAACCTAAACCCTAAACCTTGAGCCCTAAACCTTGAACACTGAACCTTCAACCCTAAAACCTAACACCTAAACCGCTTACCCTGAACCCTAAACCCTAAACCCTAAACCATGAGCTCTGAAACTTAAACACTAAACCCTAAATCCTGAACCTTGAGCTGAAAAACCTAAACCCTAAATCATACACACTAAATCCTAAACCCTAAACCCATAACACTAAACCCTAAACCCTCAACCCTGAGCCCTGAGCCCTAAACCCTAAACCCTATAATCTGAGCCCTAAATACTGATCCTTGAAACCTGAAACCTTAAACCCTAAACCCTAAACCCTAAACCTTAAATTCTAAACACTAAACCATAAACCTTAAACTATGAAACCTAAACCTTAAACCCTGAGCCCGAAACCCTAAACCCTATACACTAAACCCTAAACCCTAAACCCTAAACCTTAAGCCCTAAACCCTAAACCCTAAAACCTAAACCCTAAATACTGAGCCCTAAAACCTAAACCTTCAACCCTAAACACTAAACCCTAAACCCTAAACCTTAAACACTAAACCTTAAATTCTAAACATTAAACCCTAAACCTTAAATTATGAAACCTAAACCATAAACATGAAACCCTAAACCTTAAGCCCTAAATCTTGAACCCTGAACCTTGAACGCTAAAACCTAACACATAAACCGCTTACCTTGAGCCCTAAACCCTAAAAGCTAAACCCTGAGCCCTAAACCCTAAACCATGAGCTCTGAAATTTAAACCCTAAACTATAAACCCCGAAACCTAGGCTGAAAAACCTAAACCCTAAACCATACACACTAAATCCTAAACCCTAAACCCTTAGCACTAAACCCTAAACCCTCAACTCTCAATCTTGAGCCCTAAGCCATAAACCCTAAACCCTAAATACTGAGCCCTAAAACCTAAACCTTAAACCCTAAACCTTAAATTCTAAACACTAAACCATAAACCCTAAACTATGAAACCTAAACCTTACACCCTGAGCCCAAAACCCTAAACCCTAAATCCTAAACCCTAAACACTAAACCCTGAGCCCTAAACCCTCAACCCTAACCCCTAAACCCTCAACCCTAACCCCTAAACCCTGAGCCGTAAAACATAAACCCTAAACCCTGAATCATGAGCTTTGAACCCTAAACCATAAACCCCAAATTGTGACCCAAAAAACATAAACCCTAAACACTAAATCGTAAACCCAAAACCCTAAACCTTAAACCCTTAACCTTGAGCTATAAACCCTATTCCCCGAGCCCTGAGCCCTAAACCCTAAACCCTAAAACCCTAACCCTATATATTGAGCCATAAAACCTAAACTTTAAACCCTAAACAATGAATTCTAAACACTAAAGCCTAAACCCTAAACATCATTTTAGTAAGGATCTCATTTTAGTAAGAAGTAAACAACCATCATAGAGCTGATTTGTGGTCACTTAAGTGAATTATGGACCAAATTTCAAAATTAGTACCAATTCAAGCAGTGGTAGGTCCATAATCCAATCTAGAAGGTCAAAAAACCTACAAAATGACTATATGTTTTCATAAAACAAAGACCAACTACAATATATATGGCTTGAAAGTTTTAGGTCATTACTGAAATTCTGAAAATGAGTAAGTACTGACCAGATTATATTTTGAATAACTATCTTCTAGATTATCACTGTCAAAACTACAGGACCGCTTCCATTAGGTGCAAAATGATCTTAATTTCTTATATTTAGTAAAATAAATTTAAAGTATATAAGATTTCTTTTATTATTACTTTATACTTTTATTATTTCATATACTTAACATTTATTTTACTAAAATATGGCTCCTTCTAGCCCCTACAAACTTCAAATAGAACAAAAAGCATACGTGTTTTGTGTTCATAGAAATGCGTACACATTATAATGCGTACGCATTTTAGGTTCGTGAATTCATGAGCCTAGGAAAACATAACGTGATCATGTTATTGCAAAACACAATCACATTTCGTTCATTTTTGAATTTTCGTCTACTTTTTGGCCCCCTATCTTCGTGCACTTACCCTGTAACAAAGTAGAAACCGTAGCAACCTACAAAACCTTTCATCATATCATTTGCAAACCAAAGTAGAAAATATGTGTGTTCGTTTGAGGTTACATCACCATTGGTAGTCAAAATCCCGGTTGTTGAACCAATCCAAGTACTGCACTACATATCCTCATTGAGGGAATCAAGGTTCATGTAGTTCTCTGAGGTGTTTTTGTAAGTTTGTGTAGCTAACTAACCCCTTAATGTCATCCTTGTGTCTCTTGACACCAAGATAGTGGGCTAAGTGTGCACTATAGAATATACCCAATTTGGTAATAGTGAGATATGGTGTGCCTTAGCTATGTGACGAAACCCTTTGTTGATTGCAACCCTTGTGCAATGCTTAGAGTGACTTTGCACTTGTTATGACGTGGCTCTATGACTTTGTAAGCTTGGAAATGGATAAAGCTAAACTCTTTGACCTAGTTGTGTGACTTTAGACTTGCAATAGGGATTGCTCTAGGTGATGTGCAACTGATTTATGAATATTCAGGAACTCTTTAAGAGCTCTTGGAATGATATTTATAATAGTAACTTGTAAGAATGTTAGGTGAGTTATAATATGATGAATTTTCTTATATATCCTTTTGTTGGTGAAATACTCTAGTGAGGCCGCCTGTATGAAATGAAATGACCCAAATAATTATTTGAAATTAAAAACAGAATGGGTGATTGTGAAGGTGCAAGACCGTACAAGTCAGCCAAGATCAAACTTTACATCCCAACCCTTTTGTACATTTTCATAACAAAGAAAGAGACACAACAATTGAAAGTTGTGTCATGAATATCATAGCTTTATGTTTCTTTGATTAAATAATATTCCTAGAAGTGATGACATAACATAGTGAAAGATAAGTAAGTTGTAGCATGGCTAGAGATATTAGGAGACTCGATTCCAAATGTGAACATTTGTTTTAACAAGGATACTTGGTCACACTTGGCATTACACAAGGACAAGTTACCAGATTATAGTGTCTACGGTCCTATACCATAGGCGGTCCATGTGGTTTGTACCTAAATGTTTCTCATGCTTTTAGAGAGCATTATTCGAAAAAAATATCATATTACAAAACAAAATCTCTAGCCACTTGCATGTATCCATTATAGCCTTCCTTGTCATTGTAGGATGCCTCTCAACATAATATATCCCTCTCAACCCATACATATCATAATACCATTTTTCCAAACATAGCACACAAGTTACCCTGCCTTATCATCGATGTTAGATCTCATCATCCCATAACTCTTCAAGTGTCTTGTAAGGGCTGGTTGTGGCATTAACAAAACCCTCTCCACCCAATATCTTTTTCTGTCAAGTTCACTAATCTTCTCATGATCATCCGATGATAAGAACCAATCAAATATCTAGAAATTTCCAGTTATTCTACCTTTGTTGTAGCTCTTGGGCAACATACTCACTCCCTACTCTATTCCCCACCTTAAGCATACTTGAAAGCACATAAGGAAATAACTTTAAGTTTCCAAGCCACTATTGGTAGACAAGAAAATGTCCAAATTTGATTAGAACTAAATACCTGGGCTGTAGTCTTCTCGTGTTTGTGGGCGATTTCTTTTATAATAGGGCTATCCATCATCAGATTTGTACCCCACGAAGTATTAGGAGCTCCCAATAGAGACCATGCACTCACATGAAGTTTATGCTTGTTACAACACTATCTCAACTTTTTATGTTGCCACATCGGATGCATCTACACCTACGATATGAATATCATACAAGAATTATCAAATATTATAACTGCGTAATTCATTATTTTATATTGTTTGCTTATATGCTTAACATTACCTAATTAACAGCAGGGGGAATTCTGGCATAGCTGAGCAGGTCTTCAATCTTTTTGGAGGAAAAATTATTGACCCCAATGGCTTTGGTGTTATGTTTGTGGAGCCTATTTTCATGTTAGAGTGTGGTACACCTTCTATGTGTTACACTCGGGTATTTTTACGGCGGTCCCGCTTGCTGGTGAGCGGGTCAAGGGGGTTCGGGGGCGAAGCCCCCAAAGCAAATTTTCATGGGTGGTTTATTAACCCATAGGTAATAGGTAACCATTATGGGCTGTTTTTGGGCCCATGGTTTTTTCGGTACCCATTGTTTTGTAAAACCGCCTCTTCGGCTACCCATAGGTTTATGGGACAGTTTTGTTTTTGCCCATTGTTTGATACCCATGGTTTTGTAAAACTGCTTAAGAAATTGTCTATTTATATGGTCTTATGCATATGATAGAAGTACAAGCAAATGTATTGCAGATGTGCTTTGAATTCGGGTGTGAATTTTGTAGAGTTTGTTGAGCATAGCTCCAAACAGATCTGGGTATTGTATTGAGAGAGTGGAGGCTTGTAATAAAATCTGAGCAAGTGATTCTTGGTGGACGTAGCCCAAATTGGGTGAACCACGTTAAATCTTGTCTCTCTATGTTGTGTTATTTATTCTGCACTTTTATTTGAGATCTCTAATATTTTTTGCATATTAGTTTCTACTGTTGCGATTTTGTAAGGGATTATTTCGCATATTTTATCTCTTCTTTCCTAACATTTGGTAAGCCCCATTTCCACACATTTCTCCATTCCCTCCCATGTAGACTTCAAATCTAAAGGCAAAAACTCTTCTTCTTTAGGAGCCACAAGGTTTTCAAGGGAAGCCTCTTTAATGAGCTTCACAGGGCAGTGGATAAGAAACAGATCTAAGTATTCCAGTTGTAAATCCCTGAACACCATAAATTATGTGCAATTATGAGAAACTTTACAAACAAAACTTTACAGGTTATTAAAGAAGATGATGATAATAATAATATGATGTACTTCAAGCTATTCTTGATAGATGAAATTGGGTCGTCATGATCGGTATGCCAGAGTTTGCTGGTGACAAAAACATCTTCTCTTTTGACAATGACACTTTGAAAAGCTGCATTTAGAGCTTCTCCTAAAACACGCTCTGAACCATAAACCTTGCCTGTGTCAAAATGCCTATACCCCACCTACAAAAATTATTACATGATAGACTTGGTTACCAAAATCCATGACTTATTTCATTAGACAGATATGCCCGAATTCATATATGACCAAATAAAAAATTGCCCAATTTCATATTTTCAATGTTTTTCAATCACAAAAATAAAGGTTTCCCTCAAAGTTAAAAACCTTGTGCAGCGAGAGATAAGAGCAGAAGTATATGGAAGAACAGGGTTACACTTCCAATTATTTAAAAAATAATCCTTCAAAATTATCTTCTGAGCAGAAAAGGGTCAGGAGGGTTTCATGGCTCAAAGTGGTTTTCAAAAAGAACAGTTTCAGGAAAAAGAAGTAAATACTTCCAATATCAAAGAGTTGTAAGTGCTTTTCCAAGCACCTAAAAACACCTGGATTTAAGGTTTTGGGGGTGGATTTGGATTTACAAATTGATCTAGTTTAAATCCAACAAAAGAACAAATAACATGTTTATGCCAAGCAAGCTTAAAAACTTGCAATAAGCTAAGCTTGGTGGGGATTTACCAGGCAATTGATCGAAATGAAAATTGAAGCCCACCTGAAGAGGTATTACGACGGCTTCCTGAAGATCGTTCTGAGTGGCAGCGCCAGTTCCAAGCCCAATCAATGGAATTTTCATTCCTGCATTCAATTCAGTAGCAGTGGCAGAGATGCAAGCAAACATTCCTATTTAGAGAAATTACACTCTGGTTTAGGATTCTTGTGCAGCACGGATGCTTTAGATGTAATAAATATATTCAGTGTCTCGATTGAATTCCGGATTCTTGTGTAGCACTGATTTTGAATTAAATCGTTTTTCAAATATTGTTAACTTTCTATAGATGCATTAGATGTAATATATTCTACAACTGAAGGGATTTGTTTTAGAATTTTATCCAAGTATTTTTAAGACAATTTTCTTGTATATAGTATTTAATATTATCAAATATTCACTTTAGTAAAATCTACTGAAGTAAGTCGGCTGTAATTTGATGAATTTAAACTAATGTTTGAGAGTGTAAAACTATCGTATTGATTTAAAAAAACAAAATAGTAAAGTGTTTATCACTTCAGTTTTGTTTTTCATTAGTTAAAAAATTATTTCTAAAATTAACCAATGAAAATGAAGCAAGTATAAGAAAATTTGACAAAATAACAAAACTTAATCTTAAAATAATATTAGAATTACAAAAAAATTAGTATTTTTTTTTTTTGCAGTATTCCCATCCTTTTTTAATTATTTTGGCAGGTTAATAATGCTTTTAAATCCACAACTCTTTGTTTTACTAAGTTTATAATTAGCTCATGCTTTGTTTTTTAAGATGTTCAATATAGAATCCAAGGTAACATATGTTAGACGGTAGAATAAGATTGAGGACAAGCAATAGTCGTGGCATTTACCTATTCGACCATGTTTTAATGCTAAGGATTCATGCACATTTCTAGTAAATTGGCTACATAGATTTCCAGAGTACAATTCTCTCGAGTTTTACGTATAGGAGAGAGTTATGCAGATATATAAAAGCCTTTGTCTCTTTTGCTCCGAGAATTCCTTAGATTCTAGTATTAGAAGTTTGTCTTAGTTTATTAAATTTTACCTGCACTTCGATGTCATTTGCCCAGTAGCGGAATAGTGATTTTAGCTTTATTTCAGATAAAAAATTCCTTGTGTGTGCTTAATGTATCTCTCCACTATATGTTGAAAAAGATTAATTCCCAATTAAATAGTTTATTCCCACATAAAATTACAAAGATTCTTTTTTTTGGTTGTTTCAACTGTATATTATGGATTTGGAAAGATATCAACAGTAACATATTACTTCGTTTCTTGCCAATATTTTTTCATTAGCAATGTGAATAAAATACACACTAGACACGTTTTTGTGTTTTTATAAAAAAAACTATGAAGGCTTATGCAATTGCACTAGGGATGCATAGGTCCCATTTTGCTTCATGAACAAGTCGTGTTTTCCTTGTTTTGTAATATTTCCATTCTTTACCACTGGTATGAGATCTACATCTTTAATTGTTGAAAGACGATGTGCAATGACAACAATGGATTTGTTTACATTTACAAAGTCCAACGCATCGTGAACTATGCGCTCTAATTCAACATCTACGACACTTGTAGCTTCATCGAAGAGTAGTATCATGAGATCTTTTTAGAATTGTTTAAGAGCTTGATAGAAAAGGATCGCCTATGCTAACTAGCCTTCGACAAAGCACTTAGAGTTAAGATGAATGGGCATGTGGAGAAGAGCATCACCTACTTTTGTTGGTTTAATTTTTGGGATAATTTTTGAGATTTTCAATATCATTGCAATTCATATGGGATATTGACACCTTTACTTGAGTCGCATTGTAGATTAGAAAATATACTTCAAACTGCTATGCAATTATGGTGTCTTCATCCCAATAGCTAGACACCAGGTAAGATAAGCTTAGTTCTTGTGCGCTCCATACTTGTAGGCACATGATGACATGATACATAGTGATCATCATTGTCTTGCAGTTATTATCATAATTTCAAAGTTGTTCTATCTCATTTGTGTGCGTTGGAATGACAACATTCCATGGCTTGAATAGTCTCCTCCATGGAAATGTGTTTCTATAATTTTAAAAAGGCAATAACCTAGAAGCGGTTTATAGTTTTTCACTTTGTTTTCCCTTACAAAATTGTTTTCTTCTCTCTCAAAGAAAAATATGCAACTTCAAGATTTTTCATTACGCCGAAGGCGTTCCCCTTATGGGAAAGGCCCTTCCAGACGTTTCTGCGACGATGTTTAATTTGATGGTTATTTGGACGTTTTTTCAATGCGATTAATTTTGATGGCCATTTAGATGTTTTCACTTTTTTTGGCTATTTTTAAGGGTTTCTTTTTTGTTTTTTTGTTGTATTTAGATTTACTTTTTCATGCATGCTGAATGTGGGTTTCTTGTGTTTAGATTTGTTTTTTGTCTCTGTTTTTGTGGCCTCTTTACTAGACATAGTTCCTCTATGAAACAGAGAGGGTAAGCTAGTTGCCAAGGACATGATTTCTGCTCTTTGGATAGTCGTTCGATCGAGCTCGCGCACCTACTTTGTTTGGATTAGAGATTGAACTGAATCTTAAACCCGATAATGTCGCTATCATAGTGGCTTTGCGAAGGAGGATGGGAAGAGACTCAAACCCCATACATATTGTTTCCCTTTTTAGGAACTCAGATGTTGTTGATATCACTGCCATAGAGAATTGTTCAGTGGTCACGCTTTACAAGCGAGTTCTACACCATAAGCCCCTCAGCCACTGCTTGCACCAAAAGCACAATAAAATCTTAGTTGAGTTCATGGAGCCATTAACTAAGAATCAAAGTAGTGTTATTTATTTTCCAATTGTTTTAGACATAAGCTCCCAGAACCACCATGTTTATGTTGAAATTAGAGTTAATGATACGAAGAACTATACAGGGTGGTTTTTAAGGGCTTATCCAAAGTAAAACAAGGCGTTTAAGATCTATGTCCCTGTGCTAGATGAACCCACCCTTGCAAATCTGAGTGGAACAGAGGTAGTGCAGTTACAAAAGCAGGGCAATGGTGAGGGTCTTGAAATTGGATGGTGGATGAGGAAGAAAATTAATATTGGGGATTTTTTTGTCATCAAGATAGGGTTTCCATACTTAAGGGGATTGATTGAGAGTGAAGACGTATGCCTCATCAATGAGATCTTTGTGGTATGCAAAGATAATCATGGTGTTGACTGTATGTAGGTGTTGCATGCATACTGAATTCTTGATTGATGAATTAAAATTTCATGTAGATATGCCTTTACTTGATTCGCAAAGATTAAATGTAATTTTGAGATCATTTATCTAGAATTTGTAAATTTCGGGAAGCAAGAAGAACTTGATTCTACAACTAGTATATGCTTGCACTTGTTACATTTTTTGTTGGATACTTATTCTTATTCACATTCCATCATGATGCAGGACCATCCTCAAGGTCATGGAAATCTTGCTTCACTCAAAAATACTTGATGGGTGGTAAGTTTAGTGCCTAGAACATGTGTAAACAACATCAACTACATATATAGTAACTAATCCTACCAAAAAGGGGGAATTTGCCATGTTTTTTGACAAAGTGCATGAAGGTCTAGCATTACAAAGTCATGGTTTGGTGGACCATACCCATAGGCCATGCTATGAATTGGTTAATGATGGGTATCTATTTTCATTCTAATGAATCAGTTTTTAGTGCTTGTGGAGAGTTTTTAGGGATATATTGCCAAATAACACTTAACATGTGATGATTTTTTTTTATGCGCTTAAGTTTTAAACCAAAATCCTATAAAAGTTGGGTTTAAGGGGGGGAAACTTTTATTTTCAAATGATTATTTGATGCAAATAGCAACACAAACTTCTCGTGCCAACAACAACTAAGATATTTCAAGTGCATGTGTTCCATGCGCTGGAAATTTTAAACACAGGCTCTACATAAACTAATTTTACCTGGCTTGTTTCGGAGAGAAATATTAGAAAACGACTCAATCATCATGGTTAGGAGGAGAAGGATTCTGTTGTAGAGTGTAGACTATTAGAAGGCTGAAATTATGCAAATTTAGGCCATTTTTGGGTAAATTGTCCATTGGAAATATGAGGGAGGTCTCAAGAAAAATAGTGATTGACTTTTGATGGATTTTAATTCCTATTGAAGGAGAAATAATAGTTTTCATCAAGCAACTGATGATCAAGATATATGGGAAAGAGTTCGACTATAAGATGACTTGTTTTGGGAATGATGTGGTCATTGGTATACATCGAGGAAATATCTAAGAAATTGGAGACCTGATTTGATGTGGGGTTTTCAAGTAGATAGATGATTGTGCCTTAGAATCGGCCCAGATACTAGGAGTTGACAACAAAAAGATACAAACTAATGTTTGAATGAGAAAACTGTGCAAAAAGAGGTAGCTTGAGGTGATTTAAATGTTTCAATAACTTACAAAATTTTGAGTGTAGATTTGACGTGGAAACATTTGCAAATGAATGAAAGAGCCATTCTCTTACACGAATGACATTTTTAAGCATAATGTCTATTTGAAGTGTCTGGGAAGTTTTTGTTGAAACCAATGCTTTTCATCTTTATATTTTGTTTGTTCTATCTTATTTTGAAAGTCCAACCATCAGATACTTAAATTTTCATCTTCAAACATTAATTATGAGTGGGTATTGACTCTTTATCATGTAGAATATCTTGTGAGTTTGAATTGTATTGATGTAAGGAAGAACCCGTAAAGAAGCTCTTGTGTATGTTAGTGTGATCAGAAATAGATGAACTCCTTGTGCTTTATACAAACTGTTATTTCCCCTTGATGAGTAAGGATAATGGTGAGAGTAATGTTTGTTGTATTGAACCCATGGTCTGTTACTAAATGATGTAAAGAGTTTAGTCTGGCCATGAAGTTAAGGTATTCCTTTATTGGAAATTCATAGCTTGGCTACATCACAAGATAGTGGTAAAGTTTATGAATGTTAATAGGCACGAGGCACATGATTGATGCTTGAAAATTTGATGAAAGTGAAGGTAGATACATCTATTATAGTCGTTAATGCCTTGAGGGGCCTATAACCATGGCTTATCATCTCAAATAGTTGGTTTAACTTTAAAGAGAAATTGAATTACAATTAGGATGTTTTTTTGGTTTAAAATTACGAATGAGTGGGGAGGGTTTACAATTCTTTGATTTGGAACAAGTGTTACATTTCATGTTGTGTATACATAAATAGTGTTATGACATTTCTGCTACAAGACAACAATATTATAGAGCTGTTGGCTTTGATTCCCTAAACCTTGATTTTTCTTAGCATTGAATACCTAAAAAATCTCAACCTTTTATGACGTATGTACTGTTTTGATCATGTTGCGACCTTTTGTAGTAATTCCATAGGATTTTTTAGGAATAGTTCAGTCATGGTGCACAACCGCTACTTTGTGCTATAGTCCCAAAAGACTTGAGGAACATCTCATACTATTAACATATTGGTGCCATTACATGGTCCTCGCTACCCTAAACATATTGTTAAACTTGTTAGTAGCAAAGTCACTTGACTCGATCTCCCTATAGGATGTTGAATAGTAAGAGTGTGACTTGTACTCTACAAAAACTCAAGAAAATCTCAAGAAAACTTCACGAATGAAACAAATTGAACACTGTTGAAAAATTCATGGTAAAAATAAAAAGAATGTCTCATTCCATGATATACTGTGGAGTGTTGATTTAGAGGCCAGTGGATACAAGGTTTAAATTTCATGTTGGGAGAAGGAAAATTCAAATCAGAAGCAATTTTTTTGACAGCAGATGTTTTCCCTTTACCTCATGGCCCATAGAAAATATTTATGGGCAGACAATCTCTCTTTTCAGCATTACATTCTTAAGAGGTTTCCTTGAAATTTTCTGCCTAATGAACTCCTTAATGGATTTATGTTTATTCTTTTAGCTGAAACCCAAACGATTTTCTTCACTCTGTCTTATACTTTGGTCAAGATCACCTTATAATTCATTATATTCTTGTTTTCAATGAATGAACTGGGTGTTGTTCCTAGTTCTTCTATCTTTAAATAATTCCCCCTATTTTATAGTTTTTATTTCTAGATACATGTAATGAGTCCATTATAAGTCATTTGTGTTTATCACAAGCTTCATGGTATGGAAAATTGCAGCTTTATTTATATTTTTAGTACAACTGTCATGGCATGAGGAATATGAGGAGCCAGTCTTAGACCCTTAGTAAAATTTATATGATAAGCTTAAAGCTGATGCAATTTTACAATCCATTCTATCGGTTAATATTCACGTGGGTTCTTCCTGAGGAGAGTACCACTCTTGCTAAGATGACTTCTTCTTATATCAAATATCCATCTGAGAGCTTGAGATCTTAATGTTTTTTATGCCATGATACATTTTGAACCCTGTTTTTGCATCCAAATCCATTGCTGATTTTGAATGGGTTTTATTTTATCGATTAGACATCAAATTTTGTTTTCCATTAAGTGTTGATTTCCTCCATGGTTTATCCACAAATTTATCCTTGACATGTTCTTCAACATTTACAGGTTCATTTGCTATGCATTTTACCTTTGTTCCACTCATCCTTATTTTATCTTTTAAAAAACCTAAAAATTCTCACTTAAATGTCCTCAAATTATTGTGGCTTGATTTCTAAAATTGAAAAATTAAGAGACTCCTTCAAGAAAGAGTGGTACTAAAAATAAGATCTAATTCAGCTAAAATCTATCTCATGACTTGTTTGCTGGTCATGTCACACTTTTTGAAGATCAGCTTTTGAGTGTGCCCAAAATTTATGAAGATCAATTTTTTTGTATAGTTTTCTTATAGACTTGACATTTTTATACTGCAAATCAACAGGCTAATCAAAGTGCAAATACTTACAATAATAAACCCTTAATGTCACGGGATGTTTGTCATATGGAATCCCTGCTACACTAACCTTCTCTATATTTATTAGCTTAATGAAATATTAATGAATTATATTACACAGTCAATATTTTTATTCATTGTTTAATTTTGAGAGTTCACTTGCAAACGAATCATGTATTTTTGGGTAAAGCTTAATTACAGAAACTACTATTTTTTTTCTATGTCATAGGTTTCCTTTTTGATCTTCAAGACAAGCAAAAATAAGAAGATTTGAGTATAGAAGTTGCATTCATTGTATTTATTTATGATATTGTCAATGAACTAAAATCATTTTAAAGCATTAATGGAAATGTTTCACTTCAAAACCATTTACATTTAAGGGAATGGATTTTTTTCCTATTCATACTTTTGTGGATTTTGTTCTACAAATTTTTATACTTAAAGGACACATTAGATTTTTAAAATGACTTGATTATGCATTTCAAAAAGAAAAACTTGTAGATATGAAGAAAATTTGTGAACGAGGCTTCTCTTTTGAAGAAAAAAATGACACACAAAAATGGTCCAATGCATAAAAATGCATCAAATCACATTCATTCCAATCATGTGATTTGGTATTATGTCTATAATTTTGAGGAAAATAAAAAACTCTAAACTCATTAATGCTTGTCTTTAAGGAAAACAATGACTTCAATTCATGTATTTGACCATGCCATTTAGAAGAAGCTTGTGATTTTATAATTCCTCACATGTACTACTAATTATTAAAACATCAATGTTGTAGCACCTGTACTGGAGCATGTTTGCACATTCTTGAAATTTTGGGTCCAACAATCAAATTAAAATAAAGTGCATAAAACAAACACACACACACACACACACACACACACATGCATATATAAAAGTTCAAAAAAATGTTTGTTGATTTCTATTGGTAAAATTTATTTGCTATCACCTCTTGGTTTGGATGTTATTATAAGGATTTAATTCTTTGATGTGACATTTTAAAAATAAAAATATTTGTTACTTAAATTTAATATTAAAAGGATTATAATTTGATTGGGAATTCATGGTTGTGTAAATTTGAAAGGAAATTTTTGAACATTCACCATTAAATTAGGCACAATGGTATTTCTTTTATGATAGTGATGAAAATTAAAAAACACATCATTCATTTATTTTAACAATTTACAATATTTATTTATATGTATCAATATAAATAATATAGATCTATATAAATTGACAGTTATATTTTTTATTTGAGTTGGGAGTAGTATTTAAATTTGAAAACCATTTATGGTTGTCAAATAATTTTCATGTTTTTAGTTATTTTCCGAATGTGTGTGTCTTTCAAAGTATTATATTTATAATTCACATTTTCAACTAAAAAATAAAAGACAAAAATTATATTTATTTTTAAAAAATTTATGTATATCAATATGATTTACATATGAATCTTTAAATTTCTTTTAACAATTTTTACATATATCAATATTGTTTATATGAGAATCTATATAAAAATGATATTACATTCTAAAAAACATTTACATCAAATATAAGAAGAGTGGATTGTCTTCTCTTCCTCCACTCACAAATTTTCTTTACTTCAAATATTTTGTGTGTGAGTGGTTGAGGGAAAATATGATTATTTAAATAGACGCATCCTAATATGGATGAAATTTAATTTTTATTTTAAACATATAACCAATCTCTAATTGAATACAATAACATACTATTGAAGCATATTGATTATGCTCTATATTTTTTCTTCATTTTAATCTCACCACATATTTCATACTGAAATTATGAATGTAATAAAGATACACTCTTATGCTCATTACACTGAATTTCTTTGGTAGCCTTTGTAGCACGTGAGATTGTTGAAAACACTGCGACTAAGATTTTTTTATATCTGTAGAAGTACTACTGACAGGGACTATGTCGTCACCTTAAAGTTGAGAAATGACATTATTTTTGTTAAAGTGTAGTCTTTCTTCCCTTTCCCCTTGCTCCTCTCCATCCAATTTCGTTTCTTCACTATATATCTTTCGGCGTTCACATCGTACATTTCACGTACGATTGCTAGTATCATAGAAACCTAACAGATTTTATGTTTGGTTCTTTTTTAGGGTAGATGAAGTGGTGTTTATATCTTCCTAATTATAATTATGTCAACTCCATTTGTAGATGGGAGCTGAATTTGGAGGCTTCATATGACAATTAAATCAATTTCTTGTTAGTAATCTCTTGAATTTTACGAAGGAATTTACATAAAGCTCTCATGCCTTGTCATTCCTCTATATATAATTTAGTACTTATTGTTGAGATTATAAGATTTTCTTAAATTTAATTTGGCTACTGATACTTTGAAAATATATTGAATCCTCAAACTGTTAAAATTTTAGAGGGAAATTTTGACATCTTATATGGTATTTTTTCCTTGTAAACAATTTTAATTTTTTAACTTAAATTTTCATCTTAAATTTTTTACGGTTACTAATTCTCATTTAATCTTAATTTATTTTGTTTTATGAACAATTAGGTTTTGAAAAATAGTAATTTCTTCATCAAATATGTTATAGGGGTCTTCAGGTGGGCTTTCTATGATTTGGAACCCTGCCAAAATCTATGGCACCTTAATTGATAAATACATCAAGTAGAAAGTTGTAGAATTTCAGATCACCAACATGGCTCAATATTTTCTCTGCAAAAATGTGGATGGTCTAAGAACTAATGTTGGTAGAGAATTATGTTGGTTATCATTTAAAACCTCTAAAATCTATGCACCTCGATGATAACTAGATTTTTGGAGGTGATTTCAACATAGTCATATCTCCCTTGGAAAAATATGGTGGATCTCGAAACATTTCCACAACTACCTTACAATTTGTTCATTTCATTGAAGAAAATGATTTGGTATACCATTCCCCTAAAAAATGGTCAATTCACATCGACAAATAGAAGGATTGGCAAAAACTTTTTGGTGGAAAGGTTTGACAGATTCATCATTAGTAAAGCTTGGATTCAACAACTTGTTAGGAAATATTTAATTAGTGCTCCATTAGTAAATAATAATTACATGAAGTAATTATTATGTTATAGTATGTGTTAATAAATTGTTATTAGTTGTTATATAAAACAACAATAACAATTATAATTGGTTAGTATGTTTGTTGATATATTGTTATAACAAATGTATAACAATATATTAGTACGGGTAGGTTATTGTTTTGTATACTTCCTATTTTATAGGAAGTTGTTCAACCAACATTCCTGGCTATATAATAGCCATTGTATTAGCATGATGGAAAAAAGAAGAAATATATGATTACTGTGTTTATTCCGTTTAACTCTGTTGCTACTCCTAGATTTGGTATCAGAGCAAAGATGGTAAATTCAATAGGGGAAGTCCTCTAATTTTCACTCCCTCAATATTGCATTTGCATTCCCGTGTATTATAATCCAGAGGTGCAGAGGAAGAGGGGAGAAACGCATCAAATTATTTTGGACTCGAGACGTCAACAATGCCATTGGGATAATTGCCACTTCTTATATTGATACGCCTATGTTTCTGTTATCTTTTCCACGATTACCTCGTTGAAGGATTTGTGTATTGCATAGCATTCGGTCCAGTGTAACAGCTTCTGCAGTGAAATAATTCATGCTAATTTAGCATTGATATTCGAGGTCTGCGTGATCTCATGGATACCCGTATGGTTTTGTGCTGATGGACGTAGACATTATGATCTAATTCAAGGATCTAGTAAAATTACAACATTCATGTTCTTTGACAATCTTCCAATGTCCCAGCCATCTAGCATTTTTGGATTAGGGCTCCTGAGATCCTTGCCCAAAACATTGAGAAGGTATACGGCATTGAAATCAACACGGCTTTTGTTTACACCTGTTTCATGCCCCAGCCCAATAGTCCTCACCTTTTCGTACTTGACAAGAGGGGCTTTCTACACAATTGGGCATTTAATCGGAATTGCGTCAAAGGATTTCATCGGAATTGCCACAAAGAGAACTTTCTTTTATATAGGATTCTAAATGTAGGCCCGTGGAGAGGAGGCACTGCAGGTTCTATCGTCTGTTTGTGGAGGATTCAGGTCACATAGATACATGTGCCCAACACATCTGATGGTATGGATAGATTGTTACATGTAATTCATGCATTATTTAAATCGGCTCAGAAATTTAGCTTGTCAAACTTTGTTTAAGTTTCAAATCCAAACGTTTTACATGTGGCTATAATCACTCATTTCTATCCAAGGAAACGGAAAGAACAGTCCATTCAGCTACAAATCAGATTATGATACTCATGGCTTATCACCTGTCACTGTGAAATCACACCAAGGGCTTGGAGTCAACATTCAGAATTTGCATAATCTTACATCCATTTATAGCTGCATCTTCTTGTCTCTTAATGGATGTTTTATCTTACAATTTTTTGCATTGGGGTTCTATGTATTTAGATTCGGTTTCTCAGTCGTGGCGTTGAATTTGGTGTTGCATGAAGGATCTGATTGATATTGGTTATGCCTATTCGATTCTTGCCATTTTTCAAAGAATTGTCTACGATATTGAAGTTTCTCAGCCATGCCATTCCTCAGGAGTTTTGGTCAGACATCCTTCTGAGATATGTCGTTCAACCCCTTCCAATATGCATGGGATTCTAATAAAAAGGTGTGGTTTCTTTTGAATTACAAAAGCCATGGATCTTAGAATAAGATTATTTGTAATTTATTAGTCAAGGGATTAAATCTCGTAGTGTTTCAGTAGTAGGGGGGTGGTCTATAATTTGTAAAATTTATTACTTTTTAAATTTTTAGTCCAGTTGTCATATTGTCTTCTGGGAGCATTTTCAGTTGTATCTGACACCTATCTCAAAATGGTCAAGAAAAGAAGAAAACAATGTATTCTCATGGAACCAATTACCATGGAGAGAGACATAAAAAATATACAAGATCAAGAAAATTCCGCTATGCTAAATTTAGAAGAAGGATATGAAGGTGACAGTGAATTTGAACCACCTAGATCTCTAAAAAGAAAAAGGTTGACAGCTAAAGAATACAAAGATCATCTTTTACGAAAAATGAGAAGTTTGGAAAAGAAGTCTGAGCACATTTCTCTGACCCTAAGCGGTATGTATAACCGGAGGCAGGAGGCATCGGAGGGTTGGATGTCATTCAGCGACCTCTCATCAGTCACCAACGACGGGGGCCACATATCAGCTTTGGTGACATGGTGTGTGTTGCAGGTTTGATTTGAGTGCTTCCAGTGTGGTGTGCCTCAGTTTGCAGTAATCTTGTTTTCAATAAGTGGAAATTACACATTGAGGGGGGGGAACATCATTCCAATGTTCCATTTCCAGTATGTCAGCTTTTTCTATGTATGTATGAGCAACAGATGTCAGCATAATTTCCTATGTTATTCCCTACAGTGAAATTGTGATGAGGGCCGATGATAGTACTTTGCATATCATGATGTGGTTGTAGGTAAACCACTTGAAAACCTTCATTTGTGGTTTGTGGTAAACCAATAGAAAAACCACCATTATTGGTTGTTGGTAATCCATTTACAAAACCATCACTTTTTGGTTTGTGGTAAACCAATTGCAAAACCACCATTCTCGGTTTGTGGTCAACCGTTTGTAAAACCAATCCCTGAGGTGTTGTGATCATCCTGTGAAAATCACCAGATCATGAGCAGGTGCAAGTATAAGGCAAGTTTTCCCCATGTTCGCACTAAGGGGGGGGAATGTTAGGAAATATTTAATTAGTGCTCCATTAGTAAATAATAATTACATGAAGTAATTATTATCGTTAGTATGTGTTAATAAATTTTTATTAGTTGTTATATAAAACAACAATAACAATTATAATTGGTTAGTATGTTTGTTGATATATTGTTATAACAAATGTATAACAATATATTAGTACGGGTAGGTTATTGTTTGTATACTTCTTATTTTATAGGAAGTTGTTCAACAACATTCCTGGCTATATAATAGCCATTGTATTAACATGATGGAAAAAAGAAGAAATATATGATTACTGTGTTTATTCTGTTTAACTCTGCTGCTATTCCTAGACAACTATCATTAATTGAAAATGAAATTGTTTGGGAGGTTAGATCATATCACTGGCCTATTTTACTGGTCAATAATATCCCCCTCATCCCCTCTGGCAAAGAGGCCTTTTAATTTTGAGATGATGTGAACCAAAGACCCAACTTTATCTGAAAATTTAAAAATATGGTGGAATACAAATGTACAAGGTACAAAA
Organism: Taxus chinensis; assembly: GCA_019776745.2. Taxonomy (NCBI): domain Eukaryota; kingdom Viridiplantae; phylum Streptophyta; class Pinopsida; order Cupressales; family Taxaceae; genus Taxus; species Taxus chinensis. Next base: position 969,343,320 of record CM034146.1, on the reverse strand, counting down.
ATGTACATATTGGAAGAAAAACTTAAAAGGGTAAAAAATAACTTGAATGAATGGAAAAACAAACCTTTGGAAATATATTTGAAAGGAAATCTGAGATACAAGGATAGATCCTTCAAATTGAGAAATAAATGCATGAGAATGGTCTTACTGAAGAACCAAAAGAAGAAAAGGGCTTCTTGATTGATGACCTTGACATTGTTCTTCTTCAAGAAGAACTCCACTGGAAAAAATAATCTCAAATCAAGTGGCTTCAACCATAATTTCATTAAATATGGACAATTTGCTAAGAATCTAGATTTATAGTATTATCATTTTTGGTTTTATAATTGTTGAAATTGGATTCCTAAATTGCCAATATTGATTTTTATCTAGTGTGATATCGGATTCCAATATGTTTATTATTGGAAATTAATTAGTGTAATATCGGATTCTATTTACATTGTGCATACAAGTATGTTCCTAATTATATATTGAGTTTATGAGAATGGGAATATTCCCATTCTCAACACACTTATAATACAACTATGTTCCTAATTATTTTTATGTGTATCTACTTTATCTCAATTATTTTTCTATGATTCCTATATGAGGCATTTTGATCCATTTTGAGAATTAAAATGACGTGATATGGGTACATGTTCTATGAAATAAGAAGCAACTATTGAGTCTATGAGAATAGACATATGCCCATTCTCATCACACTCATGGTACAAGTATGTTCTTAGTTCGTCTTATGTCTATCAACTTTATATCTATTCTTCTTCTATGATTCATATATGAGATATTTTGACCTCTTTCAAAAATTTATATCTTGGCATATAGTAGTTTAAATCATGGTGCATTTCTAGACACTCTTGTTAAGAGAATTAAATAATATATATTGGCACTCCCAATACGATAGTTTTGCATTCAAGAATTAGGGGATTCTAGGCATATAATTTAGAATGTACACTTCAGAAAAGTTTATATTTTATGAAGTTTTAGAACAATTAAACAATAAATTATCTAGAATTATTCACATAGCTTTAGGAAAATACCATATAATTGTGGTTGTAATGGAATGTGTAAATCAAGACTAATTACTAGAAAAATCCAAAGCATTCATCATTTGAAATGAATTACTTGTAAATCACATCCAACTCCCTTTAAATCACAAGATCCATCTCCATGTAAACTTACTTAGAGCATAATTAAGTATTTTTTAAAATTAAATAAATTGCATGGTGGAAATCATATTATTAATAATACATTAATAAGATTCAAGAGTTCCATAAGCAACACAATTTTTTTATAGAATTATATTATGGAAAAATATTCCAAAGTAATATAATAATCATTCTTTCATTTAATTATCAAATAATAGTACAACTGTACATTTTTATAGGACCAAGGTTTGGAAATAATTTTTTAAAAAACCCACATCTCAGGCCAAGATGATTTCACATACAAATTTATGAACTTCAATAGTTTCTCCAAGTCAACATTCCTTATCTTTTTCAAGTAGTTCAAGGTATGATTTAATGGCCACATTTCCTTTATCAGGCATCTTTATGGATCCACTTTGCCAATTTTTGTTTGGTGTCCATGCCCAGATGATGCTATCCACATCGATATCTACTTTAGGTTTGTTTGAGATGGTCCAATTTTTATTTGGATTTAAATAATCTGATACAATGTTGTACCTTCTCCTCTCCATGTAGATTTCCAATATTGAACTCTCATATTTTTAATTACATCATTGCGTCCCTGTTGAAGGAAAATATCCCCATCTGCTCTCCCCATCCATATCTTTTCATTATCATTTCCTGGCTGTATAAATAGCATTTTTCCCTTGAACACATCCTTCAATGGATTGAATTCTTGGTTAGATCTTCCACAAATAGGCCCAACGTAAATATCATTATTAATTGGGATATGTTGACTAATGTAGTATTCTTTGTGAATATGTGTGGCTCCTGTTAGTTGGTCATATACGTCTTTCTCCTATACTATTTTTTGCCAAAAGCAAAACATCTGACCTCCTGCTACAATTTAAAAATGGTCTATCCAAAGCACGTAAATTTTTTTCCCAATACACGATCTTCGAAAGCCAATATTCACTACCTTATCCTATTGCACTTTTCCCCCAATGCTCAATATATGCTTTTATTCCCTTTTTCAAATCTTCCATTTCTTTTAGTTCCTTGAAAGGTGTCAAAGGAGGTTGTGCTTCTGGTAAGCTTGGTTCCCCATTATACTTTGTATGACCATATATGGATAGAACGAGACCATTATTGATCCTTTAAATGTTTCTTTGTACTCCATCACCAATATTCCATCCACAACATGGAATCTAAACAACTTGGGTTTGTGGATACCCACTATCTTATGGTTTCCATCCAACAAGAATGGCTCCGCAACGTCCTTGAAGTTGTACACTTCCTCAATAAAATAAGGAGTGAATGTACTTAACCCTTGTTGGCATGTTCTCTAAGAGTCCATGATATGTGGTAAAGAAAATGTGTCTATTTTATGTAATGATGTTGTTAATATTCCAAAAGTCCCATCTATATCCTCATGGGTGTGTCCCACTGGAAGGAAGCTTACATACACAATGTTGAATACCATTTTACTATCAACATTGATACGAATGCAAATGATGTACGATTCTTGTTATCACTTGAAGCATTATCAAATTGCAAGTGGAGGATTGGTGGTTTCTTTATGAAAGAAATATTCGTGTTAGTAACACTAACTAATTTTGAATGGTCAAATATTTCCATGTACGTTTTACATTTTTCATGCACATAAGCTTTTTACATAATAATGCATCATGTAATGGTTGTTGGAATGATCCACAATGATACAAAAAATCTCAATACTCATAAATTCAAGGTTCTTCAAGCTTTCTAAGACACAAAGCTAATGATGTGAATATATAGTTTTCTCCATGTTCAACAAATTGCAGACCGAAATGGCCAAAACCCCCGATCTTGTGTCCATGTGTGAGCATACAAGATCAAAGTAACTGGTAGGTTCATAACATTACTTATTGACTTTGCTTTTAATAGATTCCTAAATTCTGATTTTGCAATCTTATTGCCAAAATACACACAAATCACTCTCTTTTGTTGCCAATTCCATTATAATTAGTGATATTTTCTAATTAACTAACATTTTTTACCACTTTATCTAATTAACACCACATTGTTGATTGTGTAACCCCTTTCACATTCAATATACCACTTTACAGGTGAATCGTAAGTCAAAATCCTCTTCAAAACAGACAATTAGCGTTTATTAGCTAATTAAGCCTATTTTTCACCTTGGGTCAAAATACCCTAATATTGACTCAAACCCCTCTTCTAACCACTCAAAATCATGCCATTCACCTCCATAACTTATCTCAGCAAGCTTCAAAATTTTATCCTAGCCTCCTAGTTGACCCTAAGTGGTTGATTAAGGCTTCACACCTCTTAATCACTTGGTAATTCACTATACATTGTGTTAGGAAAGCCTAATTAGCTCTAGCATATTCTAATCTAATTTGGGGATTTTAGTCCCACATGAACTAAAATACAAGTTTCTCCCAAAAGGAAAACTATTAAAAAGTGTGCACCTCATTTCTTTATATTTTACACCATGCTTTGATTTGCATCTCATATAATAAATATGATATATAGCCAAGTTCAATCCTTACTTAAAGCCTTAAATGGGGTTAGTAGATGGATATCCAAAATGACAAAGTAGTCATTGGGAGAGGCCATTTTACCTTGTTTGGAGTAGCAACCATAACCATTTGATTTCCCCCTTAGATCTATTTAGGTCAATGTTAGGTAATTCAAGCATATTAGTAGGCATGTTTAGTTATATTTTGTATTGTTTTTATACTAGTTAAGCATTCTTTTGAGCTTCTATCTTAATGTTACATTCATAGACTTAGAACCCTCAATCTAGATGGATGGAAATGGTGTTAGCTTCCCTTGTTTAGTCATGTAATTTACTTTGTAAAGTTTAGGGTGTCATCACTTGGCACACCTGGTGGACAATACCCCATTGCATTCAATTTTTAAAGCTTTTTAAACTTAGTTTCAAAAAAATTCATTTCAACTTTATAGATTAGTTTCAAGTTCCTAGATTAACTTCAATTTTTTTAGTTTACTTTCAAGCTTTCTAGAGTACTTCCAAAAATTTTAGATTAGTTTCTCAATCTTTTTGGATTAATTTCAAAGTTTTCTAGTAATTTTCAAAGTTTTTCATTTCAATTTTATAGATTAGTTTTAAGTTTCCTAGATTACTTTCAACTTTTCTAGTTGAAATTTGAATCTTTCTAGAGTACTTTCAAGCTTTTTAGATTAGTTTCTCAAACGTTTTAGACTAATTTCAAAGTTTTAGAGTGATTTTCAAAGTTTTATAGATTAGTTTCCATTTTTTAAATTTATTTCAACTAGATTAGTGGTAGAAGTTGTGTTTTCTTTCTTTTTGCAAGATTAAAGGAGGCAAAGCCTTGTCAAAATTGCTAAGAATACCAAAGATTTGACCTTTTTGAAGAAATTCTTGTAAAAACTCAAACTTTTGGCCACTTCCTACGAAGGGGCGTATACCATTAAACAGCATAGGCATTGAACTAGGAGCACAAGTATTGAAGTAGGAGCACACACATCAGCTTGTATTTTTCAACTCTATCATTTTTACAAAGGGGAGTGTACATGTCAGTAGGGGAGTGCAGGCTCATTGAACTGGGAAAAATAGGCATTGAAGTCCTCAGGAGAGCACATGTCATCTTTTATTTTTAAACTATCTGTCATTTTTACAAAGGGGAGCACACATGTCAGTAGGGGAGCACTAGCATTTGTCAACAGGAACACACTCACTTGTCTAGAAACACACACGTTGGCTTGGATTTTTCAAATTGTTTGTCATTTTTACAAGGGGGAACACTCACATCGATAGGGGAGCACAGGAATGTTGAAACATGTCGTGCACATGTCGATAGGTGCATGCAGGCATGTTTGTATACATTTTTCCTGGGTAAGCTCAAAGCTTCCATTTTTAGTTTTTATTATTTATGTTACTTTTCAAAGTGTTTTTAGATGCCATTTTTGTCAATTTCATAGATTTAGAGTAAGTTTTCTCATAAAATCACTTAGAGTTTGAAGGAATTAATCTTGTTTCCATGCTTTGTATGAGTTTGGGTTAAGGTGTGTATGCTCTTCTCTTGCACTTCGTGTGACCTAGAGAATCAAAAGCACTCTTAAACCTTCTTTTCTATCATTAGAGTAAGTAGGAAACTTTGTTAATCATCTTTTGGTTTCAAAAACTTGTTTTCTAAATAACCAAGGCTAGAATTTTTGTATGCTCTTCCCTTGCACCTAGTATGATCTTGATCGAATCAAAAGCAATTATTAAAAAACACTTGGAAGAATTGGGAATAAACCTTTTTTTTGCAAAATTTGATCATAGTTAATTGATTTATAAGCATTTTTCATGGTTATTTTCTTATGATTTTATGAATCTATTTTTGAAACTACTAACCATTTTGTGAAGGACCTAATGCCAGTCAAAGAAAGAAGGACCTAAAAAAAATATTCTAACTACACGTGTGATTGTAGGTTGCCAAAAGGAGTACGACAAAAACCACATTAAGTATAAAAGATAAAAAATACACCACAATCATCACATTGTACTTTCATGTTTTGGTTAAGAGCTACAGCTCATCCTCTTAACTAGGACATAACCCCTTTGGCATAAGCCTTAAGATACAACAATGGGGGTGGTCCTAGGAACCCTAAAGTAGTTCACACAAGAGGGAACCTTGTGAACGAAATAGGAAATTGATCCAAACTACTAACTTGTCTAGTATACCTTGGTGATATTAGTGTCAAAAATATCCATATCACGACCCCAGTGAAAGTATAAGTAAACACACTTTGGTGATCATTATATTGAAGGGGGTAAAGTAAATTTGAGATACTCCCAAATTAGTCAATGTTATTTTTCAGGTAAATCGATCTCACTCATAGATATCTTATGACACCCAAAGAGAGAACCAGCTAGGAAGATTGTCAGCTTGGAGCCATTGTTTTTGTCTTATATAGTATACTTGAGAGCCCTCAGAAAGTGCCAAATTTGTTAGATTCAAACTCTTGTTTTTCAAACAAGGGAAATAATCTCTTAAAGTTGAAACTACGTGACATTTCATCACGAAATATACTTAGTGTCATTTTGTTCTAGTTTTTCACTTGTCTTAAGACAAGGTGAAACTCTGCCAAAATAACACCAAGTTTATTTCAACACCACTTGGTCTACACCCTTGTTTTCTTGTTGCCCATTTTTTGGAAAAAGGAAACAACACATATGGATACCACTAGATATCATGTGTCCACCACTTTTTTATTCTACTTGCGCGACTAGGTTGCAATGCCAAAGCACAAGTGTTGAAAGTGTGCATGGTACGTACTCATTATCTAGTATGCCCCTTTGTCTCAAAAACCCATATTTGAGACTTATTATCATCACAGTTAGGAGATTTCATCCTTGTCTTCTTTTTGAGTTCTTACACTACCCACATTATAGCCATATAATTGAGATATTTACATCTTTTTTACATTGTGAAATTAGGTCTAAATCTCTATATTGTACAGTTATGTTGTTCGCACGCATAACAATTTCTTGTTATACTTAGACATAGTTTTTACATTCCAACTTTTTCTTTAGTTTTTTGAGTGTTGAGGATACATTGTTAGCATCGCGATAACATCATTTTGACACTAGAAATAATGCTTTCCCAAATATCTTGGTTCACGTGTACAAATAGTGTTGTTACACTGCTCACATTGTTATTGTCCATTTTATGAGACTTGGACTTTGTTAGTGTTTAGAAAATGGCTTTTAGTATATCTTGTTAGAAGATCATGTCGACATTATCTCATCATTTAGGCCTTATTTTTTACAAACTTGACCTAACTGGTGATGTTGCATTGTCACTATTTGGTTGCAAACCTATCTAGACTAAATCTTAGAGAATAAACTATTAGGTGTAAACCAAATTTTGAGCATTGTACATCATTATATTATTGTAAGGAAAACTTGTGTCATATATTACCTTTCTAGGGTAGCTTGTGCGTTATTATTTAGTTTGTACGCTTGCTTTGACCTTTCAATTTTGTGAATATTCTATAGTCACCTTTTTTTAGACAAATTAGGGTCGTTACGCTACAAAACTTTAACTAGGGTCCCTTGTTAATAAACCTTCTATTCTAAGTAATGCCTACTATGAGAATGGGGTCACGAAAGATGGAAGTCAATATCTTTATAGGTGACAACCCTCTTAAGGAGGATAATCTAATGGTCGAACATAGTGGCGGAGAGGAAGATTCTCCTCGCGCGGATGCAGAGCTTCATTCCTCCCATTTTGACGAATACATTTTTCATAATAAACATGAAGTTATTATGCGGGTTGTGGAACTAGGAGCCAAATTATGTTCCATAGTATACCCTTCTCTTATCATCAGCATGGTTTGGGGAGAAGAAGAAGTAGACCTCCCTCATCGCACTTTTAATGAAATTTTAAATCTAGGTCATGCCTCTACTTCTACACAACAGAATAATGAGGAGATACCATTTGAAAATGATGGAGATTATTATTTTCCTCCTATTAAAATTTGTTGCGAATACCATGAAGAACATTTTCATCATGCAAAACCTCCTCCTAATGAAGATCATCATGAAATACCTATTAAAGAGGTTACGTTATAACAACATGTCAAAGCCCTCACTTGTCAATTAGAAAGTTTGGCTTCGCATATACAAAAGGAACAACTAAAAGTTGTGAAATAAACTATACTAGAGACAAAACCTAGAGCTTTGTTTTACAAATTCCCAATAAATACTCCTTGACGAGAGGTAAAAAGAGATCTTTATGAAGAAATTCTTGCAATAAACCGAGGTGGGCATTCACCTAAGCCTAATTCTTTTTATAGGCCTAATCTGCCACCCACGTAAGATCCACTTTTTAATCAAGAGTGGTCAGCACTAAAGGACTCCCTTTAAGCATTACAAGAGGGCCAAACTGGTAGTAATAACAAGAAGTATCAGTTCGATGAGTTATGTCCTTACCCATTTAACAAATCCATGTTACAGGTACCTTTCCCAATAAATTGTGATTTTCCAAAATTTGATAAATATAAGGGAAAAGGTGACCCTTGTGATCTTATAAAGGACTTTTATATGGCATGTTAAGAGTTGGCATTCAGTGACAATTATCTTATGTGCTTGTTTCCATGAAGTTTAGGGGCAACAACACTAGATTGGTTTATGCATATCCCTAAGAGATCCATATCAACATGGCCATAACTAGCAAAGAGTTTCATACGGAACTTCTCTTTCAATAGAGAAAATGACATTACCATGTTATATCTTAGCAATGTCAAGCAACGAAACAATGAAAACTTCGTTGCATTTTTACAAAGATGGAGAGGGTTAGCTAGTCACTTTCCTTGCTCCCTACTAGAAAAGAAGTTTATAGGAATATTTGATCCCAACCTCCATCCACACATTAAATTCCACTTGAAAATGCATTTTGGTAGCATGTTCGAAGAGGTAATAAAAAAGAGGATTCAAATTTAAAAGGAATTGCTAGCTAGAGGGACTCTAAAAACATTCTCCCACAAACACAACGATTATAAATCTAATGATTAAACAAAGTTTGTTCCTAATAAAAAAAAAGGTCGTTAGTGATGGGATAGTAGACTCTAAATGGGTGTAATCCATGAAGAACCACACAACTTTGAAACTTGTAAAGGGTAATCCATCTACCAAGTATAAATACTGCACTTTTACTCCTCTATCTGAATCCATATCATCTATACAAAACCAGTTAGAGGCCGTAAACATGGTAAAATACCCTGAAACATAACCCTATGGGGAAGATACACCTAAAACATCATGCTTTAGGGAGAATGAATTTTGTGAGTTCCACCACGTTAAAGGTCACAAAACGAATAAGTTTTTGAAGTTGTAACACTACATCCAGGACTTAATCAAAAATGGCAATGTGGAGATGGATTCATCCACTCTTAGCAAATCCCCCAATATGAAGACTCTTCCTAAACATAATTGAGACAAGAATGCTAATTATGTTTCTAATGAGGAGAATCATTTTGATTCCCTCATTGGTTGTGTAGATACACTTTTTAAACATGTCAACACAATAACCCCTGTGATATCCCCTAGACTATCTATGTCTAGGTATGCACCAGAAAAATATTGATTATCACGCAGTTTTGCATACTTATCATAGTAAGGAACCTAGGTTTCATTATTCCCATCAAAGGATGCCTATCAAAACTAGAACTCGTTTGATTATTCGCACTAGAGAACCTATTCGGGTACCATGTTCCCCACCTTAATCTCATAGTCTGTGGTATGGTTTGGACACTTCTAATCCAAATTATTATTCAGGTTGCTCCCACTCTTCTTATAAATCTGATCCAAAATATTATTTTGATTCTTCATATTCACATAGATCTGCTGAAAATTATAATTTGGTTCTTGAGTCGCAGTCCTCCCTTGCTTTGCAGGACCTCCCTTATTCACCACCTCAATAAACCCTTCTTCTATCAAAGAGCTCTCTGATTCAAAGTCCTTCTAATCAATCATCCAAGTTGACTCACATGTCACATTAATCCAATCAACCTCTTTTGGTAGAAAATTTACCCACACTGATTGATTCATTTCAGAATGAAGAAGCAATTAGAAAATTTATGAGGGTACATGAAGACATTCCTCTAGAATTTTACGAGCAAGAAACCTCTTTAGACCTCGATACATTCATGTATTGGGAGGAAGATATTGAATCCTTTTGTTAGAAAAATAGAGGAATACCACAGGACCATCAAACATGATCCTCCTCTTATTTTTCCATCTTCACATTCTTCATTGGGTGATGAAATGCCTGGGTCTAGCACTGATCCATGACCTATCTTCTCATTACCTAATCATTCTTTATCTATTAGGATTCCTCCATCGCAATCTTACCTTGGGTTACCACTTGGTAGCCCATCATCTTCTTCTATATGTGGGCCACGTTCAAGTAGCCCGACATCATCTATATGTGGCTCACCTCCTGGTGGCCCATATTTTTCTATATGGGGGACATGTATTAGAAGTCACTTATCTTTGATTCTTGGGCCACGTCCTAGTAGCCCATCATCTTTTATTTATGGGATGCCACTAGGAAGTCCTTCATCTTCAATCTTAGGGCCACATCCTTATAGTACTTTATCTTCAGTCTATGGGACACCTCTCAGTAGCCCATCCTCTTCAATTATTAGACTGTACTCTTCATGTCCATCACATTTTCCTTCTATCAATGATTGTGGAAAACCCACTATCATTTATCCTACAAATTCTATTCGTCCATTTTCATCTCCCACTTCTCGAGATCAGACAAGTCACGTAGTAGGCCATAGGAAACCAAAATGGTTCCTTCATCAGGATCAAATCAAAAATTCCAAGAGCCCCAAAGCTCACAACAATTTAAAAAATCTTAAAGTTCATAATCAAACATGCTTCAAAAATGCACATCAATGCAGCCATCAAGTATGGTGTAAAGTGCAAAAACCTCTAGAGAGGGACCTCAAGCTCCTACATACAACATCCATGTTTCACAATAAAACACATTCATCTATTGATTATGAGCTCACCACAATCATTGAGATCAGGGATAATATGACTCTTGATATGAAAACATGCCTAGTCTTCCTTATCAAGGAAATTGATAGCATTGTTGTTGGATCTTATCATGCCAAGTGACCTTTTCGGTTCCAAATTTCAATAAAAAAGAAAAAATACAAAATAAAGAGAAAACATTTCAAAAAATCAAAGGTAAACGAACACGCATTGTAATAAGGTATTGCATACACATGGATATTATTTCTTCCCTTCCTTTCCATTCTTCTACAAGTCTTCCTACCATTCTCATCCCTTCAGTGATATTTTTGTTAGCCAATTCACATCCATTTTGTGACATTTATCTCTATGGTATCCATTTGGCATTGGTATTTTATCACCTTAGTAAATTAAAGAATGACTGACCTTATAGAGATCCTATCACAATCAACATCTAAAAAACTTGTTGTGAACAAATTTTGGATATATTTATTGAAACTAGCCAATGTCATCATCGCAATCAATTCCACCTCCTTCCATCAAGACATCAGTGGTTCTTAACCCCTTTTCAAACAAGAGAGATGAAATAATTTTTTCAGAAAGTAAAAGAATCAATCAAATTAAAAGCACAAAGCTGAAAGCAAATGCTAAAAGCAAAAGAAAATTGATATATAACTCTCTCTTGGGGTATTTCCAATAATCTCTACCGAGGTTATGGATGGCTGACTAGTAGTAGAGAAATGTTATGATTAGAATTAAAAGCATCTCCTTCAAGACTATGGATACCTGGCTGGAAGCAGAGTAATGCACGGATCACCTTCCGCAATCCATCCATAAAAATCAAATTTTAAAAATAAAGCATTCCTACACATTGGCTAGGGTGTCTTCACTTGTTGTTTATAAAATATTCCCACCAAGAGGTAATAAATTTCCATGTGCACAAACTATATCTCTATGAGAAAATAGGATTAGTATGTTACCAAGTGTCTTTTTCTGGACCTTATTCAGAATCTTACTCTAGTCTGTATCTTTACTCATGATTCATGCATTTGGATAACTACTTATTCATCACAACACTTCTAACCTACATTCACATTGTTCTTCTAATTTTTTTAGAACAACCATGTGTATAAGATTTCCTTTTTGCCATGTTTGTGGGCACCTTTGTACCATTTCTCAAAACAAACTTCCACTTCTTTAAATCATGTGCTTCTTGGCCAGCTTACGCTAGGGGCATCTTTGCTCCTTCCTAGCACATCATTAGGTTACGTGCATCATCATGTTGAACTTATCCATATTGGCCTTGATCCATATTTTGTGCGTGAAGAGTTTTCCTTTTTATATTCCCAGCTAATGTTGGGGGCATTTTCACATTTTCACTTTCTTGCACATGCACATGGCATTTGGCCATTGTGAATCCCATCTGTTGTTGGGGGCATCCAAGTTTCCTCGTTTCCTATACATAGCTTAAAAAAACTTCTAGAAAATAAAAAACATTCAAATATGTTTCAAAAATAAAATAAAATGATGGTAAATTTTTTCTTAAATTGTTAAAATTTAAAATTTTACAAAAATGATAAACAACTTATATGCAGCTAAATCTTATGTCAATCACATCATCCTCGAATGTTGAAATATGTCCTACAAAACCATTTTTCTGATGTTATTGCTTGTTCTTGTCTCAAACAACATGCATATCATCGTCATCTACCTCAATTTACAAAATCTTGGCTGCATACTACACCGGTCCTCTCGTGCAATAGTGAGTTGTCAGGGGTTGTGTCTTAGTGCACGAAAGCTTTTCCATGGGACTAATTGTTTCCTTTGTTTTTACCTTGTATGTGTTATTGCTTGGGGCATCATTTTTAACCCTTTTCATTACAACATGAACATTCAGGAACTACAGCTTGATAACAAAAACATTAGTGCAATTGTCTTAAACATTATTTATTTGAGTGTGTGTGATTGTACTAGTTTCTCTATTAGGTTAGTTGGTTTAATTTCTCGCATTGCATTACATCTGTATGTTGCATGGAGAGAAATATCATTTTAATTTCTTGTATTGCATTGCATAATGTATGTTGCATGTAGTTACGTATTTTTAGCAGTAAATTATTAGTAATTTAGCTTTTCATGTTAGCTTACACTTCTATTTATTTTAAATAAAGGTCGATGATGTAGACCTAGGGGAAAAATGATGCTTATGGAAAGGTTGTATACAAAGGTTGGAATTGTCCTATATTTCTCCATTAATCATTTCTTCTCCATTATCATTTATTACCACTACTAATTTTTCTTCCAAATCACCTAGGGCAAAAAAAATACATGTTTATCCCTATCCTTATTCATTCTCAGTACCTAAGGATTTCACCCCTTTTCTGATTCATTTTCTTATATCTATTGTAAATCATATTTTTGATTGGCGATCGACTTCTTTTATCACGCTATCAACACTCGAGGGGGAATCCTTCATTCCTGTTAATTTTTCTTCAAAAAATTTACCTGTTTATGTTTTTTTACTATATTTGAAGTGAAGTGACTAACTTCACCTCAAACAAGAGAAAATGTAGAAACCTAAATTCCAATTTTTCAATCTTATTGTCAAAACGCACACAAATCACTCTCATTTTCGCCAATTCCATTATAATTAGTGATATTTGCTAATTAACTAATGTTTATTACCACTTTATCTAATTAACACAACATTGTTGATTGCATAACCCCTTTTGCATTCAGCATGCCACTTTACAGTGAAACGTAAGTCAAAATCCTCTTCAAAATAGATAATTAGCGTTTATTAGCTAATTACGCCTATTTTGCCCTTGTTTTGGTCAATATACCTGAGTATTGACTCAAACCCCTCTTCTAACCACTCAAAATCATGCCATTCACCTCCATAACATCTCAGCAAGCTTCAAAATCTTATCCTAGCCTCTTAGTTGACCCTAAGTGGTTGATTAAGGCTTCACACCTCTTAATCACTTGGTAATTCACTAATTTTGATTATAAAATCCTAATCATGATTATAAATTCTAAACTTATTTGGGGCTTTTAGTCCCACATGCACCAAAATACAAGTTTCTCCTAAAAGGAAAACTATAAAAAGGGCATCCTTCCTTCCTTTATATTTTACACCATGTTTTTATTTTCATCTCATATAATAAATATGATATATAGCCAAGTTCAATCTTTGCTTAAAGCCTTCAATGGGGTTAGTAGATAGATATCCAAATTTACCAAGTAGTCATTAGGAGAGGCCATTTTACCTTGTTTGGAGTAGCAACCATAACCATTTGATTGCCCTCTGAGGTCTATTTAGGCCCATGTTAGGTAATTCAAGCATATTAGTAGGCATGTTTAGTTATATTTTGTATTGTTTTCATACTATTTAAGTATTCTTTTGAGATTTTATCTTAATGCTACATTCCTAGACTTATAACCCTTTGGTAGATGGATGGCAATGTCATTAGCTTCCCTTGTTTAGTCATGTAATTTTGTTTGTAAAGTTTAGGATGTCATTAGCTTTTTTACCCATCCTTGGTATGGGAGTATTCATTTTATCCATTTTATCATGCAAAATGCTCAAGAATCCATGAGTCTATTCTTTTGATTGCAATTTGTGGGAATAGTAAGTTGCACAACAAATTTGAATATATTCATTGTGTCATGTTTGTTCCTCATCAATATTTACGAGTGCTTCTGAGCATGTGGTGGCTCCATGTTTGTTGAACAAATATGTGCACTCATCACACTTGGAAAAGATTTTTTTTTTGTAATGGAAACATGTGGAAAAATTTTGTTCATTATGTTATTGAAGCTTGACTGCGACACCTGAAGAAGTTTCAAGAATTGAAGTTCCTCATTGCATTTTTTCGCAATATATTTTGGGTATAGAATGAAGGAATAAACCTTTAGGGAACTTTTACTCCATCCTATCCTATAGAATGAGTGTGATGTAGAGAGATATATGAATTTCTCTCAACAATTCTTGATATGTAGGCAATTATTACGGCAATGTTTCTTCTTTGTTTCTCATTTCTAGTGTTGTCATTCATTGCAAGCCTATTTCCACTTATCCATTTAGATTTATGTTTATAGAAGGAACTCCTTAGGTACCCATATAATTTGTGTCATGCATTCATAAAAACATCCATCCTATCAAATCTTATGTATCTCCATAGTTTTGTTACCAACATTGAAGAAGCATTTTTTATTAATGCATCAAACAAAAAAAATTCTATCAACTTCATTCAAGGCTATAGTTGTGCACCAAATTTTTTAAATTCTAACTGAAGAAAGAGGTAATTTTTAGAAAGAATTAGATTTGCAACAACTAAACTCCACATTTTCCACTTCTAGAAATATTTACCATTTTCTATCCTAATCATAATTCTGATTTGATGGATTGGCTTGATGGGTATCCAACTTTAGATGTTTTGTAGCATTATAATATATTTTTATCACTCTATTGGATTGATTATGATTAGTGGCATAAATGAAATTGGATAAACAAACTAAGTTTTTCACTCTTCTAATGCATCCCACATGATGACCTCGACCTCCTTTTGGACTTCTTTGAATCTGATATCCATCTGAGAACCATTTATGTCAACCAATTGCCTAGCAGGCCATTATATAAGAGATCCTTTATATAGGCAACATCCTTTACAAGGAGGGTTAATTACTCTATCAATATGCACATCAAAGCTATTAGTATCTAATATTTTAAAATGTGTCATGTCTCCTTCAACTACGTTTTTTATTTTTCCCTTTGTTATAAGTTTACAATCAATCGAGCAGTAATGGATTAATTTTGTAATAGCTCCCTTGAATTTAAAATTACACTGATCATTGTGTACAAGGTGTAGACCAGCAAGTTGAGCACTCCCTTGCTTAATGATAAGGGAATTATTGTTTGGGAAAATTTTGAATCACTTTGGTTCTGACAAGACAACAGTTGTGTTTGAAGCAAACATAGCCATATTATTATTTTTATTGGAAGAAAAGAATGACAAACTAACTAATTAATCCACTAGTTAATGAAAGATCCCAATGTAATAAAAATGCATGTTCGGTTCTTCAAAAACTCAAATCATTAAAAATAAAATGCTTTATAGGCCAAACAATTGATTTATTAGGTTCTAGTGAGTCTGAGCATTCTAAACACATATTTACCACATTCTCTATTCATACACAAAAATTCAAAGGACCTAACCTCTCTCCATCAATTTCATGAACTTGTATCACATGAGTTATATAACCCATGGCTATGTCATCGTCTTTGCTACAATATTTGTTTCTGAGAATGACATTGTCTTTGATAAAATATTTTCTATATTTAGGACCTGTATTGATTGTGCTTTCACTTTCATCACTACAATCTCTGCCACTCTTTTCATTGTAATCCTCTGAACCACTACAAATGTTTTCACTTCTTGAATTGGAGGAAATGGATGAATCTGCATGCTTTAACAATTCACTCTATTTCTAAGCAATGTAGTATCCTTTATTCCTGTCATCCTCCAAGGTTTCAAATTCATCAACTAAGAAAGGAAATTTTATAGTCCTATCCAATACCATGTTAACACTAACAACAACAAATCCTCTTCCCACATCTTTGCAATGTAGTGTCTTCCTACTTGGATATGATCTTCCCTTTGCAACTTTGGTTCCTTTTGAAAATAAGTCCACATGATCATCCTCTATAAATGCAAAAGCCCTTGTTTCTCTAACAACATAAAATACAAAGTTTGCGAGATGATGGAAAATCTATTAAACCATTGCATAAAATAAATTAAGAATTATCATATATGTACAACTGTAAGTATATTGAATACACATAACACATGAGTTGTGAACTTTTATAATTAAGTAAAGTTTGGAAATACTTAAAAAATATACATATAATTAAAATTGACATAATATATTTATAGCACGATTTCCAAACTATGATTGAACTTAAATCATTTGAATTTAATTTATGAGAAATAATAATATGAGGTTGAATTTAAATGATGAGACATAAATAACTAGAGGTTACATAGAAGTTAATTACAAACTTGATTCCTAACCGCTTCATCCAAATATCTTCATCATATTAACATAACATATATTAATTTTACAAGAATTCCTCATACTACCCATATTCACTGACTATGAGAATGGGTGTAGGAGAATTTTTATTTCTTGCTATATTTAGTTTATGAGAATGGGAATATGCCCATTCTCATCACAATGATAAAAATATTTGTTTGTGTGAGAAATGGAATATCTCCATTATTATCACAATGATAAAAATATTTGTTTGTATGAGTGATACAACCTAGAATTTACAAAGAATAACCTAGGCACATTGGCACATCACTCAGCCTAGACTGAGGTCTCACTCGAAGTGCGTAAAGGTACCAGGACCTTCCTTAGAGTTGTTTGTGTAGGATACAAACATGATGAAAGGTTAATGCATTCATATCAATAAACAATATACACTTTCCACAAAGCATATTCTAGATATAGAACTTAAAGAATCATGAATCCAATGATAAACATAATAAAACTATCCATGAAATAACGATTTAAAATCACCTTTTCCACCATTATTCATCCAATAGAATCCATTATATTAAAACACAATGAACACAAAAGATTCTTACAATAAGTAGTACCATAAGTTCATGTGTGCATCAGTTCTGACAACATAAATACACAATAGCTCATACAAAGTAATCTCTACTAATCTACGTATATTACTACATATTTATAAGGGTGAGGTATTTCCCTTCACCGCTTACATAATTCCCAAAATAGGTCGCATGTTGAAAATATCCATGCGCCTATAAAATAATAGACACACATGTAAGTGCGCTAATAATAGATCTCTTCTAGCTAAATGGTAGTGGTAATCCTATTATTAACTTGAACTCATGCAAAGTGCTTAGTAGACACTCTTCCAAAAATAGCATTTGTGTGCCACGCAAGTTTCCATCTGGTTGTGTGCCCTACACACTATCTCCAAAAATAGCCCATAACCATGAAAATGGATAAGTCTAGATTCATTCTATCTTTCATGCGAACACTTCCTTCCCTATCCTTTTGCGCCTTCAAAACTACCTTGTTACCACGCTCAAATATTTTGTGAACCTTCTTAGTTTCATACTTTGTGTGCTCAACATTAACCCACACTAAATGGCATTTTCACCCCAGTAATGGTCACCTTTTTATACTTTCAAGAATAAAGAATGGGAATTAAAGAATTAATGTACAAATAATGAACTTTCACCCTGCAATGTCCTCTGTTTCAACTAGAATAATTAACTCTAGATATTCTTCTTTTATTTCAGCCTCTAAGGTTTTCCAATCACTTAGCGCAACTTCTACCTTTTTTGGAATATATAATGCAATAGAATCTAACTCTTCTTGCACAATATCTTCCTTCTCGTTCTGTAATACTAGAACAATGTTGGACATTGTAGTCACCCTTCCTTCCAGAAGATTCATCTTCTGCGCTATAAGCTTCCCAATTTCATCCAGCCTCTCTTTATGGGGGTCTTGGGCTGCTGCAAGGGCCTCACACTTTTTCTTTACTAGTGTTAATCTCTCTGTGTGCCCCAAAGTATCATCCTTCATTGCCTTCAAGACTTCATTGTCTTCTAACATAATCCAGATTTTGATTACTACTTCTGAAGCTGTAAAAATATTCAATTCTTGGTCTGCTTTCTTTAGCTCTTCTTGTAAAGTCTAGAGCAAGGATTTATAAGATGAAATCTTTCTAACTATTGAGGTCCTTGATCTCTCCACTTTCTGTTCAGGGTCCTTTAGTGTTATCATTTGAATCAGTCTATCCTCAAGCACAAAATCAACTAAGGTACGCACATAATGCATAGTCGAAGGAACCTTTTAGGTACCTTGGACTCCAATTGCGGTCTTGTCTTTAGAACATGATTTTCAATCTCCTCTACCATGATAATGAGGGCCCTGTTGATGCAAAATCACAGCACCCCTGGACGCACATCAGGCTTCTAGGTTGATGTTCAGGCATCCAGTGTGATTGCACAACATGGAAACCTCTCTCCAAGCGTGGGACTTGTGAAACCGAGAGAGGAATCTCCAGAGAAGGCTGGTTCCTGCTCCTAAACTACCTGCCACAAGCTATTCCAGTGTAGGCAAGCTAATATAATCCTAATCTAACCATGCCAAGGAGACAGAGAGAGAGAGAGAGAAGGGAAAAAATAGCAAAAGCCTACACTAAAACGGTGATACACCAGAGAAGGAGGATGTTGAACATCTATCAAAACTGCCATGGGACAAAGAGAGGTGAGCAATGGGAAGGATGGACAGATGCATCACAGGCCCAAGGATAGATTTCACACAAAAAATGTCCCAAAAATCCATGAACACAGCTCCAAACCTGCAATGAACATTTAGACATGCACAGATACCTGCAAATGAAGAGAGGCAAGGAGAGAACAAGCAAAAACGAGAGAGGATGGACAGATGCATCACAGAACACATTTTGTTGCTCTAGAAGTTTGCACAGAACATCATTCCATTAGTAAAATAAAAACGCCATTACAGAGCAGGGAGGAGGCTCGAACTCCATTTTCAACCCTAGAGAAGAAAAGAAGGGAGGGCCGAGCCGAAAGAATGAACCACACTTTATATTTTGCCACTCCTTACAATATATAGGAAGAATGAGAGAAGGAAGAAAGAGGAAAGTCAGATCTACTCCAACCACCCCCAGGTCATATTTTAAATCATCTCATTATGGTAGAAGCGGTGGATCCTGGCAAAACGGCGGGCTGTCTGCTGCATTAAAGCTGGTTGTTGAAGCGTCACTTCTGCTGTATCACACGTCAGAGCCGTTTCTTGATTTTGTCTCTCCAAAATGCACCAAAACTTGATATTAACCCTAGAATCATGTAGAGCATCTCAACAGCTTTCCGTTGATATAAAGAACGTGGAAATCCGAGCTCTGGATCAAAAGATATGGCGATCTGAAGATTTAGGGCACGGAACAGATCAAAACGAATTTTAAAATGTTTTCCCCGCTCTTCGCCATCTGGACGACACGTGGCATGTGCTGATTGGACGAGCAATTATCTCTCCTCCATCTTTCGTGGGCTTTCCTTTTGAAATTACTTGTGGGCCCCTTAAACTTGGACACGTGGCGCCATTTCATTGGTTCGGTTCAGCGCTCGATAACTCGCCCCTTTGATCTTTTGACTTTTTCTCCTGTGAGGACACGTGGCAGTTTCTGATTGGTCCTCGGCTCCTTCGGTTCCTTCACGTACTTCGCCTCCATTTGTCCCAGATGTCCCATTTGATTTTGGGCCCTTTGTGCTCATTTCAGTCGGTTCAGGCATTTCACGTCCATTTGTCCCAGATGTCCCATTTGATTTTGGGCCCTTTGTGCTCATTTCGGTCGGTTCGGGCATTTTTGGCCCGCTTGTCCCACTTTGCTTCAGACTGACTTGACTCTTTTCGGCCGGTTCGGCCGGTTCGTGCCTTTTTGGCCTAATTGTCCCATTTGATTTTGGACTGTCTGGCCCTTTTTCGCCCGGTTCAGCCGGTTCGCACCTTTTTGGCCCGATTGTCCCATTTGCATCCCTCTCAGCAGTTAGCCAATTTTTTCTCGGTCGAACCAGCATTTCACGCCCGCCGCGTACTTTTGTCCCAGATGTCCCTATTGCTTTGCGGGCTGTTTGTGCTTACTTTGGCTGAGCTGGCCGGTTCGAGCCTTTTTGTCCCAAATGTCCTGACTGCCCCTAGGACTAGGACTTAGTCATTTTTATGATTTTTTCCTAGATCAACCTACTTGCCTTCTGTAACCTTTTTTCGCATTTTCTCAGAGCTTGCTCTTTTCCTCTCAGACAGGGAGCTTAGAAAATATTTGAGGGGACTCTAGCAACATGATTTTTGGCCCCGGATCAATCAATTTTCCTGGGACTTGAATATTCTGATGCATGTTATCAAAATTACCCAGGGGGGGTGAAATTTTGACAACAGTTTGGCGACTCAAGCAGGGTCATCTGCCTGCTAGATGAATGATCAGTAGCCTGAAGCATCCATTGGGCATGGAGTCATGAGTTGTAACCTGCAACTGATCCGAACTTTGAAAACCTCCCTCTGAGCCACTTGGAAACCCATTGGACATGGAGTTGTCTCTCACCAAAAAAAACCACTGAAAAGAACTGTGCAAGAGCAGAACCAGCAACACCAAAACTATGTACAAAACTGAAAATCATACATGCCCCAAATGGAACATGCAGAGTGTACACAAGCACTTATTCTACTGAAAGCAAACCTAGCTACTCTACTCTAACTGGAAGCAAAGGCAAGCTAAACAAACCCTGCAACTGGTTGTGAGAAATAGCTTCCTTTCTTCAAAATTGGCAACCATGCAATCGATTTGGCACTGATCACGGCTGTTTGGATGAGTGGGAAATCAACAAGAAGCCGGTCTTCCACCCAAAGCATCAAGGTGTCAGCTGAAAACAAATCCAATACCTCTTTTAGTTGCTCTGCATTTGGATTGAAAAGGTATGGCAGCTGATCCTTGGTACTCTGTAACCCACCCTCATGCTCAGAAGCAAGCATGACTGGTTGTGGCTTCTCCTTTGGCTCGAATGAAGCCAAATACCTGATTGGGCAAGGTCTGGTCCATTTGATATGCCCATAGCTCTGATTTTCAACTCCAAGAATGGAGTCTTCTTGTAGACCCTCTTGAATGGATGGTGTGGAAGAAATGGTGAAATTCTTCTGTCCTTTCTCTTCCTCCGATGAATAACATGGAAGATAAAAATCTTCCAATCTTGATCCCAAAGAGCTGCTGTAAGATGCAGGCTGCTGAAAATTAAATGCTCTCCTTCATGGCAGCAGGCTCTGGTGTTTGGAATGTGGATGATGAAAGAGAGAAAGGTGAAAGCTCAACCGGCTCTTCTCCATCAAAACAGTCCTCCAAATCTGACAGGTAAACTGCCTCATTGCTGTCCTGCTGCTCGTATTCAACTTCCTCCATGGTGTCCTCTTGATGTGCAACTTGACCACCATGGTTTCCTTCACTCTCCAATATTGAGTTTGAAAGATCAAACTCCTTTTCAGTGCTAGAACTTGAGAGAGATGAAGTGGAAAGAAGAACTGAAGGTTCTCTTGTAACCTGCTTTGTGCTCAAATCCCTTGGATCTGCATTTTTCTTTTCCACAGCTAGATTGTGCTCCTCCTTTTTTGGATTTGGAGCAGCTTCTTCTTCCTCCAATGTTTGAAGGCAATCTTGCTCTTGATTGAACTCCTCCTCCAGCATGAAGTTTGTCAAGTCAAACTCTTCAATTTGTTGCTCTAGAGGACAAGTTGGGACTGCAAGATCTTCTTCTTCTGCTGCAAAAGAATCAGTCCTGACCACCATTTGTTCTCCAACCCTAGCCTCTTCTGTAGGTTTAACCATCAAGGGGATCTTTGTTATCCCAAATTTGAGAGCCCAACTCTTCAGACTTTGAATTTCTTCATCTTTGTTTGGCCTCTCTTGTTGCTATTGTTTTCCTTGACTGGCATTCTGATTTTCATCCTCCCAACATGGATTTGGGAATGCAAGAGGAGGAATGGGTTGAAACTCAACCGATTTTACATTTTTTTGTGGTGGTGGAGGAGGAGGTGAAACCTCTTGTTTCTTTGGAGGAGGGGGTATTTCTGTTAGCTCTTGTGGAGGGGATGACTGTTTGGAAGGGAAGAGGAAAGAATAATTGAGATGTGGTGGAAGACTAGGGGATGGAGGAATGGATTCAACACTTGGGACAGCAGATGGAGAGTTTGAAACTTGACACTGCTGAAATGAAACAGATTGGGAAAGAGGAAAAGAAAAGGCATGAGATGGTGTGCTTACCCGTTGACAAGGTTGCTGAATACTTCTCTCATACACCTCTATTTCTTCAATCCATTTTGCAAGCAAAGGCAGCGTTGCAATCATGAAGTCAAGCTTCTCCTGAGGGCTGTAATGCCTTGGAAAAGGTCCCACCCATGGACAGGGTGTTCCATAACCGATTCCAAAAGCTTTCATCTGTGCCTGAGCCCTGGACTACACTATGTTTACCTCCATCTTTTGGATTTTCTCCAACAGACCAGCATCTTGCATCTGATGGTCTTCATTATATGCATACTCTTGCTCTTGGAAAGCTCCATAGCCAAACTGACTTTGGCACTGCTGTTCATATGAGTATGCATGTTGATCTGGAGGATTTGTAAAACATGTTGGAAGTGGAAAATACTGCTGTTGTTGTAAATGTGAGTTCCATGATGGAAATGAAGTCATGGTTGCACAACTTCATGGAATGGAAAAGAAAGAAAGGGATGGAAAGAAAGATGAATGAAAAATGGATGGAAATGAATGGAAAGGAAGGTCTGTAACTTCAGAGATGGTTGTTGACCAGATGGAGTCACCAGATGTGTTTACAAGTGCCTCCAAAGGCTGAAATCTTCACAGGAACACATCAACCTGCAAAAGATGAAGTGAAAGACCTCTAAGGTCCCACCGGGCATGCCAAAACTATTGATGCAAAATAACAGCACCCCTGGACGCACATCAAGCTTTTAGGTTGATGTTCAGGCATCCAGTGTGATTGCACAACATGGAAACCTCTCTCCAAGCGTGGGACTTGTGAAACCGAGAGAGGAATCTCCAGAGAAGGCTGGTTCCTGCTCCTAAACTACCTGCCACAAGCTATTCCAGTGCAGGCAAGCTAATATAATCCTAATCTAACCATGCCAAGGAGACAGAGAGAGAGAGAGAGAAGGGAAAAACAGCAAAAGCCTACACTAAAACGGTGATACACCAGAGAAGGAGGATGTTGAACATCTATCAAAACTACCATGGGACAAAGAGAGGTGAGCAATGGG
This sequence comes from Taxus chinensis, assembly GCA_019776745.2. Taxonomy (NCBI): domain Eukaryota; kingdom Viridiplantae; phylum Streptophyta; class Pinopsida; order Cupressales; family Taxaceae; genus Taxus; species Taxus chinensis. The sequence continues at coordinate 969,319,788 of CM034146.1, read as the reverse complement.
AAGGATGGACAGATGCATCACAGGTCCAAGGATAGATTTCACATAGAAAATGTCCCAAAACTCCATGAACACAGCTCCAAACCTACAATGAACATTTAGACATGCACAGATACCTGCAAATGAAGAGAGGCAAGGAGAGAACAAGCAAAAATGAGAGAGGATGGACAGATGCATCACAGAACACATTTTGTTGCTCCAAAAGTTTGGACAGAACATAATTCCATTAGTAAAAGGCAAAAAAATGCCATTACAGAGCAGGGAGGAGGCTCGAACTCCATTTTCAACCCTAGAGAAGAAAAGAAGGGAGGGCCGAGCTGAAAGAATGAACCACACTTTATATTTTGCCACTCCTTACAATATATAGGAAGAATGAGAGAAGGAAGAAAGAGGAAAGTCAGATCTACTCCAACCACCCCTAGGTCATATTTTAAATCATCTCATTATGGTAGAAGCGGTGGATCCTGGCAAAACGGCGGGCTGTCTGCTGCATTAAAGATGGTTGTTGAAGCGTCACTTCTGCTGTATCACGCGTTAGAGCTGTTTCTTGATTTTGTCTCTCCAAAATGCACCAAAACTCGAGATTAACCCCAGAATCATGTAGAGCATCTCAACAGCTTTTCGTTGATATAAAGAACGTGGAAATCTGAGCTCTGGATCAAAAGATATGGCGATCTGAAGATTTAGGGCACGGAACAGATCAAAACCAATTTTAAAATGTTTTCCCGCTCTTCGCCATCTGGACGACACGTGGCACATGCTGATTGGACGAGCAATTCTCTCTCCTCCATCTTTCGTGGGCTTTCCTTTTGAAATTGCTTGTGGGCCCCTTAAACTTGGACACGTGGCACCATTTCATTGGTTCGGTTCAGCGCTCGATAACTCGCCCCTTTGATCTTTTGACTTTTTCTCCTGTGAGGACACGTGGCAGTTTCTGATTGGTCCTCGGCTCCTTCGGCTCCTTCACGTACTTCACCTCCATTTGTCCCAGATGTCCCATTTGATTTTGGGCCCTTTGTGCTCATTTCGGTCGGTTCAGGCATTTCGCGTCCATTTGTCCCAGATGTCCCATTTGATTTTGGGCCCTTTGTGCTCATTTCGGCCGGTTCGGGCATTTTTGGCCCGCTTGTCCCACTTTGCTTCAGACTGACTTGACTCTTTTTAGCCGGTTCGGCCGGTTCGTGCCTTTTTGGCCCGATTGTCCCATTTGATTTTGGACTGTCTGGCCCTTTTTTTTTCGCCCGGTTCGGCCGGTTCGCGCCTTTTTGGCCCGATTGTCCCCATTTGCGTCCCTCTCAGCAGTTAGCCAATTTTTTCTCGGTCGAACCGGCATTTCACGCCCGCCGCGTACTTTTGTCCCAGATGTCCCTGTTGCTTTGCGGGCTATTTGTGCTTACTTCGGCTGAGCCGGCCGGTTCGGGTCTTTTTGGTCCCAAATGTCCCGACTGCCCCCTAGGACTAGGACTTAGTCATTTTTATGATTTTTTCCTAGATCAACCTACTTGCCTTCTGCAACCTTTTTTCACATTTTCTCAGAGCTTTCTCTTTTCCTCTTAGACAGGGAACCTTGAAAATATTTGAGGGGACTCTAGCAACATGATTTTTGGCCCCGAATCAATCAATTTTCCTAGGACTTGAATATTCTGATGCATGTTATCAAAATTACCCAGGGGGGTGAAATTTTGACAACAGGCCCCCATTCTTCTTTTTCCTCTAAGTCCTCTCCATTTAGATGCTCTATTTCAACATCTTTGGCCTTTTTATGTGCTTGTAGCACTCTCATAGTGGCAATATTATATATGTTCCTTCATGCCACTTTTATACATACCTTATCTAAGGCATTGCTTACTTGCTCATTGGACAGGAGAGTGGGATTTATAGTTATGTGCTTGTTCTGCAGCACCTTCTTCATTCTTCTTGACACACATGACTCTTCACATACATCAAAATCAGGCTCATCCATGTGATTTTACATGGACCATGACAAGTGTTTCCTTGTGTACATGGTTCCCATGTCTAGGTCCATCAACTCCCATCCATACAACTCCTTGAGGACCATTGTATTCTTGAATCGGGCACCGATAGTTTTACCTATGTCCTTGTCATATCCCATATGAAGAACATTGTATTCTCCACTTGTTTGCTTCATTCTTGGCCCCTTAGGTACTTGAGTGCCATGGTTTGGAGCTAGATCTTCGATGTCCTGAGTTATATCATGTTCTGGTACCCCTACGTCTTTATCCATTCTATCTTCATCCGTGAGTTCTTCCACTTCTTCTGGTTGGATAGGGGATCTGAGCGTGCTCTCTGCAGATGACTTCACCTCCTCATTCAAATTCATCTTCCTCCTTTTCCTCTCATTTTTCTCTTTTTGAGGAGAGATTCATGGCAACCTTATAATAGATTAAGGAGTTCCCATTCCTTGTGTTCTTGTTCTTCTGAAAACCCTCTTGAAACAACACTCTCCTTGGACTGCTTCTAAGTCCTCTTCTTCTTCTTCTTGCACATGAGGTAGGGTACTTGTGCACTCAGTCTCCATTCTATCTGTGGGTTGCCTCTGGTCTCTATGTTCTAATCCACCACTATCCTCATCATTTACCTCTATATATTTTATGGCCTTTGGGGTTGGCACATTCTCCACTGTATGCTTTCCCTTAACTGGTCCTGGGAGCACAAAATCATTCTCAACATATTTTTTATTCTCCGTTTTGGGGTTAAGATGAAGGTATACGAGCGTTGCTCTAATATCCCTAATTTTGAAGCTTATAGGCTTCATGCTTATAACATTTGAAATGAGCCTCTCAACATAGGGAGTCTAGCCTAGAAATACATATGTCTTCCTCAGAGTGTGGTAGTCATAGTCTACCTTGTGTGTAATAAAATTCAAGTGGTGTGCATCAGTAAAATGGTGGAATAATTCCTGGAAGTAGAATTCTATGAAGGCATATGGTAGTTTGCACCAAGGGATCCATGTCCCATCCCTCATAGCGAATTGCATGATGTATAAGTGTTGGTACACTGCGAACTGTACTACCTTACCAACTACCGTAGGTAGCTCCTTGGGGATGCATCACTCCTCTACAAATGACGTGTGGAGTCAATCATACCACATCTATGCCCTTTGTTTAAAAATCCCACTCATAGACCCTTCACATAAATACTTTTCGAATCTTTCTATCAGGGACTTTTTTTCCATGTGATATTCCCAAATCTTGTTCTTCGGCCCATCGGGCACTCTAATTTCCATAAATACTAAAGATAGTAAGATAGCACCAAAACTAATCTTATCACTTGTATGAACTTCTTCGATGATGGTTTCTGTAATATAGCCTGTTATGTTATAGACTACTCCCTAAGACATCTTCCTTGTGACATGGAGCCACATCGTATTCACATGCGACCATCTCTCCTGATCATTCAACTTGGTCACTAGATACGCACCTACTTGTACCACTAGGTACTTCTTCAACTTATCAATGTCCATTCTACATGGACCCTTTGTTTACCCCAACTCCTTTTGTGTCTCCATGATTTATGATTTATCAATCAGGTCACTAGCTAGGTCTACCCCTTTGCCTTTTAATCCTATTAATGTCAAAATCAGGGCTATTGTAATACTTACCCTTTATCTAACAAAATAGAAGAAGTCCTCATGAACTCTACTCATAAGCCACTCATATAGAGGTTCATACTTTCCCAAATATAGGAGCTCATACAACTGACGGAATCTCACCTGTTTTAATAGTTTCTCCCTAGTGTCATCATATACTGGCATATCTTACGTTGTGCACTTGTTGGTCTTTTTACTCAACAACACATCCAATTATTTCTTGTTATCAGAAGTGCAGTGGTTGTAATCACTCACCTTCTAGCCGTGGATATGGGAATCCCATTCTTGCCCAATTATCACACCTTTTGGATACTATATTTATGAGAAATGAATCTTGGGAGCAATTTCAACTTCTGTTTCTACTTTATTCTTTCCTTTGGCTCCTGCGGCAGGTGCTTTCTTTGGTGCCATCTAAAAATATCAACTTTATGTCCTATGTAGTTTTAAAGTGAAAACCCTAGGTTGAATCTATGTGCCCTAATTTGAAACCACATGCCCTAGCTCTTTCTCAACACGTATGATTCACTGAAACCCTTCACCAATGGGGATGTAAGCTTCTTCTGCACACAAATCCTCTCTCCACATCTAGTTTCACACTCTTCGCACCTCAATACTCTTTGATTGGCTCGGTCACACTTAGCTCGTTCAAATTCTTGTGATCAAAATGGTAAAAATGAACTCACATCACATCTTTATATAGATTTTCAAAAATTTGGTGCATTTATTGCTCCTCCATCTACCAACAATCCTCTTATTAATTGACTATTTTCACACTTTCCGCATGGTACATCTTCACACCAAGCTATAACCTTCTAGCATGCCTTCCTACCTTCAGGTTGTAGACTTCTCTTCATCACACTTCTATGCACTTAAGTAGCTCACCACTACACCTTCCCTTGGTAGTCTCCATGGCCTCTGCTTAGCTCATGTTATACTTGTTCCTTCATTTATCTCAATATATGGTCCTTGTTTGGAAGCAATATTCTTTCCAACAACTCTCCAAACTTGAATAACACATGTAGTAGTTTATTCCTTTATATGTACCCATTTTTCAATAGCCACCCCACAAAAATGGTATGTGTAGTCCTCTACGCATAACATTATTCAAATGGTAATTAGCTTCCAGCACACAAACATGCTTATTACACAAAACACCAGCTAAAATGACAAAGCATAGAGACGAAAAAGGAAATACATTAAGGAAATACATAAATGAAAACCTACTCTAAATGGAAACACTGCCTTATTACAAATACCAAGAAGACTTATTTATAGTAGGGCTTTAGCCTACTCCTATTGAAGGAACCATGTAACTGTATCCCATCAAGTGTTTCTAACTAAAAAGTGAATGTTTCAAGTATGTGAGTGATAAAATATGGTCCCAACCAGTGCACTTTAAGTTTTCCTAGATGGCGCAAAAACTTAGAGTCATAAAGAAGCACCGTCTATCCTATCTCAAGCTTTTTGTCACTAATGTGCCTATCATGCCATGCTTTCTGCCTAGCATTTATTTACTTCTGACTCCATCTTGATCAAATTTCCAATTCACTCTTTTAATGCTTTCTCATCAGTTAGACTTCCTGCATGTGAAATATGAAAATAAGGTAACATGAATTCCATAGGAAGATTTGCTTCTGCGTCAAACACCAATTGAAAGGGTGTGGCCTTATTCAACCACTTGTATGTTGTTCTATACACTTAAAGCATGGAAGAAACTTTATTATACCAATCTTTCCTTCCAACATCACAATTTTTTGTAAATGTCTGGCTCAAATTCTTGTTGAAAGCTTTAACAATCCCTTTTTCTTGAGGATGATATGGTGTAGTCTTATGGTATGCATTCATAAAATCATCCAATATAATTTTGATTATCTCATTTAAAATGTGTGTGCCCCTATCACTATTCAAACTCAATGGGCATCCATACCTTGTAAGAACATTTTCCCATAAGAACATGGATGTTGGAGCTGCTGTATAATCCTTGGTAAGTGTTGTTTTTTCCCACCTTGTAAGATAATCTATGAAATTTAAAATGTAGCATGATTTAATTCTACGCGCGGCTAGTGAAATAGGACCTAGAAAATCTATAACCCATTTTTCAGACAATTCTACACTAGGAATAGGTCGTAAAGGCATTTCATCTCTTTACCTTGGTTTTCCAAGGTGCTGATAGTGATCACAAGCCTTGTAATATGCCTTATAATCCTTATATAGGGTCTTCAACCACAATCCAGAGAGTAGAATTTTGTGCGTAGTGGCATCACCTATATAGTGCCCACCTGCAATACCACCATGAACCTCTTCCATGATATCTATGCGCTCATGCTCCAATACACATTGGTGCAGTACTTCATCTCGGCCTAACTTTTATAGGTCGCAACTGATCAACATAAAAGGTGTTACACACGAATTTCTTGTTGTTTCTTGTCTAAAGATTTGAGTCCTTCTGGCACCACACCTATGTGTAGAAAAACATAAATATCCTCCAAGTCTGAAGGTGCATGATGTAACCTATATAACTATGCATCTAGAATTATATCTTCAATTGTTTGCATGTCTTCCCTTGAATATATCCTTGATAAATGGTCTGGGCCAGAATTAGTTTTCCCTAGTTTTACCATGACTGTAAAATAAAATTCTTGGAATATGACCACCCATCAACATATGTGCCCTTGTAAGACTGGCTTATTTACCAATTATTTCAATGCCATGTGATCCATATATATTACAAATGGTGTTGCTAGCAGGTAATGTCTGAAGTTGTATAATTCTGCCATGTGATCCATAGATCATTGACAAAGCTTGTGAGTGATATGTCTATAGATCAGGTAATGCCATGTGATCCATAGATCATTGACAAAGCTTCCCACTCTGTAGTTGTATAATTCTACTCTGCATGAGTCAACTTTCTACTAGAAAAATAGATAGGATGATCTATAATACCTTCTCCAGGATGAGCCAACACCATATCCAATGGCCATACTAGAGGCATCCACATGTACATGAAATGGTTGGTCCCATGAGGGAAAGTGTGGAATAGGTGTTGTAGTAAGTTTCTCCTTCAATGTCTTGAATGCACGTTACTGCGGTTCCCCCCAATAGAATGTCCCATTCCCTATTAGTAACTCCTCGAAGGGTGTGACAACCCTAACATATCCTTTGATAAATTTTCTATAATACTCAGTGTGACCCAAAAATACGTGCATCTCACTCTGACTGGTAGGTTCTTTTAGGCCAAAAATAACTATAATTTTAGCTAGATCCACCAACAAAGCTTCCTTGCAGATAATATGCCCTAAGTTCCAAAAGGTGTACCAAACATACACGTTTTTATGTTCAAAGAGATGATTAACTTTCTACATATTTCAAACATTAAGTGAAAATTTTCACAATGATCCTTAACAAGCCCAGACACCATCCAAACATCCAAGTAAACTTGCAAGAAAAGATGAATAAAATCTTGGAATGCTTGAACAACTATTCGTAAAAATATAGTGGGTGTGTTTTTTTAGACCAAAGGGCATCACAGTATATGAAAAACTTCCCCATTCAATGGTGAAAGTAGTATTTTCCTGATCCTCATGTGCAATCCTAACCTGATGATACCCAGAGAATCCATCTGTAAAGGAATAGACTTCACACCCTACAATGCCTTCTAATATTTCCTCTGTGAATGGCATAGGGAAAGGATCAATCACACATACAACATTTATCTCCCTGTAATCCACACAGATCCTAATATGACCATATTTATTTATATTTATCACCATTGGGCTAATCCATTCTAACTCATCTAGGGGCTTGATGATTTTAGACTTCAGCATTTTGTCAATTTCTTCTTTAACCTTTTCGCGCAAGTCGAGGTTCATCCTGTAGGGTCTCTTCCTGACCGAGCGCACACCTTCCTTAAGATTTATCTTCATTTCTCCTAATGATGCATGCACTCCTTTCAATTCATGGTATCCCATAGGAAATAAATCCTGAAAATCACAGAGAAACTCCACTATTTTTACTACTTCAGATTCAGACCAATAATCTCCAATTATTGCCTCTTTAGGTTCAACATTCATACCAATATTCACTTTCTTGGTCCTCATAGGTTCATGATAGGTGCATGTGTTATTATCTGCACTTTCAAAGACCTCACACACACCTATTGAATGATATATATCTAGTTCTTCTACTTATTCATCATCCACTATGTAGACCATCTTCCCTTTTTCTTTGTCAAAGCAATCACACTTAAGTAGTGTGGCATCTGTCTCTATTCCTGCAAAAAAATGTGCTCTTGATTTGTTTCCTTCAAATAACCCCTGAATAAGTTCTTCCACCTTTGCATTGTCTCCCATAGTTAACCACTTTATAACATTTAATGCCTCTTCTACTAGAATTTTAGTAGAGTAGTATTCAAAATTTTGGACCATACCTATAATCAAATCCCACCAATTACCATTTTCTCTATGTAGCTCTACATATACATACCAAACACGTGCGCAAACCTTGTAAAGTGGAATAAAGTTTGTGCACCCATAGTGAAGGTGGTGAATCTTCCTACCCCTCTATCCATAGCCTCTTACACTATTGAATGTGGTGCTAAACAGGTTGATTACCATGATATGTGCATATTTTAGTTGGTGCATTTATCCTGGAAAACCGAGTTGTAAGAGAAATCCTACTTCATTCAATTCTATAATATTATCCCTGTGAATCACCCACCCGTGCACTGTTGTCCCGCATAGGGTATATGCTAGTATACTTCTTCTCTCTAACTAGTCTATCCACCATGCAAGAATATTGTAGGGTCCCCTTCCCTAATGTACCAAGGTTTGGAGCTATTACCTATTCTCCTAACGCAATGAGGTTTACTATTTCATGCAAATGTGCTCCTTACTTCTCACCCTACCAACTCATAAGTACCATGAGCCCAATTATCACAAGCAATACTCGTGGTATCACTAATATATAAAACATATTCCCACTGAAGGATTCCTTCTTTAGATGGCTCAAGCACTTCTGGGTCTCGAATGACGTGTACATAAATCCTATTCAGATCTTCCTCACTCAAAGGCATTAACATAGGGTGTAAATTTTCCATCTATTAAAGGGATAATAAATCTTTCCTCCTTGTTTTCAAAATTGATATATCCCTTGTTGAACCAAATATCAACATTATTTGCATAACACCAAGGGCATCCAAGCAGAGCTGGGAAACTGTCTGCTTCTGCAAGCGCTAAAACCTCAAAATCCCCAGTGAACTTGGCCCCCTATATAGTAATGGATGCATCTTTTAAAACTCTTCTAGGAGTGGCCTTAGTTTGATTAGCCATAAATAATACATTAGAAGATGGATGCAATGTAGGTCTCCCCATCTGTACCCATGCATCTAAAGTAAGCACATTGACTTCAGTGCATGTGTCAATCAATATATTACTCAAGAGCAATCCATCGACAACAACATTTAGAGTGATTTCCTTGTTGTAGTCTAAGCTATGGGGGGAATATTTGCATGTAGGATCTGATACCCATTCTCAGTATTAGCACATGGAGTGTTTCCCTTTAGCCAACTCCCTAGTAATGGAATAATATTCTCTTGGCGTAGCATTCTGCATACCTCTTTCAAGTCATCAATATCTGAATGGACCATCTTTGCTTCCTTTTGTAGTTCCATCTTCCGTGATTACTCCTTTAAACTTTGTATTTCACCCTATATATTTCTAAAGACCTCCATGGTATCTTGATAAACCTCCTTTTGATGGGTAGGATCTGTGTACTAGGCATGCAAAACCTCCTCTTTGGTGACAATAGGCTTATTTGGTAATGACTCTTTAGCACATGTAACTTCAGCGTGGGTAGTGATCTTTACAGGCAATACCTCAGGTTCCAGTTCCAACTTTGGCATCCACTGATTTTCCACATTTTTTTGTATCCTAACCATCCATGCACCTTTTTTTTATTATTTATGATTCTTACTAAGATGCTCATATAAGTCGGGGCATTCCTCATAGCTATGATTCTTTCCACAGAAAGAACATGGAATATTATGAGGACATTCATGCCTATAGTGGTCAGGTGATCTACATGTAAAGCATGTTCCAAAATGGAATTCACCTCATCCACCACCACGGCCTTGACCTCTTCCACATCCTCCATCACAGTGCCCCTCATTCCAATCATAATGTGCTTGATTGTGATCCCAATCTGAGTGCTCATTATTACCTTAAGAGTTATCTGATACCCTTGTTTGTTGCACACCAATATCTATAGCATCATGGATCTATCCAATCAACACGCATTCTTTTGTATCGTGAGTTGTGGACTAGAAAATCTTACAATACTAGGATACATTCTTTTTTATCACGCATTGTAATAATGGGTAAAGGTTGGCATCATAGTTCAGGTGACATATCTCATAGTCTAGTAGTAATGAATGTACTGATTTGTGGGGAAAAGTATCCTTGGTATGACCTTCCACTTCACAATATGTACACCAAATCCCAGTGCAGGTCTCATGTGTTGAAGTTTCTCATAGTTTCTCCAACTACTTCACCATAGCTGTAATTTGTGCCTCCAAGAATGGGTTGACTCCAGTGTCTATACTCCTAACTACCTCAGCATGCAAAGCAGCTTCAAGGGCTTTATGTGGATCAGTGTATGTCTAATGTGAAAAAGTCCCTTCTAAAAGGTGTGATCAAACCTCCAACGAACCATTACGCATGTTGGCTTGCATGAATATCATAAGAAAGCTTAGATAAAAGTGTTTTGAAATGGGCATCATACTCCTAGAAACTTTTAGTAGTTCCTTGTTTAATATCCTTGAGCACACTTATACTCATCTTCTCAAACTTGGGGATATAAAACTCTTTAAGGAATGCATCTTTGAACGCTACGTAATCTACGTAAGTTTGATCAGGTTCAAACTTCCTGTACTAAATGTGTGTGTGTCCCTGTAATGTAGTTACAAATTGACTTTCCTTGCATTCAGATGTCATGATCCCTTTTGCATGCCATAGTATTTCACACATGTGCACGTGCTTAGCAACGTATTGTATGCCCCTATACTCTGGCAAATGAAGAGACATCTTTATGTAAATATTTTGGGGTTGGTGTGAACCTTTCCCACCTAATGCAAAACCCCCTATGTTTCCTCTACCTCCAGAATCACCAGATCCACCAAAACTAGAACCACCTACCCCCCTGATCCCCCACATGTAGCCAAAAGTGGACTAGAAGATGTACTTCCCTATGTCCCAATAGTAGTACTATACTGAACTCCTATAGTCTGCGTGGTGGTACTACTCCTAGAAGTGAGCCCCAAATTTTGTGTAGATAATGCACCTAAAAAGGTACCTCCAAACAACAATGAAGATGTTTTCCCTACCATTGATTTACTTGCTATGTGAATTACTCATGCTTCCCTACTGCCCAATTTAGAATGTTGACTATTAGATGTACTAAGTACTAGAAAACCAAATGCAAGGGCTAGTTTTCTAGATAGATTCAGATGTGCATCTGTGGCCTAGGTCGTCTCTGCTGGCGTGCTCCCATGTGAGGGTGAAGAGGGTTCCCTTTCATGCTTTCCCAAATGGGAGAGTTCTTGATGCTCTAGATCCATGCCTTCTGCGTAAGCTCCAAATCCTTCGCGAGCCATCTATCTCCTCAACGCCATTCACTTTGCAATGTCACGTTGCTTCTCTATCTCCCTCTTGCACACCTCATTTTACTTAAGTCACCTTTCTTCTCTCTGCCTCTCTACCATTAGGTCTGCCATCTTTCACCAAACCTTCTCCTGCCCCTGCGCATGGTGGAGTTTACTTAGCCATCAGTTTTCTTTCTAAGTTCATGGTTACCATGAAGATCTTAATTGTCAGTGGAATGCCTTGCAAGTAAGTTCCCCTAGGGTACTATCAAAAATGGAATTTTGCTACCTCTGGGCAAGAATAAGTGGAAATTGAGTACTCCAGAATATAGTTGTTCACAACACCGTGGAACCAAGTATCCACAACGCATGTCCAAATCAGATCAACATCATAAAGGGCCTGAAATTCTTCTTGCATCTAGAAAAGTGCATGATACCTCCAATTAATTTTAGAAAAATATGCAACCAACCACTCATATAGTTGTACTGGAAAAATAGTAAAGAAGCTCTCATACAAACTATCATATAGATTTTGTTCCGCTCACACACACATGCATCAAACTCAAATCCAGTGTTGAACCTCCATGTGCATACTCTTATTATAGATATTTTATCCACTCCTCAACACTTTCTAGGGTCAACCGATACGTCTTCATCGTGAACCATCTTGAAAACAACTCAAAAATAATTCCTAGAAATGGAAGCAATGATGTAGCCTAGAATTTACCAAGAATAACCCAGGCATGCTAGCAAATCACTCAGCCTAGACTGAGCACTCACTCGAAGCACGCAAAGGTACTAGGCCCCTCCTTAGATTTACTTATGCAGGATGCGAACATGATGAAGGGTTAATGCATTCAGGTCCATAAATAGTATACACTTTCCACAGAGCATATTCTAGATCTATATCTTAAAGAATCATGAATCCGATGATAAACATAATGAAATTATACATGTAATAACTAGTTAAAGTCACATTTGACACCATTATTCAACCAATAAACTCCATTATATTAAAAAAAAATGAACACAAAAGCTTCTTACAATAAGTAGTACCATAAGTTCATGCACGCATCAGTTTTGGTGGCATAAATCCATAATAGCTCATACACATTACTCTCTACTAATCTATACAAATTACTACATATTTATAAGGGTGGGGTCTTTCCCTTCACCACTTACATAATTACCAAAATAGGTTGCATGCTGAAAATAGCCATGCACCTTTACAATAATAGACACACATGCAAGTGCGCTAATAATAGATCTCTTCTAGCTAACTGGAATTGGTGATCCTATTATTAACTTGAACTCATGCAAAGCTCTTAGTAGACACTCTTTCAAAAATATCATTTACACATTGCGCAAGTTTCCATATGGTTCTGTTCCCCGCATGCTATCTCCAAACATAGCCCATAACCATGAAAATGGCTAAGTCTAGATTCATTATGTCTTTCACATGCGCTTCCCTCCCTATCCTTCTATGCCTTCAAACCTTCCTTGCTAGCGCGCACAATATTTTGTGTGCCTTCTTCTTAGTGTCATACTTCGTTTATAACACAATTTCCAAACTATGATTGAACTTAACTCATTTGAATTTAATTGATGAGAAATAGTAATACAAGGTTGAATTTAAATGATGAGAAATAAATAAATAGAGGTTACATAGAAGTTAATTACAAACTTGATTGCTAGCCACTTATCCAAATATCTTCATCATATTAACATAACATATATTACTTTTACAAGAATTCCTCATACTTCTCATATTCACGAACTATGAGAATGGGTGTACGATAATTTGTCTTTCTTTATATATTCAGTTTATGAGAATGGGCATATGCCCATTCTCATCACAATGATAAAAATATTTGTTTGTATGAGAAATGAAAAATCTCCATTCTCATCACAATGATAAAAATATTTTCTTGTATGAGAAATGACATATCCTCATTCTCATCACAATAATAAAATTCTTTGTTTGTATGAGAATGGGCATATGCATATTCTAACCCTTCTAACTTATTGAAGCATTATTGAACTTAATCATTTTAATATCACTATAAAGGATGTGAGAATGGGCAACTGTCCATTCCATAACAAATTAAATATTACCTCTATTTTTTTCTTTGATTCTTAGACGAGAATGGGAATATTGTCTCAAGATAATACCTCTATTTGTATTTTTTCTATAATTTTGTCTATGTATTTCCATAAGATAATACCTCTATTTTTCTTCTATGATTCTTATATGAGAATGGACATATTCCCATTTAATATAAGATTAAAAAAAATTGTACGAGAATGGACATATGCCCATTTTGTTATATGTATTTCCTCAAGATAATAATTTTTTTTTTCTCAAAAAGGAATAAAAACTAATTCCTCTAAATGTACTTCCAAGGTACTATCTCATTATTTAGAACATTTAATATCAACCTTTGATGTAATTACTATAAGTTATATAGTTTTTATCAATTTCACAACCATATTATAGTATAAGTGATTTTAACACAAACACATATGGGAGATGTAATTATTTTCAAGTACATTCAAGATATTTATAATAGAACTTGTTAAATATCGAAGATACCTATCAAAATATATTACAAAATATAACTCAAAGTTAAATGTGATGAAAAATTCAAATAAGAAAAAAACTTAGATATCATAAAATATGGTATTAATACCAAATAATAGGATTTTCCTTTGTAATCAATGAAATAATAATATTAAATGTTTTGGATCGATCCGCCCCATCCCCTCTTTCTATTTAATTCAACATTCCCATCTAGAGTTTAGGGAATGGTTGAAGCAAGTAAACAATTCAACATTTGAGTGATTTCATGAAAACCACACGTCATATATAGTTGCCCTAACTATCCCCTCTCTAATAAAAATTAGTATCAATTAATTTCAAATGCAAACAAAAACCTAAAACATGACTATGATAATTTTTAAAAATTATATTTTACTTTAAATGTAAATAACCTAAATCATGACTATGATAAAGTTAAAAAAAAAAATTGATATGCAATAAACCTGAAACATGGCTATAATTTTTTTTGAAAATTTAAATTTTATTTTAAGTGCAATTATTAAACCTAAATCATGGCTACCATATTTTTTAATATTTATATCGTTTTTGACCATGGAATAATGAGACCATTAATTTGCAAATAAATTGCATTCCACCGTTATTTTTTTATTAATTAAAAGTACTTGTTTTTTAATTAAAGGTACTTGTTTTTCAAACAAGTATTCGACCACTAGTTGGAGGGAAATTGGTGAAGTTAATGGAAATTAATCAACACCACTCCGTGGAAATGTAGAGAGAATGACGACGATTATTGTTTTCGATGATGAGATATGTCTTCGGGAATTGCAAGGTTTACCATTGGTCGGCGAAGCTATCTCTTTCTTTTTCATCCTTTCCGATTTTTTTTTCTTCTCGTTTCCACTTCTTTTTTTTTCCTTCCACTTTGGGTTACCCATTTTGTTAGACCATTTTTCCTTGTGAAGAAGAAGATTTGAATAATATTTATGAGATATTGTTCATCCTCTCCGCTAAAATTTTGTTGACCTTTACTGCTTTGGGCTCTCCTCAGTTTCTTAAGACCGTTTTGGCATATGATGCACAATATTTGAAGAAAAATTAAGGAATGAATTATTCTAAATCTTCTCTGTTGAATTATTATTAGATGTAGAGTCTCATTTGGTTATCTTTCCCTTATATTCCATTTTGGGTTTAAATATAATTCCCTTTTTTAATATTCTAAATATTTTGATCTAGGTATTAAGAATATCACTTCAATGTTTTGAAAGACATACATAGTTGTTAACAAAATCATAGTTTCTAATACGGGGAGTTATCTGTTATGATTTTACCAAACCACCGAGTGGTCTTACCACATGGTCGACATTGATTTTTTTTTCGAGATGTGCAGGTGAATTCTATAGGCTGAGAATGATTCATTATTAGAAGAAGCAATTACTTTTTATAGTGAAGAAAATTTTTACTTATTTTTTAAATTGAAGATAAGTTTTAGAGATACTTCTAAGTCTTATCTATTGATTTATTATGAGATGAAGAATATCATCCTTCTTTCTTTCTCTTGTATTTTGATTTGGGTATAAAAATAATGACATATTTTTTATATTTTGTATTATTGATATGTGTTTTAAGAATATCACTTCAATCTTTTGAAAGACCACCATAGTATTATCCTCCATATTTTTGATCTTTGTATTATTGATATGTGTTTTATTGCTCTATATGGGTGCACAAACCATTATGTTTCTACTTAGAAGGCAAAAAAATGCTTTCCAGACATAGGAGAAGGTTTTCAAATCAAAATGGAGTCAGGAAAAAAAATTTGACAGAGTTTCCTTATGCCTAGAATAATCTCTCCTTCTCAAAAATGAGAAGTGTTACAATATATAGAAAGAAAAAGGGAGATAGAGAAGAGGGAAAAGTTGAATCCTACTCCAACCACCATGAGATATGCATTGAATCCCATTTTTAAAGCTCAACTATTGAATATCAATTCCTCCTATAAATCCACCCACAATATGTCACTTCTATTTCCCCAGCAGATCAAATCGAATCAGATATGGTGGTTGAGGAAATTAGATTCTGTGTTAATGGCCTGGAAGACTTTTCTTCATTTTCACCTTCCAGGGCCTATTAAAAATGGGTTTTTATGTTTCCATGGTGTAGAGGGCATCGATACGTTTCCATAAAGTCTTCTCCTACCCAAATCTAATTCTCCAGTCAAAATATATGGCCATTTTAATATTAGGGTTGCGGGGGCAATATTTAAAGAGTCTGCCCCTTTAGGGTGCACGTGGCGGCCTTGCACACATTGTATATTTGGTCCCTGCCCTCACTCTTAAAACAGCACCTGATCAACATGTGGTAGCCTCCGCGAGCTTCTTGAAATTTCAACGGCTAACTACACTTCTTTAGACTCTAGGACACGTGGTGGATTGGCACTCGTTTGAGGTCTTGCCCCAAATTTTGCTCTTGAATTAGCATTGTGCTGACACTTGGAATTATCCTATGGCCTATCTCAATATTTGACTATTAAACCCAACCATGTCGCCCTTTTGAAATGGGATACGTGGAGGCTCCGCGCTCACTTAAAATCCCGATCAATATTTGCCTTTGAAGGAGCATTAGGCTGACACTTAGAAGCCTCCGCAGGTCTTTGGAATTTTCAACGACCCTTCTTACCTTTTCAGACCTTAGGCTACGTGGTGAGATCTTGCTTATTTGGGTCTACAAATTTTGACTAACTTTTGGATATTTTCCAATCTTACACGTGGTGGCTTCCGTGACCACTTTTATACTTTATCCTTTTTTTAGGCCCGCCCTATCCACCTTTGAATTTTAGCATTGACTCTGCCTTTGTTTTAGGCCTGTGACACGTGGAACCCTGACGCTTGTTTGAATATCTCTTTTTAGATTCAACTTTGGAGAAGCGTCGTGCCAACACATGACTCTCTCCATAGCCTCCTTCATACTTAGCCAACTTATGGACTCGTTCTGAACCGTTTTTGAGCCTGAAGAGTTCAAATCTTCGTCGTTTCTTCTCTTTCTTGCTCCTAGCTTCTCTATGATGCTTCCTCTAACCCTTCTATTTTATTTTCGAGCCTACCTGTAATTTGTTTGATGAATTCAAGGCACAGATTCACTCGATGAAGCATTTCTTCTCTTTCTTCTTACATAGGGTTTTTAAGTCTTTCGTAGGCCTTGCCACTCCATTATTCATTCCTTCTATGATCCGTTTGCAAGATTTAAATGTGATTTATTTGGATCCTTTTTTGTGGGGTCGTGGCTGATCCAATATTTTCCAGGGGCAAAATATGGATAACAATTTGGTGACTCACCGGGGACATCTATATGCTAGATGAATATATCAGTGGCCTTGAAGCATCCATTAGGCATGGAGTTTTCCTGATAAACATGAAACTGATCTGAAATTTGAAGATCTGATCCCTGAGCCACTACGAGCCTGATGACATGCATTTTCTATGTTTTTTCTGACCCTGAGTCTATCCTGCTATCTGCAGTCTCAATTTTCATAATAAAATCTTGGAAATGGAGTTTCTGAGAGTATAAAATTGTTTTGACTCTGGGGCTTTCATCTATCCTTGAAATGGACTATTTTTGACATGATTTTAGTTGCTCTGTATTTGTTTTATTTTTCAATTTGTAACTATTACATGCAACTATGAGTCTTCTACCATGAATACTGAAGAGCTTAGCTTTATGCACCTCTAGAGTAATGTGAACAAAAATTATGTACAAAGACCAAATCATACATGCCTCAAATGAGACATGTAGAGTGTGCAAAGAACTTCTTCTGCTGAAAGAAAATCTACTCCTACTCCTAACTAAATAGAGAGAAAGAATTCTAAAAAAAGCGTACACTGACAAGGAGAAGTAGCTTCCTTTTCTCAAAAATGGCAGCCATGCAAATGATTTGATGCTAAATATAGCTACCTGTATGAGTGAAAACTAGGCTATAAGCTTGTCCTCCACCCAAATCATCAAGCTATCAATATTAATGGAAAAATACCTCCTCAAGTTGACCTGTATTGGACTCCTGGAGGTATTGATCGTGACCCTTGGTACTTTGATGCTCATTCCTCATGCCTCTGAAGTAGGCATGACTAGTTTTGGCTTCTCCCTTGGGCTCCAATAAAGCCAAGTACCTGATTGGGCACGGTCTGATCATTTGGATGTGCCCAATTTTTCTGAAATTTAACTCCAAAAATGGAGTCTTCTTGTGGACCTTCTTGGATGGATGGTGTGAGAGAGATGATGACATCCTCTGTCTAGCCTTTTCTCTTCCTTTGAAGAACATGGAAGATCATGGTCTTCCAACCTTGGTTCCAGAGAGCCATTATGAAGTGCAGGTTGTTGCACTTGAATATTCTCCTTCATGGCAGCAGTGTTCATGTGCTTAGAAGGTGGAAGATGGAGGAGCAAATGATTTTTTCTCCTCAGGATCCTCTTCATTAAAACAATCCTCCAAGTCAGACAGACATAGTTTATCTCCTTGTTATCCTGATGCATGTGCTCTACCTCCTCCATGATATCCTCCTGATCTGTAATTTGATCACCATGGTTCTCCTCATCCCTCAAACATGAAGTTTGAAAGATCAAACTCCTCCTCAACATTCGAGATTGAAGGAAATGAAGTGGGAGGAAGAACTGAAGGTTTCTCTGTGGCCTTCTCCTCACTTGGAGCCTTTGAAATTGTATGGTCCTCCTCCATCATGGGTTCATCAATCAAATTAGGCCCTTGAAATGAAAGCAAAAAGTCTGCAATGATGATTTCTTCAATGAGTGGGTTCAACTCTGATTTGATCTCTCCCATTTTATCCTCTTAAATGGGACTTGGAGCTGATTGTTCCTCCCTCTTCAACTAGTTGTGCATCTTGGGTTAGATGAACATCTTCTTCAGGAAAAGTGTCATAAACAGAATGTTGATTCTCTTCCTCTTGTTCTTGTTCTTCTTCTGCTGTAAACTCAACCTCAACCACCACTGGTTCTTCAACTCTAACCTCCTCCATTGGTTTGACCATCAAGGGGGATCTTTGTAAACCCAAATTTGGCATCCCAAATCTTCAGATTATCTGTCATTTCTTATCTATTGGGCTCCTCCTCTTTTTGTTCTCCTTGATTGGTTTCTCGGGACTATTCCCAACATGGACTTGGGAAAGCAAGAGGGATGACAGGTTGGGGTTCAACCATTTTTGTAATTTTTTGTGGTGTGGAGGGAGGTGGAACTTCCTTGTTTATTTTGGAGGGGATGACTGTATGGAAGGGAAAAGGGCAGAAGAACTGAGATGAGGTGGAAGACTAGGAGATGGAGAAGAGAAATCAACCCTTGGGGCAACAGATGGGAAGCTTGAATCTATTACCTCTATTGAAATAATAAATATTGAAGAAAGAGTAAATGAAGGATATGGAGTTGGTGACTGACTTACCCATTGACAAGGTTGTCTCACACTTTTCTCATAAGCCCCAATGTCCTAAATCCACTGTGTAAGTTGAGGCAACACTTTAACCATGAAGTCAAGGATTCTCTTGAGGGCTATGCAATGTCTTGGAAAAGGGCCTTCCCATAGACAAGGTGCCCTGAAACCAATCTTGAATGCCTTCATTTGTGCTATGCCCCTTGACTGAACCATGTCAACCTCTATTTTTTGGATCTTCTCCAGCAGACCAGCATCTTGAATTTGATTGTCTTCATTGTTTGCATACCCCTGCTCTTGGAAAGCTCCATAGCCAAAATGATTTTGGCACTGCTGCTCATGGGGGGTAGACATATTGATTTTTCCTTTGCTCAAAATGTTGATTTGAAGGAGTTGTAAAAACATATTGAACATGGATTGATCTATTGCTATAAGTGTGAGTTCCAAGAAGGAAATGAAGTCATGATTGCACAACCTCATAGGGAATGGGAGAAAATGAAAGAGATGGAAGAAGAAAATGGATGAAAATGAGTCAGAAATGGATGGAAAAGGTCTGCAACTAAGAGAATGGGTTTTTGACCAGATGGAGTCACCAGATGTGTTTTCATGTGCATCAAAATGCTGAATCCCACCAAGAACACATCAAATTGATGAAATAAAGTGAAGAACTTCTGGGTCCCATCGGGCGTGCTAAAACTATTAGTGCAAAATCACAACACCCCCAAATGAGTCGTCAGATCTACTTTTCTAAGGTAGATTCATTTGGTGTGACTTGCATAACATTGAGCTCTCCCCAAGGTGTGGGACCTTGCAAATGGGAAAACTCTCCAGAGGAGGCTGGTTCCTGCTTCCTAATCTACCTGCCACAAGCTATCTCAGTGCAGGCAAGCTAATCTAGCCTAATTTAAACTCATTCTAAGGGGATAGAGAGGGAGAGAAATGATGAAAGGTCCTACACTAAAGCGGTGATACACCAGAAAAGGAAGTGTGAGATATTTTGTTGAGGGAGAATGAACAGGGAAAAAGAGGAACTGAGAGAGGTCAGACAGAAGTGACACAGACTCAGACCTAGATCCACCATAGAAACTTCATGAAGCACAATGTCTTGCACCTGCAAATGAGAAATACATGCACAGAAAATAGATTTGAAAGGGAGAGGCACATAGAGACAACAAAACAATGCAAAGGGTTGAAGAAACACCAAAAAAAACATGTTTTATTGCTCTATATGGGTGCACGGACCATTACGTTTCCGCTTAGAGGCACAAAAATTCTTGCCAGGTGTAGGAGAAGGTTTTCAACTTAAAATGGAGTTGGGAAAAAAAATTTACGGAGTTTCCCTATGCCCAAAATAATCTCTCTTTCTCAAAAATGAGAAGCGTTACAATATATAGAAAGAATAAGAGAGAGAGAGAGAGAAGACGGAAAAGTTGAATCCTGCTCCAACCACAATGAGATATGCATTGAATCCCATTTTGAAAGCTCAACCACTGAATATCAATGCCTTCTGCAAATCCACCCATAATATGTCACTTCTTGTTCCCCAGTCAGATCAAATCGAATCAGATCTGGTGGTTGAGGAAATCAAATTCTGCGTTAATGGCCTGGAAGAGGTTTCTTCATTTTTCCCCTACTAGGGCCTATGAAAAAATGGGTTGTTTATGTTTCCATGGCATAGAGGGTGTCAAGAAATTTCTAGAAAGTCTTCTCCCATCCAAATCTAATTCTCCAGGTCAAAAGATATGGCCATTTGAATATTAGGGTTATGGGGGAAATATTTAAAGAGTCTGCCCCTTTAGGGTCCACATGGTGGCCTTGCGCACATTGTAGATTTTTCCCCTAACCTCACTCTTGAAATAGTGCCTGATTCGACATGTGGTAGCCTCTACGAGCATCTTGACCTTTCAATGGCTGACTGCACTTCTTCGGACTCTAGGACACGTGGCAGATTGGCACTCATTTGAGGTCTTAACCCAAATTTTGCTCTTGAATTAGCATCTTTCCAACACGTGGCATTCTCTGCTGGCCTGTCTCAATATTTGACTATTCAACCCAACCCTGTCCCCCTTTTGATACATGGGATGTGTGGAGGCTCCACACTCACTTAAAAGCCCGATCAAGATTTTCCTTTAAAGGAGTGTCAGGTTGAACACTTGGAAGCCTCTGCAGGTCTTTGGAATTTTTAACGACACTTCTTACCTTTTCAGACCTTAGGCTACGTGGCGAGCTCATGCACTCATTTGGGTCTTTGCCTTTAGACTAACTTTTGGAGATGTGCCAAGCTAACGCGTGGCGGCTTCCGCGAAAACTTTTATAATTAGTCTTTTTTGAGGCCCGCCCTGTCCAGCCTTTGTCTTTTAGCATTAACTTTAGCCTCCATTTCGGCCTTGGGACACATGGAGCCCTGTAATGCTTGTTTGGATCTCAATTTTTGGATTCAACTTTGGAGAAGCATTTGTGCCGACACGTGACTCTCTCTGCTACCTCCTCCATACTTAGCCAATTTTTGGTCTCGTTCTGAACTGTTTTGAGCCTGAAGAGTTCAGATCTTCGTCATTTCTTCTCTTTCTTGCTCCTAGATTCTCTGTGATGTTTCTCCTCCTTCTCTGACCCTACTATTTTATTTCCAAGCCGACGTGTAATTTGTTTGATGAATTTAAGGCACGGATTCACTCGACAGAGTTGTTTCTTCTCTTTCTTCTTACATAGGGTCGTTTAGTATTTTACAGGTCCCACGTCACTCCATTGTTGAGTCCTTCTATGACCTGTTTGCAAGATTTAAACGTGATTTCTCTGGATCCTTTTGTGTGCAGGGTCGTGGAAGATCCAATATTTTTCTAGGGGGGAAAAATATGGATAACAGATGTCTCTAAATATGATCGCTTCTTGGATGTTTAAGATTCTGAACAAGATCATTCCCTTGAAAAAAGAATGTTTTTGATTCCAAGAAAACCACTTCCAATCCTTCATGCTAAGATGAGAAGTTAACTATTTTTTATTACCAAAGTATAGTGTAGGGTTACCACCTAGGAAATGTTAGTTATTTTTCAAGATGGATGGCCTAGTTGCGTTGGCCGAGATGGGCGGGTGAGCTACACAAGCAAAAATGAGCTGGTGAGCCAACCCACAAAGCTTGGCAGGTGAGATAACTCACCAAGCTCAGTGGGAGAGCTGAATCGTGGAGCTCAACGGGTGAGCTGACATTCTGAGCTACGCGGGTGAGCTGATTTGCTAAGCTGGTGATTATGCTAGCATGTTGAGCTAGGATAGGGGGCTGACCTACCGAGCTGGGGGGCGAGGGTGACCTATCGAGCTAAGCAAAATTGAACTTAATCATTGTCATATATGAATTAAAATGATAAATTTCAATGATGTATCTAATGAGAAAATGCTCGTTCTCAAAATTGTAAATCATAAAAGAAGATCATAGGTAAAATCTATCTTGTTTTATAATGGATAGTTTCCCCATTCTCATAGCCTTCATAGAGTTATTGAAAAAAATAAGTTCAATATTTTTTGTATTGCAATGATTAGAATGGGTATATGCCCATTCTCATACAAACAAACATTTTTATCTTAAATAGGTAGATGCCCGGTCTCTTATAGGAATCATTGAAGAAGAATAGAGATTAAATTTAATTTGTTTTTGAATGGGAAGTTGCATATTCTCATATTTGAATAATATATCCAGAAAAATAGAGAAAATTTACTTTATTTTAGAATGGATGGCTCTTCATTATCACTTTCCTCATAGTTATTAAATTAGTTTCTAAGTTCAATCGTGTGTTGAACAAGAAAATGCGAGTTCTCATATAGGATTCGTAAAAGAAGAATAGAGATAGAATTAAATTATATTTAGAATGGTGAGCTGCCCATTCTCATAGACTTCAAAGAGTTATTAAAATGATTAAGTTCACAATTTCTTGTATTAAAATAAAAAGAATGGGAGAATGTCATGGAAACATCCTTTAACTGATTTCCTATAATCATGTCTACAGGGAAGGGAACAAGGTTATTGTTTACGTTGTAAACAAAGATTAAACAGGTTGAACTTTCTGTGTAATTGTAATGGTTGGAAAAAATTCTCTGTCAGTATTGGGTATGAAAGAAGAGTAAGAGGTAACGAGGAGACATGTCAGAGGTTGGATGATATAAGTTCTTACGTTGGGTTTAGAAAGGACATTTGGTCTAGAAAATGGCTTAATAAAGTATGATCATTGGTTTTAGAACAAACAAGAAGGTTTTGAATTGGGTTGGCTTTATTTCCATTTTAATAGAGAAACAAAAAAAAATGGGTAGTGAATTGGTTCATCTAGCACGTGATTCGATCAATGGGATTAGTAGAAGAGTTTGGATGATGCTGGAAAAGGCAGATATGTCATCTCTATTTCAAAGTTTTAAAGGCCACAAAGAAGCCCTGAGAAAGGATTTTGTTACTCATTGGAAGGATGGTCAGGCAAGTATCAAGTGTTTTTCTATAAAAAATTTTATGGATTTTATTTCTATAGTGGTTAGGATAAACAACAAGGGGAGGGAGATTTACAAACTGAAGAAAACATTTGATGAGAAGATGGGAAAATTTTTTGTGGGTAAAGAGAAACTAAGACATCACTATGCAGGTTTTGAGAGAGATTCTTTACCTGATCCTTTAAATGAAATCTCCCTACATTTGATGCAATTTATTACCTTAGAGGGTGGGTACAAGGTATTTTATGCCCATCATTTCCCTATGTTAAATCATATCTGCCATGATGGTATGCATTATAATTTCCCATAATTTCTTAGTTTTTCCCTACACAAATCAATCATGAATTTCCAAAAAGGAAAGTTGAAAACCCCTCTTTATCAGGGATTGATGATGGTCTTATTTGATTTGGGTTCTACAAATTTCACCAAATCGGAGAATTTAAGAGGATTGTTGAATGATAATGTAAATCATGTTGAGGATGAGAAGTATATAGAGCAGGAGGATTATGCGAATTTGTCATTTTCAAGTTATTATGACATAAAAGAGTATTTTATGCCATTGATAAACACCGTAGATGTTGGTAATATGGAGAAGGAGGATTTGGAGGACCTAGATGAATTTTGTATTCTACTTAAACAAATGAATAAATTGAGGAAGATGAAGGATATTGATATTGATTCTAGTGTTTTTATGTTTGATATCAAAGGGCAACCTTCCAAATGAAAAGAAAAAATGGAGTCTGATTGGAGTATGGCATTGGAAAAAATTTCCCTTAGTGTTCTGTAGTTGAAAATGAACATTGTTTCCCTCGATGAGTCTGGGGCAGCCATGGTATGTACTTGTATGAAGTATATTGAGGCTTTGAAGAAAATTTGTACTTATCAAAATTCTATTAGAGAGGAATTTTCTGGGCTTTAAAATATGGTTATGGGTATTAAGAGGAGGCTAGATCAACTGGAGAAGGGAATCAAAAAGCACAAGCTTAAGATTTACCTTAGCATCCCATAGGAAGACAAGCTGGTGAAGGATGATATGAGGGACGTTATTGGCAAGGCAGAAAAAATTGTGGAATAAGAACTTTATATGAAAATTATAATTTAGAAACTACATTCTTATGCACAAAGTTGGTCTCTTATAAAATGATGCTATTGAAGTAGTGTTTTTGAGTCTTATGGGAGTCCTTTAAGTTGAAATATAAGTGAGAATTTGATAATAATGTAAAACATAGGTTATTCAAGTAGCATTATATTATGAGTGAATATGAGATAAGAAAATTATAATAATGAAGTAGCATTGTTGATGGGTGTGGGTGTCCATCATGTAGCAATCAAACTGAATAGATGTTACGTTTGCATTTGGTATTGAAAAGATGTTACTTTTCATTTTGTATTGAATAGATGTTATATTTATATTTTGTATAGAACGGGAGTATGTCCTTTGTCATACAAAAAATATGGAGGAAGAAGATGTTGCTTAATATATGAAAATGATAAAAAAAATTATATTATTAAAATGGTTGTAATGAGCAGAGGCCCATTCTCTGTTGATGTGTGGGATCCTATATGTCCTCCACACACATATGGAGGGTCATCTCACATGGGTTAGGTTTAGAGTTTGCTTGTGTGTCATGAACTAGAGTTACTCAATACCCTATATGTATCCCTTCATTTAACATTTATGAGTATGCCAAGACACTCCACTGTCTTTCTCTATGTGCAATCTTTGTTTTTTTAAGCAATTTCTTCCATTGATTGATCGATTCCTCCTTGTGATTACACTGGAGCTATTACGTTTTTTTTAGAGTGCAACTTCATCATGGTGCACAATTTTTGATACGATTCTTGCCAACTCTTTCATGGTATCTGAGTTGAGATCGGGTAAATGTGCATTCTTCATCTGAGTTGCGATTACTCTTGGTTTCATTATTTTTTACTCCTCGTGCAAGTTTTTCTATCATTATATTTTGGAAATTTATTGCTAACATTCTTAACAAGTTGTTCTTGGAAACAATTTGGTTTTTTTGTTTTCTTCATGCATGTGTAGATCTCCTTGAATTTTTCAGGGATTTTGTAGCTACATTTAGTAGATCAGCTAAAATAAAAGTTTCTTTATTCTGGTTTTTTCAAATTAATTTATTAAATAGAAATTTTTTAGATCTCTTGTTTGGTCTTTTTTGTGTTTGCATGGTGTTTTATTTTGCAGAGATCTAGGTTTAATATTGGTGGTTGTATTGGTATTTACGTTTCTTGTTTATGCCTACAAGCTACAACTCCAAACATGAGCTCTACAAACTCTTCAAACTCCTTCATGATCAGTTTTTTAGCAATCGATTCATGTGCCAACCCTAATCGAAATGCATGGTTTGACTTGTGCCTGCATGTCTTTGGTCACTCGTGATCAGCCCCTGTGTTAGCTCTCACCTTTGACCCTACAACAGATTTAGACTACGTGGCTTTTTTATTTTACGTGTTTTCATTGTGGCAAGCTCTCCTTTTTAGCCCGGACTATTTGTTGTTTTGGCTCTTCCCCACTGCATGGTCCTCTATTCATGCTAGCTGAGTCATTCCCCCTCCTCTCCTCGCAAGCTCCTTCCCTATTGTGATCGTGAGTTTTCTCCTCGCCTAGAGCTCCCTCCTCCCTATCTTCCTACTTCCCTCGCCACAGTCTTACCACTCCCCGTGTGCTGTACTCTGAGCTCCCTGCTTCCCATGCCCATACTTGCATGTTGGCATTTTGACCCTTCCCTCTATGCTCTCTCCTTAACTATTCACTGAGACCCACGCCATGACCAACCCGAGATCCATGCCAAGCCAAGTGGGAAGTTCATCTCATTTATGGTAAGTTTCATAATTTTGGTAAGTTTGTTTTAATTTCCAAACTGTGGGTATTTCAAATAACGGTAATTTTTTTTTAAAAACCTCTTTCTATTAATAGAAATTAGTTTCATTTAAATTTGGTAGATCTTAATAGATCTTATATAGTTTTAAATTTAGTTTTAAAAAGGAAAGTATTTAAAATATTTAATTCGATCTTAATTTTTTATTATTATTTGAAATTAATTAGATTTAATTATATTGAATCTAGTTTTATTTATTTCAAATCTAACTCTCATTTACGATTAGTAAATAATTTTAAATCGTCCTTTAAATTAACAATTACTTATCGTTTCTTAACTCCCATAGCTTTAAATTTAGCTAAATTAGGCATTTCCAAATGATAATTTTTTAAGTGTTATTGTCAATTTTTTACTAATCATATGCTCAAGTGTGCAGTAACACTCCGAGCTCCTATTTGTCTTCCACGTGATTTTCTGGAATTATGAATATCTCTCAGACTCATCTTGAGTTCGTTTAAAACATTGTATTTTACCCTTATTATTGCTTGTGACTAGTGAGCGCATCCTCCACAGTTTGCAGTAAGGGGGTATCCTTTGCGATGTGAGACATTTTTTCTCACAACTAGGATTTGATTTCACCTCCTTCCTAGTTTTTTGCATTTGTGCTTGTGTACGGTGTCACCTTGCTGCACTCCATGAAACATGATTGTGGTCTCCTCTCTTGTGTGTTATTACACTAATTGTAAGGTGAGTTACCAAGTGTTTCAAGATGCACGCTTTGACCCGATTGTATTCAATGCACTAAACTATAAAGTGCCGAAAGAATGGGGGTTATTATATTGTCCTGGTTGGTTGTGATTCTTGTGTTTCTTTTCTGCATTCTTTCTCTCTCTTCACTATAGATGCACTTTCAATTCCTTTTCTTACACTGTTCAACTTCTTCGAATGGAGATCAAAAATAATTATGAAACTAAGGGGTAAAGGGTTATTCCGCATCACCATGGGAACTAAGATTGAACCAGACAACGACCCTAAAAAATCTAAGTGGTTAAACCATAGTGATGAAGCTTTGGGTCTTCTTTGTATCTCTATTTCTCTTGACTTGATCTTCCACATTGAGTCGTCTGAAACACCTAAATCTG
Source organism: Taxus chinensis (assembly GCA_019776745.2). NCBI lineage: Eukaryota > Viridiplantae > Streptophyta > Pinopsida > Cupressales > Taxaceae > Taxus > Taxus chinensis. The sequence continues at coordinate 969,292,110 of CM034146.1, read as the reverse complement.
TGTGGGAAACATTGGATGAAATGTTTGGACAACAAGATGACATAAGAGCACATGAGTTGGAAAACGAACTACCAGGGTTAAATCCTAGTGATTTTGAAAACCTACAAGCATACTTCTCTAAGTTTTTCCACACTATATTGTTGTTAAAGGAATGTAAAGTAGAGAAGAAAGATTCTCAACTAATCTTGTCGATTCTCTCTAAGTTAGGTTCCAAATATTCTGTCTTTGTGTCAAATTTTTACGCTACAAAAGTTACCTTAGGCAATACTTGGAAAATACCCTCCTTTGATAGTTTTCCATCCCAACTCATTCAAGAACAGGAAAAAATCATGCAAATGGGGTCTCTCAAGTCCAAGTCACATGCCCTTGTAGAAAGTACTAGTAAGGAAAAGAATACTGAAAAGAAGAAAGAAAAAAAGGATCAACCTAAGAATGAAACCAAGACCAAAACTAAAAATAACATGAACACTTCAACTTCTGAGCCTAGAGCACAGAAAGACAAGTATTTTTGTTCCTATTGTAAGAAGCCTAGTCATAAAGAGTATATGTGTATGAGAAAACAAATTGATCATCTTATTCATTTTCTTGAGAAAAATCAAATAGGTGTTCCTGAGTCTATCAAACAAAATGCTTCGAAGGCCGAGTCTTCTACTGTAAAAGGTTCTAAATCTGATAAGAAGAAAGGAAATGCCCTTGTAGCAAAAGTTTCTCCTTCATCGACATGGATTATAGATTCTGGTACCTCACACAACATATCTTCTTCACATACCAAGTTCTCTAACATCAATCCTTGTGGTATGTCCCAAATCACAATGGGTAATGACACGACAGTGTCAGTTTCTGATAGTGGATCAGTAGATATGGATGGGGAAAATTCAACCAAGTGTTGAGTGTTTCTGATCTCTCTACTAATCTCTTATCGAGTTACCAAATTACTCACCTTGGTGAAGGAATGCGAGTGGAATTTTTTCCTAAGTCAGTGATTATTCATGAGGTTAAAAATGACACTACAGTGGATGAGGGAAAGGTAGATCACCATTCACGGTTGTATACCATTTTCCCACTTTACTTTTGATTCTACACCAATTACCTTACTCACTCATGAAAATGAGGTTAGTAAGCTATGGCATGAGTGTTTCGAGCATCTAAATTATCACTACTTTGAGCAATTGAGCCAAAACTAAATGGTTAATAGGTTACCCCGCATCAAGTTTTCTAAGGGTCTTTGTGAGGGTTGTACCCTTGGAAAGCATCCTAATTAACTTTGACAAAGGAAAATATTGGAGAGCTACTCATCCTTTGGATCTTGTTCACAGAAATATTTATGGTCCATTTCCATCTCCTTCATTTACTAGAGCTCTTTATATTATGACTTTCATTGATGACTATTCGTGATATACTTGGTTATATTTTCTTAAGCTTAAGTCTGAAGTCTTTGAACATTATCAGGACTTTAAGGCTCTTGCCGAGAAACAGGTAGAATGGTCTATTAAGGTTCTTTGAACTGACAATTGAGGTGAATATGTAAACAATAGTATCATGGATTTATATACTTCTGAAGGGATCTCCTTGCAGCATACAATTGCTTATAGCCCTTCAAAAAATGGAGTAGTAGAAAGAAAGAACCGTACTCTTAAAGAGATGGCCACTTGTATGATTCAATCGAAGTATCTTCCTCCGTAGTATTGGGTTGAAGTAGTGAATTGTGCTAATTACATTCAGAACCATGTTCCACACAAGGCAGTAAGAGGGATGACACAATTTGAAGCCTGGTTTGGATGCAAGCCTGATGTTGAGAACTTTCGAGTCTTCAGATCTAAGGCTATGGCTCGGATTCCCAATAAGAAATGCAAGGCATCAGAACCACAATAAAAACTTTGTATCTTTTTAGGATATCCTGATGGTGTGAAGGGATATTGATTGTTGAATCCTACTTCTCATGAGCTTTATATTGAGAGAAGTGTTAAGTTCGATGATTCTTTGTCGACTTCCACTTTTCTACCTATTGAGGTTATTCATCTTTCTGATTCAAATTCTGACTCATCAGATGATGATGTTGTTTAGCGTAATCCTCTTCCTAATCCTCCCAACCATCATACCCTTGAGTCTTCTGATTCTAAAAGTAGTGATGATGAGGACTACATCCCTTCTCACTTGAGTGATGAATCTTTTGACTTAGAGCCTGATCCTCCTGGTCCTCTTTGGGATAGGAAAAATTTGCAAAGTGTTGGAGATTTAGTTAGATATACTTCATATGTGAGATGTACTCACTCAGATTTCATTGTACCCCACTCTTTCTTCACCTCTACCTCTAATCCACAGTCTTTCTGGTAGGCTTCTGGTATTCCTGAGTGGGATTTTTCCATGGATGAGGAGTATTCCTCTCTCATGAAGAACGATACTTGGGATCTCACCCCTCTTCCGAAAGGAAGAAAAATCATTCAGTGTAAGTGGGTGTTCTGAAAAAAGTATGGAGTAAATAAAGATTTCAAAAAAATTTAAGCACAATTAGTAGCTAAGGGTTTCTCCCAGATAGCTTGGGTTAATTATACGAAAACCTTTTCTTCGGTTGTGAATATGACTTCTATTTGACTGACCCTTGCCATTACCACAGGAAACAGATGGAAAGTCCATCAAATGGACGTTAAGAGTTCCTTCCTTCATGGTGACCTAGAGGAAGAGATCTAAATGGAAAAACCTCTGGGTTATGTCCATGATCCATCCCTCATTTTTAAGTTAAAGAAGTCTCTTTATGGCCTTAAACAAGCCCCTCAGGCTTGGTATGCCAAGATGGACTCATTTTTAATTACATCAGGGTTTACTAGGTGTCACTCTAATCCAAATGTTTATATTTTATGGAATGATGACTCCATACTCATTCTTGTTTTCTATGTTGATGACTTGTTGATCATAGGTAGCTCTTCCTCTATCATTGATTCTATGAAGATCGCCTTGGCCAACAGGTTTTCCATGACTAACTTAGGTTTGCTTCATTACTTTCTTGGGATCCATATTTCACTATCTAACTTGGGAATTTTGATTTCGCAACCTAAGTATGCTCTTGACTTGCTTACTTGTTTTTAGATGTCCGATTGCAAGTCTTATCCTACTCCTTTTATTTTCAGGGTTAAGTTGGTTTCTGATTGCTCTACTCCCTTGTTTGATGGTACCATTTATCGACAATTATGGGGAGCTTGATTTACTTGACTCACAATCAACTAGATTTATCTTATACTATTGGGATCATTTCCAGATTCATACGGGAGCCACATGAGCTACATTGGAAAGCAGCTAAGAGGATCCTTCATTATGTTTGTGGCACCTTTATTGATGGCATTCACTATTTTGGAGGGGTGTATATTGACTTGATTGAGTTCACATATTCTGACTGGGCCGGTGACTTAGATCATCAAAAATCTACTTCTGGCTATAGTTTCTCTCTTGGTTCAAGTTCTATTAGTTGGTCTAGGAAGAACTAGAATGCAATTGTGATGTCTTCTACAGAGGCATAATACAGAGGAGTAGTTAACATTGACACAAAGGTTGTTTGGCTACATGGTATTCTGACAGCGTTTGTTATCCACTTTTGGTGGCCTACCCTTATCTATTGTGATAACACAAGCACTATTTCAATTTGTAGAAATCTAGTTCAGCATTAACAGACAAAGCACATTGATATCCATATGCACTTTATACGAGATATTATTCATGATGGTATCATTGACATTCAGTACATGCAAACAAATGATTAGATTACAGATATACTCACTAAGCCCTTCACTGAGGTGAAGTTTCTTCACTTGTGGTCTCTTCTTGGGGTGAGGTCTTATGCAGTTTCTCATCTTCTTCAGACTATATAGTCCTCTTCTTCTTCTTCTAGGAAGATGTTATTTATACATGGGCACCTTATCAGGCCTTTAGTTTCCAGTCCTCATTTACACATCTTTCTTAGTTGTTTAGGAGTGTCTTATTGTTCTATCTAACTCATCATAGCCACTCCCACACCTTCAATGAAGGGGGGTGTTCGTGTGGGATCCCATATGTCCTCCACACACATATGGAGGTTCATCTCACATAGGTTAGGTTTAGGTTTTGCTTGTGTGTTATGCACTAGGGTTACTCATCACCCTATATGTATCCCTTCATTTGACATTTATGAGTATTCTAAGACACTCCATTTTATTTCTCTATGTGCAAGCTTTGTTCTATTATGCAAGTTCTTCCATTGATTGATCAATTCCTCCTTGTGATTATGCTAGAGCTATTACATTTCCTTTAGAGTGAAACTTCGTCGTAGTGTAAAGTTTTCAATACAATTCTCGCCAACTCTTTCAGTCTCATATAGGAAACATAGAATAAGACTAGATGTTTAGAATAGGCATATTCCCATTCTCATATAAGAATCATAAAAGGATAATAAAGACACAATTTACTTTATTATAGAATAAAAATAGGTGCATTCTCACAACCTTATTTTATTTTAAAATGGGAAGTTGTGCATTATCATGTTGATTGCAACCCTTATAAATAGAAAATATTTCTAGTGAAAGAAGCTTTACAATGGGAAAAAGGCCACTCTCATACAAACATACAAATTTTTGTTTTTTCATTATTAATAATTGTATTATACTGGCTGGACTATCCCTAGAAGAGCCAAGTGATGCACTACATACCCTCGAGAGGGATCAAGACTTATGTAGTTCTCATCATAAAATAAATTTATATGATTTTAAACATTTTTAGAATGGGTTGTGAGAATGGTAAGTGTGTTTGTAAAGACAATATTGAATGTAATCATGTTAACCACCGTCAATCTCTCTACGGTGCCACGAAGTGACGTGAATTAATTGCCATTAATTTTGTCAATTTCCCTCCAATGGGTGTTCAAAGATGTGCTTGACAAAAAATTACCTTCAATTAATAAAAGGTGGTAAATACTTTATTTTCAAATTAATGGTCTCGCTATGTCATGGTAAAAAATAAATATAAATATCAAACAATATCGTACCCATATTTTAGGCATACGATTGCTATATGACAATTGGCATCTGCACATACAATACAAGCAATATTGAACTTAAACATTTTAATACCTCTATAGAAATGGATACCAAACCATTCAACGGAAATAAAAAAATTTGTTTGTATGAGAATGGGTGTATACCAATTCTAATCATTGTAATATAAGAAATATTGAACTTATTCCTTTTAATAACTCTATGAATGTTGTGAGAATGGGCACCTGTCCATTATAAAACAAGATAAATTTTATCGATGATCTTATTTTATGATTCCTATATGAAGAAAAAACTATCAAGTAAATTTTTAGAAACACCAATCCATTCAAAGACATGAATCTATCTAACTCTTCTCTGTTGATTTATTCTGAGATGAAAAATATCATATGGTTTTATTTCCCTTGCATGGTGAAGAATTTCCCATTGTGAAAAACTTTATATTTATCTCTATTCTTATTCTATGATTCATATATGAGAATGGGCATATGCCCATTGTATATGCCCGCACTCACATAGGAATCATAACATAATAATAGAGAAAAAAAATTATTTCACATTTTTAGAATGTAGTGAATTCTATATCTATTCTTCTATGATCCCTTAATGAGAATGGTCATATGCCCATTTTCACCTAGGAATCATAGCAGAAACAATAGAAAATTAAATTTCATCTATATTAATTCTTGTGATTTATTTGGAGATGAAGAATATCATCTAGTTATTTTTCCCTTACATGGTAGTGAACTATCCATTGTAGAACAAAGTAAATTTTATCTCTATTTTTCTATGATTCATATATGAGAAAGGGAATATGCTCATTCACATATAGGAAGATATATTGAAGTAAATCATTTTGATAGCCATATAAAGGCTAAGATAATGGGGAATTTTCCATTCCAAAGCAAATTAAATTTATCTCTATAAATTCCACTGATGATGTATGACTTTTGTTTATGTAAAATATTGACTGTGAAACGATCTTATTTAATGTTGAAATTTGTATCATTATTAAATGCTACTATTACCTTGTTTTCTATATTGATTATTTTGATGATTAATGACTTTATTTTCTTGCTTATCAGATTTGCAGTTGCCTATATGATTATAAAATTAGGTAGTAAATTTGTTTTTCAACAGAGATTGCATTATTACCTTGTTCATTGATATTATGTACTATGTAGATAAAAATGATAGTTAAACCATTTTGTAATCTTCATTTACTAATAATTCAACAAGATTACAAGGTGAAAATTCATGCCAATTCATTGAATTGACATGCATACCATTTATTCTTTTTCATATGGTATGCAGGAATCAGAGTAATCATTATGAAGTGATACATTAGATTTGATACACCTACAACGGCAACGATATTAGGTAATTGCCCATGCTAAAAAAATTAAAACGTGATCTATATTCTCTTTATTATACTTATTCACATATCTTTATGAACAATAATGTAATTTCTCTTATGAATCCTATTAAAGAGAATAGACATATGTCCATTTTTCATATTTTAATGTTATCTATGTAATTATTTTTTCTGATATTTTTTAGTTGTCTCTAGTATGAACAATAATTGACATTTTTAAAACTATTCCCTTATGAGAATAGGAAAATGCCTATTCTAAAATAAATATTAACGAAAATACGCATGAAATATTAAACTTAATCTTTGAGATACCACTATAACGGATGTGAGAATGAGAATATGACTATTGAATACAAGAAAAATAAATATTTGTTTGTTTTAAAAGGAGCATATGCACATGGGAATCGTATATGATAATATAGTATTAAAAGTACGATGCACATTCAATACAAAACAAAACAATTTTGTTTGCATGAGAATGGGATATGTCCATTCTAAACATTGTAATAAAAGCATTGTTGATTTTATGAGATTTCTCTTATTATTCCTATTTATACCTATTTAAAAAGTGTGAGACTGTTTTGATCTATACTCTTCTTAGTCTTATTCTATTATTCCTATCTACCCAATAAATTATTCTATAATTCCTAAATGAGAAGGGGCATCTACCCATTCAATAAAAGATAATGCAAAAAAGATCTACATCAATTTCATAACTCTTTTAACAAGATGTGGGAATGAGTACACCTCTATAGAAAATTAAATTTGATTATTCCTATCATAAAGGGCATATGCTCATTCTAAATATTATAATTCAAGTAATATTTATTTATTTATTGAATGGGCAATGTGCACAGTCATGATTTGAATAATATTCGTTTTATGAGAATGGGCACATTCTCATACAAGCAATATTATTTGTGATTCCTATCTACCCAAAATAAGGATTCCTATATGAGAATGGGCATCTTCCCATTCAATAAATGACAATGTAAAAATGGTCAATCAAGTTCATGCCTATTTAAAAGCTATAAGCATGTATAATCCATACTCTTCTTTTAACTTTCCAAATGCCCAAGCAAGTCCTCTATGATTCCTAAATGAGAAGGGGTATCTTCCCACCCATTCTAAAACGCAGGTTAATAAGAATGAAAATAAATTCAACTATTTAATATGCCCATTCTAAATAGACATATGGCACATTCTAAAACATTATAATATAAGTAAAAAAAATTTTCAGAATGGGCATGTGCCCATTATCAGAATTCTCATAAAAGAAATATTGATTTTATGATAGTGGGGCATGTGCATTTTCTCTGCATTATCATACAAAAAATATTGTTTGTGATTCCTAACTGCCCAAATAGGTCTTTTAGGATTTCTAGATGAGAATGGGTGCCCATTATAAAATACAGTAAATAAAAATGACAATAAATTCTACTATTTTAAAATGCCCATTCTAAACAGGCATATGCATATTATAAACATTATAATATAAGTAATTTTTTTGAAGAATGGGCATGTGCCCATTCTAAACATTCTCATACAAGAAATACTAATTTTATGACAGTAGGCATGTGCATTTTCTCTACATTTTCATACAAGCAACATTTTTTGTGATTCATATCTACCCAAGTAGGTCTTTTAGGATTCCTATATGAGAATGGGCATCTTCCCATACAATATAAGACAATGTAAAAATACTCAATCAATGTCATTACTTTATACAAGTCGTGAGAATGAGTTGCCCATTTTCTAAAACACATTAAATAGGAATGACAATAAAGTATACTATTTAAAATCCCCATTCTAAATAGGCATATGCACATTCTAAACATTATAATGAAAGAAATATGTTTTTTTTTTTCAGAATGGGCATGTTCCCATTCTAAACATTCTCATACAAGAAATAGTGATTTTATGACAGTGGGCATGTGCATTTTCTCTACATTCTCATACAAGTAATATTGTTTGTGATTCCTATCTTCCCAAGAAGTGTTAGGAATAATATTGGATATTGTGAACATTATTATGAGTGTGGAAATAAATAATATAGTGTTTAATGTAATACAACTATTTATGAGTTGTTTAACTCATGTAAATAGTTTTAACTAGATAAGGTTTTGTTGTGAGAGAATAATGGGATTGAGAGTTTGAGTGAGGATATTGTGGGGATTAGGAGAGATATGTGGGGATGAGTGTTGAATCCTATAATCAAGGAGATCAAAATCTATATATGTAATCTTCCTCTATGTATTTAATGTCCCGAATTAATTGAATTCTGTGTTTTTTATATGGTTTATTTGTTTACAATATGGGTGAAATATAATATTTGGTATCAAAGCAGGGATTCCAGGATGAGAGTCTTTAGAGATATTTGAGATTTAGATTCTGTTGGAAGTGGGTTCGAAGTGGTTTAACCTTTTGATCCTACATATTGGAGCATTCTGCCTGTGATTTGAATAATTCTACGTGCATAGTTGTTTGTCCGTATTTCATCGTCCTATTTCCTGTGCATTCTATCGACTGGCCTGCATATTGTGTTGCCATTCTGGTAACTGTGATTGGCTTTATCACTGTTTTTTAGCAACTGTGCTTTTTTTTTGCAGTTTTTGGACATACCAAAAAAAACTCACAAGGAAAAGAAAAAAAAATTCCATTTTTGGAAAGGGTCCGAAAAGAAGTTGGACTTAGAGCTTAAAAGTGTCATATCTTTGACCTCGTAACTCAGATTGAGGTGGTCATGTTTTTTTTTGAAAATGTATGTTTTTTTCAAGATCTTTGCATTGATTATATGCTTTCTGCTACCAATTGAAAGTAAAATTTTTACTTTATTGTAAGGGTGCATTTTCGACTGAGTTCGACATCCATAATGGAAATCCCATTACAAAAATTCAATGGAAAAATAATTTCACACATGGCAAGTGTGAACTCAATTAATTTTGATAAATAAAGACTTGTGGGAAATTATTGAAGGTAAAATTTCAAAACCAACTAATGTTGATGAAGCCACCAAATGGGAAAGCAAGGATAGGAAAGCAATAGCAATTATTGGTCTTGGATTATCTGATGCTTACTTGCATCATATTGATTTATCAAAAAGTTAAAAATTTCATATGGACTACTTTGAACAAGCTATTTGGATCTCAAATAGGGGAGTGCAGCGGTTGACACTCAAGTAAAAACTATTTGAGCTTAAGATGGAACGAGGTGAGAGTATGGTTGATCACATAAGTAAATTTCATTCTATTTTCAAATCAACTAGCTGGAATCAAAATTGATGTGGGAGATGATGATGTAAAATTATTATTGTTAAATAGTATGCCACCCAGTTATTCTAACACTGTATTTACTTTGAGTAAAGTAAATTCTAGTTTAGAAGATTTGATTTCATCTCTCATGGATGAAGAAAATAAAACAAATAAGAATATTATTTCAGAAGAAAAAAACAATGTTTGGTAAAAATAGGTCATATGATAAAGGAATATTCAAGAAAGGATCTAATTCTAGAGATACAAAGAAACATATCACTTGTTACTATTGCCAACAATCTACACACCTTTCCATAAACTACATGAAAAGCGCAAGAGATTTACTTGATGGAAAAATTGAGAATGCCATGATTGCCGATGAAGAAGAAGATAATGATAAGGAAGAACCAGACGGTGATTTCAGTGGTTATGATTTTGAAGACTTCCTTCTTTAGATAACTTTCAAATGGAGGCCGAAGGCAATGGAGGCCGAAAGGCAATGGAGGGAAGGAGGTTGATTAGTGACCTCTCGTTAGGTACCATCGATGAGGCCGCGGTACTGATTTGGTGAGCAATTTATTTCAGTTGGGTGTTTTTCATAATAAAAACAAAAGGAAATTCTTGTTCAATTGTGATTTCCTTTTATAAACCTCCTTGATGTAATGTTGTAATAGAAAGAAGAAAACACAATTACAAATTCAACATCATGATACTTGAAGGGGACAAACAGAGGTTCATGAAAAAAGGGGTTCTTACCTTGGACTGAGGTCCATATGTGTACCAAGATCATGAGCAACAGGGGGTGTGCAAGCTGCAAAAACAAAGTGTAACTATTCTTTTCTACATTGTTCACATTAGGGGAGTGTATGTGTGGAAATAATAATGTTAACAATAGGGGGATCGAATGTTAGGAATAATATTAGATATTGTGAAGGCATTATTATGAGTGTGGAAATAAATAATATAGTGTAATGTAATACAACTATTTATGAGTTGTTAACTCATGTAAATAGTTGTAACTAGATAAGGTTTGTTGGGAGAGAATAATGGGATTGAGAGTTTGAGTGAGATATTGTGGGGATTATGAGAGATATGTGGGATGAGTGTTGACTCCTAGAATCAAGGAGATCAAACTCTATATATGTAATCTTCCTCTATGTATTTTAGGATTCCTATATGAGAATGGGTAAGCATATGCCCATTCAATACAAGAAAATGTAGTGTTTAAAAATGCTCAATCAATTTCACAACTATATACAAGCCGTGAGAATGGGTGCCTATTCTAAAACACAGTAAAATAAGAATGAAAATAAATTCTACTATTTAAAATGCCCACTTTAAACTGCTATATGCACATTCTAAACATTATAATAAAGTAATATATTTTTTTTTTAGAATATGCATGTGCCCATTCTAAACATTTTCATACAAGAAATATTGATTTTATGATAGTGGGCATGTGTATTTTCTCTACATTCTCATAAAAGTAATATTATTTATGATTTGTATATGCCCAAGCAAGTCTATTATGATTCCTATATGAGAATGTGCATCTGCCCATTCGATACAAGAAAAAGTAAATAATGCTCAATCAATTTCATAACTTTATACAAGATGTGAGAATGGGTGCCCATTCTAAAACATAGTAAATAGGAATGCAAATAAATTCTACTATTTAAAATTCCCATTCTAAACAGGCATATGCACATTCCAAACATTATAATACAAGTAATATGTTTTTTTTTTCCAGAATGGGCACATCTCATACAAGAAATACCGATTTTATGACAATGGGCATGTGCATTTTCTCGACAATCTCATACAAGCAATATTTTTGTGATTCCTATCTGCCCAAGCAACGTCTTTTAGGATTCCTATATGAGAATTGGCATATACCCATTCGATACAAGAAAATGTAAAAATTCTCAATCAATTTCACAACTTTATACAAACCGTGAAAATGGGTGCCCATTCTAAAACACAATAAATAGGAACGACAATAAGTTATACTATTTAAAATTTCATGATTCCATTATTTATTATTGTAGGATAGTTTCAAAAAACTTATAACTTTATATAGGACGTGAGAGTGAGTGCCCATTCTAAAACATAGTAAATACATAAAAAAGTATAATGTATTTAAATTTCATTATTATAAAACATATATTTTTACATATATGTTTCATTATTCACATAGCTATTAAAAACATTTAAATGGGTCCAATAAATTCAAATATCTAAACATATTAAAGCATTAATAGGTGGTGATTTGTTGATGTATTATATATTCAAAATATTAAAGCATTAAAAGGTGTTGATTTGTTAATTTATTATATCTTCAAATTTTAAATGTATGTACAAAAATAATAATATGTATTTTTCATTATTCTAATAGCTTTTCAAAATATTTAAATGTTTCTAAACATTGGGATAAAATGACATTAGTGTACATAAATAGCACTATGTATTTTTCATTGTTCTAATACCTTTTCAAAACATTTAAATGTTTCTAAACATTGGGATGATATGACATTAAAGCGTTACAGAAATTTAAGCATTAAAGGTTAGTGATTTATAATGGTCGGATAGATTCAAGTTTTGAGACTTACAATATTAGGATACTAAAAGAATTTAATCATTAAAGGGTGGTGATTTATTATGGTAGGTTAAATTAAAAGTTCAAATTTTTGGCGCCTTTTTTTAGAGGTAATTTTTCTTGGTTAATTACTATATAAAAATATAGATTTTGAATGACTAAGGTTTTGATATTTTTCTCTCTTACGAACGACTTTTTTTTTCTTTGTTACGGCCGGGTTTTTACATTCAGATATTTTGGATGAGAAATAATAAGTTATGCGAAAGGATTTGGGATGATTGGAAACATACATTATTGAAAAAGAAACTTGTTGCAGTGGTAATAAAAAAGTTACAGAAGATAATTGTGGTACTAAGTTTATCAAATCGTATTTTACTTATGCGAAAGGATTTTTCCTGATTGGATACATAGATTATTAAAAAGAAACTTGTTGTAGAGGTTATTAAAAAAGACACAGAAAGAGACATGCAGTACTTAATCTATGTAATCATTTTTTTGCACCATAAACAGGTACACATTTGAAAGAAATAATTTTTTTTGTATATTCGGTGGTTGTTACATTTACAAATGTAAAGATATTGATTTCTCTATTTGTTTTCTATTACATTTATGAATGGAAACAAATAGATACATTTTTATGATATATATGGAAAAACGGTTCAAATAGTCTATTGTGAACTAAAAGATATATGCTTATACATTATTTAGGCTTTAGAAGTAAACATGGAAAAAATGAGATATAAAAACCTGGAATAGCATACTTAGGAATTGTTGTTTTCCCTTTGAGAAATATTGAAAAGTATCCCTTGCAAAATCTTTTTATCGACAACTATTTCTTCTTTCTTCTACAAAATATTTGTATCTTCATATCTCTCATGCTATCGGAAGATATATCTTCTTATTTATTCTGAAAAATATTTGTATCTTCGTATTTCTCCAGCTACATCTACGTTCTTCGACTTTCCCCAAGTAAATCTCTTAATGAAAATAAATCAGTCGCGGTAGAGCAAAAAATCAAAACTTGATTCATTCAAAATCATTAGTTTTATAATGTACTTAGTCAAAAATAGTGCTTCATAAAAAAGAGCTCCCAAGATTCAAAATTTGAATCAAACCTACCATAGTAAATGACCAAATCTACAAATAAGAGCACCAAAATTTCAAATTTTGATTCAAAGATACCATTATAAATGATCATTAAGAGTCTTCCAAAAAAAAAGCGATCCTATCAAATAATATTAAATATAATTATTATTATTACCAACAAATTTACATTACTATATTAACTAGAAATATATTAATAACATCTAATTATATTATTAAATTGTATAAACATAATGCTTAATTAATTATAATACAAATTATCCTATCAAATAATATTAAATACATGAATTATTATTACCAACAAACCTACAAATTACTATATTAACTAGAAACATATTAATAACATCTAATTATATTATTAAATTTTATAAATATAATGCTTAATTAATCATAGTGCATTTTAAAATTGTAAAAAATATAATAAAACTTTTATAAAAACTAATTAACGACATTAAAAATTATTTCAAACCATCATTGACAAAGCTACTAAACTAGTTGTAGATGCTTCTACTGTCCTTGTAAACTACTTTTTTTGCAGTAATTTTGTTGTTTTGTTTCGTCTTGGTAACGACTTCATTGTAACATTTGGATTCTGATCCTTTTCTCTCTAGTTCTCTTGCTTATTCTAGCTTCTAGGCAAACAAGGGTTAGTCCCTTTCAAAAAACTATTTGCCAATAATAAAAAAAAAAAACATTATTTCAAAACAATTATAAATTAAAGAATATGTATTTAACATATGATATAAGGATTAAAGAAAATTAATTAATTAACAACATCAATTAATAATACTAATAAATAAATACCATAATTATTATTGCCAACAAACTTACATTACCATATTAACTAGAAAAATATTAATAACATCTAATTATATGATCAATCGACAATTAAATAATATTTTTCTAAAATATGATTAAATTTAATAAAACTAATTAAAAACTTTATCACCATTATTTATAATTCTTAATTAATTATAGTGCACTTTAAAATTATGAAAAATCCAATAAAACTTTATAAAACTAATTAATGACATAAACTCCATCATTTCAAAAAAAATAGAAATCAACGAATATGTATTTAACATATGATATCAGGACTAAGGAAAATTAATTAATCAAAAACATTAATTAATAATACTAATAATAAAATACAAGAAATAACATCATATCATTTAATAATACAAATAAATCTCAAAACTTCATATGGGCATCCGTTTACCTCGAATGGGCATGACATGAAGATGAAGTGGATTGTGCCCCATTTGGAAATGAAAGGAAAATGAGATGTTATTCTTCACATTGAGAAGAGTAAGAAATATTCTATTTCTATTTTTCATGAAGAGAGAGAGAGAGAGAGAGAGAGAGACTAAAAGCTAGAGAATAAACACTATAAAGGCTTTCAGAATGTGCCTTTCCATTGCAATCATCTTCCTTTCATGAAAAATGGGGAATAATCCAACAGTAAATGTTTTTTTGTTCGAGAATGGAAAAATTCCCATATTTCTAAATGCCTACAACTATTCCTAAAACAAAATAATGAACTATGTAAGGCTTGATCCCCCTCGAGATGGAATTTAACAAAACATGTTAATTAATCCTATATGAGAATGAAAATATGCCATTTCTAAATCAATTTAATAAAGCTAGAGAATAAACACTATAAATTCTATTAGAATGTGTCTTTCCATTACAATCATCTTCCTTCCATGCAATGGGGAAAAATCCAATAGTAAATGTTTGTTTGTTTTAGAATGAAAAAATGCCTGTATTTCTAAATGCCTACAACTATTCCCAAAACAAAATAATGAGCTAAGTAAGGGTTGATCCCCCTCGTGATGGTCTTTAACAAAACATGTTAATTACTCTTATATGAGAATAGGCAACTACCATTTCTAAATCAATTTAATACAACTATGAGTTAGAACAATGAGCACTTGCCATCTCTAAATAAATTTAATACAACTATGAGAATGGGCATCTACCCAAGGGTATGTAGTGAAACACTTGGCGGATTCATGATACCCATTCCTAAAACAAAATAATAGAGCTATATAACACTTAATCCCCCTCGAGATGGTCTTTAACAAAATATGTTAATTATTCCAATATGAGAATGGGCATCTACCATTTCTAAATAAATTTAATACAACTATGAGCTATGAGAATGGGCACTTTCCGTTTCTAAATATAATTAATACAACTATGAGAATGGGCATCTTCCCAAGGGTATGTAGTGCAAACACTTGGTAGAGCCATGATACCCATTCCTAAAACAAAATAATAGAGCTACATAAGACTTGATCCCCCTCAATATGGTCTTTAACAAAATATGCTAATTACTCCAATATGAGAATGGGCATCTGCCATTTCTAAATTAATTTAATACAACTATGAGAATGGGCATCCCCCTAGAGATGGTCTTTCAAAAAATATGATAATTACTCCAATATGAGAATGGGTATCTGTCATTTGTAAATCAAATTGATAAAACTATGAAAATGGGCACATACCATTTCTAAATCAATTTGATAAAACTATGAAAATGGGCATCTTTCATTTCTAAATCAAATTAATAAAAACACGATAATGGGAATATTCCATTTATAAAAATAAAATAATAGAGCTACATAAGGCTTGATCTGTGAGAATGGGCATCTACCATTTCCAAATAAAATTAATACAACTATGACAATGGGCATCTGCCATTTTTAAATCAAATTAATAATGGAATTATGAGAATGGGCATATAGCATTTCTAAATCAAATTAATACAACTATGAGAATTGGCCATTTCTAAATCAATTTAATACAACTATGAGACACACAACACTTGGTGGAGCCAAGATGCCCATTCCTAAAACAAAATAATAGAGCTACAAAGGCCTGATCCCCCTCGAGGTGGTCTTTAACAAAATATGCTAATTACAAAAATTATGAGTATGGACATCTGTCATTTCTAAATCAAATTAATATAAATTTTCCTAAAACAAAATTATATAACCACATAAAGCTTGATTCCCCTTGAGGGTATGTAGTGCAGCACTTGGTGGAGGCATAACATGTCTCTACCAAGGATAGTCCAGCCTAAATGAAACAATTGTATTCAAGATAAAATGAAGAAAATGTTTGTTTTTTTGTATGTATGAAAGAATAAAAATGGGCATCTTTCTACTACAATGAAAGTAGATAGTCCCCCATTTTTCTATGAAAAGAAAACTAGATGTTATACTTCGCATAGAGAAGAGTTAGAAATATTCATTGTTGTTTTTCATTAAAAGAGAGAGACCAAGAGTGAAAGACTAAATAACAATTAGAGATAGAGGATTCATATCCCTTTAAGGGTAAGCAGTGTAACACTAGGTCCTCCATGGATGGTCCAACAGATATGATATAATTATTAAGTCTATAAAGGATGTCAGAATGTTTTTACACTACTAAAACATGAATTCAAATGAATATTGAGATGAGGTGATATGGCAAGCAATGGTCCTCCTTCCATGCAAAATGGGAAACTACCCAATAGTAAATGTTTGTTTGTTCTAGGATGGGGAAAATGACCATATTTCTAAATATTCCAATACCATTGATAAAAATACGGCCAAATTAAAATGTTAGAAGGTCTATTCTTATTATTACGAGAAGTCCAAGTATTTTTTTAAAACAATTACCTATAATTAATAAATACACGGCAGTAAAAAATATATTTGCATGTTGGTCTCGATATGTCAGGGTGTTAAATAATATATGTTAATTTCTCCTATATGAAAATGGGCATCTTCCGTTTCTAAATCAAATTAATAGAACTATGAGAGTGGGCATTTGCTCAAGGGTATGCAAAGATAAAATTAGAAAAATGTTTGTATCAATTTCTTGTAGTATCTTGATGATGGACATATGCCCATTACAATAATAGGAATCACAAATAAAAATAGGCATAAGGAAAACTACATATGATCCATTTCTAAAAACAAAATAATGAGATGGTCTTTAACAATATATTCTAATTACTATGAGAATGTGCATCTCCCATTTCTAAATCAAATTAATACAAATATGAGAATGGGGATCTGTCATTTCTTATTCAAATAAATGCAATTATGAGAATGGGAATCTTCCCAAGGGTATGTAGTACAACACTTGGTGGAGACAAGATTCCCATTCCTAAAACAAAATAATAGAGCTACATAAGGCTTGATCCCTTTCAAGATGGTCTTTAACAAAATATGTTAATTAGGAAAAATATGAGTATAGACATCTGTCATTTCTAAATCAAATTAATATAAATATTCCTAAGAAAAAATTATAGAACTACATAAGGCTTGATCCCCTTCGATGGTATGTAGTACAACACTTCGCGTAGGCATAACATGTCTCCACCAAGGATAGTCCAGCCTAAACGATAGAATTCAATTCAAGATAAATTGAAAAAAATGTTTGTTTGTTTGTATGAAAGAATGAAAATGGGCATCTGTCTACTTGAATAGGCATGACATGAAGATAAAGTAGATAGTTCCCCATTTTTCTATGGAAGGAAAACTAGATGTTATTCTTCACATTGAGAAGATTCAGAAATATTCATTGTTGTTTTTTATGAAAAGAGAGAGACCAAGAAAAATATTAGAGGCTTCATATCCCTTTAAGGGTATGCAGTGTAGCACTAGGCTCCTCTAGGGATAGTACATCCAATCAATAAAGGCGAGATGGTGAGCAATGGTCCTCCTTCAATGAAAAATGGGGAACTACCCAACAATAAATGTTTGTTTGTTTGAGGATGAAAAAATTCCCATATTTATAAATAGTCCAATACAACTGACAAAAAATATGGCCAAACCATAATGTTAGTGAAAGAGTTTGCGAGAATCGAATCGAAAATGAGGCACCATGAAGTAGTTGCACTCCAAATGGAATCGTGAAAGCTCCAGTGATAGAAAGGAAAAAATGATTAGTAATGGAAGAACTTACTCAACAAAAATAAAGCTTGCATAGAGGAAAGACAGCGGAGTGTCTTAGCATACTCATAAATGAATAGAAAAGTAGTACATATAGGGTGTTGAGTAAACCTAGTGCATGATACATATGAAACCCTAAACCTAACCCTAAACCTAACTTATGTGAGATGACCCTCCAACATGAGAGGAGGACACATAGGATAACTCACACTAACACCCCCCCCTTCATCGAAGTTGGGGTAGTGGCTGTGATGAGTTGGACGGAAGAGGAAGACACTCCTAAACAACTAAGAAAGATGTGTCAATGGGGCCTGGAAACTAAAGGCCTGATAAGGTGCCCATATACAAACATAATCTTCTTAGAAGAAGAAGAAGAAAAGAAGGACTACATAGCCCTAAGAAGATGGGAAACTGCAGAAGACCTCACCCCAAGAAGATACCATAAGTGAAGAAACTTCATCTCAGTGAAAGGCTTGGTGAATAAGTCTATAATCTGATCAGCTGTCTAAATGTACTGAATGGCAATGATACAATCATGAATAAGCTCCCGTATGAAGTGCATATGGATCTCAATGTGCTTCGTCCATTGATGCTGAACTAGATTTCTAAAAATAGAGATTGTGCTTGTGTTATCACAGTAGATAATGGTAGGCCACCAAAAGTGGATGCCAAACTCTGTCAGAATACCCTGTAGCCAAATAGCTTATGTGGCAGCGTTAACTGCTCCTCTGTATTCTTCCTCTGTAGATGATATCGCAATTACATTCTGCTTCTTGCTAGACCAACTAATAGGACCCAAACAAAGAGAGAAACTGTAGCCAGAAGTATATTTCTGATGATCTAAGTCATCGGCCCAATCAGAATCTGTGAATCCAATCAAGTCAATATCAACCCCTCCATGATAGTGAATGTCATCAGTATAAGTGCCACGAAAATAATGAAGGATCCATTTAGTTTCTTTCCAATGCAGCTCATGTGGCTCCTGCATGAATCTGGACATGATCCCAACAACATATGATAAATCCGGTCGAGTTTGAGTCAAGTAGATCAAGCTCTCAACTAACTGTCAGTAAAGAGTACCATCAACCAAGGGAGTAGAGCAATCTAAAACCAACTTAACCCCGGAAAGAAAAGGAGTAGGAGAAGACTTGCAATCAGACATCTGAAACTAAGCTAGCAAATCAAGAGCATACTTAGGTTGTGAAATCAAGATTCCCAAGTCAGATTGTGAAATCTGGATCCCAAGGAATTCATGAAGCAGACCTAAGTCAGTCATGGAAAAATTTTTGTCTAAGGCGATCTTCACAGAATCAATAATAGAGGAAGAGCTGCCTATGATCAACAAGTCATCATCATATAGAACAAGAATGAGTATGGAGTCATCTTGCTGTAGAATATAAAAATTTGGATCAGAGTGACACCTACTAAACCCTAATGTAAGTAAGAAGGAGTCCATCTTGGCATACCAAGCCCGAGGGGCTTTTTTAAGGCCATAAAGAGACTTCTTTAACTTACAAATGAGGGAGGAATCTTAGATATAACTCGGAGGTTGTTCCATATAGATATCTTCCTCTAGGTCACCATGAAGGAAGGCACTCTTAACGTCCATTTGATGGACTTTCCATCTGTTTGTTACGGCAATGGCTAGGGTCAGTCGAATAGAAGTCATCTTCGCAACCGGAGCAAAGGTTTTTGTATAATCAACCCCAGCTATTTGGGAGAAACCCTTAGCTACTAATCACGCTTTAAAATTTTCGACATCTCCATCTACTCCATACTTTGTTTGGAACACCCACTTACACCGAATGATTTTTCTTCCTTTCGGAAGAGTGGTGAGATCCCAAGTATCATTCTTCTGAGAGAGGAATACTCCTCATCCATGGTAGAATCCCACTCAGGAATACCAGAAGTCTCCTGGAAAGACTGTGGATCAGAAGCATAGGCAAAGAAAGAGTGGGTTCCAATGAAATCTGAGTGAGTACATCTCATATCCGAAGTATCTCTAATTAAATCTCCAACACTTTGCAAAGTTTTCTTGGCCCAAAGGGGACTAGGAGGATTAAGCTCAGAGTCGGAATATTCTTCACTTGAGTGAGAAGGGACATAGTTCTCATCATCATTACTGTCAGAATCATAAGACTCAAAGATTTGATGGTCGGGAGGATCCAGAAGAGGAGCACGCTCAACAGGTATCATCATCTGATGAGTCAGAATCTGAATCAGTGAGCTGAAGATCCTCTATAGGTGGAGAAGTAGAAGTCAAAGTCAAAGAAGACTCATCGAACTTAACACTTCTCTCAATATATAGCTCATGAGAAGTAGAATTCATCAATCTATATCCCTTCATGCCATCAGGATACCTTACAAAGATACAAGGTTTGGATTGTGGTTCCAAGGCCTTACATTTCTTCTTGGGAATCTGAGCCATATCCTTGGATCTGAAGACTCGAAAGTGCTCAACATCAGGCTTGCATCCAAACCAGGCTTCAAAGGGTGTCATCCCTCTTACTGCCTTTTGTGGAACATGGTTCTGAATGTAATTTACACAATTCACTGCTTCGGCCCAATACTGTGGAGGAAGAGACTTCAAGTGAATCATACAAGTGGTCATCTCCTTCAGAGTACAGTTCTTTCTTTCTGTGACTCCATTCTGCGAAGGGCTATAAGCAACTGTATGTTGCAAAGAGATCCCTTCAGAAGTACAGAAATCCATGAACCTATTGTTTACATATTCACCTCCATTTTCAGTTCAAAGAACCTTGATAGACTTTAAATCCTAAATCCTAAATCCTAAATCCTATTTCTCAGCAAGAGCCTTAAAATCCTAAAAATGTTCAAATACTTTAGACTTAATCTTAAGAAAATATACCCAAGTATATCACGAATAGTCATCAATGAAGGTTAGCACATAAAGAGATCTAGTAAACGAAGGAGAAGGAAATGGACTAGAAACATCGTTGTGAACAAGATCCATGGGATGAGTGGCTCTCCAGGCTTTTCCTTTGTCAAAGTTCTTTTCAAGATGCTTTCCAAGGGTACAACCCTCACAAAGACACTTCGAAAACTTGACACGAGGAAACCCGTTGACCATTTCATTTTGACTCAATTGTTTAAGGTAGCAATAATTTAGATGTCCAAAACACTCATGCCATAGCTTACTAACCTTGTTTGCATGAGTGAGGAAGGCAGTGGGCGTAGAATCAGAAGTAAAGTGGGAAAAGGTGTACAACCGTGAATGGTGATCTACCTTTCCCTTAGCCACTGTAGTGTCATTGTTAAGCTCACGAATAATCATCGAGTTAGGACCAAATTCCACTCGCATTCCTTCACCAAGATGAGTAATTTGGTAAACTGATAAGAGATTGGTAGAGAGATCAGGAACACTCAACACTTGGTTAAATATCCCCCCATCCATCTCTACCGATCCACTACCAAAAATCAACACTGTCGTGTCATTACCCATCATGATTTGGGACATTCTACAAGGTTCGATGTTGGAAAACTCAACATGTGAAGAACCCATGTGGTGTGAGGCACCAGAATCTATAATCCATGATGACGAAGGAGCAACTTTGGCCACAAGGGCCTTTCCTTTCTTCTTATCATTTTTAGCACCTTTTGCAATAGAAGACTCTACCTTCGGAGCATTTTGTTTTATAGATTTAGGAACACTTATTATATTTTTCTCAAGTAAATGAGATAAGTGATCAATCTATTTCTTAAAAACAGTGTTACTCGTTGCGACCAGTCTTCTTGCAATAGGAACACAAATACTTGCTTTTCTGCACCCTAGGCTTAAAAATCGAAGTGTTTGTGTCAATTTTAGGTTTGATCTTGGTTCCTTTCTTAGGTTGATCCTTATTTTCTTTCTTCTTTTCAGTCTTCTTTCCTTTGCTAGTACTTGCTACAAGGGCAAGTGACTTGGACTTGAGAGACCCCATTTGAATGAGTTTGTCCTATTCTCAAATTAGTTGGGACAAAAAATAGTCAAATGAGGGCCTCGTCCAAGTATCGACCAAAGTAGCTTTTGTAGCATAGAAAGTTGACACGAAGACAGAATATTCAGGACCTAGCTTAGAGAGAATCAACAAGATCATTTGAGAATCTATTTTTTCTACTTGACATCCTTTTAACAATAATCTAATGTGGACAAATTTCGAGAAGAAGGCTTGTAGGTTTTCAAAGTCACTAGGATTCAACCCTAGTAGTTCGTTTTCCAACTCATGCGCTCTCATGTCATCTAGTTTTCCAAACATCGCATCCAATGTTTTCCATGCAGATGTAGGGTTTCAGACACCTCAATGTAGAAGAGAAAGTCAGGAGAAATGGACATGCAAAGAAGACCTAAAGCTTCATCACTACGGTTTAACCACTTAGATTTTTCAGGTTTGTCGTCTAGTTTAGTCTCAATTCCCATGGTGATGAGGAATAACCCTTTACCTCTTAGTTTCATTATTATTTTCAATCTCCATTCGAACAAGTTGAACGGCGTAAGCAAGGGAATTAAAAGTGCATCCATAGTGAGAGAGAGAGAAAGAAATGTAGAAAAGAAACACAACCACCCAGGACAATAACAACCCCCTGCTTTTGGCACTTTATAGTTTAGTGCATTGATTACAATCAGGTCTATGTGTGTGGTATGAAACACTTGGTAACTCATCTTTAAATTAGCATAATAACGTGCAAGAGAGGAGACCACAATAGTGTTTTGTGTAGCACAACAAAAAAGGACATCATAAACAAGCACAAGTAAAAAATAGAAAGGAGGTGAAAGCCAACCCTGGTGGTCAGAAAAAGCATCTCACATCACACGAAAGAATCCCTTTATTGTAAGACTATGGATGACGCACTCACAAGTCCACAAAAAAAAGGAATAGAACAAAGCTCAAAAGAATGAGCTGAATTAAGCAATACAAAGACACCCCCCCCAAAATGCGGCACTTTATAAAATTAGTGCGTTTACAAAGTTAATGATTCCATCATCTAGAGTGCAAAAAAACATGTAAATTTGACTAAATAAGTTCTCAAAACCGAGCAACGAGTCAAAATTTATAGTAAAACGAATTCCCACAATTGATGAGAAAAAAGCCAATAAGCCTGCAAACAGATTTAAAAAGTGCCCTAAATGCATGCACAAGGTGTCGTATGTATGCTCATTGGAAATGGCACATAATTTGAGATAGGTTTTATTTGTATTGTGAGGGGGGATTAGCCACCTACCAATCCAGGACCTCACCCTTCGTCTTCGGCACTCGACGGAAGGTTAAAAATACAACAAGCCAAAGACCAAATTATAATGCCAATGAAATATATTGTTTTAAATAATGTTAATGAAATAAAATTAGATCTTATTTAATTAAATCTAATTTGATCTAATATAAAGAAGATTTTTAGATGAATATTTTTAAACAAATAAATATCTAATCTAATCTAAGGGATCTCTCTGTGTTTTTAGAAAGTATCTTTTAAATAAAGAAGGATTTGTTGATTTTTTGTTTTAAAAGGAAATCTTTTAATCAAAAACCAAGAAAACACAGCCGTATGTTTTAAAAAAACTGAGGATTTTATAGAGAGTAATATTTTAGGTTTAAAAAAAGGAAAGAAAGTAAAAAACTGACCCAATCTTACCAAAGGCGACGGAGAGGGACAGCTGCGCCAAGAAAAACGTAGAGGAAAAAAGGCCACGCCAGGAGAGTGTACAGGTTGTTTTGGAGTTATATGATGCGTGGGCGCCAAGGTTATAGTCCACGCAAGAGAAATTACAACCCCACGGTGTGCGCCAAGTAAAAAAAATGCAGAAAGAGTGCAGGCCATGCCAGGAGAGATAATAGCCACGTTTTACCTTGCTCATACCAAAAAAATGTGGCAAAGTTGTTTAAAAACACCTAGGAATGATCTTATAATCCATGCATGATAGTTAACAGCTTGTACATAAGAGTTTACAACCCCTTCAAGCAAAAAAACTTGGCAAAGGTTAAAAACACCTAGGAATGAATGAAAAAAAGTGCAGGCCGCGCGTGAAAATAGTCCAAAAATGGTCGTAGGGATAGCAATTTGTTGATGAGCAACCACGACTGAAGAACTCAAAGATTCTATAACTACAGATAACATGCATAGACAAATACTGCAAAAACTAGAGATTTTTAAAAAAATTCACTTCCATTTTAATAAATGAAAGAAATGAAAAGAATCTCTATTTTGGATTTTGATACATCCAACTAAAAAAAAGCAGTTAAAAAACCTGATTTCTCAAGATATTTTGAAAACCCTGCACATGCATAAGAAAAAAAAAACACAAAAAAAAATTCTGAGAAATCTTGTTATAGATATTAGCAAGATAATTTCGAGAAAATAGTGATCAAAGGACTTGCATGCAGAGTAAAATAATGAAACCAAGAAGCAGTAATAGAAACAAAAAATAAATCGAGTGCACATTTACCTGATCTCAGCACTGATACCATGAAAAGAGTTTGCGAGAACCGAATCGGAAATGAGGCACCACAAAGTAGTTGCACTCCAATGGAATCATGAAAGCTCTAGCGATAGCAAGGAAAAATTGATCAATAATGGAAGAACTTGCTCAACAGAAACAAAGCTTGCATAAAGGAAAGACAGCGGAGTGTCTTGGCATACTCATAAATGAATAGAAAAGGGGGTTCATATAGGGTGTTGAGTAACCCTAGTGCATGACACATATGAAACCCTAAACCTAACCCATGTGAGATGACCCTCCAACATGAGAGGAGGACACATAGGATAACTCACACTAACATTTAGAATGTCTAGAGAATGGGCTAATGTCTATTCTCATTCTTACAAGCAGTCCAAGTCTTGTTTTGAAACAATTACCTTTAATTAATAAATGCATGGTGGTAAATAGTATATTTGCATGATGGTCTCGATATGTCATGGTCTTAAAAAATATATGTTAATTTATCCTATATGAAATTGGGCATCTTCCGTTTCTAAATCAAATTAATAGAATTATGAGAATGGGCATCTACCCAATGGTATGTAAAGATAAAATTAGAAAAATGTTCGTATCACTTTCTTGTAGCATCTTGATAATGGGAATATTCCCATTCTAATAATAAGAATCACAAAGAAAAATAGGCATAAGGAAAACTACATATGATTCATTTCTAAAAACAAAATAATAGAGCTACATAAGGCTTGGGGAAATTTAATACAACTATGAGAATGGGGACTTTCCATTTCTCAATCAAATAAATATAACTATGAGAATGTAAATCTACCCAAGGGTATGTAATAGAACACTTGGCGGAGCCAAGATGCCCATTCCTAAAACAAAATAATATAGCTACATAAGGCTTGATCCCCCTCGAGATGGTCTTTAACAAAATATACTAATTATGAAAAATATGAGTATGGACATCTGTCATTTCTAAATCAAATTAATATAATTATTCCTAAAAACAAATTATCAAACTACATAAGGCTTGATCCCCCTCGAGGTTATGTAGTGCAACACACTTTGCAGATGCATAACATGTCTTTATTAGGGATAGTCCAACCTAAATGATACAATTATATTCAAGATAAAATGAAAAAAAAAAATTTGTTTATTTGTATGAAATAATGAAAAATGGGCATCTGTCTGCTCGAAGGGGTGTGACATGAAGATAAAGTAGATAGTTCCCCATTTAGCAATGTGTTGTCACCAAATCACTGCACCCTCCGAATGGCCAGAATTTGGATAGGAGGTTTAGTGTGATTGGGACACATGGGATCACCTATCAAGCTGTGGGACTTGGGATTGAGGTGAAACTCTAGAAAATGATAGATTCCTCTTCCTAAACTAAGTGTTGTGCTACTCCTAGTGCAATAAAAATGGTTATCTAGACCTATTCTACACTTTCATGGGTTTTAGGGAAAGAGATCTGCAAGAAATGAAATTGAACTAGGGATGGTGATGCACCAAATAAAGGGTGTTTCTAGACTCAAGAAGCGTTGATTTGAAGAGATTGTGTGCACCATAGGTCAAATTCACCTACTACAATGTAGAGAGGGTAACTAAATACCACAGGATATACCACATGCTAAGAAGCATGCATTCCCTTTGTTAAACTTGATCAGGAAAAACAATTTATCAGTCTTCTAGTGAAGAAGGGTGGACTTGAGAAGGGTGAAAAAACACAACTCAACTGCATGTAATGCTCCACCACTTGATAATCATAGAACTCTGAGAACCTGTAATAGAAACTTGAACTTGCACGGTGTACCTGCAAGCATGAGAAAAGGCATAAAGAAGTATAGAAGGATGAAATGACCGAGATTAGTCACAAAACACACACTTTTATTACTTCAAAAACATGCACAATGCATCATACATTCAGAAGAGGCAATGGTTGCCATTATAATCTTGGAAAGGAGGCTTGAAAGTTCCCTCAACATACAAGGAAAACTTGCAAAAGAGAGGGGACTCTTGAAAAATTTACACTTGCCTAAGATGTCTAACTATTCAACTTGTTGGACCTATTAAAACCTCTTAAAATGAGCTTCTAACTTATATTTATAGAATAATATGTGAGAGAGAATAGGAAAGGTCATAATTACATTCCTAAATTGAAGGCACATGATGTATTTATTACAGTTGGTTGAACCACTTTAGAAGGTTCCATCATGTGTCCTTAATGCTTGGTTGACCTAGTCTTCTCAATTAATTAAAAGAATATTTAAATTAAATATTTAAATAATAATAATAAATATTAGTATTAAAATATTTAAAACAAAAATATTAAATTAATTAAAATACTGGTGGGACCCCCCATTGACCAGTTTGACTCGAAGAGGGAGGGTCCTTTGTGAATGAGTCAAAAAATAACCCAACTCGGTGATTACTTCACCGAGCCAACTCACCGAGTTGGTTTCGAGATCCTAGTCTTCACCACAACAGAGTTGAGTTCCTACCACTGCGATTGAGTTAAGTTCATGTATCTATCTCCTTGTTATGGACCACATCTTAATTTTATACCAAAATGCAAATCGGATCATGTTATCCTTCAACTCGATGTCGAGTTGTTCACGAGCTCGGCATGGCGAGTTATCCTAATAGATTCCTTTCCTACGAACTTGTTGATCGAGTCACACAATGCCTAACAAGATTGGTTCGAGCTACTTCATCACCTTGATTATTCCTCATGAGTCTATTGTCTCATCCTCCATGCAAGCTTTCCCCGATCTCTTCTCAATAAATGGTGAATGGCCCAACTTCTCTGTCATCATTGCCAACTCATGACTCGGCTCTATGAGACCGGAACAATTCAACCATTGAGCTCCATGAGATTACACCCATGAAGTAATTTCATGTATTCCTTTATAGATTGTTAAAATAGAAATGTTTGAAATGTTAGCCTATTTCGAACCGAGCTCATACATGAGCATCGTGTATACAACGAGCCTCATTCTCTGCAAGTTGTTTTCCCACGAAAGAATAACTTCCCACCGTGTCATCTCACCCAGTAACTCGGTCTCTTCCTAGTTCGAATCGATCACCACGTGAGCTCCGAATCATCAAAACATTTTAACACTATGTGCTCCCTACAAGTGACTGGCTCACCACACTGAGCCACTAAGCTCATAATGAGCACTCGTGACCATTCTTGCATAGATATTTCGGTTAGAAAGAGTTGGATCTCAAGTCGCTTCTATTCGTGCCAAGCTATGTTCTATGTGATCCTACTTTCGACTCTACTAATTAGCTCGACATGAGTTTATTACCATGCCAATATAATTAATCCTTCATTGATATCCCCTCGAACTCATTGTATAGATCCTGAGTCCAAGCTTAAGCTCACCACATCGGTCAGATTCCATCTTTTCCGAGCTTGACTCACTTTGAGCTGTCCTTTATGTCAGCTACTACCAAGCTCGATTGATCTCCCTCCTATGTATTAATCACGAGTTCCTCACTACTTTGATCTCAGAATCCCGAGCCCTTTCTTATGCGTGTGATAAATCCCATTCACGAGTCTCCTGAGTTATCACATAAACTCGGCCTCCATGAGCATCCAATAGTTATCTATTACTAATCGTGAGGTTATCCTTTCAATCTGAGATGCCGACTAGAATTAGATTTTATTCGCTACGTGCTTCACCTAAAATTGATATCATTGATCCAACTCAGACTTAGATCATCCCAAGGAGATTTCTCCATTCCGCACTAGCTTGTTGAAAATTCCCACATGTCGAGCCCCATCAACTCCAATCTTCCAGGATACCACATTGCACCACAAGCTCCAAAATCATCTCTCTTATTTGTCATGTATGGTTTATAACAACCTATGGGATATCCCAATTCGTGTCTCAAGCTATCATTCATGTCTGTGAGCTCGATATATCACTTTGAGTATTATAGTTGATCCACTTAACTCCATCTTTATTTACCATCGACTCGATTCAATTTCATGATCAAGATGCTCGATGATTTATCCTTAGTGGCAACACAACCTACACCATTTCCTTGAACACAAATAGATCTCCCTCCTCGAATGCATGATGATCACTGAGATATACATGCAGGATCTCATATTTCTATGCATCACCTACAATTTTTTATTTCCTTCGAGTTTTGAAACGAGTTAACTCGAGCTTCAAAATCTTGTATGAGGATTATCTCCTTTCTCTTGACTTAGTAATATTCAACTAAACTACCTCATGTTTTGGCATTTGAATAGTTCAACACGTCATGCTGGGATGACCTCCCACATTCCTTGGTTTCTTTTCTTGGTTTTTGGTAATTATCTTAGACATTTTATCTACACAGAATTATTACAATGGCTTGCCATTATGAAATTCTCACCTAGAAATCATTTTGAATTTCTCCAACTCACATAAATCTCATTATGGTTTGCCAACGTAACACTTCTACTTGGCATTAGGATTCACAGATTCTTATATTATGTCTAACTTCAGGATCAGCCATTGTATTCTCCCACCTGATCGGTAATGGAGCAAGAATTTTCTGAACTCCCTTAAACCTGGTAATGTAATTTGACACTTTTCATCGACCAAGATTCTTTTCCTTTTAACTTAGCTCATTCGAGCTCCTCTGAGTGGAATTTTCATTGTCCCATGGCGCGCCCCTTCGAAACTCCCTTTCCTCATGCTCAATTGAGTGATCTCTTCAACCTAACTCACCTCGGCACTGATTTTTCCACCAACTCTGCCATGTTGAGCTAGCTTTGAGTTACTCGATCTTAGCTCTCTCAAAGTCATTATTTCTCAATATTAATTCCTTTTGATTTAACTTTCATTTGCGAAATCATCAAAATTTGTGACATGACCTGAGCTCTACGTGTTCACTGAGTTTTCCCTATCCGATTTAGTCCATTCATTCCACACTAGTGAGATAGTCCTTCATGCTCATATTCACAAGGATTCCCCGTGTTGTATTTCCTCAACTCTCAAGGGATTTCGTAGTTCGATCCAACCATAATTAACTCGACCCATTCCAAGTACTACTTTCCTTACATCCAGTCACGAGTGTCATACCTATGAGCCACACTTGTAAAGATATCCATCACATGACCCTTCTGAGATCGTCCTCTACATTGGTTCAACGCTAATTCCCTTGGCTTGAACTTGAGTTAATCACCATTCTACCGAGCTGAACTCATTTGGTTCACCCGAATCATGTAAGAGTTCTTCCCCCATTCTAAGTGCCATTGTTAGGCATTGACCATTGACTACCCAAGCAAATCTATTAACTCATAACTCATCCTTAGCTCACCGAGCTACTTGGCGAGCTATTTCTAGCTCAATGTCATGTTACTCTTTAAATATAATCCTATCCCAATTTTTGATATTCTGGGTCTTTTTCTCAAAATCGGAGAGTTGTGGAAAAGTAACAAAACCTTTTAAACTTAAATTATCAACTTTGATGATTACTTGTTTGTGTTGAACGAATGTAGGCCCACCAAGGGATAATTTTTTTCTCTGAGAAAACTTGAAACCTCTGAAACTCGAAATGAAGAAGAATAGTTCAAGATGACTCTGAGACCACCTGGAACAGTATAAAGGTTTCCTAAATGTAAAATTTTGACCAGAATGTTCCAGAATACCTCATGAAGTAGTTTATCAGCCTTAATTCCTAATAGGCTCTCCATTGTCCAATTTTGTCCAAAAGGGAAATATTTGACAACACAATGAAAGGAAAACTAGATCTTATTCTTCACATTGAGAAGAGTTAGAAATATTCATTGTTTTTTTTAATGAAAAGAGAGAGACCAAAAGAGAAAAAATAAACACTAGTTAGAGATAGAGGCTTCATATCCCTTTAAGGGTATGCAATGCAACACTAGGATCCTCTAGGGATAGTCCAGCCAATACAATACAATTATTAAGTCTATAAAGGTTTCCATAATGTAACTTTTACATTATAATTTTTCTTCTAATCTAGTCCTCCTTCCATTGCAATGGTCATCCTTCCATGCAAAACGGGGAACTACCCAACAGTAAATGTTTCTTTGTTTGAGAATATTAACAAATGCCCATATTTCTAAACAGTCCAATATAATTGACAAAAAATATGGCCAAACCAAAATGTTATAATTTCTATAGAAGGGGCTAATGTCTATTCTCATTATTACGATTGATCTAAGTCTTGTTTTAGAGAAATTAGCTTTAATTAATAAATACACGGTGGTAAAAAATATATTTGCATGTTGGTCTTGATATGTCATGGTCTTAAACAATATATGTTAATTTCTCGTATATGAAATGGGAATCTTCCATTTCTAAATCAAATTAATATAACTATGAGAATGGGCATCTTCCCAAGGGTCTGTAAAGATAAAATTAGAAAAATGTTTGTATCAATTTATTATAGCATCTTGATAATGGGAATATGCCCATTCTAATAATAGGAATCAGAAAGAAAAATAGGGATAAGGAAAACTACGTATGGGTAGGTGTCTACTCAAATGGACAAGACATGAACATGAAGTGGATTTCTCCCCATATTTTTTGCAATGAAAGGAAAAAGAGATGCTTTTCTTCACATTGAGAAGAGTTAGAAATATTTGTTTTTGTTTTTCATGAAAAGCGAGAGTGACCAAAATCATAGGGACTATCCACTAGGGATAGTGTAGCCAATATGATACAATTATTAACTCTATAAAGGATATCAAAATGATTCCTTCCATCACAATCATCCTCCTTTCATGAAAAGTATGCAGAACAATCTAATAGTAAATGTTTTTTGCTCAAGGATGGATGAATGCCCATAAATATAACTATTCCTAAAACAAAACTATATAACTACATAAGGTGTGATCCCTCTTGAGGATATTTAGTACAGCACTTGGCAGAGGCAGAACTGGGCTCCACCAGAGATAGTCCAGCCAGAATGATACAATTATATTCATGACATGAAGATAAAATGGGTTGGAGCTCATTTTTCTTTTAAAGGAAAACTAGATGTTATTCTTCGCATTGAGAAGAGTTAGAAATATTTTTTCTTATTTCTCAAAATTTTCCTTGATATTCTTCATGAAAAGAAAGAGACCCCACAAGTAAAAGAGTAAACAAAAATTAGAGATAAAGGCTTGATGCTCCTTTAATGGTATGCAATATAACACTAGGCTCCACTAGGGATAGTCTAGCTAATATGATACAATTACTTACTTTATAAAGGTTGTCATAATGTTTTTACACTATTCTCCTTCTAATATGGTTGTTTCCCATTTTTGGGTTGTTCCCTCAATGTAAAATGGGGAACAACCCAAAAATAAATGTTTGTTTGTTATAGGATGGAAAAATGCCCATATAAAAATGGGTAGAGATTGGGCATCTTCCATTTTTAAATAAAATTAGTAAGAATGGGCATCTTCCTGAGGGTATGTAGTGCAGTACTTGGTGGATCCAAGACGCCCTTTCAAATTCAAAATAATATAACTATATAAGGCTTGATCCCCCTCGAGGGTACGTAGTGCAGCACCTGATGAAATCACAATTAGTCTCTTCCAGGGTTTTTCCAGCCAAAATGATATAAATGTTTGGTGGCATCGCAATATGACTAATTCCCTTTGTATTTGAAAACCCTATTTAAAAATATGAAGTCACATGGAACATACCATGAGACCGATATTTTTTTTAAAAAAATTACCAACAATTCTTTAATGCTTCGGAAGTTTCCCATTCTCACAGTTTTTATAGAGGTATAAGTTCTCACATCCTACACAGAGGTATTAAAATGATTAATTTCTTGTACAAAACCCTATTTAAAAATATGGAGTGACATGGAACATAATATGAGAACGAAATTTTTATAAAAAAATTTACTAACAATGCTTTAATGCTTCAGAAGTTGCCCATTCTCATAACTTTTATAGAGGTATAAGTTCTCACAGCCTATACAAAGGTATTAAAAGGTTTAAGTTCTTGTACAAACTAACTTCCCATTCTCACACCCTTTATAGAGGTCTAAAAATTATTTGAGTTCAATATTTACTTGTATTAAATGGGTAGATGCTCCTTCTCATGTATGAATCAAAGAAGAAGTTTGTTTAAGAATATTTAGAATTAAAATTTAGCTTATGCCCAATGTAAACATTCTAATACCCAATACTATACAATAGAAGGATTTTTTTCATCAAGGTAAGATAATAGTAATGGAAGTGCAACATTTAATCTCAAAGGATAAACCATACGTACATTGGACTTGCGTATGTGGTAAATCATTCAATAATGCAAAGAGAAACATATGATATCGAGGCTACCAGATGTGACATGATTCACCGTTGATGCAAGGACAAGTAGCAAATGATTCGCTATTGGGATAAAATTCCTTACATGATTCACCATTGATGCAAGGCCAATTTGCAAATGATTCACCTTGAGGATAAAATTCTTTACTTTTATTAATATTATCTAACCTTGATGAACATCAATTATGAACAAAAAAATATCATTTTATACATGAAAGAAGAATTATAGAATTATCATTTATTTTGTGATCAAATTTCATGCCCAATTCAGTAACTAAGAAATGCCTCCTAAATGGTAATCTCACTCTTTACTTTGGTAAAAACATAACAAATGACTCCCCATCTTATCATGAAGGATTGGCAGTGGATTTCTTAGGTAACTCCATTTCTTACCAAGAAGGAGAATCATATACATGTTTTTGCAAGGGAATCTGATTATGTTGAGAATTTGAAACATACATTAAACAGTCATATTTAGATGCAGTCTTGTATAACTATGGAGGATAACAACTATGCAAGTATTAAAATTTTTTGAAGTGATATTTTTAATACCCATATCAAAAATAAAAAAGTTCTAAAATACGGCATTGTAATTTATATTTATACCTAGACTCGAAATTCAACAGAGAACAGTTAGAAGTATCTCTGCAACTTATCTTCAATTTAAAAAAGAAGTAACACCCCATATTAGCAACTATGATTAGGTTAACAACTATGCATGTCTCACAAGAAATTGAAATGATATTCTTAATACCTAGATCAAAAAATAAAAAAGATAAAAAATAGGGCATTATCTTTAAACTGAGAACAAAATATAATGGAAAGAACACCAAATGATATTCTTCATCTCATAATAATTCAAAAAAGAAGATTTGAATAATTTATGACTCAAATTATCTTCAAATATGGTTCTTCAGAAGACAAAATCGTCTTATGAAATAAAGGGAGCCCAAAGCAGAAAGGTTCAACAAAAATTTAGCGAAGACATAAAACAATATCTCAGAAATGTTACTCAAAATTTTCCGCTTCGCAGGACAAAACGGACTATGAGAAGGTACTTTTTTATATAATGGTAAGTTGTCCTTTGTGACATCATTTATGGAATTTGTGTACGTTTATAATGGGCAAAAGCCCATTCTCATACAAATTAACATTGTTTGTTTTGTAATAATTAATAATTGTATTATATTAGCACCCTCTCCTAAAAGATTTGTTTCCTTGCTCCCCCTCCTAAATGGTTAACTACACAGACAAAATGGGAAATCATTAAATCCATATGTGTGTGTGTGTGTGTGTGTGTGTGTGTGTGTGTGTGTGTGTGTGTGTGTGTCTATATATATAATTCTTTGTATTTTTATGAAATACAGGCAGCCCAAAAAAGTAAAAACTGGATTAAAAAGAAAACGGAAAGGACAAATAAGAAAGATATAGCTTCATCGACCACGGTTAACCTTGCAATTCCTAATATCTCTACCATCATCGAAAAAAATAACCTCCATCATTCTTGTTGTTACCAAATCAGTGCACCCCTTGAATGGCCTAAGAATGAATCAAAACATTTGGTGTGATTGGGACACATGGGATCACCTCTCAAGATATGGGACTTGGGCTTGAGGTGAACCTCTAGAGAAGGCTAGCTTCCTCTTCCTAAACTTAGCACAACACTACGTCTAATGCAAGATAAAAGGGCTATCTATTCCTATGCTAACATTTCATGGGATTAGGGAGAGATATTTGCAAGAAGTAAAACCTAAACTAGAAGTGGTGATGCACCAAATAAAGTGATGTTTAATATTTGGAAGGGTTAATGTGGGTAGGATGTTTACATCATTGGCCACCTTCACCTATTGCAACTTGGAAATGGTACAAAATACCACAGACCATAAGCATGTGTTTATTTGGTTAAACTTGATCAGATAATAAACTACCAATCTCCCCGTGAAGAAGGATGAACTTGAGAAGGGTGAAAAAAGCACAACTCAACTACATGCAATATCCACCACTTGATAAGCACAGAACTTCCATGAACCTGCAATGAAAACTAGAACTTGCATTGTGCACCTGAAAACATGAGAGAAGAAAATAGAAGCAGCAAAATCATGAAAGGACATATAATTGACCACAAAACATAATTTCCATTACTTCAAGCACTTTGCACAGTGCATCATTACATCATGGAAAATTCATAGGCTGCCATTACAATTTTAGAAGAAAATCTTGAAATCCTACAAATCACAGCATCTTGGCTTGTGAAGAGAGGGGAAGCTTGGAAAGTGTCTAACTCATCCAACTTGTATGACCTGTTGGAGCCTACTGGTTGTAACCCCCTTGGAATGAGTCTCTGACTTACATTTATAGAAGAAATTGAGAGAGTGGAGAGGAGTCATAAATGCCCTCTCTAAATGGAAGGCACATGATGTATCACTTATTATAGTCAGTTGACCCACTTGAAAAGGTTCCATCATGCATCATTAATGCCTGTTGACATAGTCTTCTCAAAATTAAAATAATATTTAAATAATAATAATATATATTATTATTTAAAATATTTAAATAATTTGTGGGCCCCATGTTGACCGGTTTGAGGGAAAGACTAAAAATAAGTCCAACTCAGTGGTTGGCTCACCGAGTTGAATCCAATCTCCATCATCCTTACTCTCCCACTGTCGCACCGAGATGAGAACCAATTTCCATCCACCGAGCTCCTTTGATAACTTGTTACTCAAGTTGACCTCGACCCATGACTCCTTCTACCATCATTGACTGAGCTCCCTTCCAAACACTGATAGACTCCCCATAACCAACATGGAATCATCTACGACATCTCTTATTTGAAAATGCATGTTCATTGAATAGCTTAACCTAAACTCGACTCCACCTGATTTATCCCCTCTTGTTGGTGTAGATGTTGACCTGAGACATGTGGAGGGCTTGTACTTTTTTAGGACCTGCCTCCAGAGTTTATATTTGAAGTTGCACCGAGCTGACACATGGCACCTTCCGCTGGCTCTACCCTATTTAGACTTTTTAACAACCGGTTCTACCTTTGGGGATCAAACCATGTGGAGACTTCACACTCATTTGGGACCTACCCTATTGATTCTACCTTTGAAGTTGCATGGATGAGGCACGTGGAGGCCTCCGCAGGATTTTGGAAATTTTCAATGACCGGTGTCCCCTTTTCGAACATGGGACATGTGGAGGGCTAGCACTAGTTTAGGGTCTCTCTTTGGGCCATGCCTTTGAAATTTCGCTGATGAGACACATGGCACTTTCCACTAGTCCTTTTATACTTAGCCAATTCATGCCTTGAGAGAATAAATTATATTCACTTCCTTGGCAGGTCCCTCATTGTTGACTCCACATGGAAGTCCCATGGGGTTTTGAGTTTCACTGTTCCCTCTAACTCTTGGATACGCGTTGAGCCGACACATGGTACCTTCTATGAGTCCTTTACTTTTCCTTGACTTTTCAACAGTCGGTTCCACCCTTTTGGGCTCTAACCACCTGGAGGGCCAGCTTTTGTTTGAGTTTTTGCTTTAGATTCAACCCTTGAGGGTGCATCGATGAGACACATGGCACCGTCCGCTGGTCTGTCCTGTTTAGACTTTTCAATGGCTAGTGTTACCTTTTTTAGACTCTGGCCATGTGGTGATCCTGCACTCATTTGGGGACTCCTCCTCTATTGTACCTTTGATGTTACAATTTTGAGACATGTGGAGGCCTCCGTAGGATTTTTAATCATTTTTGAGCTCCGAATAAATGATCTTTGTGCCGGCATCGGACTCGTTTATCAACTCAGTTCCTACCACCAGCGAACTCCTCGAAAGATCTCTCTACCAAAACACTAAGCTCCTTACCTTGATGAGCTCCAAAAAAATTTATTTTCTTTCTATCTTGAGCTCACTATTGATTCGCCATGTTGAGCTTAACCCTAATCTGCTCACTCTGAGCTACTCCCCGATTCAAGCTGATCTGTCATCCATAATATTTCTGGTCTCGAAAGAAATGACTCGTCAAACTGAATTTGATCTCAAGCTTGCATTCATTTCACAAAGCTCACATCTTCTTGCTGAGCTCTGTAATTGACTCAAGATCTTTAGGTTTAAGTTATTTGAATGTACTATCTACATCGTATTGGTTTGTATTAGTGATCACCTTGTTGATTTCACATATTCTCAAGTTCTGTGAGCTCAATCATGTGCCAATCTCACTTGTTTGACCTAGCTACATGGAATACGCACCAAGTTACTTGGTTTGGGATCCTCCCTTGATTTTCTCGGTGATCATCCAAACTACCGAGTTAAATAGGAATTGTTCCACCACATTGTCACTTCTAACTCAGAGTTTCAACCATCTTCGCAATCACCGACTGAATCGTTGGGCTCTATGATCCATTGACTCACCTCTGAAGACTAACTGAGCTCACCTTTTAGGTTCTGAAAACTGAACCTCCCACTCGCTAAGATCCGATCACCCTGAACCTCTGAACATACACACTTCCAAATCCTAAAAACTAGAAACTCTGAATTTCAGAGTTTCGGAGTTTCAGGATTCGGAAATATTTGACCCATTTAATGTTTCTAACTCCAAAATATTTGAAATTCCAAAATGGAATTTTCCAAAAATATTTTCCAAAATAAAACTCTGAAATCTTGACCTCGGCCTACCTCGTTCAAGCTCCTAGTCCCACAATGACTCCACGACCTTCATTATTCACTACCTGAGCTTTTTCCCCTTCCTCGAGCACTCGATTCTCCCAGAACATTCTTCCATTCTTGATTTATCCCTCTCTTTTCATCCCATTGAGTCAGTCATGGCTGAGTTTACCTATGGTCAAGCTCAGAAGAGCTTCCTTCCTTCTCTACGTGACAATACTAAACTGTTCCTGCAATGAGCTAAATACAACATTGGGATTTTTCATTTCAAGTGGATATGCCTCTACACCACAGTCTAATTCATTTCCATGCCCATGTTCATGGCTCACCATCATCGAGCCCATATTGTATTTGAGACTCCTCTTTTAACCACATCAAACTTCAACCCAGCCCTTCACGATGAGTTCTTAATTTCAACTCGGACCGTGACTACCGAGTGACTAATTCACTACAATATTTCTAGTGAGCTCATACTCACCCCTATTGACCTTCTTTTATCTTTGATATGGATGAGATCCAAACTCGCTTGCAACGCATCTAAGCTCAAAACTAGATACTTCCCTATCTTTGCAACTTACTGATAAGTTTGCATTCTATATTGCCTCAGTGTAGTTGAATCTCCTTGCAAGCTTCTAGAACTAAAGAATCTCTTCATTCAACTCGTTTGTGGTTATTTCAATAACATGTCTAAGAATCTTTCGAGCTAATCCCTATCTTGACCGAGCTATTCATAAGGGCTCGAGCTAACTCCCCACCCCTATAAAAACACCATATTCCAACATCAAGCTCAAAAGACTAATTCAAACATAAGCTAAATAAAAATTATTTTAATTTGCATTAATGCACTTATGTGTTGATTTAGGCTCAACTAATCTATGTTTGAGGTTCCTTCTTCTTATGTTCTTTGAAGATCCATGGAAAAGCACCATGAAAGTATAGAAGATCCTCCAAAGATTTTATATACCAACTTTGACAATTTTAGCATGTAGACCCATGTTGTTCATGGACAACAATTCTCTCTATCATGCCACAAAAGAATTATTTGCCATTAATTTCACCAATTTCCCTCCAACAGGTGCTCAAAGATGTGTTTCAAAAATAAATACCTTAAATTAATCAAAGGTGGTACACAAATTTATTTACAAATTAATGGTAAAAAAGTACTCTATGAAGGTTTTTTAGAATGGGCAACTACCCATTATAAAACAAGCTACATTTTATCTTTGTTCTTATTTTATGATTCCAATTATGAGAACGGGCATTTTATCATTAGATACATCATTTAATATTTCTTAGCTTGGTAGGTGAGCTCGTCCTACGCAACTTACCCATCCATCTAGGTCTGTGCAACTAGGCCACTCATCTCAAAAAAATAAGTAACCATGCCTATGTCCTTCTTATTTGGGTTGTTTGTATTTCGTAAATATATATATATATATATATATATATATATATATATATATATATATACACACACACACACACATGGACACGATTCACCTACATTGAATGATTTCCCATTTTATCTATGTAGTTATACATTTTTTTCAAGGGAATGATCTTGTTGAGACTTTGAAACATGCAAGAAATGGTCATATTTAGATGGATCCTTTTATAACTATGGAGGATAATACTATGCAAGTATTAAAAAATATTGAAGTGATATTCTTAAAACACATATCAATAATACAAAAAATATAAAATATGGCATTATCTTTATACCCAAACCAGAATACAAAATAAAGAAAGCTAGATGATATTCTTCATCTCATAATAAATCAATAGAGAAGAGTTAGAAGTATATCTGAAACTTATCTTCAATTTTTAAAAAAGTAAATTCTTCTTCCTTGAATCATGCTTCTTTCATTATTTCTATATTTTGAATTGGAATTTTCCCAATTCTAAAACAAAATAATAGTTATCTTCAATATTCCTCTTCTAAACATATGTTTTTCTTCTATGTTTTATATGAGATAAAAAATGCCCACAATTCTTTTATGATTATTATTTGAGAATGGACATATACCCATTCTAAACATCTACTCTTATTTCATCTGTTATTCTACGTTTTCTTCCCATTTCGAATGGGATTGACATGAAGATGAAGATTGATTTGTTTTAGAATGGGAAGCTCCTCACTTTGCAATGGAAGATGTGTTTCAAAACAATTACTTTTAATTAATAAATAAACTATGTTAAAAAATAAACAATAGCAACCAAAAAGAAACAATAAAATACAAAAGATGCAATTCTTAGTCCAACCAAAATGATTGAGTTCAATATTTCCAACCCATTCTAAAACTAACTAATAGAACTACATAAGGTTTGATCCCTCTTGATGGTATGTAATGCAACACTTGGCAGTGTCTGCACTTAGCTCCACCAAGGTTAGTCTAGTCAAAATGATAGTAGCAATTATAAACAAAATAATATAACTACATAAGGATCATTTTGTTCATCTGTTTCCTACCGTATGAATATGGATAAGAAATTGGGCCAATGAAAATTACATTTAAAAATGTTTACCATGCTTAGAAGATAAAAATTATCTATGCTAGAAAAAAACATTTCAAAATCTACAAAAGAGAAATTATTATTAAAACAAGCTCAAAATTGACGAAAATATTCATCTTTTTTTATTTGATGAAAATTCATTCAAAATTGATATTGGTCATTTCCATGTAGCTCTTGCAAAATTCCAATACATATCACTTAATTTAGCAAGTGTTAGTTTCCTTGTCCACTCTATGTTATGCAACCCTATACCTTTTCAACGAGATGTAATTTTTCTTCCTTTTTAAAAAATTTACTGGTGTTATTTATTTTTGGGCTTCTTTTGTATGTTTCCCATCATTTCTATATTATTGATGGGAAACATACAATGGATTCCCAAAAACAAATACTTATAAATACTGATTTTCCATATATTAGTTATATAAAAAAACTACATGGAATTAAATTTATCTCTATTCTTCTTCTAACAGTTATATAAAATAAACTACATAAGAATGGATATATATATATATATATATATAGAGAGAGAGAGAGAGAGAGAGATGAGAACTGCATAAGGCTTAATCCCCCTTGGGGGTATGAAGTGTAGCACTTGGGTCTGTCAAGGATAGTCTAGCTAGTATAATATAATTATTAATTACTTCAGAACAAAAAAAAATGTTTGTATGAGAATGGGCTTGTGCCCATTATAAACGTGCACAACTTCTATAAATGTTGTAACAATGCACAGCTTCCCATTCCTTCCCATGTTAAAATAAAGTAAATACAATATGTTGAACTTAAAGTTATATATATTCTTAAAGTTTTAAAGTGGAAAGGATTAACAAATAAAGTGGAGAGAGAAAAGTTAGCATAAATAAAGTGGAGAGAGTAAAAATAGTATAAACATTTTCTTCAAATATTTTTGAAACTATCACAATGCACATCTTCCAACTCCATATTCTATAACTCTTATATGAGAATCGTCATATGACCAGTCAAAATATACATTCTTATTTTATGTTTCCTAAATGTGAATGGACATATATATATATATATATATATATATATATATATATATATATATATATATATATATAGTATATATATTATCAAATGAGATCTACATAAGGCTTGATCCCTCTAAAGCATATGTAGTGTAGCACTTGGCTCTGTCAGGGATAGTCCATCCAATATGATACAATTATAAACAATTATGATTTATAAATGCATAAAATGATTTTCAAGGAATGTCAGTTATTTGTTCCATATATAGTGTTCATAATTCAACTGGTATAGAGGTGGAAAATGTGATAGTGGATCGAGATTGGAAACATTCAAATCCCTTGGATATTATCAAACTGAATGAAATTGGATTTTTCATCCCTGAACATTATTTCAAATGATTGAGATCAGTGCATATTTGGGAGCACATGATCGAGAGATGTAACTCATATGCGTCCCCTATAGGCATATTTGGGAGCTCATGAACAATTATGAAGTATTTTTTTAAAATTTAATATTATTTTTTACTTGTCAATATTAGTTTGAATTGATTTGATAAATGTAGAATAGGGACGGAATCCTGTAAATTATATTAATCAACCGAATCAAAAATACAATGAAGTGCTACAATTCGTATAGGAATTGTACAGTTGAATACACACAAGAAAATAAGTTTCACATGTGCAACAATACTCTTGAATACATAAGCTTCCAAAATATCATACGGGAAGCACAAATGAATAATGATATAATTGTTATAACAACAAAACAATTATATTCGTGAATATAATAAGACAAATGTGGTTTAATAAAACCATATAGAAACAATAATTAATTAATAAAAATAGTTAAATAATTAATTATACAATGCATAATTAATAATATTAGGTAAATGATAATTAACTTAACATTCCCCCCCCCCATTAATTTTGCATCACCTCAAGGGATGAGGAGAGGAACTCTCTAAACAACTCGAACTTGTCACGTGCAAGTGAATTTTTGAATATATCTTCCCATTTTTTAGTTGTTGGACAAAATTGAAGCTGGATGTTATGCTTCAACACATGTTCACATATGAAATGAACCTGTGCTTCAATATGTTTTGTTATTTTGTGAAACACTAGATTGCGAACAAGTTTGATAACACCTTTATTGTCAACATACATGGTGTTCGGTTTGTCCTGTGGCATTCCAAGTCCTTCGAGTATGTGACATAGCCAAATCACTTCACAAATAGCTTCTCCTACAGAAGAATACTCGAATTCTCTGGAAGAATGAGAAACAAAGTGTTGTTTCTTACTTCCCCATGATATTAGTCCAGATCTCATAAAGAACACAAATCTTGAAGTGGATTTTCTTTCATCAATATTGTCTGCATGATCTGAATCTGAATATCCTGACAAGAAGAAGTTGTCATTTTTCATGTATTCTAGACCAAGATCTATTGATCCTTTGAGATACCTCAAGATGTGCCTTACTTCTTTCAAATGAAAAAAATTGGGTTCCTGCATGAACCTGTATAGATAGCTTACTCCAAATTTGCTATCTGGTCTAGTGTAGGTCAGGTAAATGAGACTCCCAATCAATTAACGATAGAGAGTGGCATTTACTGTAGGAGATAGATCTGAACGAGATAACTACAATTTGTTCTCCATAAGTGTAGCAATTGGAGTGAAATCCATCATCCTGAATTTCTCAAGCATTGTCTTGTTATGTTTCATCTAAGAAAAAAGATGTGATTTTGTTTTTTTCCATACTTCCAATCCAAGACACTAATGCATTATCCCAAGATATGTCATGTCAAACGATTGATTAAGATATTTCTTCATTGCATCAATCATCCTCTCTGAACTAATCATAATCTCCCCCCCTTGCTTTTTGAGGTAAAGAATGGGATCGTATGGATTTCTATTAAATCCATGTTATACGAGATGCTCATCAATTTTGATGTACCATGCCCGAGGTGCCTTTTTGAGGCCATACAGATATTTCCTAAGTCTGCATATCTTTGCTTCTTGACCAGGTATTACATACCCCTTAGGTTGAGTCATGTAGACTTATTCTTGTAAATATCCATTCACGAAGACACTTTTTACGTCCATCTGATGGACTTTCCAACCAAACTATGTAGCTAGAGAAAAAATCATCCTGATCATCTTGATCTTAGCTATGGGAGAAAATGTCTCCTTGTAGTTAATGCCTTATTTTTGTGCATACCCATTTTCTACTAGTCTCCTTTTATACTTGTCCATTGTCCCATCTGCTTTGTACTTAGTTTTGGATATCCATCTGCATCTAATGGGTTTCTTTCCTGGTGGAAGATCGACAAGCTACCAAGTGTTATTTTTCATTACTGACTGATATTCAAATTCCATGGCATAGTCACAAGCTTTTGACTTTAGGGCTTCCTGGACTGTAGAGGGCTCATTAGACTCAATAACTCTACTCATCAAAGAAAAATTGATTTCTTCCCTTGCTTTACTCTGATTCTGTGGTCCAGGGGTGGATGTATCTTGTGGAGAATCCATTCTCGCATCTCGTAATGTGCTAGTACATCACTTGGGCATATGTTGAATTGTTCCCATGGGTCATGGTTCTATCATATCAACACCATCATCCCCATCATCACTTTACTCATCTGTGGGAACATAAAATTCAATTTTTACAACTACTAAAGAATCTACATCAATTTATTTTGGAGGAGGATACTTTGCTTCCTTCTTCTCAAAAAACTCAACAGATCTGTTGGTGTATACTTTTCTAGTCTTTGGATCCATCAATTTGTACCCAAGAGTCTCTTCACTGTACCCAATGAAGATGAGTTTATGTGACTTCATGTCTAATTTATTTCTATTTTTCTTGGGTATGTGCATACTTTCTTTGCACCCGAATACTCTAGGGTGTGCAATAG
This sequence comes from Taxus chinensis, assembly GCA_019776745.2. Classification (NCBI taxonomy): domain Eukaryota; kingdom Viridiplantae; phylum Streptophyta; class Pinopsida; order Cupressales; family Taxaceae; genus Taxus; species Taxus chinensis. The sequence continues at coordinate 969,248,024 of CM034146.1, read as the reverse complement.
ATGGTTTCTACTTTGACCATGCTTCTTGTGGTGTTACTCTTGTGAAGAGTAACTGTGGGCACTCTGTTCAAAAAATATATTATTATCTTTGTTTCTTCTTCCCTTAATGTCTTTGCAAGTCCAAGTCATCAATCATGCATCACACCATTTCCATGATAGTATGATTTCTTCTCTCAACAACACCATTTTGCTGCGGTGTGTGTGAAGGAGGCAATTTTTGATGAATCCAATGAGTTTGTAGGTAGTCTTTGAACTCATTACTGGTGAATTCCCCCCCTCGATCTGAGCGGAGAGTTTTGATGTGATGACCAGTTTCATTTTCAACTGCTACTTTGAACTTTTTGAAGGTTTCAAAAGCTTCAATTTTCTTGTGAAGACAAAAACTCCACATTTTTCTTGAATAGTTGTCAACACAAGGCATGAAGTACTGAAATCCAAAATGACTTGGTTGCATCAGACCACAAAGATTGGTATGAACCAGATCAAGCTTACCATGAGCTCGATATGTACTCTTTTGGAATGTAGCTCTGTGTTTTTTACCTGCTAGGCAGTGAGGACACTTGTTTGTATCCTTCTGAAGAGATGGTAGCCCATGTACCATATTGCATTAACATAGTGTCTCAAGATACTTGAAACTAACATGACCAAGTCTCCAATGCCATAATTGTGTTGAGGTAGAGTTCTTAGCCACAAGTGTTTGATCATCTCTATGGAAAAAATCAAGCTATGGAACATGCATCCCACATTGGAGGATTTTGCAACTATTTTTGAGCCTCATGATTTATCTTGAATCAAACATGTTTTCTTGTCGAAATGAGTATCAAAATCAATTTTTAGGTTGTGATTTATGAGTTGATTGACTGAAAATAGATTCTTTGTCAACCCAGGGACATATAAGACATCTGATAGTCTGTAGTTGTGTGAACCAAGGGATAGAGAAATGTTCCCAATCCCATGAACTATATATGAAGAATCATCACCCAATGAAACATGGTTTTTCAAAGGTGTGTCCCTCATTGAGATAAACCAATCTCTGTGGCCATTCATGTGTCGAGTGGATCCCAAATCAACATACCAAACATCACTAGATGACGTGGATGGTTCACTTGATTAAGTAATGTACAAGAAGTCTTCATTATCTAAATGTTCTTCTTGCTCAACAATATTTCCTTGTTGATGGGGTCTTCTTTTCCAGTTCCCCTTTTTCTTCCCTTGATTTTAGTTTATATGTCCCTTGTAAGATTGTTGTTGTTGAGGTCTATAGTTGTTTGATGAACCTTTCTTGTAAGTATTATACCAACAATATTTTTAAGTCATGTCCTCTTTTACAGATTGGACATTACTTCTTCTTTTGTTTGTCCCCTTGATGTTGATATTGATTCTGATGTTGGGACTTTTGATAAGAATTATGTTTCCCTTTACCTTTTATTTTCCATTTTTTGATGTGAAGAAAGTGTCTTCTCCTCTTCATCATCCTTATTGTGCATGGCTTCCTCTTGTTGTAGTAGGTTTACTAGCTTGTCAAAACTAAATGTTGTATCTGACACGTTTAGTGTTGTGACAAAAATGTGGTAAGAAGAGGGGAGCACTCTTATAATAATGGGAATGAGAGCATCATCTATGACTGCTTCTCCTAGGGCTAGAAGTGAAGCCCTCAACTCTGTAACTCTTCTTAAGAAAGCTTCAATTTTCTCATTTTGTTTGAACTTTAGTGTATGTAACTGACTCTACAAATCTAGTATGACATTCTTATTTTTGTCCTCATATACTGTGTGCAATTTATCCCATGCTTCTTTGGTTGTTTTGGCATCTCAAATGTGGGGTTGCACATCGTCAGACACTCCAAACAAGATGATGAGTTTGGCCTTATGATATGATTTATCAAACTGTCGTTGTTGTGTTGTATCAGTAGTTAATCTGGTCAGAGTACCATTCACAACAATCTAGATCTCTTCAAACTCAAGTTGTGTCTTGATTTTTGTCTTCCATGTAGCATAGTTGTTTCCTCTGAGTAGTTGTGAATCTGGAAGAAAAAAATTGGGGGCATTGGTGCCCATTTTGCAAGAAATCACTGACAGGTTTTGGCTCTTATCACTCCTAGGTATAAGGTCTCCCAATCTATATACCGTCAGTCTGATATACCAAACCTTTCTATATACACACCCTTCCAATATACCCAGAGGTATGTGGAAGAAGCTCGCCCTTTCTATATACCCAGAGGTACGTGAAAGAGGCATTAATGTACGTGAAATAATTCAATACGTGGTACCAAGACATTACTGAAAGGGGTCTGTGTGATTATTGACACTGGTTCAAAGAAATATCCTCATACACACGCGTAACTTTTCTATATACTTGGATAATTTCTCAGTCTGGATTTATGTCATGCAATCATTCACAGATGGATGGGATGGCTCATAGTGTGTGCACTATGACCTTATTACTCCTTGTTGATTTAAAGGGTCGATGCCCAGACAACATTGTTGCAGCTATATTAGGTGTTAAGTGCAGTAGTAGTTACGATGGCTTTACCCATAAGCACTTCCTAGAGGCACTGTATATACCGAATGTTGCGATTGAGATCTAGGATCTCATGAGTGTTTCAAAACCAATTTTTACTATTTTTAATTACAACTCTCTGCTAGTTTCTGAGTAATTACAATATTTTCGGTTGACTATGGCAACCTAGAAATTAGTACAATATACTGAAACATGCAATTACATTCAAAAATTTGGAAACAATTGAATGACAGGAAAAAAAATTAGTTTTACGGGCCTTGGTGGCCTCTGGAGCCCAATAATGGCCCTCTACGCCAAAAATTACAAAAAAAAGTACTAAAATACAATTTTTGGGTACACCTCCTTTAGCAAAGAATGCCTGGAATGAAAAAACATGACCTATTAGGAGAAAAAATGTTTTTTACCCTAAATTAGGGTTTTTTGTCACTAAAAATTTAGAGGCGGGTTTAGTTGTAACTAACAGGCTTAGTGGAGGTTTTTCCACCAAATGGCCCTCTAACAGTGGCAGTTTTCTCTAAATTTTCCACCAAATTCAAATTGTTTAAAAATTTGTGTTGGGGGTGGGGATTGAACCCCTAACCTCCCTTCCCCAAGACTATCACACTAACCACCTCAGCCACTTGTGTTTTTGCTTAGTAAATTGAAGCAAATTAAATTTAATAATAATGAAATTTGACTCACCTTGAAAATGGTGATTTGGCAGAGATGGAGCTCCACGTGGCTTTGTTGGTGGTTTAGGGTTTCCTATGGAAGCGGTTCCGAGAAAATGACATGCCAAATAAAACGGATCTCCTCTTGTATTATTGTCGTTGCTTTTTATTTATTTTGTAATGTTTTAATTTGATTACACGTCCTCCATGGAGGAGTTGAATCAACCACCTTTTTCTTCAACATTGTAATTTCATGAGCTTCGTTGTATTTTTTTGGCAGGTTGGCTTTGGATATGGTTTGTTTGTTGTAGGTTCATTTTGTTGGTTTTATGCTTTGAGTTTGCTAACCGTTGCTTTCTTTGTGTTGAAGTTTCGTCTGGTAGGGAGAGTGGAGGACATATGTTGGTTTAGAGGCTTGCAATTTTTTTGTGTAGGAGTTTATATTACAGGATCCACCATCTTAGGGGAGCTTGACCATTCAACACGATTCATTCGATGGAGTAACAAGGCTCAGTTGGGTATAGGCACGCACAACTCGTGGTCAAAAAATAGCTCATAATGCCTAGAAATAGTGACTTAAATCACTTGTTTTCGATTGGCACATTCAATATACATGTGCCTCGGTTGCAATGTTAATACACCTCGCCTCTTTAGCAAGTAACTCAATGTTTTCAAAACACAACTCGGTGTAAATGAAGATCCAGGGTAGAACTCCATGTAAGGCAACCCAGTGGAAAGAACTCGATCCAATGCAAAAGCTTGGTCAATGTAAATCAGTCTATGATGCTCAGACCTCTAGAACAATTTTAGCATAAATTCCTCTAGACTTGGCAGGACCACTAGTGTTAGTTACAGCTAACATTGTCACCAAATTTAGTGACAAAACCCCTAAATGGGGAAAATTGATTTTTTTTATAAAATTCATGTATATGTAAAAGCTCCAGAAATAAATTTTCCTGGTGCAGAGAGCACCAAGGTAAAAAAAAAATTCTTTCTATTTACTTGGAGATCACACAGGAGGTTATGAGATTGCAGGGAGTTTTGGGAAGCTACAGGAGGCAACACTGGCTCTCCGATGTAGCAATTTTCTTCTCCAAAACTTTTCCTTCCTCTGCAACCTTTCTCCAACCTTTCCAGGAGCTTCAACCAGCTCTAGTACCAAATGTAGAACAGGGACGGAAGCCTATAAATTATATTAATCAACCGAATCAAAAATTACAATGGAGTATTGAAATTCTTATAAGAATTATACATCTGAATACACACAAGAAAATAAGTTGCACAAGTGCAACAATACTCCTGAATACATAAGCTTCCAAAATATCATACGAGAAACACAAATGAATAATGATATAATTGTTATAACAACATAACAATTATATCCATGAATATAATAAGACAAATATGGTTTAATAAAACCATATAACAACAATAATTAGTTAATAACAATAGTTAAATAATTAATTATACAATGCATAATTAATAATATTAGATAAATAATAATTAACCTAACAATGCATATTTGGGAGCACATGATCGATAGATGTAACTCATATGCGTTCCTTGTATGCATATTTGGGAGCTCATGAACAGTTATCAAGTATTTTTTATGTGCAAATACAGCTGGAGAATATCTAAAATATATATGTAAAAATATTAAACCTTTTCATTTTTTCAATATTAGTTGGAATCAAGTTGATAAATATAGTATCTTGCTTTTAATTTTTATGTGGAGATGCAGTTGGAGAAAATCTAGAAAATCTACAACTAAAAAATATGTGTACTATTATTATAGTATTTGAAATACATACAATTTAATAATGAAGTTTAATAATGAATTTCTATTTCCCAATTTCTATCTTCTCTATCTAAAGATTTTTATCGAATTGCATTCTCATTGTATACATTGGATACAAATGCCAATGTAGAAAAATAAAAGTGGATGTGCATACTTTGTTTTGTAGTGGTATGGAGCATTGCGAAAAAGAGGAAGAAAATTTTATTAAAGATTTGGAAACAATTTGGAAAACAACAGAATTTCCATTCAGAATGTGAAACTGCGATTGTATTTAATGTAATCAACAAAGGAGTTCCTCAAGAAATTTTTGTGGTGTCTCAAAAGGTTTTTGACAAAGACTTTAAAAATAATAAGTGTCTTATGTCATTCTTGTTTACAGAACTATTCTTGGTAGGGGTTACGGATGATGTAAGAGGACATATTAAATGGATGTTCTCTATTTCAAACAATAGTGGAACAAATTAATAAATAAAATTGTGGTTTATTTCATTTTTCTAGTTCTTTTTCCCATTTCCCATTTGAGATGATGTTATTGATGGTTATTAGCATGTAGCGATCAAAATGTGTTTGATTATAATTTTTTAGTTCTTCTTCACATTTCATCCAAATGATGTGATTAGTATATAATGCTCAAATCTAGATTTGATAGGTTTATACAAAGATCTCACTTTCCATGAAGATAAGTTATTGGTTTTGGGGGTGGAAATTTGAATGCATTATAGAAAATATTTCACACTTAATATGTACATGGGTTATTGAATTTATTACCATCATTTTATGCCTATATGTATATATATATGTATATATATATATATATATATATATATATATATATATATATATATGTATACATATATATATATGTATACATATATATATATGACTTGTATTATCTCATAACAACACATTTCCATGATTACTGAGCTTGATTGATTTTACTTGTTATTATTATGTTGATTAATAAATATAAATTAATTGGCTTGTTTTTTTGTATTCTATCTCATAAAAATATATTAAAATTGGTCTTTTGTTATAGACTATCTCTTAACAATTCATTTATTACCATCATTATATGTTGAAAATATTTCATAACACATTTCCTACCTTCATTCTTTGCAAATAAATCCACATTATAATTAAACATTTGTCACACAAATATATATGATCAAAATATGTAAAATATACAACATTCAAATATGCACTACCCCATAGTTAAGAAAAATCACATCTAAATTTTTCTCTCTTTCTATATTGAGTTTATTTTTCTTCTATGATTCTTATATGAGAATGGGCATATGCCCACTCAATACAAGATATAAATGTTTGTTTGTATGAGAATGGGTATATGCCCATTCAATACAATATAAAAATGTTTGTTTGTATGAGAATGGACAATATAAGTATTTTTTATGCATTGCAATCTTATAAATGTATTAATTATTCCAATAAGTATTTCTTAATCTTACCATAAAATTGTAAACCCCTGAAATCCAAATCCCTCATACATGATATATAATTCCAAATAATCCCTTTTTGGATTCCAATAATAGCCAAATCAAATTCCAATGTTTGGTATAAGAAAAACCAATATAACTGCTTTTGGTATTTAATCTAGATTGTAAAATGTTTAAATTTAATGAAATTATGGTTCTTCACGAAGGTGATAGAAACATTGAATTATTTCATAAAACTGTTATATTGAGATGAAAATTCAAAAGGCTCTCCAAAATCACTCTACCTTCTGGTGAATCTACCTCTGATAACAAGCAAATTTATAAAGAAGTTGCAAGATATTTCAAGGACCTTGATGCAGGAGCATCATTCTAAATATGCAATTTTGGCTTGTCCTAACTATCTTAGGTGTCTTTGTTCCATTTGAGTTTGTATGTCTTGTATTTAGTCCATTTTGAATACTTTGGATGTAATAAGTGTCTTTTGAGATGTTTCCCTCCAAAACCACACTTTTGGATATTTGAAACTAGTACTTAGGTGTCTAGGAGTTAGTATATTATAATAATGTTGAAATAAGTGCTTATGGGACATGTTCTCCACCTTAACTTAACCTACTCAACTCTACCTAGGTGTTAACTCACTTCGGTTAAGCTAATCATGGGTAAGTTAGTGGGTTTAGAACCCTAACTACCATATTTTTTATATTTTCTTTGAGGTATTCAAATGGATGTGTGAGTGTTAAGGAAGAGTGATAATATATGTAAAGGTGTTTTGACATAGCCACGAGAGCTCAAGAAGTCTTGTAATGTTTATGAAGATAATAAATAAAAGGATTTCTTGAGCTAATTATGTACATTACTAAGTATTTGTGTAAGAATAATGGATAACTATGTTGTGTATGAAGTATGATTGAATTTACAGGCATATAAAATTGTATGAGAATAGATAGATCATGATATACAAACATAAAGGGAGATACTACAGTGAAAAACATTTCTTGAGGAAAACTAGGTACTAAGATTAGTAGGCCTTTCTTGGTATTAAAAGTATCATTTTAATGTAATTAACTGCTTGAAAATTCTATTCGAAATCAATGAATTTTGATAGGGTTCATATTGTGGTGTTTCATAAGTTAGATTGACACCATAATTTAGATTGATAACATTTATATGAGGAAGAATATAATGTGTCTAAAATCCAAACTTGTAACCCAACTGGAACTCTACATTTCAAAATATTTGTTATGGTGATTTGATGGTTATTGATGAACTCTTAAACTATGACAAGGTGTAAAGTAGGTTTGTGAGGAAGATCCAAGGTATGTGATATATGTTGCATCATAAAGAAGTGTATAAAATTCATTATAAGTATAACTAATCTAAAAAACCTTCTTCTAAGACCGTGATACCCTATTTCAAGGGGGGTTGAGACAGTAATCACTGAATAAAGCTCATATGAATTCTTAAAAACCCATTATAGTGTGATTAATAAGGATTTTTTTTAAAAAAAGAGGGTATTCTTAAAGCATAAATACAGTAGAAGTAATCTACGTGTACAAATCTGAAAAACTCATAGTTTACAAAGATATATATAGCTAGGAAGGTATGAAAGGTATGTCAAGAGTACAATGGTCTTGTTCCATAATTAGTTGAAGTTTGAGAGGCCTTTGGAATGCTTGAACTAATATTATGAAGATTCATACAAAGGTTTAGAAATGTGTCTAGGTGATTAAAAATATGATGAGCTCATATACATAGTCCTTATCTAAGCAAATGTGTGGTAGTCATGATTAGGGTCTATAAACAATGTTTTAAAAAGACAAGTCGTCAAGGAAATTGTTGTAAAAAATAATGGGATTGTTTGTTAGAGGAAGGAGAAGGCATTTAAGAGTTTAGAAAGTGTTAATAAACCATAATCATATTGTAATCCTAAACTTTCATGTTCTTGTTATTTTGAGAATCTTGAGAGAGGAGGAGTCTATTAGAAGAGCTCTAGATGAGAAAACAAACATTTGGGTGGAAGTGTATTAGAAATGAAGTTTTCAAGTGTAGAAAAATTCTCAAGGTCTTGGTAGGTGTGTAAAAATTCTATAAGGATTCATATTCAAAGAGAGTATATGTTTGTTTTAATAAGGGAAAAATTCAGTGATAAAAGCATGAAAACTATATCCTAGTGTCAAATTTTGGCTTGTAAACCCTCCTAGGCACTCCCCATGATCATTTTTTTCTTTTTGTCAGGATTATCCCCATCCTACAATTGATCATATGTGTTTTTATAACCTCTTTCATATGTTTTAAATGTGAAAAAAATATCATAGAACTCTTCTGATACAATGCTTCTTAGGGAAGATTCTCTAGTGAACCTATAAAGGCTATTCCTAGTCTTTCCAAGATCGATATACATCCTATGGAAGATATTTGAAGGCTCAAATTCATTGGGAAGTGATATTAATGAGATAATATCATTGTGTAAGTTTTTTATGATGATTTAAAAAATATAATAGGTTTAGGAGCAAGTTCAGTGAAAGTGGGTTTTTGAAGGTGAATGAGTTTGCATTTCAAAACAATAGCTAAGCTTTGAAAAGTGATTTCAAGAGCTTCATAATGAGTTGGAGGTAAATAAATATACCAATGTAAAGGTAATTCAGTGATCTAAATTATGGTAGTTTCATATTTCTCACAAGACATAGGTGTTTATTCCCACAGTCTATTTTTTGTAAGCACAACCTGCGGTCCCAAAAAAAAGGATTTTTTTATGGGATTTTAGAAATAATTAGAGCATATGACCCATCCCATCCTTATAAAAAATATTTATGGATGCAAATTTATATAAATAAGTTCCCCAAAATATTTTTGGATGCTCCAGAAATGTCATCGTCAAGCCTCTCTCCAATGTAAGTTTTCGAGACTTAGCCAAATTTGAGGGTGGACACATGTCATCACTAGGTGAAGGAACACTTTTGTGTCCTATTGTTTCCATCCCTTAGGATATTTGGGACAAAACATTGTTCCCATTCTCAAGAAAGACCTATGGATCATCATGTGACCCCGAAGAAGTCCAAACTTGCTAGTTAAGCTCCTTCTCATCTATTTTCAGCTCTTTCCCATTGCGTTATAGAAACTAAATCACACACTTTGGGTATCTATATAGTACCAATTTCATACTACTATTCATATGATTAATAAGTAAGAAAATTACTAAACAACCCATGTCCTTGGCCATATTTGTTTCCTTTCTTTTTCCACTTTTGGTCTTACACTCTTTCTAGCCCAATCTATCTTTTCATACCTCGACATTTCTCATCCTGGACACCAGTGCCCAACCAGGACACCAATGCTAGGTGATTTTGTCCCTTCTAGGTTCCCTTGACCTCTTTGTACTTTGTTTTCATATTTTTGGGCCCTTTCTAGCTATTTGGGCATCTTATATTTTTAGTAACCGACCTTGTCAAGGTTAACTACGAAATTCAAGCAAGGGAATCATATAAATGTAAAGTTACGTGATCATAATAAAGGACCAAGAACTAAGCATTAGCTATCACCACGTACAGCTACATCCAAAATCACATCTAAATATTGACATTTAGATATGTCACTCATAAACTAAGAAGTGGAATGAGATATGAATGAATGGGGAAAATGTGGAAGAAAATCCATGAGAAAGTGTTATTTATTTCATTTTTTGGAATATATAGATTTTTTATTTTTGAAATATGTTTAGTTGTGTGGATGTGTGTGTTATTGTTTATTTCAATTATCATGGTGTACGATGTGTGGAGAATCAATTCATCTTTCAAATCCAAGATAAATGAAGAGAAATGGAATGTATGGAGCATGCAAAATGTGACATTGAAGATAAATGAAAGTCCCCTAGTCCGTATAAGGACTAGGTGAATGATAGATGTGATGTATAAAACTAAATGATAAATGAGATAAATATTAAGAGTGTATGGGATGACGTTGATGATAAGTGAAGTAAGAATACTTAATATGATCCATATAATGGTGTTGAATGGAGGACGTGAGTGTGGGGATGAATCATGTAAGAAGGGTGCTGAGTTTTGTGGATGTGTGAAAATGTCAGGTGGATGAAGACATCAAAATAGATCCATATTAGAAGATAAAGTGATATGAAGAAATGATTGAGAGATGATGTCAGGTGGATGGGGAGTGGAGAACATAGTGATGTATGGAGGAAGTGGAAGAGGCGATAATAAAAATGGTTTCTGAATGAGTGGGAACATATGCAACAAGATGGATGTGAACAGATGCTCTAAGAGAGGTGAAGGAATGAGAGCTCTTGAAGGTGGCTTGTGATAAGGATAAGAAAGAACACATAGATATGAATAACGGGGAATAAATGTGAGAGGAGTGTAAATGATTGTGATAGATGGTATAGGGTGTAACAAAGGTTCCACGAGAAAGAATGGAGCTTGAATGAGTGATTATGAAAGAATTGAGATGTATGTGGAATAAGGCTTTAAAAAAATTAAGTGATGAGCGAAGCGGCATGTGATGTAGGTGCAATGATTGATTTTTGTGATAAGTGGATTATATAGGACCACAGGGAGTGATGACTGGGAAAATGTGGTGGGAAAGATAGAATCACATGATGATATAGATGGTGAAAATGTGGATAACTGTGGAAAAGAGGATGAGGATGATACCACATCCAATGTAGAAGTACATGACAAGGTAAATTGAGAAATATATGCCATAGATGACGATAGACTAGGAAAACACAGTGATGTGGATTGTAAGGTGGAAATGTATGATAAGTTGGGTTGTAAAGTAGATGATTTAGATAATGATACACAAAGTTAAAATGATGATTGTGATGTATTGGGGAATGACGGATCAGATGAGGGAGACATAACACATGGAGAAGAAGTGGAAATAGTATTGTGTGAAGTTATTGGACTCATTTTAGAAGATGGAGGCTCGATGGTGATGTCCCCTTTGATGAGAAGGTCCTAAATGATGTTGCAGAGTTGGGGACATGAGTCAGTAGGGTGGACATCAATATGATGATAAGAACATATTTCATGGGTGGAACACCACAATGGCGAGGTTGGTTTGGGAGGGAGAGTGAAGAGATTGGTGTCAAATAACTTGTGAAGAATAAAATAAAGTGTCTTGGTCAATGGAGTGAATGTGCGAGGGGATTGGATGAAGCTATAATATCTAGGAGAATGAAGTGAATTCAAATATGTAGGTGTATAAGTTGGAGATATGTGAAAAATATCTAGTTGAGGACATTGTGAACATGGGAGTGTGAAGGTGTAGAAGGTGGAGGAGAGACAGAAACATGCGGTAAGGAAGGAGAACGACCAAGGTGTATATCATCAAGGTGTTGTTTCATGTACATGACATAATCAAATGTTCATAGTGGATGGATTTATAAGTGGTGGGATATTTGGGGGACTCAAATTTTGGAAAAGATATCAATTATCTCAAATTGTGGGATAGGAAATGAAAGATGGTGACCAAGTGCACACCAACGCGAAAAAAAAAATTTCAATAATGTAATCGTTATGGGATTTCCAAAGCATGTGAAGGTCAAATAAGGTTGATTTGGGTGTAATATGGATGGAGAAATGGGATAAGAATGTTTCCAAAATTTTTGTGAATGTGTAAATGATATGTTGTGGGAGACAGGAATACCAATCAAGTGCATGACTAGAAAGTGAAAGTGGAAAAGTGTAGAGAAGGAGAGCGTCGTCATGTTAAATGAGGTAGCATGCATAACGGAAGAGATGCAAATGATGTTGTGGGTCCTTAGTGCCATCAAATCTGTCAAAAGTTGGCAATTTGAAATGTGGTGGGTAAGGATGATGTGGTACCATGGGATGAATAAGCTCATTACAAATGCAACAATAAGTCGGTGTAGGTAGAAGTCCCCCTAAATGTTTGGACTCAAGTGTAAAAATATGGTTAAGAAGTTGTTGATGAAGTAAATTAGGGTGTGAATGAAAGTGGAAATGAGTAGAAGCCATTAGGAATGATAGTTACACCCATGAATAGGAATTTGAAACATGAGTGGAAAAAGTCAGCAAGATGATATGACCAAACAATCATAGGTCATTTGTAGTTGTGACTGGATCTAGAATAAATCAGGAATCAGAACTGAATGCAAAATGGATGAGTTGGATGAATCATAACAGGTCAATCACAGTGGTAACTATCTCTAGGATGACTATAGAATCAAGACATAATAGATGAGTTAAAATATTACAGATCAGTCAGGTGCAACTGACTCTAAGAATAAATTGGGCATCGTGATAAAATGTAGAATGAATGATTTGGAAGGTGATAGGTCAGTAATAATTGCAATTAAATCAGGGAAGAATATGTGATGAAGAATCACAATACAGACATAGTTGTGACTGAGATAGGGAAAAATTAGGACTTAGAAGGATGACAAAAATAAATATGACAGTGTGAGAAAGGTATGTGAAGAATAGAAACAATCACAGGGGTGACTCAGAAACAATGTTTGTTTATCTCAAGGTGGAATAAAAGGGGCTCAATATGATTGGTTTCCTATTAAATATTTTGTCTCTAAATACTAAATATTACAAAAACGAGTGTGGTACTCTAAATAATTTCTAGTCACCAACTTACTTTCACCTCCTTGATTAACCAAGCTGGGTTTTACTCTACTCAATCAATCAAACCAGGGCCATCACTAAGGATAACCTTGGCTCAAATCTCACGAGTGTATTAGTCAAGTAAGTGGGGGTACCTATTTCATTAGCCAGTTCCCTTAAGGTGTCAACTACATTGGGGTTCATGTGGTACTCCTCACAATGAGTTTTTGAGATTTTTCCCACACACTTCCCACAGTTATGTAGATGGATATTTACCCTTACCTATACCTACAATAAAATATGTAGTTCATTCCTCTAAGAAAAACAAGTGTGTTTATGTTTTTGTAGAAACAAAGTTACAACACGGTTGTAGTTGAGACTTCCCTGCAATAAAATTATTATTATTATTTGTATCAGAAATTGCAACCTAGTTACAGTTGTGAATGGTCTGCAACCTGATTTTTTTGGATTTTCAACAAACCTACAAGGACTAGATGTTAGATTTGCAACATATGTTAGAAAAAGGATAAAAATAAACATAAAAGAAACCCTAAGAAAAAAACTTGTTAGATTCAGAAAATAAAAAGAGTTAACCACAACCAAAACGATCCCACCGTGATCACCAAAATGTATGTCTAGATTTGGATCACCTGTAAGATGGAATAAAATTTGATATGAAATCTCCAAATCAATGCTACTCAAAATAGAATGGGATTATGCTACCATATGAATAAAGTGGGTAAAAACTCTTTTAGCTATGAATCTAAACTTGCACACAAGCACATTTGAAAAATGTTAGTTGTTTTTTGTGGTTAGAGGACCTGCCTTAGTTAGATCCCTAATCCTTTTAAGGAGATAAAATACATTTTCTTTATATAAAATGATAAAATAGTAAATAAAAATGACAATTATACCTAACTCTAATAGAAAGACAATTATAGTTGTGATTCACTGAAAAATTGTATGGAGATCACAATCTAATCACAGTTGTGATTCCTGCATGTGTTGGAATTTCACTGAAATAGTGCTACAGTAAGTTGTGTCTATCCTTTAAGCTTCACTTTCACTTCTTCAAAACCTGCAAAATCGAGATTTGCGAGCAAGAGTGTAATGAAACTCAAGTATAGCCCTAATGCACAAAGAGCTGCGGCCGAAGAGTTGTTAAGAGATGAAATTATGCGGGCGAGGGTGGATTTATAGATTTGGAGTGAATAGGGGAGTGGACACACATGGGTGCACTTATAGGGTCCATAATGCATTGAGCATGCACATGGGTAGGTGATATGGACATAATTAAATGTGAGTGGGAGATGATTAGTAAATGAGTAGTGCGGTCTCTTTTATCTGCAATTTTTGTGGGGTTTTATATTTTTTATTTGTTTTTGTGGGATTGTTTGATTCTTTTGGGTTTTTTATGTTTTATGATGTTTTTGGTATTTTTGAATAAGGGACCTTATGCGCAAGGTGCAATTTCTAATGTCTACATATTGCTTTATATAGAAATATAAATAATATCTATAAGAACATTGTGATTTTTTGAAATGGTAAAGCCTATTTTCATCTCTCACACCAATTTATCTTATAACAATCTTAGAGATAAACTTGGTTGCAATCTGGCAGGTAACACATGCTTGAAGGTTGTCAACAATTCTAATAGTTGTCCCACGGGGCATGTTTAACAATCCAAACGTAGTCACCAACTTATCTCTATGGTGGCAGAGAAATAATTATTTTCCCCCTTTATCCACGTTACTCAATACATGTTTTGAACTTTAAAAATATCCTAGTGCCTTCATCTCCTAAGACATTTCCTCCAACTTTACATAGATCTCCTGTATGTGTGGGTATGAGTTGTCTCCTCCACATCAAACAAGCACCATTTTATGGCCTTTAATCCAACTACATTTGGAAATCATTTTACTTCTTCTATCTTTTATTAATCTCCTTACCATTTTAACGTTGCCAAACCAACACCTTTCTGCATAGATGTTCGATAAAAGAACATTAATTTGCAACATTATGAAGATTGAACTCAAAAAGAGTTATTGTAACTAATATTGACTCCATATTTTTATGTCCTCTATAGGCACCAAGTGAACATATCCATTTAAAATTTGTTTTTAAATACCCTGCAAGCATGCCATTCTATGAGAGCACATCACTTTGAGGCATGATATTGAACCGTTGACATGCCTTGTACATGCTTCTACATTTTAGAAACATATCTACCATGACACTTGCAAAATAAAAGATCTAGCAAAGTCAAATCTCCATTATGCTTTGGTGGATGTCATGACCCCTCCTATTTTGGTAGTTAAATAAAGAAAGTGGACTTGGAAAAACATATATGTGTTTATACGGCCATCAAATTTAACCTTCAGTAATGGCTGTCAAATATAACTATGTCGACGACCACCGAACACGACGAAGTGAATTCTTCTATGAACACTGAAGTATATACTTTTACATATGTATATATATCCGACCAAACCCAAGGAGAAATGAATGACTGCGATAAATCCAGAAGACGGTCATCTCCAGATCCTTCCGGAACTACCTCACGCGGATATGTCATTTGACGTGTGTTTTAAAATGGTTGATGACATTTCTGCAAACCATTTGAATGACACTGATATTCATGGTCGTTGGTTGTGGATCCCACAAAATTGTTCATTTCTGTAAAATTCGGCTCATAATTTAATATATTCAGGGTTGAATCTTCCTTTCGAGCCTCGGCCGCCTGTTCATTCAATTTGAAGAAATTTATACTTGTTTTGACCGTTCAAAAATCGAGGGAATTGGACATCAATAGATAGAAATTGTCGGGCGTTCGATCCATTAGGCATCGAATTGGAGAAAGTATACATTTCGCAAGATAAATTCATTGTATCTTAACATATTTTGTGGTAGATTTTGAACATTTAGCTGATTCTATCATTTTATGAAATCATGTACTTCTAAGTTTTCCCCTTAGAAAATCTACCGTATTTTTTTATGTCACCTAAAATTCAAACCTGTAAGAAAACAACCGCTGAAAAATGAGGGTTCTCAAGTTGAAGTTAATTTAACAATTTCATTTTGATGTCAATAAACAAATGAAAGAAAGTGAAATGAATGAAAGAAAATGTATTTCTTCCACATGATTAAATGATATTTTGATGATGAAAAGGAGAGTTTCCTCAAACAGGACAACATGACCAAGAATGTAAACTATGCAAAAGCATAGTGTCATTCAAGTATTTATAGAACCCGCATTTAATAAAACTCCATGGTTGGATGGTAATTTAATGAAAATGAAGCTTACATGGTCAGGGTATGTATTAGAATATTTCACTAATCTAAAGAGTTTTTGATCATCCATATAAAAGTCTTTTTTTTTGGCATACCCATGTAACCACATTATGTGAGTCATTTTGTTAAATAGTTCACGTATATTATGTATGTCTATATTTGGATCACTTGCAAGATGTATTAGTAGATATGAAAATATCTAAATCAATGCCACTTAATAAATGGGCTTACTCTACCATTGACAAGATAACGGTAATCATGGGTTTTTTCACTAAATAAAGTGTGTAAACTTCCTGATATGAATCTAAAATATGTACATAAACACACTTAGATAAATGTTAGTTGTTTTTGGTGGTTAGGGGACTTGCCTTGGTTAGATCCCTAACAATTTTAGGAGATAACATAAATTTTATTGTAGAAAAATGAAAAAATAATGCATAAAAATGGATGACATACATGACTTAGTCGCAAACCATTCACACTTGCGATTCACTGGAAATTGCATGGAGGTTACAGACCAATTGTGGGCGCGACTGACATCTGCATAGAAATTTTGCCAAAATAGTGATCTTAAGAGTTACACAAGTCCTTTGTGATCCACCTTCACCTCTCCAAGACCTATACTACCGAAATATGTGAGCAAAGAAGTAAAAACTCAAGTGCACAAAGAGTCAAGGGAAGATCAAAATGATGAAATGATGGGGGTAAGTGGTGTTTTATAGCTTTTGAGTGCATAAAAGATTTTGATACATATGGGTGTACTGTGAATAGATGGGTGAGATGATAAGGGTTCATAGTGCATTGGGCATGCAAATGGGTAGGTGGGATGGACAAAATGAAATGTGAGTGGGGTGAGGGTTAGTAAATGAGTGATGTAGTGTCTTTTATCACCAATTCTATGGGGTTTTATATTTTAATTTCTTTTGTGGGATTATTTGATTTTTTGGGATTATTGTGTTTTATGGTGTTTTTGGTATTTTTGTATAGGAGAACTTATGCAGCAAGGTGATTTTTCCAGTGTCTACATATTTCCCCTTTTTGGGTTGCGTGTTGTAGTATGTAGGATGCAGTGCAAAAATTGAAGATGAGATGATGATCTTTTAACCCTATGATAATGGTTGTCGCAGTCACGGGCTTAGATGGTTGACTAGATAGACAAGAACTTGGAAATGTGATCGATGGGCCACTTCAACTAGAGTTTGTGAAGGGTTTGATATTTTGATTTCACAAGGTAAATACTATTGAGTCAATTGAATAAGATACTTGATGATTGGATGCTATAAGAATTGACAAGAAGGGTTTTGATATGATATCCCCCCTCAAGTGACAATTTTTGGAGCTGTAAATCTCCCCAACATAACGCGAGACAAAATGTGGCAATTAATAATGATAGAAAATGAACCTTGAAAAGGGCATGATGAGTGAAATAGGAGGAAAATATTTCCTTAGCCATGTGTAGGTGAAAATGTGATGATAGATTTGTACAAAAATGGATGCAAGTAAGAGAGTGTGAGAGTAGTGTTACCCCAACTTAAAGTGATGAGAAATGATTGCAAGATAAATGACATGAAAAGTGGTGATTATGAACAAAGTGTGTAGAAGGAAGCAGATGCCCATGGATGTTTATTCCAAATGAGGTAGAATGTAAGTATGAAAGTGGCATGGTTCTAATAATGGAGTGCAAGAGGTGTATAGGTGTATGATCATGGTTTTCAATAAGAGTGTTGGTGAACACATGATGAGCGAGAAGGAATGAGTCATGAGACAATAAATGATCTAAAAAAAGAGCTTGAAAAAGGTCTAAAAATCATTTGGAGACATACTATCCTTGTGTCTCATTGAGATCATGTTTATACATGTGAAAGTTAATTTTTACTTGAAATGAAGACATGTAAGAAAATGATTGAAAACACAAGACAATGTGTACATGTGAGTTAAAATGGGCAATTTGTGATAGATGGAATGGAAGGAAATTGTAAGTCATACGTTGCTCCGCTTCCAGATAGACATCTATAGCCTCGATGGAGATACATTTGATTTTATTCACAAAATTTCTCTACTGTCAGCCACTACATCCATAGCCCAGGTAGAGATACTAGAAAGACCCCTAAGAGAGAGTGTTTGATATTGCTTTTGTTTTCTATTTTTCTTTTTTGAAGTGTGACTCATGTTTTCAATTTTTTCTACATGATATTCAGCTCTCTTATTTTTATGATGGGTTTAGAACCACTAGTGGCTTGATGGAGGGAGTGGAAGTGATTAAGGAGATGACATTGACAAGCGTCAACAAATAATGTCATAGGGCATTCAAGATAAGTTTTTAAGTGTGAAAAGGCGTGTGGATATCTAAGAGGATAATGGTTCTTAATTCACTAAGTAAGGACATAATAAGTTCAAGAAACTGTAGTAGAGACTATTGGCTCACAAAGTGTGACAACAAGATAATCAAGAGTTCACCAAAATATGTGAAGCAAACCAAGACGTGGAATGCAAATGAACTGTAAATAAAGTATGTAGTAGTGAACTGATTAATTGGGATGTCATATCAATGAATGGAGAAAATGTGGAATAACATCCATGAGAAAGAATTTTTTATTACAATTTTTTGGGATATATAGATTTTTTGGATTTTGAAAGATGTTTAGTTGTTTTTTGGTTTGTGTGTGTTTTTGTCTATTTCAATGATGATAGTGTAGGATGCATAGATAATTAAGACATGCTTCGAATCCAGGATGGATGAAGAGAAGTGGAATCTAAGGAGTGTATGAAGAATGTGGTAGTGAAGAAAAATGAGAGTCCCTTTAGTCCGTGTAGGGACCAGAATGAATAAGATACATGATGTAGAGGATGTAAGTGATATATGAGGTAGATAATTTCATTGGATTGGATTGAATGGGGATGATGAGTGGAGAAATGATGGAAAATATAAGCCATAGGATGGTGGTGAGTGGAGGATGTGTGTGTGGGGATGAAGCAAATAAGAAATATTTCAAGTGTGGTGAATGTGTGATAATTTTTGGTGGACGAGGACATGTAAATAGATCAATGGTAGAAGATAACATGATATGAAGAATGGTACTAATGATGATGTCTGGTGGATGAGAAGTGGAGAACATATTGACGTCTGAAGGAAGCATGAGATCCAAGGGTATGGTCTTATGATGAATGGGTGTGATGAGAAGATGATTACATGGAATAGGAAGGGGTACGTAAGAGTGGATGTCAAACAAATGAGAATGTGGGAGAAAATCAAAATGATGTGAAAAGTATAATTAGATGTGGAGGAGGTTTGTGAGGAAAATGTGTAAGAAAAAATGGTTGTGTGGTCATGATAGATGATGTGAACAAAGGAGGAGTTGGTAATAAGATATTTTATCTAATGAGTGGTCATGGAGGAAAGAAGTGCTCCATGTGGAAGAATTTTTTAAAATACATGAAGAAATGAGAGTAAATTTAGGTGACTTGTGAGGAAGAGATGTAAGAACAAGTGGATACAAATGATGAGGAATAGATGCAATAGAGGAGTGTGAATGAATGCAATAGATGGTATCAGGATGCAATAGAGGAGCAGGAAGTGAGAATGGTGCTTGAATGAGTGATAATGAATGCAGTGAGATGTATGTGGAAGATTGGTCTCAAAGATAGAGGAAGTGTTATGAGTGGTACCATGTGTGATGAAGAGAGGAAATGTAGGTGTGGAATATCGGTTGTGCATGAGGTGAGGTGTAGTCAATCAAATAAAGTGATGAATTAAAGGAATTGGTGGTTAAGATAGAATTTTATGATGATATAAGTGATGGAAATTAAGATATATGTGGTAAAAATGTGGGGGACTCAGTAGAAAGGATGAGGATGAGACAACATCCAAAGTGGAAGCACATGATGATTGAGACTAAAAGGGGATGACATAGATGAGGAGACATTAGGTGTACATGATGGTTGGTATGTCCAAGGTGGAAACATGATGATGGATGATGGATTTTTGAAGTGGATGACCTAGATGAGGAGACACTAGGTGCACATGAGTGATTATAAGGTAGTGTTAGTAGGTGAAGTCCAGGAGGAGATGGAGGCTTCAACAAGAATGTCCCCTTGTCAAAAAGGTCTTGAATGATGTTATGAAGTTGGGGACATGAATCAGTGGAATGTCCATTAGTACGATGATAGGAACATGTTTCATGGGAGGCATGCCACAATGGTCGGGGTGGTATGGGAGGTAGAGTGATGAAATTGGCATCAAGCAACTTATGGAGAATAGAAGAAAGTGACTTGGTCAAAGGAGTGTATTTGTGAGTGGGTTCGATGAAGCGATGAGCCCTAGGAGAACATGATGAATGTGAAGATGTGGGTGTGGAAGGTGATGAAATGTGAGGAGGATCCAGTTGGATCACATTGTGAACATGGAAGTTTAACAATGTAATAGGTGGGGAAGAAACTGAAACATGCAACAAGGAAGGAGGATGAACAACATGGATATCCTCGAGGCATTTTTCCATTTTCATAAGCCTCGTTAAAAGTATGTAGTGGATGAATTTGTAAGTGGTGTGAGATGTGGGGGACACAACTTTTGGAAAAGAGGTCAATGAAGCTTAGATTGCGGTCATAGTGGAAATGAGAGGCAATGAATGAATGCACGTTGCCAAAGCGAGTAAAAAAATCAAGAATAGACTAGTTATGGGATTTCTGAAGCATGCGAAGCGCAACTGGTGTTTATTTGGGTATAATATCGATGAAGAAGTGGGATAAGAACGTGTCAACAAGTCTTTTTAATGCATAAATGCTATGTTGTGGGAAGTAGGAATACCAATCAAATGATTAGTCAACGAGTGAAAGTGGTAAGGTATAGAGGAGTGTGTCATCATGTTAAAATTGAGGTGGAATGCGTACCGAAAGAGATGTAAGTGGTGTTAAGGGTCCTTGGTGCCATACAAATTTGTTCAAATGTGGGAAGTTTGAAATGATATGGATAGGGGTAACGTGATACCATGGGATGGATAGGCTCATTGGAAATCATGTCATAAGTTCGGTGTGGGTGGAATTCCCCCCAAGTGGTGGGATTCAAGATTATAAATTTGCAGTCTATGAGGTGTTAGCAGAGCAATTTGGGGTGTGAATGATCATGGGGGTAAAGTGACGCCATGTGAAATGACTAGGGTAGAATGGGTGGGTGGAGAGCACATATGGTGATATAGGAGAAATGATGTAGATATGAAGACAAAAAAATGGTTGAGGTTGTTGGGAGACCCCCTGGTGGTGTGGGCTTGGAGTTTAGGAGAGTAGCTTGAAAAAAAATGGATTTTATTTTTCTTTTGGAAAGCATGTAGTCATAGGTGGGACTGAAAAGAAGAACAAGATCCCCAGACTGATTGTGACCATGATCGGGGATGAATTTTTTGTGTGTGATTTATTTGGTGCAATGAGGAAGTGACATGGATAGATAACTGGTTGCGGGCACGACCAAATGGGTGGGACCTAGTTGTGTCCACCATCTTGGGTGGTTGGTGTGTCTTGCAATGGCGGGGGGGATAGGGACGAGGTGGGCTGGGGAAGGAGTAAGGATATGGGCGTAACAATAGAGTGGTGGAGGGGTGATCAAGTGGTCTTGGGGGTGAACGAGTGGTGGAGAGGGGGTAGTGGTGTAGGTGAATTGGGTGAAGGTTTTTGAGGTAAGGGTAGAGGTGAGGAATCACATAGTAGTATTAATGGTGAGTGATTGCAGTCCAACCGTGGATGCAAGTGGGAAGGGGAGGGATGAGGTGGGGGGAGAGTGTAGGGTAGGGGGGTAGGGTGAGGGTTACAAGGTAGGGGTAGGGGTGATGGATTTTATCTTGAACACGAGAACAAGTGGATGGAGGATGGGTAAGGTGGGTGAAAAGCACAAGGTAGAGGTTAGGGGTGAGGACTAGCAGGGTAGGGGATAGGGTGGTGGAGGTCATGGCTACAACTAGGAGGAGAGGAGAGGTGGGCTGGAATATATAGCAAAACAGGGATTTGGCGTCGCATGTGAGGGGTAGATAGGAAGGGGTGAGGAGATAGCCTAGTCGTGACCATGACCAGGTAGAGGTGTGTGGCCTCATAAAAAGGCATGAATGGTGTTGAAAAAGGGATATGAGGTAGTTATAGGATGGTTGCAAGGAGGTTGCACTTGTGACCAAAAAAAGTGAGGAGATGGAGAAAAGGATGAATCATAATGCGCAAGGGATCAAATTACACAAGGGTCTAACTAGAGTAGATAAGGGACTGGAGAATGCAAAGTCAAGATTGAAGCATTCAGGGGAACGAAGTGTGCAAGGGGAATAATATAGCATGCAAGGGACTCAAGAGTGTAAGATTCATACTAGAGCATGCAAGGGGAAGAACAAAGCACATAAGGGGAAACCCAGATAATGAAAGGGACCAAAGTGCATAAGGGGAAGACCAAAACACATAGAGGGCATATAAAAGTGTGCAAGGGACCAAAACACACAATGAGTGGACTAGAGAACACAAGGTGTAGACCAAATCATGCAACATATAGTAAAGATGCAAGGAAGTCACACCTATGACTGGAACTTTGTGAAATATGAATTAACCAAATGAGCAAGATGACCATAATGGAATAAAATGGGAAAATGATTTGAGTGAAAATCGTAACATAGTTGATCCTGTGACTAAGACACGAAATTGCTCCTATGAATATACTTTCTCATGTTGGCCCTTGTGTCTCCAATTTGTTAGTATTTATATTTCTTACATTGTTGTTTTCTTCTATTCAATGTGGACCTACTCTAGTTATTATAGGTGAGAATTTGTAAGTGCCTACTCACAAAATTAAACCCCTTTCCCTATTTCTCCTACTCCCCTTTACCTATCTCTAAATTAAATTCCTCCATTGTACACTGTATAAGAAATTTACCACAAGTTTAGCGGAATATTATTGTGTGATTGTCGGCTTAAAAACCACCCCATAGTGATATTTAGTTTTCATTCAATAGATGGGTGTCTCCCCATACCCAAGAAGGAGGGGCCTAACCCCATGAACATTGGTGAAAACCAATCATTTACGTGCAGCAAATTATTTCACCAACAAGACTCCATGTAGTTCTTGGGGTGTGTGTTTGAAATTGTGTCCTTTGAGCTAGGATTCCCTAGTTCTAACCACACAAAGAATAACATGCTATAAATACTTTGTCCTAATGCAAAAATGTGTGGTATGGAATTCAGAAGAGCCTCCCCCTATGAAGTGAATAATATAGTCCCTTGTGTTTTTCTTTTTTATGTGGTACATATAGAAATGATAACCCAATTTCCCCTTTGAATACTTTGTGTGTGTGTGTGTGTGGTGTGTGTGTGTGTGTGTGTGTGTGTGTGTGTGTGTGTGTGTGTGTGTGTGTGTGTGTGTGTGTGTGTGTTATTTTTTTGCATTTGGCACATAGTGACACCAAAACCTTACCTAGGTCATGAACAAGAGACAATAAAATACCCAAATCCAAAGTAAACCGACAAAGAAGATGATCCATAAACTAAAATTGGGCTTGTGTATAAATAGTTTATCAAAATGGATTATTTAAAAAATAATCATTTTTCCAAATTTATGAAATATGAATTGATTAAATTTTGATCCAAACCTTTAAAATGTGTTTTAAATAACTAAATTGAAATATGATTATAATTCATTCATTTCCAATTGCACATCAAACACTAATCAAGTACAATTTTCAAAAAGTGTTGTAAAAAGTGTTATAATTGTACTGATTTCATTTAATCACTAATTTAAATCTACACAAAACATAATAAAAATGATGCAAACTAAACACAAAACACCAAATTGATAACAAATTTCACCTATTGATTGGGTTACATCTCAGGGACTGCTAAAACATAATTTGATCCATTAAAAATCAAATTTGCAAGTACAATTAAAAAATAAAAAATGTTAATGGATCTTGTTGCCTACAAAAATGTTCTTATCAGACCTTCAAAGGACTCTAAACTTGACCAACTATGTTCTCCACCTTCTGGTAGCACTTGCACGATCCATTTCCCCATGTTATACGTCAAAAATGGTCAAAAATGGTTTCAAAATGAAGTTAAATGAACACCAATTGGGAAAATAAAATATTTAGGTAGTGTCTGGAAATTTTGAACATTTCCCCAGTTCTTCATAAAGCCTAAAATTGCCCCTAAATTGGCTAAATATGATCATGTTTACAAAATTCCCATTTTGGGGACTATACACAATCATGGACTGACTCCTCTTCAAATGCAATAAAACACATTTTATATTGTTTACCAAGGCTTGATGCATTGGTCAGAGCCTTATCATTTTTCACCAAGGTCGTGGGCTTAACTCCCCCCTTGGGTGCTTTGACCACCAAATGCATATTGACCTTTCTATGGTTTGTCCCATTTAGTCTCACATTGTTTTGGTG
The DNA here is from genome assembly GCA_019776745.2 of Taxus chinensis. Taxonomy (NCBI): domain Eukaryota; kingdom Viridiplantae; phylum Streptophyta; class Pinopsida; order Cupressales; family Taxaceae; genus Taxus; species Taxus chinensis. The sequence goes on along the minus strand of CM034146.1, from coordinate 969,223,313 downwards.
GTGGGTAGTGTAGAAACTAAATCACACACTTTGGGGTACATTCATAATGAAAGGCTAGTTGACTCTATTGAATGATTTGGTCATATCCAATTTATTTTACAGTTTCAGAATTTTCATTTAAACCCCATACTACTGAATACTAAGGCCAGTTGAATCTATCAAATGATTTGGTCATAGCCACTTATTTTTCGAGGACATTCATAATGAAAGGACAGTTGACTCTATTAAATGATTTGTGTCATAGCCACTTACTTTTCTAGAACATTCATAATGAAAGGCCAGTTGACTCTATCGAATGATTTGGTCATAGCCACTTATTTTTCTAGAACATTCATAATGAAATTCCAGTTGAATCTATCAAAATGATTTGGTCATATCCAATTTAATTAACATATTTTTTTGGTTCTGGTGTTTGGCAGAGTGGATAAGCTCATGTGTTATCACTATGCGATACAAGATTTGTTTTCTAGCCACAAACACACCTTGCTCAGGTGAGATAATATTGGGTAGGATGTTTTTTAGTCTATTTGCAATAACTATGGAAATGATCTTGTAAGAGACATTATAAAGAGAGATGGGTTTGTAGGAATCAAATGAATCAAAGTTATTTGATTTGGGTATTAAAGCAATGAAAGTGGAATTAAGATGTTTTAGAATATCCTTAGTGGAGCTATATTCTTAAACAACTTCCACAACATATTTACAGATAATTTTCCAATAAATTTATAAGAAGCCAACAAGGAAACCATCTAGCCCAAGATCTTTTTCAGGTTTAAAAGAGAAAACAACAATTTTAACTTACTCTTCATAAATAAACCCATTGAGCATTTCATTGTCCTCGTGAGAAATGAGTGAGGGTATTTGACTAAGAATCTGGTTCTTGGAAGTGCCTCTATTCTTACTTGAATCAATTAACAGGTATGATGTAGAGAACAATTACCAACTCACAACCAAATAAGAAGTTAGATCAACACTCTTCAAAAACCAACAAAACTAGGTTGTTTCAATGTACTCAAGAAGCTGTATTTTGGTCACAAACCACAAACTACATAAGATTATTGATTTTAAATTGCTTTGAGGCCTTGGACCTGCTCTATCAATCCAAACAAACATGATCACTCACTTGACAAATTTTCAAAACATCAACTTCACACATTTACCATTTAGCCCTCAAAACTTGCTTCTAACCCTTTAAAATGACACTTTGATGAAAAACACAAACTACAAGGTTTCAAGAATCACTACCAATTTTTCCTAGGACCCACTATGCCTCTTTAACTATTCACCAAGTTTTATGAACCAATTTTGAGCCCATTAATTTTTATTCTCTCCTTACCATTTTGATTAGGTCTTCTCAACTAGCCCTCCAGATATACAAACCTTATTGTTCTGAAAAAACTATAAAATTCCGTACAAAAGTAAAAAAATGTTTCAGATGCCCATTTGGGAATTCTTTCTCTCATGTAAATTTCATGGTTTATTTCTTTATACAACTTTTATAGCTCCAATTTCTCTCTTTTTGGGCCTAGTGCAACTAGGTCTAGCTAGCGTTTCAAGGATTTCATCACTTTGGATCAATTTCAATCACTTATGAACCTTAAATAACTTATAACACACTTATTCAAAGTCTCCCCAATTATTTGCACACCTTTTTCCTTCATTCATACCATTTTTCCATGTTTTGCTTTCTGGACTTGGCTTGTTCTTAACATCTACTAACCTAAATCTTGTTTTGAATCTTTCTATATACATCTAAATTTTTACTCTTTCTATTTTTATACACATAACTAAAAATTTATCTTTCCATGTTATAGGTTTCTAAAGCATCTATTTATGTGAATAGGTTCCTTAAGGGGCTCGTTCCAGGATAGGGGTATGGTTATTCACATAACCATTGGGTTAGGGATGATATATGAAGAGAGAGTATATTTGGGTCCCATTCATGTTATTGTTTTTTTCTCTTACCTTCTTATTTTCCTCCATTATTCTGACACATCACTTTCTCATGAACACATTTTTTGTCATTCATTTCTCATGACACATTGCACACACCCTTTTACATTTCCCTCCCTAACCAATGTCATCGCCCATGGGCAATTGCGCTGACACTATTTCAAGTCCCTAGTCGATGCCTTTTCTCGTGGGTGATGACATTGGCATGAATACCTATAATACACCTTTACCACTTATATATCATCACATTAGATTAAAAGGAACTTGCCCTTAGATTTTCTCTCATGTGCCAACTTGCATCTGCTCGCTCAGCTCTTGGATTTCTTGCATCTTGACTCTTGGCTTCGAGATTCTTATTTTTTGGATTGGTTTTCTTACACTTTGGGTAACCTAGATAGGAATGGATTATTTTCACTTCTCCACCTAAAATATACTCTCTTAGTGTATGATCTTTTGGGAGATAGATGCATCAATAACCACCCCAACAGGTAAGTTCTCTAACCCGAATTTTCATTTTGTATAAAGTAGTCTCCTACATATTTTTTCATACTATACATTAGCTTAGTATTTTATGCACATGCTAGGTTAGCATATTTTATTTTATTTCTCTACTTCGTGTCACATGATTTAATTCAGTTAGCATAGAATTTATGTTTATTTCATCTTTGATTACCCCCATAATGTCGATATCCCAATAGGGTTCCTTCCTCTTCTTTGACCTAGGGCCATGGAAACCTTAGGTTGTCCTAGTGTAAGGGTTACGTACCTTTGGATATGTGATCCTAGTGGTACCAATACCCCGTCTTATTCTATTCATTATGTTTCGTTCTTGGTGTGTCTATTACTCGTTGCCTTGATACTCTAGTTAAATGGATGATAGGATTATAAAGTGTCTAGACACTTTTTTTTTCTTCCATACACTTTCCTCTTAGCTTTCTTCAAGTTTATTTTCAAAATTATCCTACTATTGTCCTATACATTTTAACAACTCTTTTCACATGTCATTCAATACATTTCATTACCAATACTCACTTTTTCTCTAAGTTCCTCTTATAAAATTGTAACAATACAACATGTTGGTGAGAAAATTTGTCGATATGGAAAATTATATGTTTCCACCAACATTCATTGGGATACACCCCTCTACATTGAATGGTGAAACTCCCATTATTGAATGTTAACTAATCTAATCCTATCTAAAGTTTTTGGGTTAGAAAAATAGGTCGGGGATCACACAGGGACACTCCACTACACCTATGGAAAAGTTCTTGTATAACGTATAAGGGAGGAAATCACAGAGATGAGGGGTGAAGGAGAGAAATTAAGAAAGGAAGGTTATTGTAGTGAGTAGGCCAATTGAAGTAAATAATGAATTCATCAGTGGGACCAATGAATTACTGACACATAATTCCTGGACCAATGAATTATTGACACATAATTCCTTAGATTCATCTATCAAGGATGCAAAGTTCATTTCCAACACTATGCTTGCAAAGTGCTTAATAGAGAGAAAACATAATAACACATGAGAAAGTGAATGGAAGAAATGTAGCTTTTATCTCATGTGCATTGGTGATATAAATGCTCAAAAATAACAATCCACAATTGATACAACATAGAATCTATCAAAATGTAGCATTTTTTTTATCCTTTGGAATAAAGAGGCCATCCCAATTTATAGCCTTGTGAATTAGCTATTTTTTATCCCCATATGACACTTTGTGTTCCTATTCCACTTGTAACCTATCAATTTCCCCTATTTTAGTATCTCTTATAATTTTGAGAGAATAATTTTACAAATTAAAAATATTGTCACTTAAGTGAATAGGATGAAATACCATGATTACGTACAACAAATAATTAAGAGAAAGGGAGAGAAATGAAGAAGGGGAAGTGAATTTATTGAACTTGTTTAAGAATCTCTTTCTGATGAAGAACTTGTTAATGATGATCACCATCCCCTCCTTTTTCATGATGCATAGATACCTCGGGCTGCCAAATGAGTGTTTAGAAACACTATTGAAGGATTCCCTGATGTGAGCTCAAGGTGAACATAGAAATTTTTCATGATGGTGATCTAGATGTTTGATTGATCAACTTCCTTATCTCATTGACCTCATTGATCTCACTCCAACAAACTCACTTCAAACCACCCAACTCACTAAGCTCAAACCATTCAACTCATTGATCTCAAATCACTTAGCTCACTAAGAGATGATGATGATGATCCAGGCTTGATGAAGGAGATATGATTACCTCTTATCTAATGAATCAATTGAGCTCTTGACATCTTTCAGATCTATTCTAACCTCATGATGTCCTTGGGTTTTACCATGTTGTACCCCACGATGTTTTGTCTTGCTTCTGGACACAATTGAGCTCAAGATGATATTTCCAAGATCCATAAAAAGGTTTCATTTCTCTGTTTGAGATATGATATCATCCCATAATCCTATGGAGATTCCAAAAATTAGAAAGATGAGTGATGATGAAACCATCTACAACTTTCTACACCCAAAATGAAGACTTTCTATTTTTAACAGGTAAGAGTGGGACCTGCTATTTTGGGACATATCACCTATTTTGCTCAAACTTGACCTCTTAAATCTTCTTCCATATTCAAATTTCCATTTTTTTGGTGATGCATTACATTTTTTAAGAAACTTTCTAGTTTTAGTACATTATTTTTCTAGACCTTCTATTTTGGGAAAAATTGACAATTTTACCCTACTTACCATTTTACACTATTCCCAAGTATTCTAGATGATCAGAGCTTGTAAATTTAGGGACTTGCTATTTTTAGCATGTGGAGGGGCATAACATATGTTAGTTTTAGTAAGTGAAAAAATGACCCTGGTTTGTGATGGAAACATTATTTTTAGATTTGACTCTTCGTCGCGATTTCGTGCTCCAAATTTCACCGTGTTTCACCGGTCAGAATGCTTGGAAAAAAAAGAATATTTTTCCTGGTTAGGGATTTGGGTCTAAAGCTTCCATGGAATCCAGTAATGGATTCAATATGCTTAATATATCATATATATAATTTGGATAGTAAAAATCATCTCAAACCTTGGTACAGTCAATTCCTTCACTCGCCAGCAGTGAAAAATATTCATTCTGGAAACCACGGATGCTCTAAGGGAAATTGGATATGGTGGTCTGAATAATTTATAGGTTTAATGGAGATTTTTCAGCAACCTTCATGGATATATGGGTGAAATTTTAAGGGGGATTGAGTTGCAATGGATTTTATACATTCTTCCAGCAACACCTTTCTCGCACGCACATGCAAGAAGCAACACGATAGTTAGAAATTTTGTAATTTTTTGGTTTCACATTTTCTTAGGAGGGTGCATAATTTTATGTACCAAATTTCCTAAGGATAGGATACATATGAGGTAGAAAAATGTGTCCTCATCTCATCTTGACAAGTGGTAAGAGTTGATTTCTTGATAGAGGAGAGAGAAGAAACACTCGAAAAGCTCTTCGGGCTAAAACTAGGTCACATGGTGGACATAGGAAATGGATGAAATTGGGTGAATGTTTATGTCACAACTATCCTAAGGGGATAGGAAATCTGGTGCAAAAATAATTCACACTCACCTGGTGAGGACAAGTGGCAGAATTTGATTCGGAGATGCGGAGAGGAGAGGGTTTGAAAATTGGCCTGTAGAGCCTTCCTAGGGTCACATGGAGAATCAAGGACCAACCTAGGTAAGGGGAAAATTTTGGTATCCCTAATGTCCCAATAGGATGGGATATATGGTATAGGAAATTGCACCCTCACCTAGGAGTGACAAGTGTCATTTTGTGATTGCGTGGTGGAAAGAGATGAGAATAGGTGAGAAGGAGCTTAACTAACAAGTTTGGGTTTTATCTGGGTCACATGATGATATAGGGGGCTATCTTGGGAATTGGAGCATTTTTTAGTCTCAAATGTCCCAAGGGGATGGGGGATATGGGACATAAAGTGTGCCATCACCTGGTGATGACATGTTTCTATCCTCAAATTTGGCTAAGTCCAAAAAGCTTACTTTGGAAAGAGGCTTGATGATGACATTTTTGGAGCATGCGAAGATATTTTGGGGAAATTATTTATATTAATTTGAATCAAAAAATAATTTTTATAAGAATGGGATGGCTCCTATACTCTTATTATTCTTGAAACCCCCTCAAAATGTCATTTTTTCTCGAGACCGCAGGTTGTGCTTACTGAAAATAGATTGTGGTAATAAGCACCCATGTCTTATGAGAAATATGAAACAACGATCATTTATATTGCTAAATTTTCTTTCCATTTGTATCTTGTTTGACCTCAAAATAATTATGAATCTCATGTAATCACTTCTTAAATCTCAGGTTTTGTTTTGAACGACAAGCTTCTTCACCTTCAAAAACCCACTTTCATTGAACTTTCTCCCAAGCCTTTAAATATTTCCTAAATCATCCTAAAAAAATTACACAGGATGCATACCTCTTCCATAGGATGCATACAACTCTCTTCTAGAGGATGCATACTGAATCTTGGAAAGACTAAGAATAACCTTTCTGGGTTCACTGAAAAATTTTCACCGGGAAGCACTACATCAGAAGAATTCCATGATCTTGTTTTCACATTTAAAACAAATGGTTAAGGTTATAAAAACACATATTAGAACTTTTAGGATGGGGATAATGTTGGCATAGAGGGAAAAATTATATGGGGGAGTGGATAGGAGGGTTTACAAGACAAAATTTTAACACTAGGGTATAGTTGTCATGTTTTCATCACTGAATTTTTCCCCTGCAAAAACACATGACAACAATTAGATCTAGCTTGGGGGAATCATATGGATCGATCATAGCAAGAAGAGAGAAGCAAGAACCCCATAATATCATTATACGACATGGACTAGTTCGTTATCCATTGGGATTTATAGAGTCACCACATGGATATACAACACAACTTCCTTTATTGAACACATGCACGTGACAAGTAAAAAACACACCGAATGAGAAAATAAAAACACAACACAATGGAAACACGAAATGATAAATTAATTACACAAAACCTAAGGGAAACAACCTAATTCACCTATGTACATGCCAGGGGTAACTTGCTTTCAATGAAGCAAAAATTTGAACTGAGTGCTTACCCATGAATGGATAGCACCAAAATCCATTCTTCCGAAAAAAATTTGACATGTTCACTGAAGTATTAAACATTCCTCAGCTTCTTGAGAAATATAACATGATTTATAGTGTAATTGATGATCAATTTGTTCATTACATCACCTCTTTTGTTTTGACACATTCTTTCTGGATTGTCCTTGTTTCTCAGGTTCATTCCATTTGTTGATTCTTCATCGCTACCATGAAGATGGATATTAATTACTCTTGGCTTATAATTTCTATAACAATATTTTTATTCTTCATTGTGCATCTTCATCATGACCACCACATCCATGGATTTCTTCTTGGAAGATGTCTCAGAAACTTTGGTATCATCATCCACCTCTTGATTTTCTTGGTTTCTCAATTGGGTAAAGAAACCATCATTCTTGGACTCTTTATTTTCCATAACATGCTACCATATGTAGTGTGGCATGTACATTGTATCATTCTCTTTAGTGACATGAGAAATGATAGGTTGAAGTCCATTAAAAAAAGTTACATTTTGAACGAAACTAGCCATAAGATGAATCAATATTCCATTTCTCCATTTTTTCATTGAGAATTTTTTCATCCTCATGAAAAGGAAATGAGCACAACATTGGAGCTGAAATGTTTTTATTATCATTTTCCTATTATTGGTCACCAAGAAGAAAGAAGTCCATTTCCACAATAAAATCATCATCTCCTTGACTATGTTCAAGTTTAAGAGGCAAAAACATGTTGACATTCTTACATTTCTTGTCATCTTCTTCCAATGAGAAAGAGAAGAAAGTTCACCAACATACTTATCATATGGAAACTCACACTAAGCCTCAAGAACATGATCGAAAATATTAAAGTTAGTTGTGAATAAATTTTTTGCATAATTCCTTATTGATCCACATTTCTCTTCATTTCAATATTTCTTTATTGCAATCCAAGGCTATCATCACCATCATAACATCCAGTGGAATGACTTCATTAATACTCTCATCCCATGAAAAGTACACTTTTTCAAACTCTGATTTCATCAACTCATCGTTATGCTCTTTTACCATATCCATGATTCTTGGGCATTCCTCTACCAACATGGGCAATTCGAGATCATCCTCAAAGGCCATGAAAAAGTTACAAGATTTATAACTTTAACACGAGATATTTGTTGTTGGGTCATTTGGCCTTTACACAATATACTTCATCTTCCTAATAGAAAGAATTTCCTTTGTTTTACCATTGATCGGAATGATGGTGTGCGATTAATCAAGCTACCTATTTCCTCCAACATCTCAATAGAATATTTAGCCAAACAACATGTCATATGAGGTGAGCATGTCCATTACAAGGATTATTATTGTGATTTTATCATTAGGGAAGTTTTCCAATGCTACCTCAACATTTTGTATTTTTCCAACAAGAGGTACTTGTTTCATTTCCATGGAGAGATACTGGCTAGAGGTAGGGGAAATGGAAAGCCTGACAACTTTAGCAACTTTTACAGGAAATATGTTGTCTGAGGCACCAAATTCAATGATGTAATTATTCAAATTATATATGTTAATGAGAAAGGATATGTAGAAAGTATCTACCTTCCTAGAGGTGGAGGGTGTGGAGGAAAGATAGTTCAGAGATGAAGTGGTTTGAAATATAAAAGGTGGTTCTTTGGTAGTGACATCAATAGAAAGAGAGCTACTTCCTTTTATATTCTAAACAAGTGTTTCAAGTTTCTTGGGATGAGTTATCAAGTACTTGAATTCAAAAAAATTGACTTTGGATATTTTTAAATGGTCAATGATGTCAAAGGATGAAGAAGTGACAGGAACATTAGGGGTTGTGGTAGCTCTGGGATGGATGTTCTTAAGATTTACAAAAATTGATTTTTCAAAGGAAGTTAAAGGAGACTTACTTAAAGAGGCATAAGGATTATTGGATGGATTGGTCTAATGCTTCTTCTCATTTGACCCTACTAAATTGGACCTTGATGATCCTCTACTTGTTGTTGTTTTTCTTGGAGTCACAATTTGAGGATTCAATTTCTTATCTTGGGTGGTAGAAGAAGGGCCTTATTTCTCCTTTTGTGATCGGTAAACACCACATATGAGTAACTATCTTAGGGTTATTCATCATCAAGTGCACATTCACAAAAACCAATCCAAGCACATCCGTATTCTCCTTCATATTCAAATTATGATTCAAAAAATTATTCTTCTCCATCTTCATTGATCTCACATATTGCATTGACTAACAGAGCCTCCAAGAAAATCCTTTAGGATGCTCATGCAATCTAATTTCTTCTTTGTTTTGGATGAGATGCTATTTGATAAAATTATATCTTCATCATCATAAATTAATTTACCAAATTCTCCAACATCGGATTAGTACTCGCAGATTTGTAACTTTGGGTTTTATCTTTCATCAAAGGATTTTATCTTACCTAAAAAGATGAGGTCATCTTCCACCTCGACAGTAATTTCTTGAGCATTGTCCAAATATCATGTTTTCAATTTCTGAAGAAAGAAACTAGCTTCATGTAATTGATCATTCACAAAGAACATCTTCAGGTTATCCACAGTGGGAATTTTTTTGACCAAACTATTGAATTTGGATAGGAAGTATCTCATGGAATCTTACGGCTCTTTCTTCATATGATTAATCTGAGTAAGGAGGGCATGAACACATTTGGTGGTCTTAAACCTCTCTTTGAAATTCTTTTTATATCACCCTAATTAGAGCTTGAGTGTGATGGTAAGTTGTAGAACCATTCCACCACGAAATCTTGTAAATTTTCCACAAATAACCACACAACAACATCTTCATGTTTCAATCCAAGGGTACCACAGGCTGTGATAAAGGTTGTGATGAATCATCAATATGTTGTGTTTTCTCTCTATATAACTTCATAAAATTATTTCTTGATCCTTGTGGAATCTCATGAAGTGGGTGAGTCAAATCTAATGGGCCAGTGTTTTTTCCCCATGGTATAGGTGTTTGTGTTGCCATCTATTCCTCATCTCTTTCTTCTTCAAATTATTCCTCTCTTTATTATTCTTCTCTTGAGATTTTTAAATTCAAAGGTGGGTGAAAGATGGGAGAATTTTTAGGGGTGGTAGTAAGTGTTTGAATAGGGTTACTATGGGTACTTCTCGATGAATCAGATGGGGATGAAGCTTGACATAATTAGTATGGATTATCTCTGACTCACTCTTACTGATTTTACAAAGCTTGAAAAGTAGGGTCAATGATTCCTCTCAACCTATTCAATTTGGTATATCTTCTCTCAACTAGGTTTTATCAAAAGGTTTGTAAAAAGGATTTTTGATCGTTCAAGTAATTTTTTTATTTTATTTTTATTTTTTTTGTAATTTTCCACATATCTATTCAAGTGCACCATGGCAAATCTCTCCCCAACAGAGTTGTCCAAAAACTGTTGGTGAGAAAATATTTTGATATGGAAAATTAAGTGTTTATAATAATTTTTCACGAGGCTACATCCCTCTTCATTGAATGATGCGTCTCCTAATATTGAATTTTAACTAATATAATCCTATCTAAATGTTATGGGTTGGACCAAATTCAGGTTGTGGATCACACAAGAAAACTCCACTGCACCTGTGGAAAAGATCTTGTATGGTGTACAAGGGAGGACATCACAATGATGAGGGGTGAATTAGAGAAATTAAGAAAGGAATTTTATTATAGTGAGTAGGCCAATTGAAGGAAACAATAAAGTCTTCAGTGGGACCAATGAGTTCAAGACACACATTTCTTTAGATTCATATATCAAGGATGTGAAGTTCCTTTCCAACACTATGCTTACAAAGTGCATAACAAAGAGAAAAAAGAACACATGAGAAATGGAATGGGAATAAATGTAGCTTTCATTTCATGTGCATTGGTGATTCAAATCTCAACAACAACAATCAAAAATTTCAAGAAAAAAATCTATCAAAATCTTGAATTTGTTTTATCCTTTGTAATCGAGAGGACATCCCAATATATAGCCTTGTGAATCAACATTTTGTCTCCCCATATGGATCTTCATGTTCCTATTCCACTTATCACCTTTAAATTTTCCCTAAAAGGGAAAAAATTATTATCTCTCTTATAATTTTGAGAGAATACTTTTACAAATTATAAATATTATCATTTAAGTGAATAGGAAAAAATACCATGATTGTGAACAACAAAGAATTAAGAGAAAGGGAGAGAAGTAAATAAGGGGAAGGGGATTAGATTAAACTTGTTGAAGAATCTCCTTCTAATGAAGAACTTTTTGACAATGATCATAGTTCCTTCCTTTTGCATGATGCAAATATACTTCAACCTACCGAACGAGTGTTTACAAACATTGTTGAAGAATTTTATGTTCCTTCTTAGCTCAGTTTGTCCTTTAGGATGTAGGCCCATTCAATACTCATCAATATCTCAGCCATTCAATATATCTATTCATCATCTTGTTCATATGTGGAAAAATGGATTTCCTGTGCAATTACTAGATTGGATTAAGAGTGAAAACTTTGTTCAACAATTCACTTTTTTTTTCTTTCCAAAATATGCATTTCCTTATATGCTTTGATCCACAGTCAAGGAAACATTTTAGTCATATCCCATGCCTCTAGTTCATCTTATGATAGACCTACCATGAAGTTCCCGACTTCCTTCTCTTGTTCTTAATACCCTTTTCACCTAGTCCATTAGCTCAAATATTAACCCTTGCCTCCTTAGCTCTACTAAAACATGTCCCTCATTATTCTTTTACTCACAACATTAGTCTTAACTAGTGTACCAACTGCCTTAACTTGGCTTCATCCTTCTATGGACCATCAGTCCTTCCCAATGCATATTCAAGACTACATTTATGATACATATATTGAGTGATCAGGGACTCTGTACTATAGTTTTCAATACAATAGGCTCATAATGGAATATGAGCCTTAACATTTTTATCAACTTGTATCATTAATCAACATGTTAAGACTACTCAGTTTTTTCTAATTCCAAACTTGACTCCTTAAGCCCATACCATGGTACTCATGAGGAACTGAGGTTGTTAATCATCATCTTGAGAAATCTATGATCACTAAATTAATTCCTTATAAGAGTTAAAGTCTTCTATATCCACATGCAAGATTGTTTCACACTACAAAATCCATTCATGAGGTTAATAACACATATATCCTTCAATTCCTCTTAACCATGCCTGCTTTCGTTGTGAATTCCTGTTGTAAATAAAAGAAAAATATCATTCATACCTATTAGACATGTTAAAGGTATAAAATCCAAGAATTTAGGATCCTCAATGATTTCTCAAGCAATGGTCTTCAAATAGAATCCTTGGTATTTTTCCCCCAAGCTTGTCATAGTTCATAAATACCCAATTCAAGACCCTATATGAAATTGGATAAGGTTTTCACGGAAATGTTCCATGTTCTATAGACCTCTCTCATCATGATTGAAGCTATCCCAACCTTACATGCACTAGCTATTTGCACATTTCTCCTAGCTCAGCCTTTTTTGTAGCCTTTCCTAGTGACTTAGTACAGTCTTAACCCCTGTACAATCAATCCTTTATTAAAATGATGGAATTTTATTTGTATAATTCTCCCTAGGATCATTGAAATTCATCAATTAGACCTAATTCCACCTCCATACCTAGTCTAAGGTCATGACAATCAAACCCTAGTATGAATTCTACCTTTTCCTTAGCATACATGTACTCTGTGTATCCTCCATTATAGCTCAAAACTACTGTTATCAATACCTTCTCCTGTAGATACTGCAATCACTATAAAAATTGGTAGATCTCTAATTCAACATGAGACAGATGATATTTTTAAAATATTATCCAAATTCATCAATAAAATTAAAAGCTATGAGAAGCCCTAGATCAAGCCCGAGAGAAGACAATTAGCCATAAAAGCCACACCATAGACTTTCAAGATATACAAAAATAGTGGTTACATTCCTTAACACCTATAGAATCTTTATATATTAATAATTAAGATAAATTTAACATATAAATGGTAGTGAGGGTTTCATACCCATTGTCCTAGCACATTCCCTAAACACAACCCGTAAGAAACATGCTAAATTCATTGAAACATAAGAAAATTCTTTCTTCTAATCATCATACCATCTTCATTCATCATTTAACAATTTATTACAAGCTCTCCCCTTTTGAATTCTTCCTCCGTTCATGATTGTATACCTATTCTAATCCTTTAAGAAGCTCAACTAGTTCCTAGTTTAACTGAATCTACCCTAGGAAAACTCAATCATGCTTTTAAATATAGCAAATGTGGATAATCTTCATCTAAAACACCTCACAACTCATTACAAACCTCTTTGTGTCATCTTCATGACCATATCTACCTCATGAAAACTCATTTCCACCTAATAAGCCTCCCTTTCCTAGTCAAACTTGATAAATTAGCACTTACTACAATGTTTTTCACCTTCACTATTATAATGCACATAGAAATTTAAACTTGAACAATGATATAATGGAGGGGAAACTTTGACAACCCCTATTATATGCTTAATTACTTTCATAAGATTATTCAAACTTTATTTGCCTTCAAAACTACCATGATGATGCTCCTACATCAGGCTATCCAACTTGAAATTTTTCATGAGCTCCTGCTCATGAGTCTTCATCTTTTTCTTATTCCTTGATCTGTACCTGGGTCCCATATTTTCCTTTCCCATGCTAGTTTTTTTGTCTTCATATTATATTCTCTATATCTCATCTTCTTGGTCCTTTGTATCTTCTTGTACTTTCCTCTTCTTTTCTGCTTCTCATATACTAGGCTCCATATTATTGCTTCATATTCATAGATGTCTTCAATATCTACTTTTTCTCTTGTTTTCAAGAGCTCTCTCATGTAATCATGAGCTTCATCCACCTTATCATCTGTTTATACCTATATACACAACACTAAAAGAAACCTTAGATACAAAATTTTGAAGCGATGAAGCTTCTTGCTTGACTTCATGTTGTTTCTCTTCTTCTTCTTCTTTTTTTTCATTGACCAATTTCAATTTGATTCTTTTATCTCTATTTTTAACATGACTTGTCTCATTCCCAAGATTACCAATGAGCTTTTCATTCCAATCTGTTATTACAATTGTTGCATGCACTTCTCTTTTCATAATTCTCCTTTCTTGAGAATCATTTTCCTCATTCCCATTACTCTTCTCTTCATTATTAAAAGCATTGACCTTTCCATGATAAATAACATGTTCTAATGCATTCATTTCATCCTGAAATCATTCCATATTCTCATTAAACAAATTCATTACCTTCTTGTTCAAAATGCATCATTTATTGAATAAGGCTTATATCATCAATGTTAACATCAACACAATATGATTTCAAACCTTCATGTTTTACCTTTTTATCATAAAAAATATTTACTCCATCATCTTGAGGTTTCTCTTCTTTATTCTTCCATGTCTCCATCAATTCTTCACCTTTGAGACAGATTTTACCTACATGCAATGTTTCTATCACCTTTAACTCTTCATATTACAAGAAATCATCAATTTCTTCATGCTATTGATCAATTTTTGGGTCTACATTTAGACATAGTTTTACTTCTTCTAATAATTTTCCATTTTCTTCCATTTTCTCATTTTGAACTCCATGAGAACATTCACCAGTTTCCATATTAGTCCATCCCATACTTTCCTTGCAAAATTCAGTCATGCATTCATCACTATCACTAGTCATGCATTCATCACTATCACTAGTCATGCTCAAAATATCATCAGCTGATGTATCAAATTCAATTTGTTTACATTTTTCTCTCATTCCATTTACTTCTCTTGAAATGGCATAAACCTTCTTCTAGTAGATTCTTGGAACAATAACTTGGTTCTTTAGTGTCTTTACCTCCATATGCATCTGATTGGAATGTTCTTTTACTTCCTTATTCTTTGTATGATTTCTTAGGTGTTGTCTTCTTGAGCCATTTGGTCACTATGTATCCATGTTCCCTTGGAAGATACTATATGCTCATCATTTTCTCTTCCTTCATATTTACTTGTTACATAGTTTCATTTATGAATTCTTTCAAATGCATTCCTTTTTGTCCTTCTCTCAAGAAATATTTTCTTGATCTTTCATTCATCATGGATTCCTTGACAAGGATGCCCTTTATACCTACAAAATCAGACTATAACATAGTATTAACATCCAAAATTTTCCTTTGAAGGGACTTCCCATTATTCTTCTTCACTTCTCTATGTGGATCCTTTTCACCTTCACTAGACCACTCATCATCACCTTCCATGAAGCTTTCCCACTCATACTTTGTTTCTTCTTTACAAGAGTCTTAACATGATTCACTCATGAAGCTTAACTCCTCTTGTATATCCATCATCTTATCTTGTTTACAATCATCTTCTTCATATCCTACATCAACTAGCACGTCATCTTCTTCTATAGGGTCTTCATCATCCCTATATTCAATCCTCATTACTAATAATTTATCCTCTAGGTGTTCAAGTTTCCTTCTTATATCAGCAATCTCCGTTGCTCTCTTCATCTCTTTCCTCTTTTTCTCTTCTACCACTCTCATCATATTCATTACTTGCACCAAAACTATCACATGTCTCCATGGTATAGCTTCCATGGTCTCTCTCTCTCTCTCTCTCTCTCTCTCTCTCTCTCTCTCTCTCTCTCTCTCTCTCTCTCTCTCTCTCTCTCTCTCTCTCTCTCTCTCTCTCTCTCTCTCTCTCTCACACACACACACACACACACACACACACACACAAGTCTATATCACCTTGGATTGTAGCATTCTTTCTCTCTCTTATCCAAGCTTCCTTCTTGGATACTTCTGACTACCTCTTCCTTCTTTCTCACAACTTCCTCACCTATGAAAGCTTCAGTGGCACCTATGCCAACCTCATTGGATCAATATTCTCTTTCTTTACTAGTTGTAGTTTCTTCCTTGGGATTTTCTTAGCCACACTTCTCTTTTTCCTTCACCAACCTACAACCTTGCACCACCTAATCAACCAATCATTAACATAATTATATAAAGTAAAAGAAATAATTACTTAATCAAATCATATATCAATTCATAAATACATAGCTAAGGTATCATCGCTCTGATACCAAAATGATTTTCCTTCTACAGCTCATTTTATCCTGTAGGATGTAGCCCCATTCAAGATTCATAAATATCTCATCCATTCAAGAGATCTATTCATCATCTTATTCATATTTGGATAAATGGAGTTCTTGTGCAATTACTCTATATTGGCTTAAGAGTGAAAATTTTGTTCAACAATTTAGTTTTTTTGGATTTCCAAAATCTTCATTTCCTTATATGCTTTAATCCACAGTCAAGGAAACATTTCAATCATAGCCTTAATCCATGCTACCCTACTCCTCATGCCTCTAGTTCATAAATACAAAAATGCAATTACTAGTCTTATGACATACCTACCATGAAGTTCCTGACTACCTTCTGTTGTTCTTATTACCCTTTTCACCTATTCCATTAACTCAAATCTCAATTCTTGTCTCCTTAGCTCCTAGAAAATACTCTCTCCTTATTCATCTACTCACAACATTAGTCTTAACTAGTGTATCAACTACCTTAACTAAGATTCATCCTTCTATGGACCGTCAGAGCCTTTCCAATGCATATTCAAGACTTCATTTATGATATATAGACTAAGTGATCAAGGACTCTATACTATAGTGTTCAATACAGTAGGCTCATAATGGAATATGATCCTTAATATTTTTATCAACTTGTATCATCAATCAACATGTTAAGACCGCTTTATTTTTTCTAATTCCAAACTTGACTCCTTAATCCCCTACCATGGTACTCATGAGGAACTAAGGTTGCTAGTCATCATCTTTAGCAAGCTATGATCACTAAATGAATGCCTTATAAGAGTTCAAGTCTTCTATATCCACATGCAAGATTTTTCCATACTACAAAATCCATTCATGAGGTTACTAGCACATATATCCTTTAATTCCTATTAACCATACTTGTTTTCCTTGTGAAGTCATGTTGTAAATAAAAGCACAATATCATCCATACCTATTATATATGTTAAAGGTATCAGATCCAAGCATTTGGGCTCCTCTATGATTTCTCAAGAAATGGTCTTCAAATTAAATCCTTGGTATTCTACCCCCAAGATTGCCATAGTTCATATATACTCAATTCAAGACCCTAAATGCAATTGGAAGGTTTTCAAGGTGTTGGCAAGAATTTTTTTTGGGTGGACAAATCTATGGATTTCTTTCCAACACTCTAGGAATCAAAGTCTCTCTACTTAGATGGTGCAAATTCTGTATTTGCGTATGTGTGAAAAAGGTGTATTTTCCTATGGCCTTGAGGCCAGGGATCAAACAGGGGCACTCCATTATACCTTTAGAAAAGCTATAAATCACTTGCACGAGAAAACTTTGTCTTGAAAGTGGGAAAGGGAGTAAGAATGTGAGGTAGGGGAACTAATGATGAAAGTAGAAAATCATATTCTTACATACATTAGTTAGAATTTTCATCACATGGAATAAAATTGAGAAGAAACAACTCTGTAAATAGTAATAAGACCAATTAGAATTTATGAGCACAAAGTATCAATAAATCCCTCAGTAAAAAAATTCTAGAATATCCTTCTCCTTGTATTTATCCTTAAGAAAATTTTACATAGTGTGAGAATAAAGGAAATTAGAAATAAAAATGGCTAATTCTTTTCACTCACAAGTAAGAAAAATATTTCTCATGAACCTACAAGAATACAACCAGCTAGAAGAATTTCAGAATCATGACCCCTTAGAGTGAGGAGCTCATTATAATTTATAGAAGAGAATTGAGTCTTCATCATCCCAGTGAATTTTCATATGTCACATTTTGACTTTAGGTTGTTCATATCCCTATCAAATATTAAGTCCCTTTTATAAAAAAAAGGATACTTAAGCTTTACAACATGTTTTTAAAGTCACATAAAGACATATCAAAAAGTGCAAACCCGAACCTAAAATTAGAACATTGAAGAGAGAGAATGTTGGGAGAGAAGAGAACAAAGAGAGGGAAAAAGAAGAGGAGGTTTCATTCCTGGTCAAGTCTGGTTGTCCTCGTCCATGGAAAACTCCAAATGTAGTGAAGCTCTGAATCTTTGAACTCCTTACACCCTGAGAAACTCTTTCAAATTGGACCACATACGTCTTAGATTAAGTGTTAAGAAATAATGTTGAATGTTTCTGCCATGGAAGACAAATTACACCCCGTGTATGATATACATGTGACCCAAACCATGTAATGAGTGTCGAAAGACATTGTCAAGGTCTTTTGAGATGAGTTCTAAAAGATCCACAAGAGACGTTAAAGATGCTTCTTGTGAAAATGTTATGACCCAATGAAGAAGATAGTACATTGAGGATATGGGCATTGAATATTAGTGAAGGAAATATGCAGTGACAATGCCCATTCTATAAACTTGAGTCCCGTCATTTCTTGAAACTTACTATTTCTAGAAAAAACAACTTACTATTTTTAGTAAGTGTAAAAATTCTTCTCTGAATCCCAACTGCAGCTGTCAATCTAAATATTCAACTGTCAAAATGTTCCCTTTTACAAAATTCACCCTCCATATTGACTTACTATTTTTAGTAAGTGTTCAGGAGACAACTTACTATTTTTATTAATCGTGAAAATTTGACTCTTTCGAACCTTGACTAGATGTGGAAATTTGAATTCTTTCTTCTCCCCATGTTCCCCACACCTTCTATACCATTTTGCTATTTTTAGCAAGTTCTCGTGAGACCACTTAATATTTTTAGTAAGTTTCAATTCTGGACTGAGATGATCATTTTGATGATTTTTTCCTGTGATACCTCTTCTGTGTTCAGCCCCTCCTTCACATCTTCTTCGATTGATGAATTTCCTGAAATAACATTCTCCCATGTAGAAGACCTGTTATTTTTAGAAAGTAATATTATGGTGGTTGGATTTTTGTGGAAAAAAAATTCTGATATGGTTTTTTTCCCATTATCACCCCTCTAAAATCTTATACTTACCTGATCAACGGTTTGTGAGATTTTAAAATTTCAAATTTTTGACCTAACAAAAGCTCTAGACATGAAAGCCATTAACGGAGCTTAAAATTTGCAGGCATGGTTTTCTTCTCCGTTCATGAAAAAAATCATATTTTTTTGTGGGTTTTTGTTTCTTGTTCCACCGGTGAAATTTCTCTTTGAATCGATTGTTGGTTTGATGAGAAATCTAGTTTTTGTCTTCGTTGAGCCGAGAGGGAGATTTCTTCTTTGTGAGTAATTTGTGCTAAGAAATGGGGATTTGAAGGTGTTTTTTTATGGCCTTCAAAAATGAATAACACAGCAGAAAATGGTTATCTGATTCGTGCACTGGTCTACAAGATATTTTTGAATCTTCGTCTCACGGCAATGGAGATTTTCTAATGATTTTATTTGTTTCTTCTTTTTGTTCTTTGACTCTTTTGATCAATTTTACTTCCGAGACGTGTGTATTTTAATGGAGTGGATGGTTTGGTTTCCATGGCGGAACTGGTTCATAGAAATAATGGTCGACTGGGTGTTCTCTACAACTTTCTTTTGGCAATGGAGAAACAGTAAGAAGCAGTAAAGGAGATAGAAATTTTCAAAATTTTAAGTTGGGGTTGGGTGTAATTTTTTGCCCTGATGTCTCTTAAGAGTTAATGTATTAAAATTACATCAAATTCCACATTACACCTCCATGTGACACTTGGAAGAAATCCAACAATCAAACATTAGGGCTAAAAAGCTTAAGAAAAGAACCTAAGGGATGGAAGTTGGTTGTATGAGGAACCAAGAGGCATACCTAGGGATGAGCACATTTTCTCGTCCCTCATTAATTAAGGGATGAAAGGGACATAAATTTTCACATCATTCCTAGATTCGACACTTGGCAGACATCAGACGACTATGCATTTGGCTCCACTATCTCCTAGGGGTTGAAAACTTACACTAAAGGATGTCACATGGATGACCTGAGAGCTTCAAGGGGCTGGGTGCATTGTTATGTCCCTCATCTCCATTTTCCAAAGGGACATAAGGTACATCAGTTTTCACATCATGCCTCCATATGACACTTATCACGATTTGAGCAAGTGAGGGGATAGGCTTTGGCAAGCACTTGGGAGCTGAACTGATGATCTGGGAGGTTCTATGTGTGACCAAAGGGCTTCTTAGGGCTAGGAACATTTCTCTTTCCCCTTTATCCCTTTTATTAATGGATTAAAGGGACACAAAATTGTGCTATGCTCCTAGAGCTAACACGTATCCTCACTAAATTTTGACTAACTCCCGAACTCTTACCTTGAGAGAAATTTGAAATGACGATAACTTGAGCTCTTGATGGAATGTTTTGGAAAAAGTTAATATGAAATTGACTTAAAATGTCCTTCTAAATCTAATGGTGGGGCTCTCACATATTTATTCCTCAATTAAATCCCTAAAAAAATCATTTCTTTGATCTAGATCCCTGATTGAGACCAGAAAAACTTAGATATAAACTTATTACACCAAAGTGTTGTGAAAGATATGATTTCACTATATTGTAGATATTTGAATTCCATTTCCTAAGATGTATTTTTTATCTCTTAAATCCATCCAGATCTCCTGAAATCACCTCCCGAAGCTCGAAATCTCTCTTGACCATATGCACTACCTAGGCCTATGAACCTTATTTATGATGAAACTGCCCCAACTCCTCCCAATATTTCCTAAATCTTCCAAAATCAATTCCATGATGTTTTAATACCTTCAATTCATCTCCATGTTGGATTTTTCTCCTTCGTTCCACTCTAGGGGGCTACACCATCCCTAGGAAGGCCAATAGTATCCCTTTTCAACACTCCCCAAAAATAGCATTCTTCAATAACTCCTAAAATCACCTAGGGGGTTGACTTAACCTTCCTAATTAATCTAGGGGAACGATTTAACATCAATTAGGAAGTCATTGGATTTATTGGGCAGACCTGGGATGCCTCAAAAGGGTATAACTTGAAAGTTTTTATATAGGGGTATTGTTGTCATGCAATTGGAAAATTATCAATTTTCTTGTTGTACATCTACATGAAAACAATTGGATCTATCTTGGGGACATGGTATGGATTGAGCTCATCGAATACATGACATGAATAATCCCATAATCTCAACTTATACTGACCATTTCCTTATCCATTGGGCCCTACGAAGTCATGTACAACTTACAAGAGAGAGATAACAAGAAGAACATACACACACCAAAAAAATACGAAAGGGAAACATACAACACACACAGAAAGGAAATGACACAAACAATAGAAAAGGAAACAAACCACACACACAAAGGGAAAAAACATGCATAAAAGGGGAAGCGGAAACAAACCTAAATCAACTATAGTACAAGGCAGGGGACAACCCACTTTCATTGTAGTGCTCTCCTCTTCTCAGAGGTTACCCCAAAGGTTACCCCTGAGGGGGATACATTGAGTGGTGTTTTTCCGCAAAGTCGTTGACCAGTTTGAGAAAGTAGCATCCTCTCCTTAACTATTTATGAAAGTCAGATGCTTTCATGATTTTTTGTCTACTTGGTAAGAGTGAGTCTACATGAGCTTCTTGATGCTCAAGCTATTGCTTAGAAATTCCATTGCTTTCATTACCTTTAAAACTGGTTTCATAGTGCTAGTTAAGTCCTACTTTTATCCACATAGTTGATTCTTTATTGAGCATCCCTTCACTGCCCCAAGGTTGATTTTCATTCCAATTATTTGAATATTTTGAGTTATTTTCTTTCCCAGATCTATGCTTATTGACCTCTTTTTTGTGAGAAACCTCATACTTATCTTTTATCTCTACTCCACTATGATGTTCCTAAAGATTAAATGGAGTATCAAAACTAATCTTGTTGTCATATTTTTGGTATAGATGCTACTAAATCTTCCCCACAGTGAGTGCCAAAAACTATTGGCGAGAAAAATTTTAGGGTGGACAGATCTATAGATTTCTTACCAACACTTTGGGAGTCGAATTCCCTCTACTTAGATGCTGCAGCTTTTGTATTTACATGCGCATGAAAAAAAGGTGGATTTTTCTTGCGTCCTTTCGGCTAGGCATCCAATAGGGTCACTCCACTATCTCTGCTACAAATCTAGTAATCACTTACTAGAGAATAATTTTTATTGAGAGTGGGAAATGGAGTGAGAATATGAGGTAGGGGTACTAATGCTACAAGTAGAAAATCATAGTCTAGCATACATCAATTAGAAGTTTCATCACATGCTTTAAAATTGAGAAGAAGAAAAATTGTAAATAGCAACAAGCCTGATTAGAATTTATGAGAAAAAAGTATCAATAAATCCCTTAGTCAAAAAAGGATAGAAACTCTTTTTCCTTGTATTGATGTTTAAACAAAAGTTGTACATAGTGTGAGAATAGAGGAAATTAGAGAGAAAATGTGCTAACTCTTTTCACTCACAAGTAATCAAAAGCTCTCTCATGAACCTATAAGAATACAACCAGCTAGAATAATTTTGTAATTAGAACCCCTTAGAATGAGGATCTCATTACAATTTACAGAAGAGAATTGACTCTTTATCTTCTCGGTGAATTTTCATATGTCAAATTTTGACTTTAGGTTGTTCATATTCCTATCAAATATTAAGTCAATTTTATAAAAACAATGAGACTTAAGCTTTACATCATGTTTCTAAAGTCACTTACAGACATATCAAAAAGTGCAAACTCCAACACAAAATTTAAACATTGAAGAGAGAGAAAATTGGGAGGGAAGAGAAGAGAGAGAGAGAGGGGGAAAAAGAAGAGGAGATGTCACTCCTGATGAATTTTGTTGGTTCTCGTCGATGGAAATCTCCAAATGTATTGAATCTCTGAATCTTCAAAATCCTTGCACCTTGAGAAAATATTTAAAATTGGCCTACAGACACTTTGGATTGAGTGTTAGGAAATGATGTTGAATGTTTCTGCCAATGACCAAAAATTTCACCTTATGTATGATATACCTGTGACCCGAACCATGCAATGAGTGTTGAGAAACACTGTTAAGGTCTCTCAAGATGAGTTCTGAAAGATCCACGAGAGATGCAAAAGATGCTTCTTTTGAAAAATTTATGACCCACTGATGAATATAGTACATTAAGGAGACGTGCATTGAATCTTAGTGAAGAAAATATTCAGTGACAATGCCCATTCTATAAACTTGAGTCCCATCGTCTCTTAACACTTACTATTTCTAGAAAAATCAACTTGCTATTTTTAGTATGTGTGAAAATTATTCTTTGAACCTCAACTGTAGCTACCAATATGAATATTCAACTCTCAGAATTCTCCCTTCTATGAAATTCACCCTCTGGAATGACTTACTATTTTTAGTAACTGTCCAGGAGACAACTTACTATTTTTAGTAATCATGAAAATTTGACTCGTTCGAACCTTGACTGGATGTGGAAATTCAAATTATTTCTTCTCCCTATGTCCCCCACACCTTCTGGACCAATTTTCTATTTTAGTAGATGTTGGTGAGACCACTTACTATTTTTAGTAAGTGTCAATTCTGGATCGAGATTATCATTTTGATGATTTTTTCCTGTGATACCTCTTCTGTGTTCACCACCTCCTTCACATCTTATTCAGTTGATGAATTTCCTAAAATAATAGTCTCTCATGTAGAAGACCTAATTTTTTTAGAAAGTGAGATTTTCTTGGTTGGATCATTGTGGAACAAAGTTTTCTAATATTGAATTTTCCCCAATATCACCCCTCTGAAATCATAGACTTACTCGATCAACGGTTTGTGAGATTTCAAAATTTCAAAAAAATTAGTTGACGACAACTCTGCACATGGCAGCCATTAATGGATCTTGAAATTTGCAAGTATGGTTTTCTTATCCTTTCATGACAAAAATTATATTTTTGTTTTGGTTTTTTTGTTTCTTGTTCCACCAGTGAAATTTCTCTTTGAATGGACTGTCAGTTTCACGAGAAATCTAGTGTTTATATTCATTGATCCGAGAGGGAAATTTCTTTTCTGCGAGGGATTTTTTTTGTGAAAGGGGGATTTGAAAGTTTTATTTTTATCACCTTCAAGAATGAAGAATAGAAAAAGAAAACAGTTCTCCTATTCTTGCACCGGTCTGCAATATATGTTTGAATCTTCGTCTCATGACAATGGATGTTTTCTGATTAATTTCTTCATTTCTTTCTTATGTTCTTCAATCCTTCAACTCTTTTGATCAATATTAATTTTGATACCTATGTATTTTCATGGTTTTAAGGGTTTTTTTTCCATGGCAGAGCTGGTTCGGAGAAGCAATGGTGGACTGGGTGTTCTTTGTAACTTTCTTCTGGCAATGGAGAAGCAGTAAGAAGCGACAAGAAGTGACAAAGGATATAGAAATTTTAAAATTTTGAAGTTGGGGTTGGGTACAATTTTTTGTCCTTGTTGTCCCTTAAGCATTAAATGATGAAAATGACATCAAATTTCACATCACGCCTCCATACGACACTTGACAAAAATCCAAAGGTCAAGCATTAGGGCTAAAAAGCTTGAGAAAAACACCTGGGGGCTGGAGGTTTGTCATATAAGAAATCAGGAGGCATACCTGGGGCTGGGAACATTTTCCTATATCACATTTCCCTCAAGCATTAAGGTACAAAAGGGACATCAATTTTCACATCGCGTCTGGATTCGACACTTTGTGGGCATCCAATAGTTGTGCATTTGGCTCCACTAGCACCTGGGGGCTGAAAATTTACACTGAAGGAGGTCACATGGATGACCTGAGGGATTCACGGTGCTGGGAGAATTTTCATGTCCCTTTTTTAAAGGGACATAAGGTCATCAATTTTCACATCGTGCCTCCATGTGATACTTATCACGATTTGAGTGAGTGAGGGGATAGGCTTTGGCAAGCACCTGAGGGCTAAACTAGCGATACAAGAGGTTCTATGTGTGACCAGAGGGCTTCTTGGGGTTGGGCACATTTCTATGTCCATGTTGTCTCTTTTCTTAAGGAATGAAAGGGAAACTAAATTACACCAAGCTCCTAGAGCTAACACGTGTCCTCACTAAAATTTGATTAACACCCAAACTCTTACCTTGAGGTCAACTTGAAACGGAAATAACTTGAGCTCCCCATGGAATTTTTTGCAAAAACATTATATGAAATTGACTGAAAAAATGGCATTATGAATCCAATGGTTTAGATCTTAGCTCTTGATTCCTCCATTTAATCCCTGAAAAAATTGGACTTTTGACCTGGATCTCTAACTAAGCCTGGAAAAACCCATATATAAACCTATTGCACTAAAGCATTGTGAAAGATATGATTTCACCATATTTTAGATATTTGAATTTCCTTTCCAAAAATGTATTCTTTAGATCCTAAATCCATCCAGATATCACAAAATCACCTCCCGAAGTTCAGCAATGCTTTTGACCTTGTGCATTACCTAGGCCTGTGAACCATGTTTTTGATGATACTGCCCCAACTCCTCCCAATCTTTCTTGAATCTTCCAAAATTAATTCCATGATGTTTTAATACCTTGAATTCATCTCCATGTCATATTTTTCTCCTCCATTTTTCTCTAGGTGGTTGCACTAGCCCTAGGAAGGCTAGTGGTAGCCATTCCCAACATTCCCCAAAAATAGCCTTCTTTAATAACTCCTAAAATCACCTAGGGGGTTGACTTAACCTTCATAATTCATCTAGAGGACTGATTTAACATCAACTGGGAGGTCATTGCACAATGGGTATACCTCATATGCATCATAAGGGTAAAACTTGAAAGTTTCAACACAAGGGTATCGTTGTCATGCAATAAGAAAATTGTCAATTTTCTTGTTGCACATTTGCATGACAACAACTGGATCTAGCTTGGGAACATGGTATGGAATAAGTGCAACGAAGACATGACATGAATAATCTCATAATCTCAACTTATATTGACTAGAGCCTTATCCGTTGGGCCTTGCAGAGTCATGTACAAGTTACAAGATATAAATAACAAGAAGAACACACACAACAAAAAAGATGAAAAGGAAACACACAACACATACGGAAAGGAAAAGACACACACAACAGAAAAGGAAACTCACCACACATAAAAAGGGAAAACATACACACAAATGGGAAAGGGGAAACAAAATTAAATCACCTATAGTATAAGGCAGGGGATAATCTTCTTTTGCTGTAGAGATTTTCTCTTCTCATAGGTTACCCTTGAGTGGGAAACACTGAGTGATGTTTTTCTATGAATCCATTGACTGGTTCAAGAAATTAGCTTCCTCTCCTCAACTATTTATGAAATTCAGGTGCTTTCATGATTTCCTATGTACTTGGCAGGAGTGATTCTACATGAGCTTCTTGATGTTCATGCCTTTGCTTGGAAATTCCATTGCTTTCATTCCCTTTAAAATTGGTTTCATAGTGTCAGTTGCATCTTGTGTTTATCCACATAGTTGATTCTTCATTGAGCGTTTCATTGCTGCCCCAAGGCTGATTTTCATTCCACTTTCTTGAATATTTTTAGTTCTTTTCTTCCCCAAATCTAAGCTTATTGACCTCTTTTTTGTGACAAACCTCACACTTATTTTTTATCTCTACTCCACTGTGAGGTTCTTGAAGATTAAATGGAGGATTAGAAGTAACCTCATACTTGTCATGTAAAGTCATGGCATGAGCCATGAGATCAATAATTAGCTCAAGGTATTCCGTAATTTTTACTGCATCTAGGATTTCTTGCATAGAGTTATACTTTGTTGCTTCATGTGGTTCACCTTTGTACGTCCTTAAAGAATCTTCATTTTGAAGCTCAAGGAAACTATCTAGATGGATTAATTCATCTCCTTGAACCTTATTACATTCCACTACTTCTTTTTCAGGGGTGTCTTCACCTTTAATGAATTCAACACCATCTATTTCAGATTTTTCATCATGGAAAGAGTTTTCTTTTTCAAATGGGAAAGAAAATATCTTTATTTCATTATTGTATCCATCAACTTTTGGCTTGGGAGATACATTGGATTCCTCATCATGGTTTATTTTAACATGGCCAACCTTCAAACTGATTGAGGCTTTCAAATCACATCTGCACTTGTCTTGTAAATTCATGGCTTGCATCAAGAGTTCAAGACTTATTTCAAGGTCTTCTCTCTCTTCAAGATCTCTTAGGATATCTTACACTGATTTTTCTTTCGAAAATTTCACAAGATCATCATAAGCTGCTCTTGTCCCTCCATGGATGGCATGATTGAGATAATCTTCATCTCCAAATGGGAATCATAACATATCTTCTTCATGGATAAGTGTACAAACTAGTTTCTTGATTTGTAAATGATCAAGAACCATTTCCTCTTCTTCCTAGCTCACATCATCTAGTAAATCAAATATATCCTCTTGGAAATCAATTCTTCTTCAATATCCATAATCCTTTGGGAAGGAATATTTGGTCCTATCAAAATGGGAATATCCTCTTCTTCTTCATTCGTCATGAATAGATTCATCCTCCTACTATCTTGGTACAAAATGTTAGCTTTAGGATTTCCTATTTTTTGCACTGTTTACCTCATTTTCTTCTTTGGAAGCAATCTTTACATGTCTCCCTTAACTGGAACGATTGCAAAAGAACAGATCATTTTTATTTTACCTCCCAAATGTTGGAAAAACTTCTACTCATTTTTATTCCGAATGAGGTTGGAACATTTTCTACCAAAATTATCATTGAGACCTTGTCTGGGAATTTAACAAGGGCCACATGTGCATCTTTGACCTTCCCAACGAGTGGGACCTCTTTGGATTCCATGGAGTAATAATAGCCACTTGGTGGGTTCATGGTGAGTTTGAGAGCCTTGGAAACCTTTATAGGCATTACATTGTCAAAGGCTCTAGAATTTATGATGTAATTATTCAGTACATATTCTCCAACAAGGAGGGAGACCTAGAAAGGATCGATCTTATCAATATTGGATGTACTGAAAGAAATCATGTTTTTTGATGAAGGTGTAGGTGGGTTTGTTAGTATTCCTTTAGAACTAGGAGTTATAGAATTAGGTGTTAAACTACCACTCTTATATATTAGAATAATCTCTCAAATTTTTTAGGGTGATATCGCAAATATTCTGTTTCAGTAATCTACACCTTGGCTTTGTTAGCATATTATACGAATTCAAAATGGGAAGATGTAGAAAAAGGGGAATGAAGGGATTGCTTTTGGATTCTGGATAGGTTTGGAATAAGGGCTTGATGTTTGGGGAATGGAGGGTGTTTTGAAAGGCACCCTAGGAACTTTTGAAGTACTAGATTCTACAGGAGTAGATTTAGATTTAAAACTAGAAAAAACATTAGAAGACCTACTTGCAATAGCAGGTGACTTCTTGCTTGTTAAAGGATCAGGTTTCTCTAGTGCAGACTCTATACAAGGTCGGAGAGGAGATCCTTGACTGATTTTTTTTTTTGTGTAGTCACCACAAGAGGATCACCAGCCTTTTGTTTATTTGCAACAGTGGAGAGCGGTGCTCCTTTCTCATACTTATAACAAGTGAATATTGCACATGAGAAACTAGGTGCATCTTATTTGTCATCTTCATCACCTCATAAATACTCACAGAATCTTATTTTTGTATCTTTCTCAAGTTCATCAACTTCTAGGAAATTACCACCTTAACTTTCTTGTTGAATCTCTTATTCATTTTCTTAAATCTTGCAACTTGCATTGATGGGTGGGACCTCCAAGGCAAGCCTTCGGGGTGCTCCTATAATCTGATGTTTATTTTAGAATACATTCATTCAAAAATTTCCCTCTTCAACGATGTCATTTCATTTGCTAATTTTTGCAGCAACGGATCTATTCTCTCATCTCCAGGACACTGATCCTTACCCTTTGA
This sequence comes from Taxus chinensis, assembly GCA_019776745.2. Classification (NCBI taxonomy): domain Eukaryota; kingdom Viridiplantae; phylum Streptophyta; class Pinopsida; order Cupressales; family Taxaceae; genus Taxus; species Taxus chinensis. Next base: position 969,194,309 of record CM034146.1, on the reverse strand, counting down.
GGGATTCTTGATCTTTCTAGAGGGGATGAGATCGTCATCAAGTTTGATGGCCATCCTTTGTGCTTCTTCAATGTTTCTTAGCTGAACTCTTTGTAGTAAAAATCATACCTCTGGTCATTAAGCATTTATGAAGAACCTCTTGACATTTTTTCAAACAGGGAATCTTCTTCTGGTATCCTACACAGCAACCAGTCGAAACGAGCCATGAAGTCTCTCACAGTTTCATTTTCTTCCTTATTCATTTGTGCCAATTGAACAAGGAGATCTTGACAATCCTCAATAGATTTTAATCTTTCCTTGAACTTGGTTTTGATATCATTCGAACAAGTTATTGATCTGGTGGGTAAGAGATAGAACCATTCTTCTTCTTTTTCTTGGAGATATTCCACAAACAATTTCATGGAAATGTATTCATGTACGACTCCAAGAATCTCACACTATGTGGTGAAAGCAGCGATGTGTTCTTCAGGATGTTGTGTGTCATCACCTTTGAAATTTGGAAATTTCTTGCAGGAACCTATTGGTAGATCACGAAGACAGGGTTCAAGAGAAATTGGGCATGTATTTATTCCCCATGGAATAATGGGTTGAGGTCTTTCTGCTTTGTCTTCCATTATTTTTTTTGTTTCTACTTCAGATCTTGTTTCTAGAAATTCTTCTTCAAATTCTTATCCTGGTATTTCATCTTCCTCTGAAAACTCAATGCTCAACGGTGATTGGAAATTGGGAGAATTTGAAGAGGGGGTATCTATGGGAGTTTGAATGGGGTAACTAGGTGAACTACTTGAAGACCCAGATGGGGATGAGGCTTGAGAAAAGTAATAAGGGTTATCTCTGATTTGATTTTTTTGGTTTTGGAAAGCTTCAAAAATGGAATCAACAACACCTCTTAACCTGCTCAACCTGTTACCTCTTTTTTCAGCTAGCTCTAAGAAAATTTTATGATGGGAATATTAAAGGACACTATGGAATGTGAGAATTTATATGAAGAAATCAACAGTGTTTCTTTTAGCAATGGATTTTTGTCAACTCCTTTTTCTTTATTTTTTAATATTTTTTGACACTATGGTTGTATTTTGGGTGCAGATGCTAGTAAATTTGCCCCACGATGGGTGCCAAAAAAGTTTGGAAAGAAAATTTGTCAGGTGGAAAAATTGATGGATTTCTTGGTAATGTTCTGGGAGTTGAATTCCCTCTACTAAACAGTGTAACTTACGTATTTTCATGCACATGAAAATGTAAATTGAGCAACAGGGGTGGAAGCCTGATTATCTTTATTAAACTCAATTAACCATTTACACATGAAAGATATGTAATACTTATAAGTATTGTACAGTTGAATACAAACAAGAAACTAAGTTGCACAGGTGCAACCATATTCTATATTTATAAAGCTTCCAATATTACATCCGAGAAGCATAAATGGATAATTACAATTATATTGTTAAAACAATATAACCACACTCGTATGCAGACATAAAGGCAATTAGATGGTTATGAAGAAATATAACCATATAACAGAATTATTTAATTAATAATATTAATTAAATAATTAATTATATAATATATAATTAATTAACCTAACATTCCCCCCCTAATTGTGCATTATCTCAAGGGATGAGGAGAGGAATTCTTTGAACAACTTGAACTTGTCATGCGTAAGTAACTTCGTGAAGATATCTGCTCATTGTTCAGCTGCTGGAAAAAATTGAAGCTCGATGTTGTGCTTCAACAAATGCTCATGTATAAAATGAACCCATACCTCAATGTGCTTTGTCTCTCATGAAAAACTAGATTGCGAACAAATTTGAGAACACCTTCATTGTCAACATACATGGTGGTCATTTTTTCTTGTGATATTCCAAGTCCTTCTAGTATGTGATGTAGCCAAATCACTTCACAGACAGCTTCTCCTATAGAACGATACTCAGCTTCTATGGAAGAGAGAGAAATGAAGTGTTGTTTCTTGCTTCCCCATGATATTGGTCCAAATCCCATAAAAAATACAAATCCTGAAGTGGATTTTCTACCATCAATATTTCCTGCATGATCTGAATCAGAATATCCTGACAAGAAGAAGTTGTCATTATTCTTTTATTCTAGACCAAGATCCACTGATCCTTTAAGATATCTCAATATGCACCTTTTTTCTTTCCAATGACACACTTTGGGTTCCTGTATGGATCTGGATAGATAGCTTACTGCAAAGTTGATATCTGGTCTAGTGTAGGTTAGGTAAATGAGACTCCCAATCAACTACCGATAGAGAGTGGCACTTACCTCAGGAGATGGATCTGAATGAGATAACCGTAATCTATGATCCATGGGTTTAGTAATTGGTGTGCAATCCATCATCCTAAATTTCTCAAGCGTAGTCTTGGTATATTTCATCTGAGAAACAAAAATGTGATTCTCTTTCTGTCATACTTCAAATCCAAGACAATAATGCATCAACCCAAGATTGGTCATGTCGAATGATCGATTAATATCTTTCTTTATTACATCAATAATCCTCACTAAACTACCAGTGATAACTAGATCGTTGACATAGAAAACAACAATCATAATCCCCCCTTGCTTTTTGAGGTAAAAATTGGGATCGTATGGATTTATAACAAACCCATGTTGTACGAGATGCTCATCAATCTTGATGTACCAAGCATGGGGTGCCTATTTAAGGCCATACAGATATTTCCTGAGTCTTCATACCTTTTCTTCTTGAACATGTACAACATATCCCTCAGGTTCAGTCATATAGACTTCTTCTTGTAAATCTCCATTTAGGAAGGCACTTTTTACGTCCATTTGATGGACTTTCCAACCAAACTGTGCAGCTAGAGAAAATATCATCTTGATTGTTTTGATCTTATTTATGGGAGAAAATGTCTCCTCGTAGTCAATGCCTTCTTTTTTTACATACCCCTTTACTACTAGTCTTGCTTTATACTCGTCGATAGTTCCATTTGTTTTATACTTCATTTTGAATATCCATCTACATCCAATGGGTTTCTTCCCTGGTGGAAGATCGACAAGCTGCCAAGTGTTATTTTTCATCACTGATTGATATTCAGAATCCATGGCATCTTTCCAAGCTTTTGACTGTAGGGATTCCTGAACTGTAGAGGGCTCATTAGATTCAATTACTCTACTCATTAAAGTAAAGTTAAATTCTTATCTTTCTTTATTGTGAGTCTGTGGTCCAGGGGTGGATGTATCTGGTGGAGCATCCATTCTTACATCTCGTAATAAGTTGGTACACCACTTGGGCATACGTTGAACTGTTCATGTGGGTCGTGGTTCTATCTGATCAACCCCATCATCCCCATCTTCACTTTCATCGTCTGTGGGAACATCAACTTCAATTTTTAGAATTGGTGAAAAATATACATCTGGTGAGTCTGGAGGAGGAGAATCTGCTTCCTTCTTCTCAAAAAAATCAACATCTCTGTTGGTGTAGACTTTTCTAGTCTTAGGATCCATCAATCTGTACCCAAGAGTCTCTTCACTATACCCAATGAAGATGAGTTTTCTGTTACTTCATGTCTAATTTATTTATGTTCTACTTGGGTATCTGCATGTTTTCTTTGCACCCAAATACTCTAAGGTGTGCAATAGATGGTTTCTATTTTGACCATGCTTCTTGTGGTGTTACTCCTTCAAGAGCAACTGTGGGAACTCATGTTCAACAAATACATTACTATCTTTGTTGCTTCTACCCAGAATGTGTTTGCAAGTCCAGAATCATCAATCATGCATCTGGACCATTTCCATGATAGTACAATGATTTATCCTCTCAACAATGCCATCCTATTGCGGTGTGTGTGGAGGAGGCATTTGTAGATGAATCCCATGAGTTTTTAGGTAGTCATTGAACTAATTACTATTGAATTCCCCCCCTTGATCTGAGCAGGAGAGTTCTGTTGTGATGACCAGTTTCATTCTTAACTGCTACTTTGAACTTCTTGAAAGTTTCAAAAGCTTCACTTTTCTTGCAAAGACACAAAATCCACATTTTCCTTAAATAGTCGTCAACACAAAGCATGAAGTATTAGAACCCAGAATGACATAGTTGCATCAGACTGTAAAGATTGGTATGAACCAAGTCAAGTTTGCAATGAGCTCAAAATGTACTCTTCTGAAATGAAGCTCTATGTTGTTCTCCTGCTAGGCAGTGAGGACACTTGTCTGTATCTTTTTGCAGAGATGGTAGCCCATGTACCATATTACGCCGGAGAAGTGTCTCGAGATACTTGAAACTTATATGACCAAGTCTCTGATGCCACAATTGTGTTGAGGTAGAGTTTCTAGCCACAAGTGTTTGATCATCTGTGTGAACAAAATCAAGCTGGAACATGTGTCCCACATTGGAGGATTTCGCAACTATTTTTGAGCGTCTTCATTAGTCTCAAATCAAACATGTTTTCTTGCTAGAATGACTATCAAAGTAAATATTTAGGTTGTGATCAAGGAGTTGACTAACTGGAAGAAAATTCTTTGTTCAACCCAGGGACATATAAGACATTTGATATTCTGTAGTTACGTGAACCAAGGGGTAGAGAAATGTTCCCAATCCCCTAAACTATATATGAAGAATTATCTCCCAATGAAATGTGATTTTTTGATGGCATGTCCCTCATTGAAGTAAACCAGTCTTTGTGTCCAGTCATGTGTCAAGTGGCCCTCGAATCAACATACCAAACATCACTATATGACATGGATGGTTCACTTGATCAAGATAGTGAACAAGTAGTCTTCATTTTCTGATTGTTCTTGTTTCTCAGCAATATTAGCTTGTTGATGGGGTCTTCTTTTCTAGTTCCCCTTTTTCTACCCTTGATTTTAGTTCGAATTTCCCTTGTGATATTTTTGTGGAGGTCTAGAGTTGCTTGATGAACCTTTCTTGTAAGTATTATACCAACAATATTTTAAGTCATGTCCTCCTTTACAGATTGGACATTGTTTATTTTGTTATATGTCCCCATGTCATACTGATTCTGATGTTGGGAATTTTTATAGGAATTAGGTTTTCCTTTACCTTTTCCTTTCCATTTTTGATGTGAATAAATTCCCTACTCTTCTTGAATCATCCGTATTGTACATTGCTTCCTCTTGTTGCAGTAGGTTTACCAATTTGTCAAAACTAACTGTCATATCTGAAAATTTTAGTGTTGTTACAAAAATATGGTATGAAGAAGGGAGTGCTCTCAGAACAATGGGCCCAAGATCATCATCTTTGACTACTTCTCCTAGGGCTAGAAGTGAAGCCCTTAATTCTATAACTCTTCTTAAGAAATCTTCTATTTTCTCATTCTCCTTGAACTTCAATGTGTGTAACTGACTCTGCAAATTCAGTATAACATTCTTGTTTTTGGCCTCGTATACTATGCTCAACTTATACCATGCTTCTTTGGTTTTTTTGGCATCTCGAATGTGGGGGTTGCACATTTTCGAACACTCCAAACAAGATGATGAGTTTGGCCTTCTGATCTGTTTTATCAAACTACCACTGTTGTGTTGTATCAGTAGTTGATTTGGTTAGAGTACCATTCACATTAGGCAAGATCTCTTCAAACTCAATTTGTGTCTTGATTTTTGTCTTCCATGCAACATAGTTGTTTCCTCTAAGTAGTTGTGAATCTGGAAGAAACATTTTGGGGGCATTGGTGCCCATTTTGTAGAATTCACTGACAGGGTTTGGCTCTTATCACTCCAGGTATAAGGTCTCCTAATCTATATACCGTCAGTATGATATACTAAACCTTTCTATATACACGCCCTTCTAATATACCCGGTGGTACGTGGAATAAGCTCACCCTTTCTATATACCCAGCCGGTACATGAAAGAGGTGTTAACGTACATGAAAGAATTCAATATGTGATACCAAGATAGTACTAAGAGGGGTCTGTGTGATTATTGACACAGGGTCAAAGAAATATCCTCATATGCACATGTAACTTTGCTATATACTTGGATAATTTCTCATTTTGTATTTATGTCGTGCAATCATTCACAGACAAATGGGATGGCTCATAGTGTGTGCACTGTGACCTTATTACTCCGCATCGATTTAAAGGGTCGATTCCCAGACGATGTTATTGCAGCTATATTAGTTGTTAAGTATAGTAGTAGTCACGACATCTTTATCTGTAAGTGCTTCCCAGAGGCACTGTATATACCGAATGCTACGAATGAGATCTAGGATCTCGTGAGTGTTACAAAACCAATTCTTTTACTTTTTTTATTACAATTTTTTGCTAGTTTCTGAGCAATTACAATATTTTTGGTTAAGTATGGAAACCTGTAAATTAGTACAATGTATTGAATTATGCAATTACAGTCAAATATTTAGCAAAAATTGAATGGCAAGAAAAAAAACTACTTTGTGGGCCCTGGTGGCCTCCGGAGCCCAAAATGACCCTTGATGTCGGAAACTGTTAAAAAAATCCCAAGATGAATTTTTTGGATGATCTTCCTTTGGAAAATGTTACCCAAAATAAAAAAACAAGCTTAATGGAGAAAAAAAGTTTTACCCTAAATTAGGGTTTTTGTCACTAAAATATTTAGAGGCAGTTTTAGATATAACTAGTTGTTTAGCGGTGGTTTTTTTCACCAAATATGCCTCCAAACTTAGCCGATTCTCCAAAAATTCCACCAAAATCAAATTGGTTAAAAAACAAGTTCAGAGTGGGGTTTGAACCACAAACCTCCCACTCCTATTTTGTTGCCTTTAACTGCTTTGGCTCTATGAGCACTTAAGCATATAAATGAAAGAAACAATATTTATACTGCACTGAAATCTACTAATCTTTGAAAAAAATGTCTTGGTTGAGTTCCACGTGGGCTACATGTGTGTATTAGGGTTCTTCTTGATTTTTCCTTTTTTCAGATCTTGCTTTTATCCGCATTTTGCATGTATATAGCCCCGGCCGTGGATTTTATTTGATTTTGCTTTGGAATGTTTTTCTAGGTCTATGTGAGGAATTAAAACCTTAGCCATTGTTTTTAATTGTCTTTGTATTATGTTTGCACACTTTATATGCCGAATGCAAGTGGATCACCCTTGTTTTGATTTTTCCACCGGTTTGTTGTGTTTGCTGGTGTTATTTGGACGGTGGAAGATTTACAAGCCAATCTTTTCTTGGAGGCAGAGGGTAGAGGGAAGATTGTTCCAAAAGAGCTGACCCTTTCTTTATTGTATGGTCTGCGTTTTTTTTAATTTATCCACCGTACTGTTTTTAACAAAGGGATTTAGATTTCCTTTGACCTCCTTCTTTTGCTACAGGTTACAGGTAGGGGTTGGCGCTGGGGAGTTTGATTTCTCCACCACTTTGCAAGATCCACTGTGTGAAAAATAATACCGCAACCATTCCAACACTCACCTTTATATGAAGAATAACTTAGAGCTCTTCAAATGTAGCAGGTTGCTAATATTAGCAGTAACCAAAAGCTCCTATAATATTAGAGGTGAAACCCTTGACAGGGAAAAAAAATTAAAATAGCATCCAAGGAGAAAATTTTGCATGGTGCAAGAGGCACCTAGGCAAAAAAAATTTCCTTACAAACACCTGGAGAATGGCAGGAGGTTGTGGAGATACAGAGCATTCTAAGAAGTTATTGGAGGTAAAACAAACTCTCCTAGAGTGCATAATCTCCTCCAAAACATTTTACTTCCTCTCTCCAACCTTCTCTGCTTCACAGGTCCAGATTCTCACTCTGGTACCAAATGTAAATCAAGCAATAGGGTCAGAAGCCTGATTATCTTTATCAAACTCAATCAACCATTTACACAGGAAAGAGCGGCAATACTTATAGGGATTGTAAAGCTGAATACAAACAAGAAACTAAGTTGCATAGGTAAAACCATATTCTAGATTTACATAAGCTTCCAATATTACATCTGGGAAGCATAAATGGATAATTACAATTATATTGTTAAAACAATATGACCACACCCGTATGCAGACATAAAGACAAGTATATGTTTATGAAGAAATATAACCCTATAACAACATTATTTAATTAATAATATTAATTATATAATGCATAATTAATTAACCTAACAAAAAAATGTGGTTTTTCCTAATGACCTTGTTGTAAGGGATCTAATAGGGGTACTCCACTATCCCTGCGACAAAGCTCACAATCGCTTGCTAGAGAATAATTTTTCTTGAGAGCAGGAAAGGGAGTGAGAATATGAGGTAGGGGAACTAATGCTTCAAATAGAAAATTAGATTCTTTCATACATCAGCTAGAAGTTACATCACATGTATTAAAATTGAGAAGAAACAACTCTGTAAATAGCAACAAGACTAATTAGAATTTATGAGCACAAAGTATCAATAAATTCACCAGTCAAAAAAGGATAGAAACTCCTTCTCCTTGTATTGATACTTAAAAAAAGTTGTACATAGTGTGAGAATAAAGGAAATTAGAGAGAAAAATGGCTAACTCTTTTCAATCATAAGTAAGCAAAAGCTCTCTCATGAACCTACAAGAATACAACTAGCTAGAAGAATTTCAAAATCATAACCCCTTAGAATGAGGAGCTCATTACAATTTATAAAAGAGAATTGACTCTTCATCTTCTCGACGACTTTTCATATGTCACATTTTGACTTTAGGTTGTTCATATTCCTATCAAATACTAAGTACCTTTTATAAAAATAAGGAGACTTAATTTTTACATCATGTTTATAAAGTCACTTAAAGACATATCAAAAAGTGAAAACCCTAATGCGAAATTGGAACATTGGAAAGAGATAATGTTTAGAGGGAATAAAAGAGAGAGAGGGAAAATTAAGAGTAGATGTCATTCCTGATGAATTTTGTTGGTCCTCGTCAATGGAAAGCTTCAAATGCAGTGAAACTCTAAATCTTTGAACTCCTTGCACCTTAAGAAACTCTTTAAAATTGGCCCATAAATGACTTTGGAGTGAGTGTCAAGAAACATTGTTGAATGTTTCTTCCAATGACCATAACTTTCACCCTATGTATGATATACCATTAACCCAAACCATGTAATGAGTGTCAAAAGACACTATCAGGGTCTCTCAAAATGAGTTCTGAAAGATCCACGAGAGACACCAAATATGCTTCTTGTGAAAATTTTATGACCCAGTGATGAAGATAGTACATTGAGGAGACAGTCATTGAATCTTAATGAAGGAAATATTTATTGACAACACTTATTCTATAAACTTCAGTCCCGTCATCTCTGGACACTTACTATTTCTAGAAAAAGTAACTTACTATTTTAGTAAGTGTGAAAATTCTTCTCCAAACCCCAACTGTAGCTACCAATCCAAATATTCAACTCTCAGAATGCTCCCATTTGTGAAATTCACCCTCTGGAATGACTTAATATTTTTATTAACTGCCCAGGAGACAACTTACTATTTTTAGTATTTGTGAAAATTTGACTCTTTCAAACCTTGACATGGATGTGGAAATTTGAATTCTTTCTTCTCCCTATGATCCCCACACCTTTTGCACCAGTTTACTATTTTTAGCAGATGCTCTTGAGACCACTTACTATTTTTAGTAAGTGTCAATTCTAGACTGAGATGATCATTTCCAGGATTTTTTCCTATGATACCTCTCTGTGTTCACCACCTCCTTCGTATCTTATTTAGTTGATGAATTTCTTGAAATAACAATCTCCCATGTCAGAAGATCTGTTATTTTTAGAAAATGATCTTCTAGTGGTTGAATCACTATGGAATGATGTTTTCTGATATGGTTTTTTTCCTGAGTATCACCCCTCTCAAACCTAATAATTACCTGATCAACGGTTTGTGAGATTTTAAAATTTTAAAATTTTGACCTGACAGTCAGCTTTGAATACAACAGCCATTGACGGAGCTTGAAATATTCAGGTCTTTTTTTCTTCTTTGTTCATGAAAAAAATCATATTTTTTTGTGGGTTTTTGTTTCATGTTCCACCAGTGAAATTTCTCTTTGAACTGACTGTTGATTTGACGGGAAATCTAGTTTTTTTCTTTGTTGAGCCAAGAGGGAGATTTCTTCACTGCGAGTGATTTGTACTGCAAAATGGGGATTTTAAGGTGAGGTTTTTATGGCCTTCAAGAATGAAGAACAAAAAAGAAAATATTTATCTGATTCATGCACCAGTCTGCAAGATATGTTTGAATCTTCATCTCACGGAAATGGAGGTTTTCTGATGAATTTCTTCATTTCTTTCTTTTGTTCTTCAATACTTAGACTCTTTAGATAAATATTACTTCTGAGACATATTTATTTTAATGGATTGGAGGGTTTGGTTACCATGACAAAGCTGGTTTGGAGCAGGAATGGTGGACTGGGTGTTCAGTGTAACTTTCTTCTAACAATGGAGAAGTAGTAAGAAATAGCAAGAAGCGGGAAAGGAGATAGAAATTTTAAAATTTTGAAGTTGGGTTTGGGCACAATTTTTGTTTTCCTAATGTTCCTTAAGCATTAAGGGATGAAAGGTACATAAAATTTCACATCCCACCTCCATGCGATACTTGGAAAAAATCCAACGATCAATGATTAGGGCTATAAATATTGAGAAAAGCACCTGGGGGTTGGAAGTTGATCATATGAGGAACTAGTAGGCATACCTAGGTCTGGGAAAATTTTCCTATCCCCTATGTCCCTCAATCATTAAGGGATGAAAGGGACATCAATTTTCACATCGCGCTTGGAGTCGACACTTGGCGGGCATTCGACAGCTGTGCATTTTAGCTCCTTTAGCTCATGGGGGCTGATAATTTACACTAAAGGAGGTCACATGGATGACCTGAGGGCTTTAAGGGTATGGGAAAATTTTCATGTCCCTTTTCCAAAAGGACATAAGGGACATAATTTTGCACCTTGGGCCTCTGGGTGACATTTGTCATGATCTGAGCGAGTGAGGCAATAGGCTCCTGTAAGCACCTGAGGGCTGAACTGGCGATCCGAGAGGTTCTATGTGTGACCAGAGGGATTCTTAGGGATGGGATAATTTCTTTATTCTATTTTTCCCTTTTCTTAAGGGATGCAAGGGACACCAAATATTGTCAGGATCCTGGAGCTGACACGTGTCCTCACTGAAATTTGACTAACTCCTGAACTCTTACCTTGAAGGAAACTTGAAATGGTAATAAATTGAGCTTCCGATGGAATTTTTTGGAACTGTTTTATATTAAAATGACTGAAAAATGACCTTATAAATCCAATGGTGGGGTCCTAGCTCTTTATTCCTCCATTTAAGCCCTTAAAATTTGGATTTTTTTAATCTAGATTGTTGACTAAGCCTGGAAAAAACTAGATATAAACCTATTGCACAAAATTTTTGTGAAATATTTTATTTCACCATATTGTATAACTTTGAATTCCCTTTCTGAATATGTCTTGTTTAGCTCCTAACTCCATCTAGAGCTCTGGGAATCACCTCCTAAAGCTCAATAACTCTTTTGACCATGTGCATTGCCTAGGCCTATGAACCCTATTTTTGATGAAACTACCCCAACTCATCCCAATTTTTCTTGAATCTTCCAAAATCAATTCCATGATGTTTTAATACCTTCAATTCATCTGCATCACATATTTGGCTCCTACATGTGCTTCTCTAGAGTGTTGCGTCAGCCTTGAGAAGGACAGTGGTAGCCCTTCCCAACACTACCCAGAAATAACATTCTTCAAGAACTCCTAAAATCACCGAGGGGGTTAAATTGACCTTCCTAATTCACCTAGGGGATTGGGTTAACATTAACTAGGAGGTCATTGGACTGACTTGGTAGACCTGGGATGCCTCGTAAGGGTAGAACTTGAAATTTTTGACACAGGGGTATCGTTGTCATGCAACACGAAAATTGTCAATTTTCCTATTACATAGTTGCATGACAACACATGGCAAGGTTCCATGTTCTATAGATCTCTCTCATCATGATTAAAGTGATCCCAACCTCGCATGCACTAGTTATTTTCCCATTTCTCCCAACTTATCCTTCTTTATAGCCTTTCCTAGTGCCTTAATATAGTCTTAAACCATGTACAATCAGTCCTTTATTAAAATGATGGAACTTTCTTTATATAATGTAATGTAATTACTTGTATAAATCTGATTATTAGCATAAATATAACACCAATGAACACAATATTTCAGATAAATACTCTCAATGTGCACGAATAATATCTTAGCCACTTCGAGGGGGCAACCTCCAAACATAGACAATAAGACTCAAATGCTGAATGATGATCAACTACTACCTACTAACCCCTATATATACTATTCCTATGTGCTATGGCCAACACCAAGGTCGACCCACTAATGAAAATATAAACATATATGAAAGAGATACATAATGATAAGAAGTTATGATAGCCACAAGTCGCCTATATACATCTAATATAAGATATATGATTAAGGGTGTAGCATGCCTCTCCCCTTCGAAGCAACATTGTCCCCACTGTTGAGAAGATCTGGATGCTGCTACAGGAAATTTGCATCCTCCCAAGTTGCATCTTCATTGTCTAGATTTTTCCACTTGATCAAATACTTGGTGATGAACCTTGTCCTCAATCGCTTAGTGCATGTATGAAGGATGCATTCTAGTTCCAAGATGATTCTTCCCTCTTCATCAAGCTTGGGTAACATTGTCTTGGTTGATATTGTATGTCCAATTACCTTCTTTAGACAAGATACATGGAAGACTAGATGAATTTGAGTATCCAGAGGAATTTCCAGTTTGTATGCTACATTGCCAATCTTCTATAACACTTGATAAGGACCATAATACTTAGGTAAAATCTTGTTATCCTTTTTCTATTGTTTTAAGGAAATTTTCTTGTATGGTTGTAAATGCACAAAAACCCAATCACTGACTTCAAAATTTCTTTCACTATGCAATGTTGGTCTGCTTGTCCTGCTTCATGCGGTTTTGTGACATGGCCAAATTCTCCTTAAGACTAGAAAACACCTCTTGTTGGTGTTGAATATGTTCTTCAACTACCCGAACCTTTGGTTGGACTCTCAAAGATGAAGTGATAGATGGTGGATGGTACCCATATAATGCCAAGAAAGGAGACATTTTAGATGAAGTATGAAAGGAGGTGTTATACCACCATTCTGCCAACGGTAACCATTGGACCCATCTCGCTTGCTTATCTGATGTAAAACAATGAATATATCCCTCCAAGCACTTGTTTACCACCTCTGTTTTCCCATCATACTAGGGATGATAAGAGGAACTACGAGCTAGTTGTGCGCCCTAGCATGAGAATAAGTCAGTCCAAAAATTACTAGTAAAGATAGGGTCTCGATCACTCACTATAATCTTTGGTGTCCTATATAGCTTCTGAATTGTATCCCTAAAGGACGTTGCTACCATACTCATACATCAAATGGTTGTGATAAAGCAAAAAAATTGGCATATTTGGTGAGTCTATCCACCACCACCATGATTACATTTTTACCTTCTAATTTAGGTAATCCTGTGATGAATTCCATAGACACCTCTTCCCACCCCTGGCTAGGAATAGATAGAGGTTGTAAAAGACCTGGGGACTTAATTGTTTCACCCTTATTTTGCTGACAATCCATGCATTCTTCCACAAACTTCTGGGCATCTCCTTTTAGCCCTTCCCAGAAAAAATCATGCTTGATTTGATGATAAGTCTTTAAGAAGCTAGAATGACCCCCTACTGGAGAAGCATGGAGCTCAGATAGAACCCTATTTTTAAGGGTTGAATTCTTACATAGATATAATCTATCTTTATACCATAAAACATCTCCTTTCCATACAAATTTTTCTAACATGCTTGGATCTTGTTGGAGATTTTGAATGATATTTTGTGTACCTGGGTCATTTTTCCATGCAAACCTTGCATCCTCTATCCAATCCTCCTGTAATATAGATATGGCACACAACAATGCCTGGGAAGATTCATCCTTCCGAGATAAAGCATTAGCAACTACATTCTCTTTTCCTTTTCTTGTATATTATCTCAAAATCATACCCCAACATTTTTGAGACCCATTTCTGTTGTTCTTCTGATGATAAATGTTTCTCTAAGAAGTATTTCAAACTATCATGATCTTTCTTTACTTTGAAATGTCATCCCATTAGATATGGTCTCCATTGCTTCACTGCATAAAGTATTGCTAACATTTATTTCTCGTAAACTGGTTTAGAGATATTATTACCTTTGAATTGGTGGCTCTCAAAGGCAATGGGTCACCCTTCTTGTATGAGTATTACCTCGATACCATACCCTGAAGCATCACATTCAACAATGAATGTTTTTGAAAAATCTAGGGTGGCTAGAACTGGAGTGGTGCACATGGCCTCCTTCAACTTCTCAAAGGCCATAGTAGCTTGCTCGTTCCATTGGAAAGATTCCTTCTTCAATAAAGTTGTGAGTGGTGCTGCGATTCTGCCATAATTCCTTACAAATCTACAATAATAACCTGTAAGCCCCAAAAATCCTTGGATATTTTTTAGGGTTTTTGGAACCTTCCATTCAAGCATGGCTTTTATCTTGTTAGGATTCAATTTAACACCTTCATAAGAGACAATATGACCTAGATATTCAAGATCCTTAACACCAAAAGAATACTTAGAAGGCTTTGCGTAAAGTTGATGTTGTTCAAGATTTTCCAACACCTTATTTACATGATGCAGGTGTTCCTCTCATGTTTTACTATAGATTAATATATCATCAAAGAACACTAAAACAAAACTTTCGAAGAAATCGCTTAAAGATGGAATTCATCAAGCTTTGAAATGTAGAGGGTGTATTTGTTAGTCCAAAAGGCATTACCAAGAACTCATAGTGTCCTTCATGTGTCCTGAAGGTTGTTTTATGAATATATTCATCTTTGATTCTAATCTGATGATATTCTAGAATGAAGATCAACTTTTGTAAAGTAAACAATACCATGTAACTCATCTAGCAAATCATCAATTACAGGAATAGGAAACTTATCTTTAACGGTGTACTTATTGAGTTCCCTATAATCTGGACACATGCACCAATTGCCATCTTTTTTCTGTACCATCACTATAGGAGAAGAGTAAGCACTTTGACTATGATGAATAAGTCCTGCTTCTAACATCTCTTGAACTATCTTCTCAATCTCACTCTTTTGCATATAGGGGTACCTATAAGGTCTGATGTTGGGTGGTTGACTCTTTGGTACTAGCTGGATGGCATGGTCATGGTCTCTTTTTGGAGGCAGACCCTTGGGCATTTCTCCAAACACCACTGAGTTCTCATCTATAACTTGCTTGCATATTTGCAGTGAATAAATGTATTGGAATGATGTGCTTCCAATGAAAATAGTTGTGCTACAAACCCTTCTGCACCCTTTCTAAGCAATTTTTACATCTGATGAGAACTTACCATCTGTGGGGACTTTGCTCTTAGTCCTTTTAGTTTAAAATTCCTCCCTTCTAACTGAAATTGCATGAACAACTCTTGGAAATTCATTTCAATGGTTCCCAAGGTGGTCAGCCACTGAATTCCTAATACAATGTCTGTTCCTCCCATGGAAATGGCATACATATTTCTAGTTAGCAAGTAATCTCCCATGGCCAGATTAATGTTATGGCATTTTCCTAAAAAACTAATATTTTTCCCATCAGTGATCATGACTTGACATTCTGGAGCTAGATAAACAAAGCAGTTCAAGTGTACCGCCAACTTATGATTGATGAAATTGTGAGTACTTCCTAAATCAATCAACACTATTACCTCTATTTTTTTAAGAATCCAACTACTTTGAGAGTTTGGGGAGTGCTAATACCATAAATTGCATGACATGGTATTGTTGGTTGGGGATCTCCTAATTCCTCCTTTGGCTCTACTTCTTCATCTTCTTCATTTTCTTCTTCTTCAGTAGGTCCCTCAATGTAGAACAACTTCTTTTTAGCACACTTATCTCCTAGCCCAAATTTTTTGTCACAATTAAAACATAACCCTTTGGCTTTCTTTTCTTTAATTTGTTGAGGTATCGGTCTCACTGGCCGAGGGAATGATGGTGGAAGGGTGCTACGATCTCTGATATTACTGAGAGTTTGTTTCCTACTGGAAAGAAATTTTTCCTCTACCCTACGTGCCATGATCATAGAGTCTGAAACCTTATGAGGATTAAACATACACACCTCAGTCTCAATTTTTTCTTTAAGACCCCCAAGAAATAAATCATTCAAATTATCTTCAAGAATATTTTCCACCCATAAGGAAAGGTTTTGGAATTGATGGATGTAATATTTGACTGTTCCTCTTTGTCTAAGCTTTGCTAATTGGCTGAAATAATTCTCTGACACACTAGAACTATAGTGAAATTGCAACTCTTTAGTGAATATTGCCCATGTAACATTGAGGCCACTCTTTTTCCTTTGAGCACATAACCATCGTACCAAATGAATTGGTCAGGTTCAAGATACAACGATGCCATGGTAACCTTTTGTCCCGATGGAATCTGATGAAGATCAAAGAAATTATCCATGTGGTTAATCCAATTGAGTGGATCCTTCCCATCAAACTTATGCATTTCCACTTTTGGAATCATGTTATGAGCTTGCAAAGTGTTTGTATTTGGATTGGTCATGTTTGTAGATCCACCCTGGCTAGTTTATCTATTACTTTGACCTAAAGATCCACCCTGGTTAATATGAATATGATTGATTTATGGATGATTAGGAAGGATATGATGACCCATGATATTATAACTAAATTGGTTAATGAAATCCTCCAATCGGTGTCCAATCTTGTCTACATCTTCTTTGCTGGCCACTCTACCTTCGAGGTTTCGCAATTCTAACTCAAGATAGCTGACCTTATGGTTAGTTGAAGTAAACCCTAACCCTGAGGACTCTGTAGATACCCCTTATGAATTTAACTTCTCAACTATTATCTCATCCTTATCATGGGTTTTACATGGAGTGATGGGATTCTTTTTTCGTCTTGTTGAAGGCCCAGCCATGATGCCCCAAAATGGTAAGATTTAAGGATCAAGGTTGAAATTTAGGGTTTCAAATTTCAATAGGAATTCGGCAAAATTTTATAAAACTCAAAGCATGAACTCAAACTAATTTTTAATCTTCTTTCTTTCAATGTAAATAACTTTGAAAAATTTCACAAATTGCACCCTAGGTAGCCAAATTATGAAAAAACATAAAACCGCTATAACTTTTTCAAAACAAGTCAAAAATTCTTGAAGTTTGGAGGGAAGCTTACTTGACTTATTTCTCCACTCCTCAAAAGAAATTGCAGAAAAATTTGCTGCTGATTGTGAGATATGTACAAACCTTCACAATTAGGGTTTGACGTAGTGCTGGCCGAGTTCAAGCTCTGATACCACTTGTAATGTAATTACTTGTATAAATCTGATTATTAGCACAAATATAACACCAATGAACACAATATTTCAGATAAATTCTCCCAATGTGCTTGAATAATAGCTTAGCCACTTCAAGGGGGCAACCTCCAAACCAGACAATAAGACTCAAATGTTGAATGATGATCAACTACTACCTACTAACCCCTATATATACTATTCCTATGTTATGGCCAACACCAAGGCCGACCCACTAATTAAAATATAACATATATTAAAGAGATACATAATGATAAGAATTTATGATAGCCACAAGTCGGCTATATACATCCAATATAAGATATATGATTAAGGGCGTAGCATATAATTCTCCCAATGATAATTAAACCTCATCAATTAAACCTAATTCCACCTCCATACCCATTCTAATGTCATGATAATGAAGCCTTAGTATGAATTTTTCCTTTTCCTTAACATACATGTACATTATGTATCCTCCATTATAGCTCGAAACTATTGTTATCGATACCTTCTCCTATAGATACTCAATCACTCTAAAAATTGGTAGATCTCTAATTCTACATGATACAAAGATATTTTGACAATATTATTCAAATTCATCAATGCAATTAAAATCTATGAGAAGACCTAGATCGAGCCCGAGAGAAGACAATTATCCATAAAAGCCACACTTTAGAATTTCAAGATCTAAAAAAATAATGGTTACATTCCTAAACACCTGTATAATCTTTCTATATTAATAGTAAAGATAAATTTAAGATATAAAAGGTAGTGATGGTTTTATACCCACTGTCCTGTCACATTTCCTCAACACAGTCTATAAGGAACAAGCTAAATTCACTGAAACATAAGTAAATAATTTCTTCTAATCAACATACCATCTTAATTCATCATTAAACAACCTATTATAAGCTATTCCCCTTAGAATTCCTCCTCCATTCATGATTGTAAACCTATTATAATCCCTTAAGAAGCTCAACTAGTTCCTAGTTTGACTGAATCTACCCTAGGAAAGCTCAACCATGCTTCTAAACATAGCAAATTTGGATGATCTTCATCTAAAACACCTCATGACTCCTTACGAATATCTGTTTATGGTCTTCATGACCTTATCTACCTCATGACAACTCATTTCCTCCTAATAAGCCCCCCTTTCCTAGTCAAACTTGACAAATTATCACTTACTACAATGTTTTTCACCTTCACTATCACAATGCACATACAAATTTGAACTTGAACAATGATATAATGGATGGAAAACTTTGATAAACCCTAGTATATTCTCAATGCCTTTCGAAGGCTTATTCAAACTTTATTGTCCTTCAAAACTACCATGATGATGTTCTTACATCAAATTCCTTAATGTGATCTCAAGATGACTATAAACATTTCTCATGATGATCTTGTTGATGCTTGATTGATCAACTCCTTTATCTCACTAAGTCTGAAAAGAGTTTGTGAGAATCAAATCAGAAACGAGGCACCACGAAGTAGTTACACTCCAACAAAATCATGATAGCTCTAGCGATGACAAGGAAAAATTGATCAGTAATGAAAGAACTTGCTACACAGAAACAAGCTTGCATAGAGGAAAGATAGCGGAGTGTCTTGGCATAATCATAAATGAATAGTAAAGGGGTATATATAGGGTGTTGAGTAACCCTAGTGCAAGACACACATGAAACCCTAAACCTAACCCTAAACCTAACCCATGTGAGATGACCCTCTAATATGAAAGGATGACACATAGGATAACTCAAACTAACACCCCCCCTTCATCGAAGTCAGGGTAGCGGCTGTGATGAGATAGACGGAAGAGGAAAACACTTCTAAACAACTAAGAAAGATGTTTCAATGGGGCCCGGAAACTAAAGGCTTGATAAGGTGCCCATATACAAACACAATCTTTCTATAAGAAGAAGAAAATAAGGAATACATAGCCTGAAGGAGATGAGCAGATGCAGAAGACCTCACCCCAAGAAGATACCGTAAGTGAAGAAACTTCATCTCAGTGAAGGGCTTGGTGAATAAATCTGCAATCTGATCAACTATCTGAATGTACTGAATTTCGATGATACCATCATGAATAAGCTCTCGTATGAAGTGCATATGGATCTCAATGTGCTTCGTCCGTTGATGCTAAATTAGATTTCTGCAAATAGAGATTGTGCTCATGTTATCACAGTAGATAATGGTAGGCTTCCAAAAGTGGATGCCAAAATCTATCATAATACCATATAGCCAAATAGCTTATGTGGTAGCATTAACTGCTCCTCTGTATTCTACCTTTGTAGATGATATCACAATTGCATTCTGTTTCTTGCTAGACCAACTAATAGGACCCGAACCAAGAGAGAATCTAAGTCACGGGCCCAATCAGAATCTGTGAACCCAATCAAGTCAATATTAACCCCTCCATGATAGTGAATGCCATCAGTATAAGTGCCACCAACATAGTGAAGGATCCTTTTAGCTGCTTTCTAATGCAACTCATGTGGCTCCTGCATGAATCTAGACATGATCCCAACAGCATACGATAAAATACGGTCAACTGTGAGTCAAGTAAATCAATCTCCCCACTAATTTTTGATAAAGAGTACCATTAACCAAGGGAGTAGAGCAATTTGAAACCAACTTTACCCCAGAAAGAAAAGGAGTAGGAGAAGACTTTCAATCGGACATCTGAAAATGAGCTAGAAAATCAAGAGCATACTTAGGTTACGAAATCAATATTCCCGAGTCAGATTGTGAAATCTAGATCCCAAGGAAGTAATGAAGCAAACCTAAGTTAGTCATGGAAAACTTGTTGGCTAAGGCGATCTTCACAAAATCAATAATAGAGGAAGAGCTGCCTGTGATCAACAAGTCATCAACATATAGAACAAGAATGAGTATGGAGTCATCTTTCCATAGAATATAAAAATTTGGATCAAAGTGACACCTATTAAACCCATATGTAAGTAAGAAGGATTCCATCTTGGCATACCAAGCCCGAGGGGCTTGTTTAAGGCCATAAAGAGACTTCTTTAACTTACAAATGAGAGAGGAATCTTAGACATAACCCGGAGGTTTTTCCATATAGATCTCTTCCTCTAGGTCACCATGAAGGAAGGCACTCTTAACGTCCATTTGATGGATTTTCCATCTATTCGTTGAGGCAATGGCTAGGGTTAGTGGAATAGAAGTCATCTTCGCAACTGAAGAAAAGGTTTTTGTATAATCAACCCCAACTATCTGGGAGAAACCCTTAGCTACTAATCGTGCTTTAAAATTTTCAATGTATCCATCTACTCCATACTTTATTCGAAACACCCACTTACACCGAACAATTTTTCTTCCTTTTGGAAGAGTTGTGAGATCCCAAGTATCATTCTTCATGAGAGAGGAATACTCCTCATCCATGGCGGAATCCCACTCAGGAATACTGAAAGCCTCCTGGAAAGACTGTGGATCAAAAGTAGAGGTAAAGAAAGAGTGGGGTCCAATGAAATATGAGTGAGTACGTCTCATAACTGAATTATCTCCAACTAAATCTCCAGCACTTTGCAAAGTTTTCCTAGCCCAAAGGGGACCAGGAGGATCAGGCTCAAAGTCGGAGGATTATTCACTTAAGTGAGAAGGGACATAGTCTTCATCATCACTACTATCAGAATCAGAAGACTCAAAGTTCTAATGGTCAGGAGGATTAGGAAGAGGAGCACGCTCAACAACATCATCATCTGATGAGTTAGAATATGAGTCAGCGAGCTGAAGAACCTCAATAGGTGGAGAAGTAGAAGTCGAAGAAGACTCATTAAACTTAACACTTCTCTCAATATATAGCTCATGAGAAGTAGTATTCATCAATCGATATCCCTTCACGCCATCAAGATACCCTACAAAGATACAAGGTTTGGATTGTAGTTCCAAGGCCTTGTGTTTCTTCTTGGGGATCCGAGCCATAGCCTTGGATCTAAAGACTCGAAAGTGCTCAACATCAGGCTTGCGTCCAAACCAGGATTCAAAGGGTGTCATCCCTCTTACTACCGTGTGTGGAACATGATTCTAAATGTAATTTTCACAATTCACTGCTTCGGTCCAATATTACAGAGCAAGAGACTTTGAGTGAATCATACAAGTGGCCATCTCCTTAAGAGTATAGTTCTTTCTTTCTGTGACTCCATTCTGTGAAGGGCTATAAGAAACTGTATGCTGCAAAGAGATCCCTTCAGAAGTACAGAAATCCATGAACCTATTGTTTACATATTCACCTCCATTGTCGGTTTGAAGAACCTTGATAAACTATTCTACCTATTTCTCAACAAGAGCCTTAAAGTCTTGAAAATGTTCAAAGACTTCAGACTTAAGCTTAAGAAAATATACCCAAGTATATCACGAATAGTCATCAATGAAGGTTAGCACATAAAGAGCTCTAGTAAACGAAGGAGAAGTAAATGGACAAAAAACATCGCTATGAACAAGATCTAAAGGACGAGTGGCTCTCCAAGTGTTTCCTTTGTCAAAGTTATTTTCAGGATGCTTTCCAAGGGTAAAACCCTCACAAAGACCCTTAGAAAACTTGATGCGAGGCAACCCATTAAGCATTTCATTTTGGCTCAATTGTTCAAGGTAGCAATAATTTAGATGTCTAAAATGCTCATTCCATAGCTTACTAACCTCATTTGCATGAGTGAGCAAGGCAGTGCGCATAGAATCAGAGGTAAAGTGGGAGAAAGTGTACAACCATGAATGGTGATCTACCTTTCCCTCAGCCACTATAGTGTTATTATTATGCTCACGAATAATCACTGAGTTAGGACCAAATTCCACTCGCATTCCTTCACCAAGGTGATTAATTTGGTAAACCCATAGGAGATTGGTAGAGAGATCAGGAACACTCAACACTTGGTTAAATGTTCCCCCATCCATCTCTACCGATCCACTACCAGAAACTGACACTGTCGTGTCATTACCCATCGTGATTTGGGACATACCAAAGGTTCGATGTTGTAAAACTCAACATGTGAAGAACCCATGTGGTACGAGGCACTGGAATCTATAATCCATGTCGATGAAGGAGAAAATTTGGCTACAAGGGCCTTTCCTTTCTTCTAATCATTTTTAGAACCTTTTGTAGTAGAAGACTTAGCTTTCGGAGAACTTTGTTTTATGGATTCAGAAACACTTATTTTATTCTTCTCAAGTAAATGAGATAAGTGATCAATCTATTTCCGAAAATAGTGTTTCTCGTCATGACCAAACTTCTTGCATTTGGAACACAAATACTTGCTTTTTTGTGCCTTAGGCTCAGAAGTCAAAGTGTTTGTGTCATTTTTAGGTTTGGTCTTGGTTTCTTTCTTAGGTTGATCCTTTCTTTCTTTCGTCTTTTCAGTCTTCTTTCCCTTACTAGTACTTGCTACAAGGGCATGCGACTTGGACTTGAGATACCCCATTTGAATGAGTTTTTCTTGTTCTCGAATGAGTTGGGATGAAAAATAGTCAAAGGAGGGCATAGTTCAAGTATCGCCCAAAGCAGCTTTTGTAACGTAGAAAGTTGACACGAAGACAGAATATTCAGGACCTAGCTTCGAGAGAATCAACAAGATCATTTGAGAATATTTCTTTTCTACTTGACATCCTTTTAACAACAATCTAATGTGGAAAAATTTCGAGAAGAAAGTTTGTAGATTTTCAAAGTCAATAGGATTTAACCCTAGTAGTTCGTTTTCCAACTCATGCGCTCTCATGTCATCTAGTTGTCCAAACATCACATCCAGCATTTTCCATGTAGATTTAGGTGGTTCAGATGCCTCAATGTGGATGAGCAAGTCAGGAGAAATGGACATGCAAAGAAGACCTAAGGCTTCATCACTATGGTTTAACCACTTAGATTTTTCAAGTTCGTCGTTTGGTTCAGTCTCAGTTTCCATGGTGATGTGGAATAACCCTTTACCCCTTAGTTTCATTATTATTTTTTATCTCCATTTGAAAAATTTGAGCGGCGTAAGCAAAGGAATTGAAAGTGCATCCATTGTGAGAGAGAGAGAAAAATGTAAAAAATAAAGATAACCACCCAGGACAATAACAACCCCCTACTTTCGGCACTTTATAGTTTAGTGCATTGTTTACAATCGGGTCTGTGCATGTGGTTTAAAACACTTGGTAACTCATCTTGCAATTAGCGTAATAACTCGAAAGAGGAGACCACAACAATGTTTCGTGGAGCGAAACAAAAAGGACACTATAAACAAGCAAGAAACAAGGAAGGAGGTGAAAGCCAATCCTGGTTGTGAGAAAAAGTGTCTCACATCGCAAATGGAAACCCCTTGCTGCTGACTGTGGCAGATGCGCTCACTAGTCGCAAGCAATAATAAGGGTGAAATACAAGGTTTGGGAATTCAAGGAGTTCAGAGAGTCTTCAAAATTCTAGAAAAGAGTGTGGAAAGCAAAGAGGTGCACGAAGTGTCACTGCACACTTGAGCGCACGATTAGAGAAAAAAAAACACCAATAATGCCTAAATTTTAGCATTTGGAAACACCCAATGTTACTATTTTTAGAGCTATTGGAGAATTTTTAAAATGACAAAAAGATTATTTAGATGCCGATTTTTAAGTTATTAGATCGTAAATGAGAGCAAATTGATTTGTAATTAATAAAAAATAGATTAAATTAAATTAAATCTAATTGATTACAAAAAATTAATTAAGACCAAAAAATTAGATCCTAATTAAGATCTAAATGTTAAAAAAAAGTAATGTTAGAGTAGCAACTGATTAACACAATGAGATCCCTCTCCACCATTAGCTCAAGCTTTTGGTGTGATGGCAATTCATGCATCTCTGATACCAGCCAGTTAAGCGTGCCACCCCCAGAGTAGTTCTAGGATGGGTGACCTCCTGGGAAAATTCCCAGTGTCACTTCCTCCTAATGTTGTTGGGCCTGATTGGTGTATACCCAACTCCATCATGTGGGAGAGTATTGGCGTAGCAACTGATTAACATGATGAGATCCCTCTCCACCATCAGTTCAAGCTTTTGGTGTGACGGAAAATTGTGTAGCTCTGATACCATGAAAATAGTTTGCGAGAATCGAATCGGAAACGAGGCACCACGAAGTAGTTGCACTCCAACGAAATTGTGATAGCTCCAGTGATAGCAAGGAAAAATTGATCAGTAATGGAAGAAATTTCTCAACAGAAACAAATCTTGCATAGAGGAAAGACAGCGGAGTGTCTTGGCATGATCATAAATGAATAGTAAAGGGGTACATATAGGGTGTTCAGTAACCTTAGTGCAAGACACACATGAAACCCTAAACCTAACACAAGTGAGATGACCCTCCAATATGAGAGGAGGACACATAGGATAACTCAAACTAACAATATCACTCCAACTAACTCACTTCAAACCACCTATCTCGCCAGCTTAAATCAACTCACCAAACTCAAACCATTCAGCTCATTGAGCTCAAATCACTTAGCTCACTAAGAGTTGAGGATGATCCAACTTAACCAAGGAGCTATAGTGACCTCTTATCTAATGAATCAATTGATCTCTTAACATCTTTCAAATATTTTCTAACCTCACGATGTCCTTAAGTTTATACCATATTGCACCCTGCGATGTTCTACCTTCCTTCTGGACACAATTGAGATCAAGATGATATTTCCAAGATTTATACAGAGGTTTCATTTCTCTATTTTAGCTATGAAACCATCCCATATCCCTTTTGAGAGTCCAAAAAGAGAAAATATGAGTGAAAATGAATCCATCTGCAACTTTCTGCACCCAAAATGAAGACTTTCTATTTTTTGCGGGTAAGACTAGGACCTGTTATTTTGGGACATATCACCTATTTTTCACAAACCTTACCTCTTGAATATTATTCCATATTCAAATTTCCCTTTTTTGGTGATGCATTTCAATTTTTTAGCCACTTTCTATTTTTAGCATGGGGTTTTTTTCCAAACCTGTTATTTTGGGGAAAAATGGTAATTTTACTGTTCTTACCATTATGCACTATTCCCAAGTGTTTTGGATGATCAGAGCTTACAAATTGAGGGACTCAATATTTTTAGCATGTGGAGGAGCATATAATATTATTATTTTAGTAAGTGACAAAAATTATCTCTGTTTGTGATGGAAACATTATATTTAGATTTGGCTCTCCGTCGCGATCTAGTAAGTTAACTCTCCGCTCATAAATTATGAACCTAACAGATTCTTCAGCTCCACTAAAGGACTAAAATAAGGTGATTAACTCTCATCTTATTTTTTTATCACTATGGTTTGATTCATTAATCCAATAGTTATCTTTACTTAAATAAAAACTAATACTACTAAATGGTGTTCTAATCGCCAACGGTGCTCCTATAATCACCCATCTCCAATCTACATATGATACTGGTCTCTCTAGGAAAGCTACCATTGGTGAGGCTTAGATCTTTAAACAATATCTTAATCTATATGAACAAGCCTTGAACTAAAAATTAAATAAAATAATTTGAAATATATTCTTCTTCAACATAAACAAGTACTCTCATACTCTGATTTACAGGATCTTGGACATCAACCCTTGGTCCCTCTCATGTTCTTATCTTTGAATCCAACTCTTTTAAGGAAGAAACTACCCTAATTTATGGAAATGTACCATTGATAACATTCCAAGAAATTTTGACAGGTGGAAAGGTAATTGGTTATCCTTTTCTGGAAGAATTCAATTAATCTCTTCATATGTTCAAGAAGTTCCTATATATATGATGTTTGTGATTCCTATCCCACCTAAAGTGGTCAAATATATTAACTCTATTCAAACTAAGTTTATTTGGGGTGGATTAAATTAAGGGGAAAAATTCTTCTGGTAAAATGGGAAAATATGTCTTCCAAAAGGAAAGGGTGGCCTGGGATTTAGAATCAACAAACATATGAATTTAGCACTTAGTCCTAAATTATCTTGGAGACTCTACTCTGGACCTCATGTTATATGGATCATCATTCTCAAAAATAAATACTTAGACAACATACTCCCTAGACACATTTTCATTGTTCATGACCACCTTTCTAGTTCTCACATATGGAACTTCATGACTAAGGATTTGACCATTCTCAAACCACACTTAAGATGGAATGCTAGAAGAGGCTCAAAAATAAAGTTTGGAATGGAAGCTCGGATCCTCAATTTCCCCTTGAATACCCATAACATAAAATTTTTAAAAGGATGGTATGTAGAAAGGTTTAGAAATTTTGTAAAGGATCGCTATAATCAAAATAAAGATGGCTATATTTAACTATTGGTCCCACAAAATCTGATCAAGGAGAAACTGTCCTTAATGGGCATCCTCAAGCCATTCCATTTCTCTAATCATCATGAATAGATAATATGGATGGGAGTAAATATGTAAAATATAATGTTAATGATGGATATTATATTATCGTCTCCTCTTCCAAAAGAGAGGTTTCCCCATTCCCCTTTCAAAAATTCTAGTACAAATATGGTCTACCTAAAGTTAATGCATTCCTCTGGAAAACTCACAAGGACAAGATCCTCACTCAGTCAAATCTCTGCAAACATGGATTTCATAGCCCATCTCCGTGCACTCTCTACCTGCAATATGAAGAAGAGACTAATCATCTCTTCATTCACGGTGAATACTCAACTAAAATATGGAATTTTGTGCTTAAAATGTTTCAATTTGTCCCTGGTTCTCCCTACTTCTCTCAATGACCCTCATTTCTTGTTGGGACTTCAAACTTCACTTGGATCCACTTCTCCAAATATAAAATTCTATTCATGCAACTGTTTCTTAGAGCATTTGGCTGGAAAGAAACAAAATAATTTTCAAAAATGAAATTAAAAACATTGAGACAACCCTCACTCAAATCTTGAAGGTTGTTAAAGAGCTCATTGTGACATGGACTCCTAAAGATGGGAAAATTTTCTCAAAATATATTATAACTTTTAATAATTGGAAAAGCATGATTTTAGGAATCCCTCATAAAGGGGTTAGAAACAAAATTAAAGTAAAATTCATATTTAATTGGAAACCACTACCATGTAACTTCATCAAATTCAACTTTTATGGAGAAACTAAACTGAATTCTGGAAGGTCCAGCACTCATGGTATCTTTTGTAACACTTTGGTTTAAACCCCTCCTTGGCTTTGTTCAGGCTATTATACATTGTTATAATAACCTTGTGGAGGCTAACGCTTTATGGTGTGGTCTCAAATTTACAACACAAAAGGATTGGAATAACCTCATCATTGAAGGTGAGTCTCAAATGATTATAAATGTAGCAAATAGGGGGGAAATAGAACATTGGAACCTATATCACATTGTGGATGATTGTATCACCTTTAAAAACTACGGAAAAATTCCTCCACATTATCAAAAGTGAGAATAAACCCCTTCATATCTTTGCCAACTTGGGGGTTGAACTCAATATTAGAAATGAAAAAATAATCATTTTAAAAACAAATGATATAATCAAGGAAATTGGTGATTTTGTCAAGCAGGATGGGCCTATCACATCATTACAAGTGGTAGGATAATATCTCTTATAGATTTCCCAGTCATTATGACTAGGCACACCCATATAACCTCCCTCATGCATTATAATCTTTTCCATATCATCCCACAATGGGTGGAAATATCTCTTATATGTGTGAATGGTTTTATTACCCCATCCCCTTTTTACAGTCCTCATTTGATCAAAATAATTTCCTCTTCTACGATAAACTATGTAGAAAGGGAAAATTTGTGTTGGATCATTTATGCGCACCAAGGATGGGAAGGGGGAAGTGACGGTGAGTAACACAATGCATGAAAATCTAGGAAAATATGGTGCATAAATTCTTTATTGATGATATCCACTACTCATATTTGGGTCTGGTAAACAACCTCAAGCTTAGGAAATTGTTAAACGTTGGTTTTCTCTTGGATAAAGGGACTTGGGTCACTGCTAAAGAGGTTATGGAATTATGGTAGCAATATTTGGTTACAGGTGTCAAAGGCCTCAAGCTACTTAGGTGGATGGCTATAAACCTTCTATGGGATCAACTATCAACCAGACTTAGGGGAGACCATGACTTGGAGGAAGTGATGAAAGTGATGAATGACCTAGATCAGTCCACTGCTAGGTTAGGCGCATTGAAAGTGGCCGAAATCATTAGTATATAGATGGTGTTGTTTGTAATTTATGATGACATGGAGTAGTTGGGGTTCAATATTGGACTCCATATGGATCAAATTTGGCAATTATCTAAGGCCCATGATCTGGAGAGCATTTCACAAGGTAAGAAACTGGATATGATCAACATAGTGTTGAATATACCATCTAATAAATTTTAAGACTCCAATCTTGTTGAATTGATGGCTACTCTGATGGTGGAGGAGGAAGTCAAGGATGTTGAGATTCCCATTGTAATGCTATCTAGATCCTTTGATGAGGAGGTTAACTAATAACGGTTGTTCTTTTACTATGTATTTAGCTATAGTATAATCATACCGTGTTTCTGCTACCTTTACGTGGATTTTGTATTCAAATTTATGTCTAGCTTTCTGGGTATTTTTGTTATAAATATTATAAGTAGTCAGGCTAGGAGCCTATTTTTTGACTTATAAAAAAATATTAAACATTTTAAATTTAAAAAATTAAATAAGGTAACCAACTTAATATATATGCTTAATCCTAAAAATAAACTTATTTTCAATCTAAATGTATCATCTTATCTAAATTTAACATTAAAATGGATATTGCCCCAATAAAATTAATATTTGAAAATTTTCATTTTTTTCTTCTCAAATTTCAATGTAACGAGAAGAAAAAAAATTATATAAATGGTTGTATGTTAGTACACATGTAAAAAACATTTATCAACTACCTAAATGTAATGACAATGAATATTACATCATCTCATATGTCTCTTCATTATATAATGGATGAGAGTGTATCTTAGCTTTATTCTTGGTATGGCCTTGTGATAACAAGACAAAGTTGCTTATGGTGTGACATTTATAGATGTGTATGAGATTACTAAGAAAGTTGTATTGTTGTGTAATGAAAGAAAAGTTTTTTATATTTTCATGTGTTCTACATAAATTATTGTTTCTATCATTATATGATATTATTAGTATTAAGCATCTATATATTTCGGGATCAAAATAAAAAATGATTTCACCTATTATATTTACTATATTCATTTTTAATTAAATACATCAACTTTTGGAGGATTTTCCATCTCATGGCCTTGTTTTTATTGGAAATGTATCATATACTATAAATTACACGAGTTGTAATCTACATCAAAAGGGATGTCCATATATAATTTTCTACTTGTAATTCAATCCAGTACAACCATCAAGAGATGTATTTTCCATCATCTCCAAGCATTAGATATATTGTAAGCCCTTCGCTCTTGAGATAGATCATACCATTCTTAACTACCTCCTCTCCTCATTAAATACAGAAGACGTATAATCCACTGTTACTTTTCTTGATGGTTGTACATTCAGGTTCAGTGTTGATCCAACTGATATCCATCGATTGACAGGCCTTTCTCTTAAAGATTCCTAATTGTAACAACCAAAGTAACCCTTGTTGAAGATGATAAGATTTATCTTGAATCTTGTTTCGGTTTCCATGTTGATGGTGTGTGTAATGCACTTTCATTTGTAATATTTTTATTTTGATATAAATTGTTTTTAATTCAACATCCAATGAATTTTTTGCAACTAATGTCAACAAATCAAGACAAGGAGTAGATATGCAAGGAATTGCACACCAGTTTCTTATTACCATGATTTATTTTTTTCAATCCAGAATTATTTTACAGGGTCGGAAAATTGATATTCCATAGTGGGGTTATTGCATAATTATTGCATCAATCAAAAAGCAAAGATTTGATTAGTGCACATTTTTGTCTAATAAGATAAAAGATGAGATTACAAAATTTTGGAGTTGCTGAAAAACAATTTTTTCATGTCCACTATCTCTGTAGTCTTTATTACAAGGTGTATTATAATTTAAATGTGAACCAAATCCCACTTACATGAGTGACACAATGAAGAAATTGTCAATTCCTATTGAAGACCAATAGGTTACTAGTTTATTTTAAGTGGATAATTAAAGAGAATGGCATGGACATGGAGATTTTGTTCAAGGAAAAGGTAGTTGCAGATCCTTCTTTGGCATCCTATGGAGATGCTTCAAATGAAGAAGAAGTAATCATAAATGATATAGACATTACTGCGGAGGATCTTGTTAGTTTTGGAATTAATGAAGAAGAGAATATAGTTGGGAAAAAGCAACATAGAAATCACCACAAAACCTAAAAAGGAAAGTATCAGTGGGTGTGAGGAACCAGCTAATGATTGAGCAAATAGTCCAAATGTAAATGTTTTTGTTGAAAATTTGAAAAGAGTTTACAAAAATTGAAACTTGAAATATTTGATAGTTTGAATCATGAAACTTGAATATTTGTTTAATTTGAAGAATGTTTAGAGTTGAATATACATTGCAATGGTTTTAGTTTTCATGAAATCTCATTTTTTACACGTATTATGTTGTTATCTGGATTTTTATATGTTGTTATATTATATATATATAGAAATTCTAGATTGTATAGATGGTCCACTGGTTATTTTGATTTTGATTTGCTATGTGTCACATGCATTGATTTATAATTTTGACGATGTTTATGTTTGATATGGAACTGATGATTACGAATATAATAGTGATAGATGATAATAATGATAATCATGATTCATGGATGATGATAATGGATTTAAACATTAGACATTATTATTTCTCTTCCAGTTAATACAAAAAAAATCTTCTTCTCTCTACTTGTAATGATGATGACATTAGATGTGGATGATGACATTAACATAGATATGGATGATGATGAATTGTATTTGGATATAGATGTAGTTGTTAGCATGATCATGGATGATAATAATGGATTTAAATGATTGTGTTTTAAGAAAATTTAGAATGTGGTATGACAGTGATGGGATGTGATAGATTACTTTGGACATTATTGATTCTCTTCCACTTAATACAACAAAATCTTCTTCTCTCTACTTGTAATGATAATAGATTTAGATGTGGATGATAATGTTTTTTGGACATAGATGTAGCATGATCATGGATGATGATGATGAAATTTTTTTGGACATAGAATGTGGTATGACTGTGACGAGATGTGATAGATTGCTTTAGACATTACTGATTCTCTTCCACTTAATACATCAAAATATTCTTCTCTCTACTTGTAAAATTTTAACTTTGTATCAGGTTTCTTCACATTTC
Organism: Taxus chinensis; assembly: GCA_019776745.2. Lineage (NCBI taxonomy): Eukaryota > Viridiplantae > Streptophyta > Pinopsida > Cupressales > Taxaceae > Taxus > Taxus chinensis. The sequence continues at coordinate 969,162,692 of CM034146.1, read as the reverse complement.
CTCTGTAAACCTTCTCAAAATCCTTAGGAAGAATCACATTATAATTTTTCATTATGTGTAGATATAAAAATATGTCTAGAATGCATTTGCTTTAATGAAGAAAGTTTAGTTATTTACAATGTGATTTTTTTGGGAATATCAATTTTTACACGTAATTTAATTGGCTACCTCATTTTACATGACCTGAGTACATTCAATATTTCATGTAATGATTCTCTTACACTTAATACAGCAAAGTATACATCTCTCTACTTGTAAAATTTGAAATCTGTAACAAGTTTCTTAACATTACCTTTGTAACCCTTCTTAAAAATCCTATGGAAGAATCACATAACAGTTTTTCCTTATGAAGTCTAAAGAATCACCTCTGTAAATCCTTAGCAAAATCTTCTTCACTCTACTTGTAAAATTCGAACTCTATAACAGGTTTCTTCACGTTAGCTCTAATTGCATGTTTTAGTTTCTTCTCCTAGAATGAATTTTCTTTAATGTTGAAAGTGTATTTATTTACATCTAATTACGATATTTAAAAAATAGTATTCCAAAAATGCATGCCAAAAACACTACATCAAATCATTTTGCAAATACCAAAATACATTAAACATGATTATTAAAACTATAGGTATGATAGGGTTTAAGGTACCTCTAGTCTTCTAGATGGGTGATAATGTATATGGAAGCAAAATGAGAAATCCTCCTTTGCACCGAGGTAGACAACCTTTGAATCCAGAGAAATCAACATGAAAAATGGATTAGTATATAGATGGGTGAGTTTCCTAACAATGTCAGTCTCTAGAAGTGAGAGCTTCCTCAGATGGATGTCAACCCACATTTTTGATAAAGAAAATATGAAATATTTATTGAGAAGATTAAGGAAGAAACAAAAACATCAATGCAATAAAGATAAATTAAAATGCAGATCTGACCCTAAGAAAATTAAAGCAAACTAGAACTTGTGCATGTTGACGGTGACAAAAGTGTCAAGAATTCAATTCCCAGTTGACAACAACTTGAGTAGATCAACTAGAATTCTTGAAGATACTAAGAGTGGCAGAATATGTAGATACGAACTTTGAAGGCCTTACAAATTAGTATTCTGAAAATGTATGTCACAAACACAACATCAAAGCAATTTGAAAAATCTAAAATACTAATTAAATAAAGAAAAATTTAAAATAATTGTATTAAAAATAATTGTATTTAAATAAATGTAAATATATATACTTGTAATATCTTCAATGATAACTAGATCTGAAAGAAAAAATGTTCAAAAGCCTCCAAATAGTTAATATTTACATCTGTAGAATTACAATTGTATTACGTCTAACTATAAACAATTATATTCAAATATATTACTATGAAATTGAATAAATAACAATAGTTAAAATGTCAAGTGACAAAAAATAAAAGTAAGGTCAAGGTGATACCTATTATCTATAAGTTTTGAAATCATATTTAAAGCTGAAACAATCCATTTTCAATAGCTTCTTCATAGTCAATATTCACATCTGTAGAGTTTGACGATGAACCAATTCATGTCTCATCATTGAGAATAATTTGTACATTTTAGTTGTATTATTTATACCTCTTCTTTCAGGAAGGGAATTCCAATGCGTAATTTCTCTTTCGAAATGAAAGGTGCCCAAGAAGTAGAGAAAAAAATAACACCTCATGCAACTTTCAAGATTTTTATCCAACTTGTTTCTCAGTTCTGATTTTATAAAAGATAAAGCACTAAAAATCCCTTTCATCCTCTACAGATCCCAAAATCATTGTTTGGCACAACTCATATAATCAAAAATATTCACTGATGTCTTGCTGTAACAGCACTACTTTGGTAGATTTTTCGCCAGAGCCTTGTAATAACACCACTCTCGGAAGGTTCATTTAAAAATTTATACTAGGACTTCATTGTCATTGCAAAATTAGTTGATTGAGACTTTATTAAATCAATATTTAGTATACCTTTGATTTCGATACCCTTGACCTCTGACGTCTTGGTGAAAGGATCCATTATTGTATGCATGGATTTATGGAAAAAATTACTTACAAAATCAACACGACCACCTTTAGTATTCCAAAAATTTGGGATTCATCACACCCATAGCTTCAAGAATTTTATCTTTGTTGAAACGTTCTCTTATTTATGATGCTAAGGATTGTGTAATTTTTTTTAAAAAAAAAATTCTTTGTTTCAACTATAACAAAATACGTGTCACATGAACTTCTTCTCTTTTTGATCCTATAATATCTTGATGTTTTTTCAAAATTTGTAGTGGTATCTCTCTCCCACTACCATTGATATAGAGTTCATCATGGTAATTACTGGGATTCTTAAGATCCAATCAAACTTTCCAGTTATCAAAAATAGGTGTATCAAAACTATCTGGGGAAGTGTGCAAGACATCAATATTTTGACATACCATTTTTCTCGTCCGTATAAAATAAACAATATAGATTAATCTCTCTTGTGCATGTTTCATCAATGTATTGATCTCCTTCAACATTGGAATAATGCCAAGCAATGTAAGCAATGTTTCCAAATCAGTTAAACAGAACAGAAAGTCCTTCACCTTGTCAATAGCATGACGATATTGGTGCATGAAACTAACCAACGATGGATACTCCTCACAAATTCTGGATGCAAGCTCATACAAATAAATCCACCTTATCTCAACATCCTTTAGAAGTTTCTTTCCATCTGTAATTCCAATTGAATTTTTTTGAAACTCAATAAATCACTTTAGGATGCTTGCCATATAGACATGTAATTCTCTGATAAATTCTTCTACTTTTTCAATATTTTCATAGTTGTTAGCCATTTTATATGCTTAATTCATTATATGATCCATACAGTGAATTGTTAGAATATAAGGACTGTTGTTTGTAATCGAAAACATAGCTCAGTTCAGTGACCCTACATGAATGATGCACCATTTTATCTAATGCATACGAACTTCGTAGTAATTTCATAATCATTCATGTCAGTAATATCTTTCAAATGAGAAACAACTATTTTATATAGGTTTTTAGCATTACAATTTTCAACCATTTTCTGAACACCCAACAGAGGCGGTGTCCTTATATGATTTTATAAAGTATAAATGTGGATACATACCCATGTAGTGTTTTCAACTGTTGTCATTTCATCAATTGATAGAGAGATAAACTTTGAATTTTTACACTCTATTTCAAATCTTCCTTATCTATCATTGTAAAGCATTTAGCCATTTCCCATACACTAATGTGTTGACCAATGAGACTAAGGAATGTTGTCCATTCCATTATATTGATACAAAAATTTGAAATCAAGGAGATTTGAAATTGGAATTCCTTTCTTAAGGATGTGGAATAAAGTAAAGAGTTGTACTATTTTAGCATGTAAATTTGACTGATTCATCTTACCAATTTGTTATGTGATCATTCCGTGATTTTCCACGAGATGTTTGTGTCTTTTCTGTTCTACTTCATACTCTGTTGTGTATTTAACATGCATGGATTATTTTTCAATTTTCCATCTGTGTGTTTTTATTTTCTGGCCATCCTCCCCAATTAGAGTCAAATATTGTTTTTCCACAGTTTTTTTCAATTGTGTCCAGTTTCAGTTGCATTTTTTGTTGTTTTCCCAATTTCCACATACATATTTTACATGTACATTTAGATGGGATATCTTCTTAATTATCTGGTTGTATAGGTTCGATTAAATGGAAATTTGGTAGCCCACTTGAACCTATATGTCCTCCCAAGTGTCCAATATTTTCTTGTTTTTTTCAATGTTTTACTTTTACGAGCAGAATTTTGAGGAATATTATGATCATCTGGTTTCCTCTTTCATGAACCAGAATTTGCATTTGATTTTTGTGCTACATTTTTCTAAGTATTTATATTTGAGATATCTTGATGCAATTTTGGTTACACCTCAACAGGAATATCTTCAAACTCTGGCATGGTATCATCATAGGTATTATTTGGTTGATATTGTGTTGAATCCATGTCCACTTCAATAACACCTTCCACCAAGTCTATACTCTGATTGATTCCAATGGGTAGTTATATGGGTACTGGTGGTAGTGGTATTTGTAGCAGCAGAGTTTCCAAAATACTTGAATAGGGACTTCTAATATTTTTTTGTGTACCTTTTAGGTCATCTAAGCACTAGCAGGGTTCCATTGTCACAACCTCATATCTGTAACCTCTTGTTTTGTGTCAACAATATTTTGTCGTGCGTTAACAACCTCCTATCTATAGCCTCATGTCATACATCACCAACCTTTTTTCATGTGTCAGAAAATGAGGTTTGTCACACTTCAGCAAATCAATGTTTTCACCCGTCAACAACCTTTGTCATGCATCAACAAATCATTGCTATCATGCATTAATAAACCAGGTTTGTTGCCTGTCAATAACCTTTTTTGTGCATTAAAAGAGATTTATCGTCATATGTCAATAAACTAGGGTTTTCGCACATTAGCAAAGCAAGGTTATGACACCTCAACAATTAAGGGTTTGTCACACGTCAACAAATCAAAACTATCGCACGTCATTATTCTGAGGCTTATCACCGAAATGCAAATATTATTTAGCATACATCAGTAAGCATGGGCTTGTCACCCGACTACAAATATTATTTGTCACGCGTCAATAATTAGAGGCTTGTCACTTGACTACAAATATGATCTACACTTTGTGTACTGGTGCTTTGCAAGTTCACGGTACTTGATATGTCTGGTACCTTGGTAAGCTATAATAAGTTACTAGTATACTACCCGGTGAATTACCTAGGTTTATATAGGATTATTTTTCAATGGTAAGAAAATCCAAACCATACAAAAATTTATAATGGAAATTTTAGGTAAACAGGACACTAACCTTCTCCAAAAAATTCTCCTTTTCAAATTTTTCAAAAATGGAATTTTTGCCAAATTACAAATATTCGCCACTAAAAAATCCGTAAGATAAACACCATACATTTGCTCCAAAACACTTCAAATGGCCTTGAAAACCTTAATACAACATGTATCACACCTCTACATACCCTCATGGGCTCACAAACCTCTTCACCTAACCTTCATGCTTCAATAGGTCACCAAGCACCTAGATTAGTTCTAGAATAACACCTGCAAACCATGTTCAAACCCTACATTCACCTTCTAAGATCTGTATGAGTGTCTCAACACACTCTCCTCATTCTCTCCATGTCTCTACCATTCTTCTCAATATTTCATGCAGCTCTATCATTTATGTGTCATCACTCATGCTGACTAGGCTTCCTAATTAGGCCTATTTAACCAAAAAACTCTAACCTTCTTCATTCTTGCAACCATGCCACTCCTCATCTGCCTGTGTCATCATCATTACCAACTTTCTATTACACACCTTATCATCTCCCTTTATCATTAATGTCCTTATACCTTTTACATCGATGGAAACACTAGCTCACACATGCCAACATTGTTAGCAAGACATCCATAGCCCCAGTAGTGATATTGGAAAGACCCCTAAGAGAACGTGTTTGAGATTGATATTTTATTTGTTTATTTATTTTGAATTTTGACTTTTTATTTTGCTTTTTTTAATTTTTTTTCACACAATATTCATCTCTCTCAATTTCCCAAGGGGTTTAGAACCACTAATGGATTGATGGAGGGGGTGGGAGTGATCAAGGAGACAATTGTTGGAAAGTGTCAACAAATAATGCCCAAGTATCTTCAAGACAATGTGATTAAGTTTGTAAGCGTACGTGGATATCAAAAATGATGGTTGCTCTTAATTCACAAAGGAGAGACCAAGTTCAAACAACTGTAGTAGAGGACTATTGACTCACAAAATTTGGCAACCAGATTATCGAAGTGTGCATCAAAAGTTGTATAAATAAATTAAGACATGGAATGTGAATGAACTATAAATGAAATGTTTCCATCACAAATTACTATTCATAAACCCCATAATACTCATAATGAAATGCCACTTAGATATGACAAAAACTGTAAAATCTAAAAATACTACTCATAATGGAAAACACAGTGTATGATTGTTCTTAGTATGTGATTTAGTATTTATAATGTTTTGTGAAAAGTGGCTATTCATATTACACTTAGGGTTTTGCGGCATTAGCTTATTTTTTGAGTCATTTATGTACTTTACTATCATATCTATATTGTTGTATCATACATAATAATTTAACAAACTAAATCTACCCATTAGTTTATTTTTGTTAAATCATTTGGTGAACCTAGCCATTACTACACTACCTTTATGAGAATGTATCAAATTATTCCTCCTCCTAAATCCATGGATCACTCTTCTTATCCTTCTTTTACTCCAACCAAAATTTATGGTATTGTTACTTATGTTGTTGATTTCATGCATGTTTGTACTCAACACCGTCCTCGTTTCATGACTCCTATGGTTGGCCCAACTATAAATGTTGTTAGTACTCACCACACTCATCCTCCTCTGGCTCCACGGGATTCTATTCCACCACCTATTACTCCTACAAATCCTGCAACCATAAATAAAGGGTATGACATTATTGAACAACTTAAGAACACACCCGCAAAAATCTCTCTTTATGATGTACTTAGCAATGCACCAGATTTTCGTGTAAAACAGGGACGGAAGCCAGTAGTATTTTATTAATCAACCAAATTAAATTACAAAATATGTGTTGCAATATTTATACATATTGGACAAAAATATACAAACAAATAAATGGGTTACACAGGTACAACCATGAACCAATACAAACAATAGTATTGTTAAAACAATACAACAACTCTCGTATGTTGAATAAAACAAAATAGATGGTTATAATTAAATATAACCATATAACAATTAATAAATAAACAAAATAACTATGCAATGCATAATTAATTAAGGTAATAATATATTTACCCTAACATTCCCCCCTTAATTTTGCATTGCCTCAAGGGATGAGGAGAGGAACTCTTTGAACAACTCAAACTTGTCACATGTGCAAGTGACTTTGTGAAGATATCTACTCGTTGTTCAGCTATTGGAAAAAACTTGAAGTTGTATATTGTGCTTCAAGACATGATCGCGTATGAAATGTACTTGTACCTCAATGTGTTTTGTTATCTTCATGAAAAACTAGATTGCAAACAAGTTTGAGAACACCTTCATTGTCTACATACATGGTGGTTAGTTTTTCCTGTGGTATTCCAAGTCCTTCAAGTATGCGACGTAGCCATATCACTTCACAAACAACTTCACCTACAGAACGATACTCAGCTTCTATGGAAGAGTGAGAAACAAAGTGTTGTTTCTTGCTTCCCCATGATATTGGTCCAGATCCCATAAAGAACACAAACCCTGAAGTGGATTTTTTATCATCAATGTTGCCTGCATGATCTGAATCCGAATATCCTGACAAGAAGAAGTTTTCATTCTTCTTGTATTCTAGACCAAGATCCACTTTCCCTTGAGATATCTCAAGATGCGCCTTGTTACCTTTCTAATGAAAAACTTTGGGTTCCTACATGAACCTGGATAGATAGCTCACTGCAAAGCTGATATCTGGTCTAGTGTAGGTCAGGTAAATGAGACTCCCAATCAACTACGATAGAGAGTAGCATTTACCACAGGAGATGGATCTAAATGAGATAACTGTAATCTGTTCTCCATAGGTGTAGAAATAGGTGTGCAATCCATCATCCTGAATTTCTCAAGCATCGTCTTGGTATATTTCAACTAAGAAACAAATATGTGATTCTCTTTCTTCCATACTTCCAATCCAAGACAATAATGCATCAGCCCGAGATCTGTCATGTTGAATGATCAGTTAAGATCTTTCTTAATTGCATCGATCATCCTCACTGAAATTTCTAGTGATGACTAGATCATTGACATAGACAATGAAAATCACAATCTCCCCCTTTCTTTTTGAGGTAAAGATTGGGATCATATGGATTTCTAACAAATCCATGTTGTACGAGATGCTCATCAATTTTGATGTACCATTCCCGGGGTGCCTATTTGAGGCCATACAAATATTTCCTAAGTCTTCATACCTTTTCTTCTTGACCAGGTATAACATATCCCTCAGGTTGAGTCATGTAGACTTCTTCTTGTAAATATCTCATTCAGAAAGGCACTTTTTACATCCATCTGATGGACTTTCTAACCAAACTGTACATAGCTAGAGAAAAGATCATCCTGATCATTTTGATCTTAGATGTGGGAGAAAATGTCTCCTTGTAGTCAATGCCTTATTTTTGTGCATACCCCTTTTCTACTAGTCTTTCACGTTGTACTTGTCTATGGTCCCATCTACTTTGTACTTTGTTTTGAATATCCATCTACATCCAATGGGTTTCTTTCTTGGTGGAAGATCGACAAGCTGCCAAGTGTTGTTTTTCATCACTAAGTTGTATTCAACATCCATGGAATCTTTCCAAGATTTTGACTGTAGGGATTCCTAGACTGTAGAGGGCTCATCAGATTCAATAACTCTACTCATCAAAGAAAATTTCACTTCTTCTCTTTCTTTACTATGATTCGTGGTCTAGGGGTGGATGTATTCAGGTGGAGCATCCATTCTTGCATCTCGTAACATGCTAGTATACCACTTGGGCATATGCTAAACTATAAAATTTTAAAAAATCAGTTCCCCTGCACCTTGGTATGGCATGTCGTGGTTCTATCTAAAAAAAGATCATCATGGGTTGTGGTTCCATCATCCCCATCATCACTTTCATCATCAATGGGAACATCAGCTTCAATTTTTATAACTAGGTGAATAATCTACATCAAGTGAGTCTGGAGGAGGAGACTCTACTTCCTTCTTCTCAAAGAACTCAACATCTCTTGTTGGTGTAGACTCCCTTGGTCTTCAAATCCATCAATTTGTACCCAAGAGTCTCTTCACTGTACCCAATGAAGATGAGTTTTTGTGATTTCATATCCAATTTATTTCTTTTCTGCTTGGGTATATGCATACTTTCTTTACACCCAAATACTTTGAGGTGTGCAACAGATGGTTTCCACTTTGACCATGCTTCATGTGGTGTTACTCCGTCAAGAGCAACTGTGGGCACTCTGTTCAACAAATACACTGTTGTCTTTGTTTCTTCTACCCAAAATGTCTTTTCTAGTCTAGATTCATCGATCATACATCAGGACCATTTCCATGATAGTATGATTTCTTCTCTCAACAACACCATTTTGTTGTGGTGTGTGTGGAGGAGACATTTTTCTACGAATCCCTTGAGCTTGTAGGTAGTCTTTGAACTCATTACTGGTGAATTCCCCCCCTCGATCTGAGCAGAGAGTTCTGATGTGATGACCAGTTTCATTCTCAATAGCCACTTTGAACTTCTTGAAGGTTTCAAAAGCTTCACTTTTCTTGGAAGACAAAAAATCCACATTTTTCTTGAATAGTCATCAACACAAAGCATGAAGTATTGAAATCCATAATGACTTGGTTGCATTGGACTGTAAAGATCGGTATGAACTAGGTCAAGCTTACCATGAGCTCAAAAAGTACTCTTCTGGAATGAAGCTCTGTGTTTTTTCCTTGCTTGGCAGTGAGGACACTTGTCTGTATCCTTCTGAAGAGATGGTAAACCATTTACCATATTGTGCTGGCAAAGTGTCTCGAGATACTTGAAACTTATATGACCAAGTCTCTGATGCCACAATTGTGCAGAGGTAGATTTCTTAGCCATAAGTTCCTGATCATCTCTGTGGAAAAAATCAAGATGGAACATGCGTCCCACATTGGAGGATTTTGCAACTATTTTTGAGCCTTGTGATTTGTCTCGAATTAGACACATTTTCTTGTCTGGAATGACTATCAAAGTCAATTTTTAAGTTGTGATCTAGGAGTTGACTGACTGACAGTAGATTTTTAGTCAACCCAGGGACATATAGAACATCTGAAAATCTATAATTGTGTGAACAAGAGGTAGAGAAATGTTCCCAATCCCCTAAATTGTGTATGAAGAATCATCACCTAACAAAACATGGTTTTTCGAAGGTGTGTCCCTCATTGAAGTAAACCAGTCTCTGTGGCCAGTCATGTGTCGAGTGGCTCCTGAATCAACATACCAGACATCACTAGATGACATGGAAGGTTCACTTGATCGAGTAATGTACAAGTAGTCTTCAGTATCTGAATGTTCTTCTTTCTCAACAATATTTCCTTGTTGATGGGGTCTTCTTTTCCAGTTCCCCTTTTTCTGCCCTTGATTGTAGTTTGAATGTTCCTTGTGATATTATTGGTGTTGAGGTCCAGAGTTTCTTGATGAACCTTTCTTATAAGTATTATACCAACAATATTTCAATTCATGTCCTCTTTTGTAGATTGGACATTTCTTCTTCTATGTTCTTATCCCCTTGTTGATTCTGATTCTTATATTGGGGTTTTTGATAGGAATTAGGTTTTCCTTTCCCTTTTCCTTTCCATTTTTGATGAGAAGAAAGTGCTTTCTCCTCTTCATCATCCTTATTATACAAGACTTCCTCTTGTTGTAGTAGATTTACCAATTTGTCAAAACTAACTTTCATATCTGACAAGTTTAGGGTTGTCACAAAAATGTGGTATGAAGAAGGGAGGGCTCTCAGAACAATGGGAATGAGAGTGTCATCAGTGACCTCCTTCTCCTAGGGCTAGAAGTGAAGCCCTCAACTCTACAAATCTTCTCAAGAAAGCTTCGATTTTCTCATTTTGCTTAAACTTCAGTGTGTGTAACTGACTCTACAAATTCATATGACATTCTTGTTTTTGGCCTCGTACACCATGCTCAACTTATCCCATGATTCTTTGGTTATTTTGGCATCTCGAATGTGGGGTTGCACATCATCAGAAACTCCAAACAAGATGATGATCTTGGCCTTCTGATCTGATCTATCAAACTTTCATTGTTGTGTTGTATCAGTAGTTGATCTGGTCAGAGTACCATTCACAACAGTCCAGATCTCTTCAAACTCAAGTTGTGTCTTGATTTTAGTCTTCTATGCAACATAGTTGTTTCCTCTGAGTAGTTGTGAATCTGAAAGAAATAATTTGGGGGCATTGGTGCCCATTTTTCAGAATCACTGACATGGTTAGGCTCTTATCACTCTAGGTATAAGGTCTCCCAATCTATATACTATCAGTCTGATATACCAAACCTTTCTATATACATGCCCTTCCGATATACCCATCGGTACGTGGAAGAAGCTCACCCTTTCGATATACCCGGTGGTACATGAAAGAGGCATTAACATATGTGAAATAATTTGATACGTGGTACCAAGACAATACTGAAAGGGGTCTGTGTGATTATTGGTACACCAGGCTCAAAGAAATATCCTCATACGCATGTGTAACTTCACTATATACTTGGATAATTTCTCAGTCTAGATTTATGTCATGCAATCATTCACAGATGGATGGGAGGGCTCAGAGTGTGTGCACTGTGTCCTTATTATTCCCTGTCGATTTAAAGGGTCGATACCTAGACGACATTGTTGTAGCTATATTAGGCATTAAGTGTAGTAGTAGTCATGACGACTTTACCCGTAAGCGCTTCCCAGAGGCACTGTATATACCGAACATAGTACGAATGAGATCTAGGATCTCGTGAGTGTTTAATAACCAAATTTCACTTTTTTTATTACAATTCTCTTCCAGTTTTTGAGTAGTTACAATGTTTGCGGTTGACTATGGAAACCTAAAAATTAGTACAATACACTGAAGTATATAATTACATTCAAACAATTTGAAAAATTGAATGGCAGGCAATTTGTTTTTTATTTTTCAAGGCCCTGGTGGCCTCCAGAGCCCAATATAGACTTTGTGAGCAAAAAACCAAAAAAATGGCTCAAAATTCTATTTTCAGCTACCCCTCCTTTGGAAAAAATTTGTTAGAATAAAAAATTGAGCAATTTTGGAGAAAAAAAATTTTTTTTGACCCTAATAGGGTTTTCTCGCTAAAAAAGGTGGTGGGTTTAGCCATAACTAAGGAGTTTAACTTAGAGGTTTTCAGGACTAAATAGGATTCTATAGTTGGCGAAGATTTCCAAAATAAATTCAAAATAGTTTAAATTGTTTTGTGTTGGGGGTGACCTTTGCACCACCCCCCAAAGCACCTTGGCTTATACTAACCTAGTTCTTTAACTGCTTTAACTATGAATTGAAGAACATTATTTAAAGAAGATAAAAATTGACTCACCTTTTGTATATAAACAATGTGGTTGACTGGGAACTAACCACGTGTCTTGAAAAGAATGTTGAAGGAATTTAGGGTATACAGGATCCACATGGATCTGCGACTAGATCTGACTTTCCTTTAGGATTTATTGTTTTGCCGCTTTAGATGGTTTTTATCGTCCCTTTCGTATTTTTCTGTTTTTTTGTCTGTTGGATTCAATGTTTTTGTTTGTTTTTTATTTGCTAATCCACTGCTTGATAATGAATGCCTTCACTATTCTTGGGTACTTGCAAATTGTAGGTGCAGTGGATGGCTTGACACTTGATTTCTTTTGAACGCACTGATTTATTATTTCTATGCCTCATTTTATTGATCCATCATGGTTATTATGCAGGGTCATGGCGAGGGATCCAGGTGAAACTTTCTTGGCTTGGATGCTGATTGAAATCTACTGCCTGTGTTGATTTGATCCACTGGTTTGGTCTATTTTCATCCACCAAAAAACTATGCAGTTTATCAACTCCCATATCATGAGTATTGGTTGATGATGTCATAGAGGGCTCAATTGATTCTTGTGTTTCCATGCAGAGTATTTGGTTCGATGATCTGGAACTCTACACATAGGGAGGGCTCAGTTTGCAAAGTTTGTCATCAGGGCTCGGAACTCTACACAATGACAACTCACCCAACAAATGTAACAGCAATCAGTTGAATACCTTGATTCAGAACTAAACTACATTCTGATGCTTTGTTGAGATCGGTTTATTTACATGAAGCCTCAGGGGTCCCAACTGCCAATGGTTCAATGTGAGATAACTCAGTCTATCAAAGTAGTCATCCAACTTGGTCTCCTCTAATGTAACTCTCGATATTCAAATGGCTCGGTCAGGGTCTCATTCGTTGGATAAGATGGATTGGCTTCAATGAAGATATGAATCAGTCTTACTAAAATAACTCAGATATTAGTTGCTTCTCTAATATTAGAGACAAAACCCCTAATGGGGAAAAAAATATATTTTTTTTTTAAAATAAAATAGAAATTGCTCCAAAAAGAAAAATTTCCTGGTGCGTAGAGGGCACCAAGGAAAAAAAAAATTACTTTATGTTTACCTGGATATCACAGCAGAAGGTTGTGGGACTGTAGGGAGATCTGGGAAGCTGTTAGAGGCACCACTGGCTCTCCAATGATGCAATTTTCTTCTCCAAGACTTTTCTTTCCTCTGCAACCTCTCTCCAACCTTGTCCAGGAGCTTCAACCAGATCCCTGGTACCAAATGTAAAACAGGGACAAAATCCTATAATATTTTATTAATAATCCAAATCAAATTACAAAATATGTGTTGTAATATTTATACATATTGGACAACAATATACAAATAAATAAATGGGTTGCACAGGGTACAACCGTGAACCAATACAAACAATAATATTATTAAAACAATACAACGATTCCCGTATGTTGAATAAAACAAAATAGATGGTTATAATTAAATATAACCATATAACAATTAATAAACTAAACTAACTAATTATGCAATGCATAATTAATTAAGGTAATTGGGTACTATTAATTTACCTATCCAGGTTGGCCTTAGGATTGTGCCTACATTGTTCTTTTTCATTAAAGCCTCCTTCTAGTTCAGGGTCTTATTAGGTAGGTCATGGATTCATGTTATGTGTGTCGTACCATCTATAGTACATTGGTGTGTCAAGTTCTTACATGATGTTTATGAGCATATAATTGTTATTGACCCCAAACCATTCAAATATTGTTACATAGATCTTGTTATTGTTATGCTTATCCCTCCATTGTAGCCTATTCTATTTCACAATCTTGATATATATGATGTTGGTCAGCCTAGTGTCTCACTACCTTCATCCACATATGCAAACATACCATCTATTCCTACTCATACTACTTCCATCATCTCACCCACAGTATCTACTCCTCGAAGCACTATTACTCCACTCGTTGAGGCTCCTCTCTCTCCTACATCTAGTGCACCTCTTAGCAATATCCTCGACTCATCTATACAACATGACAATGCTAACATAGATGATTCCAAAGATTTTGATGATGAAGTTGATACTATTGAAATTACTAATGAAAACATGTGTAATCTTAATTTCACTCCTATCGATATAGATGACTCGTATTTCAATAACGCTTTCATTGCCAATGGCCATGGTGAATACAAATTCAAAACCCCTCCTAATAGTAATGCTATGGTACTTTATCAAGGTTCTTTACACACTTTGGACATCGTTTCACCTTCACATAGGCAATATGTGTTTGTACCACCTCCTTTCACATGCACGTTCTTCATCAATAATTCTTATTGGCATCATATTCTGTTATATCATACTTGTTCTGATATTATTAACCACATGACGGCTTAGCTAGGCTTAGCTTGACTCTCAATGATATTCTACCACTGCCTCACTCACCTCATATTTATCATGGATATTTTCACATTACAATCGCCTATGGTATTTTTTTGTTCCATTTAGCAATCTTCGTTGCACGTGCCCCTCATACTTCTTCATTGACACTTGGGGAATTTCAACTTGATTATATTGGGGACTCCGGTGATACTTCTACCACTTTTCCTATGTTTTTTTTCCATGTTTCTATTGGTAATGATTCATCTCCTAGCTATTCCCAAAATCTCACTCGTTGGTATGCACACGGGTTTCTGCCAGCAACTTTTACTGATGAAGAGTATGCAATGACCGTGTACACCCTATGTCGCAACGACTCTTTATATGATCCACCTCATACTATTACTTATCAGGTATCTAATGCAGCTCCAATTAGCTTTTACTAGGACAATGATGATCTTATAAATAGTGTTACTTGATCATTCTTATCATGACACACTTGAGCGCATCATGCTTATTCCCCTTCCTTCTATCATCTTATATTCTCATCCCCTCACATCTAGAATCTCACATACATCATGATACACACTCGTATTGTCATTACCCGGCGATGAACTCATGTTTTATGGTTCTTACATAATTGTTGAGGGTCTTCAATAAGAACCTCACGTCAATCACTCTTTACATGTTACACTTCACCGATAACATTTTTCTAGCATACAACAACACATCATTCAAACCATTTCCCGATGATGCACTTTTGCTATACAGTTCATTCTTGACTGTTGAGGGGTCTTTTATAAATGAACCATGATTCACTCATGCATACATATGTACTCTGGGGGCACACTTCCCCTATCAAATTCATATTGCATTTCATTCCATCTCATCCATAGCATGTTGTATATCTTGGTTGCACATAGTTCATACTTACTTATGCTTACATGTACACTTTATTACACATGCTAGATAGATATCTTGTATGTCATTATCTTTATCATACACATGCACGTTCACTTACTTTATATTTGTGATCGTATAATTTACACAGAGTGATACACACAACATGTATGCTTGGTGCAATACCTCATAGTCTCATAGCGACTCTTGGGGGCATCCACATTCGTACACATTTAAGGTGTTATTGTTCCATTCTTGTACATAACACACTACTATATATAAAATTATACATGTTTTTGACATACTTTATATCCTTATAATATGTTTATGGGTGCTTCATGTGCAACATTTTCCTTCCAAGACCTATTTGCCACCATGGTTGTCTGATGATTTGCTTACTATTGATTGTCTCTATTTGATATCGGTTGTCATTGTTTGCGTGTTTTGTCTTGTGTGCGCACTCTTTTCTTTCAGCCACTTTGGCCTTGATTTCCTTGCGACATCATGAGTGATGTCCCATGTTTGTAACCCATTTTTTATGGTCTACATTGTCTTCTTGATTGTTAGCTTACACTGATTTCTATATACATGCTTATTTACAATAATACTTGTCTTCTAGCCACTGTTTGCATGTGCATTGGTTTCTACCAAGCACATTCCCTCCTACAAATCAATATCACTTAAGTATGGGGTCTTCTTTTAGGAGGCATCCTCCTAACAATGACACATGCACCCCAAACGAGGGGAGCATCTATTAGGTCTACAGTCACAGCTCAAAATACTATAGTCATAGTTCAACATGGTACAACACAAATTCACCATAATCTACAGACTCAAATAGGGCTCAGAATCAGAATTGGGTCCTTACTTGAGCATATACACTAGCACCTAGAATTAGACTTGGAATCCTATGTGTTTGTGTCCCTTTCTAGGTGCCTGAGACCAGGGGCAAATACACAATAGTTTTATGTTCAGTACATTTTTTTCAACATTATCACAGACGATTTTCATAGGGCAGGCAGTCCTTCAACACTTGGAAATCACGTTTTATCACACCTATTCACATTGGATCGGAATTGTAAACACCATTTGCAATGGTGTTTTTACTTCAGGAAGTAGTCAAAGGTTGGAGAATGACACCAGACTTTTCTCCCTACACTAGTTCTGTCATGACATGAGATCACCCGAAAAAATCACTCTCCATCAACATCTTCAGGATCCTTTCTATCACTTTTTATCATCACGGATTAGGTGCACATGTTCCTTTTTCTACTATTTACACATTTTTACACAATTTTTACATGCACTTCATACATCTATACACATATTTGACTACTTGTTCATTCTTCTCTTTTACAGGGTCCGTCTTTAAGGGAACTAGTAATCGACATCAACACAAATCCATCACATTCCAAGCACATCATCAACAATAGGTACAACATCACATCTACACATGTGTTTTTACCCTAGGGTCATTACTCATCACTTTTCTATTTACTTCCTCTTCTTTAGCATCCTCGCTTAACACTTTTTATCACTCCACTCTTTTATTATCTCAACACACTCTTCTACATCGATCTAAATGGTTATCAGGTATGCATCTCTATCTAATTTATGTTATCGAGCTTTCTCTCACCAACATAAAGTGGGGGAAAATGTAGACACTAAATCATGTACTATGGGTGCATTACTAGGTCCTAAATCACATACTATTATTCATAACTTCTTATGTGAAAAAAGTACTAATTGATCATTATACTTGGCCTCTTAGGTTCTCTTCTAGTTTCCCTCTTAGCCTTACAGACCTCACTACCAAGTCTATCCCTTCATACTTCACCTTTTCTAGCTATGGACATTATTTCCCAGCCAAGATGCCAGCACCTAGATGCTCTCATCCCCTTTGGGTGCCCTAGACCTCTTTGTACTTTGTTTGCTCCTTATTGGGTCCTTTCTAGCTGTCAGGCATCCCTATATCTTAGGGGTCGGCCTTTTAGTGATCAATTACAAAATTTAAACAAGAGAAGCATATAAAT
The DNA here is from genome assembly GCA_019776745.2 of Taxus chinensis. NCBI lineage: Eukaryota > Viridiplantae > Streptophyta > Pinopsida > Cupressales > Taxaceae > Taxus > Taxus chinensis. The sequence goes on along the minus strand of CM034146.1, from coordinate 969,145,222 downwards.
ATTAAGTTATGTGACCAAATTAAAGGACCAATCTGTAAGCATCTATATTATCACCTAATGTTGCATCTCACAAGAACTCAAGAACATTTTTGCATCCATCTAGCACCATTACAAGGGACAAGGGCTAGTTTTTTACATCAAAAACATAGGAGGGAAGTTCATTTTATTCCATGCACACATCTATTACATATTTTTACATCTATTTACATTTATCGTTAGTAAGTGTGACACGCACAATAGCCACCTAGGGCATGATTCCACACACACACACATAGAACCACATTAGGTCTGAGATGTATAGTAGTGCTCAGTCGTAAGATCACCATTGTGATAGTTGAGGATAATTTGACCCATCATTTTGCATCTTTTTTTAGGATTTGATGTTCTTTTGAGGGTTTTTACAGGTGATCTCTTTATTACAGGTTATCAGTGACATCGATGATCTTAGTGAGACCACCTAGCGATAAAACAATGAGGGTTTCAAATAATCTAGTGACCCTGTAAAATTTGTGTCTGGACCTCCTGCGTAGACCCTGGTTCCTAGGAAAGGATCCTAGCACCCAGGTGCCTTAGTACCACTCCAGGCACCTTGGTCCCTACTCCTAATTTTGTGCACTTTTATGGGTTTGTTTTCAAGGTCCTATACAATCGTTCTGTCATTCTTCCACCTTCGCACACTGCTAGGGATTTTGTGAAATCAGCTAAGCAACCTAACCCTCTATTGCACTTAAGGTTTTACTTCCTTTTCTTATTTTCTTGAGTCATTTTTGTACTTTATTGTCATATATTGCTTGTTGTAGCATACATAATAATTTAACAAATTAAATCTACCTATTAGTTTATTTTTGCTAAATTGGGTAGAAATTTTGGTTAAATGGGGACGTTGTGGGATACTTAAATTGGCCATTGGGCCACTTTTTTTGGAAAATGCAATGCATTGGTTAATATGTGGAGCGCATATATGCACATAGGACTTGGTTGTGGCAAGTATGTGTATGCCATGTGGGGTGCTTAAGTTACAATGTTGCAATGTGAGTTGACAACCACTATGGAAAATGTGGGAAAATGTGGTGTGAGTTGGTAAGGCAATGTGGCAATGCATAATTTAATTCAATGTGGAAATTTAGTTCCACATGCATGTTAGGCTAGAAAATATGGCTTATAAATAATAATTTGTCCCCAAGCTAATATGAAGAATAGGAGGAAAAGGCACCCCTCCTCAAAAATAGTGTGTTGGACTTGGATAAGGGCCCCCAGCCAACAAATAACATGGCCCATTTGTCCGAACACGAGCGTCAAAGACCAAAGGAAAAAATAAAACCCCCCAAAACTTAGTTTACACCATTTTTCTAGATGTCGCAAGCTGATTGGTCTAGTTGGAATTTTTTCATGATTTGACATCATCTCATACCTGTGTGTAATTTTACCAGTTGAACTAGAATTTCAACATGCGATAACTTTTGAATGTGATCTCCATTTTCCATAATCCACACATTGTTGGAAATATAGGGATGGGATATTCCATAATTTATTAGTTTAGGGAGAATTAGTGATATTTTGACCACATAGAATGTCCTCTGGATCAAAAGAAAATAAGGTGAAGAGGAAAAAAATTCCCATAAGGACATTAACGCCTTGGCGCTACTGTCCTATCTAGGTGGTACTATCCTACAACAAGAAAATAGAAATAGAATGAAATATAGGAGCACGGATCCTTGTGACTTGACTAAAAAGATGCAAATGTTGTATAAAAGACACGAGCATAATCAATCAAAGAAAGAAAAAGACCAAAGAGGTGTCACTAGTGCCTAGTTTCCATACTTAGAACTCATGTAAATAACAACATACTAGAGGTGTAATGTAAAAGTAATAAGTGCATATTTTAGTGACTATATGCGCAAGTACTTCCAACTCAAGTCTCGTCATATTTTGATTATTCCAACCTACAATCATTTAATGGGGGTTCATGGTGCTATGCACTCTTCCTAGTATGCAACACTTTGGCATGGATGATGGATCCTCAGTGCTCATTTGATGTTTTTTCACAATCTCCATGTTTACTTATTTTGGTACATCGTAAGCTTTAAGTTTGTGCTATAATTATTTGGACTGATATTGACTTGGCTATGGGATTACTATGGAATTCACATTGATCTATCTTGTCTCGCTCCTTAGCTCTTCTTTCACTCAAACTCAGATATGATAGCTTTACTACAACTTCATTGCATTCCCATGGCCATATTTTCCACCAACTGTTACCTCACATTTCTATGTTGTGAAAAAGTGAGGGGAAGCGTTGAACGTATCTAGCCATGACATTACATTAGTTGACCCACAAAAATGCACAAAAAATTGGGATGGCTCATCCCTAGTAATAGGAAAAAATAACTATATTGAAATTTTTCTACCTTGGTTGGAAAATGGAAAAACTTTATTTTCTTATGAATAGCTTTCGCATAGGATTTGCACATGATGTTGGAATGCACGCTTTGAGCCCTCATGATGACCAAATTAGTTTTCCATACGTGCTCTCCCACTACACTAAGGTGTAGTTTAGGCCCTTTGGATCACCATATCTTGCTGATGTGTACCACCCACATTTGATTAATTAGTTATAATCATTAAACTCTTAAATTTTATCAAGCAAGGAGGTAATGTGGTAATGTTGTAATTATCTCTCCCATCATAAGGTGTTTAGGTATTCCTAATATGTTTTTTATCTTTTTAATTAATGAATTTAATAACACTCATAACTAATATATAATTAATTAATTAATTAACTAGTTAACTAATCTTGCACAATTAAGTATTTAAGAAATTATGAAATTATATTTATAACTATCTTCAAACCATGTCTCGTCGCCATATTCAACCTAGCCCCCTTTTTATGTCTTCCCACATTAAATTAATAGTAAATTTTGTAATATTTATATTGGATGGTCTTATTAAACTTTTCTCAAGAAAAAGCTTCTTATCCTTGATAATGGGTCCCGTATAGGACTCGAAACATTGGAATTTTAAAATTCTATGCAAAAAATACAAAAAACATTCATAAGTATTATTGTGTTGTTGTGGTAACTAAAGATTTAAAAATTTATGAGTGTCCATGGTCAATCCAAGGGTATGTGTGTGAACACATCATCAAGGTGATGAGTGTGTTGAAGAAAAGAGGGTAGAAAATGTTGAAGATAATCTAGATGATGGAAATGTAAGTATAATTTTCTGTTGTAAATACAAAAACATGCATATACTCGCATGAATCAATATGTCATGCTTAACATTGCAATCAATGGCGAGTGCATGTTTCAACAGTTCATGTAATAGTCAATGAAATTGGCATACATGGTGGAAACTTTATGGAGCTCACAGAATACAACGAATTACATCCAATTATGGTTCATGAGGTTTGATTTATCTTTAAAATTTTATGTGTTAGCATTTTTGATTTGTTGAGTTTATTTTTGTTTAGTTGGTTTCTTTGTTAAGAATTAATGGTGAGTGTAGGTTTCAGAGGTTCATGGGTTAGTTAATGACATTGAAATAAATAGTGAAAAATTTATGGACCTCACATAAGACGATTCATCACTTCCAACTATTGTTAATCAATTTTATTGTGTTTAGAATTTAATTTGTTATCATGTTTGATTATTGTACCTATTCAATTTTACATTCTAGTGACATATATGTTTTAATTTGTATGGATCATGTTCAAAAGAGGATATTTCAAGAAACGCTGAAGACCTCAATGACACTCAAATAGTAAGGATGATATCCATGCTACAAAATTATATGAAACCACTTGTGGAAAAGAGGTAGTCTCAATTTCTTAAATAAAATGATTGCAATATCTTCAAGGAAAAGGAAACTAGTAGTGGATATGACATTCATTGCCTTGGAACAGAACCATTCTAACATGTATAAGATGGATATAGAATGTCCCTAATACGAGAGATATATTTTATTGAAAATATTGTGATGCAAAGACCAAAACCCTCTAGAATAGAATAATTCTTGCAAAAACCAATGCCAAATTCTAAGAAGACTTTTGATGAAATGATAAACAAGGTTGCTGAAAGAGAAATTATATGAATGGAGTAGTTTTTTATATAATGTAATATTTAATACTCTTGCAAGGATTGTGTATTAATTTATGATTTATCTTAATAAAACTATAAATTTAAGCTATACTAATGCTAAGAGTTTTTAAGCGGTATGAATAATGCTCTTATTTTATAATATAAGAATGATCTACTTTTATGAGTGGTATTAAGGATGCTATGATTTTATACTCTAAAAATGCTCTACTATTATGAGTGGTATTAAGGATGCTCTGATTTAATACTTTAAGAATGGGATGGTTTTATACTCTTAAAAATGCTTCGATATTCAAAACATGCCACAAATGGATTGGGATTTCTGACATTGTTGGCAATACTATTCAAAACAACATTTACATAATGAAATACTTAAACTATGTAACATACTATTACTTAGCTGAAATGTACTCCCACTCTCTCCTCTTACTGAAAATTGGATTTATAGGGTTGTTCTCCATGCAAGACACATCCCAATTATACCACTTGTTTAAACCCTAAATTTAAACCTCTTGGTTGACTTAACTAGTTGTATGATATATTAAAGTTGATTTCTTATTTATGAAAGATATAACAGTATAAGAACTAATCAAATTTGCAACCTAGATCAGATAGGAAAGATTGCAACACACCACTTAACCTAACATGCAATTGAAAATACAATACATATGTATAAAGACACTTAACTTGCCATATCTGATTTCTGGAAAGATCTGGGACTATACAACACAGAAATCAGGAGAACTGAACTTGGGAAATCAGTACTGTATAATACAGTCAAGACCATATAATACAGTTAGGACCGTACTATCCCATCTAGGACCTTTTTATGGTCTTAGACCTACTATGAGATGGTTCTTGCAACGTTTTGGGTTGTTTTCTTTCATGTATTTGTTTGTTGCTCTCAAACCCTAGTTGGTGCACATGTAGTGAAGCTCTCCGAACGGAACGATTATCATCTCAAACCCTAGCTATGGATGAAGAGTCTTGTAAAACAAACATTCAAAAGGTTGTGGGCACCCCAATGCATTGCAGACGTTGGCACTACTCCAAAAAGGCCTCAAACCACACATCGTTCTCCACCTAGCATGTGATATCTAGATAGATCAATCATATTTTGTAATGTTTTTGACCATGTTTGTCTTTACTTGGCTCTTGCTTAAAAACTTAGAGAGAGGACATTTGGATGCTTGTATATGAGAGATATGACTATGTTGACCTAGTTTGTATCTTCAAACATGATGTGGGTGCTACCCTAATGACTGTATATATGTAATTTCTGTTAGGAAACTTTGGTTTTGTGCATAACATAAGTGTTGATATTTACCTATGGTAAATTAGTCAATGTGAAATGTAATTGTTAATGAGTAAATATGAGTGGTTAGTAAGTGGTTAGTTGTTATTCCTATAACTATTACTGGGTTAATTTTTATACTCACTTCCTATTTTGTAGGAGGTTGCTTTTCCTACCTCCATGGCTATATAATAGCCATTCTATCTCGTTAAATAATACAATGTGAATAATATTATTAAGTGTTTTAATCTTTGATCTTTATTGTGCAACTTGAACCAAATTTATGATTTGGTATCAGAGCAAGTAATTAACAATGAGATTCTAGATCCATTCCGCATTTGTTATCTCCATTGTCAGATTTTGGGATTTAGTCTATCAAAGCAATCAGACCTACGACATGGGTAATTGAGACTCTAGTTTATTGGATGTAAACAAGAAGATTGAGCAGACCACATAGTTAAATCAACATCTCTTCATGCATGCATCATTTTCTATGTCAGACATTGTGTATAGGAACATGGTATTTGTCTCATGCTTGACTGTCATTCAAGATCTGCATCGCCCTTGATTTGAAACTGAATGAAATGTATTTTGACATTGAATAACGCCGCCATATTTAAATTTTTTCTGGTCTAAGATCGGTGATGTGTTCCTTATTACATTCCTTCTACGGATCTATATTGGCGCGTTACATTGATTTGGTACTTAGGATTGTGATTTTAGTTACAATATTCTATTATTGTTTGAGTGGCATGCATTGAGAAACAAAATTATGGAGCATACACGTCCAACTCGACAAGCTTCACATAAAAGAACTCACATGACTCGACAATCTCTGAGGTATGGCTACGCAAATAGCATCAACCTGTAATGGTGGCATCAACTCTTACACTTCACACTGATCAAGATCTAATTCACTTCTTTTGGATTCATATTGCATACTGAATTAAGCAAAAGGAATTTTCGAAGTCAATGCATTATTGGTTTACTTGCAAATATATTGTGAATAGTGTGGAAATTCCAAGATTCTACATCAAACCGCCTACCTAGTCCAAAGGAGATTTGTGGCATTCTATTGTTAGTCAATGAATTGCAACAAAACCACTACAGATACATAAAAACACATTGGTGGCTCTCCCATGATTGTTTAGGTATTGTGTTAAAAAGAGTTTGTCGTTTTTACTTGTATGATTATGTGGTCAAAATGTCACTAGTCTTTCGTCAAAATTCTTGATAAAATCAATAGTAATTTTCTTTCACTGTAAAAAGTGTTCAATGAAAATTTTTAGTGTGTTGAGTCTTGTGTTTACAAGTTTCGAAACTTTCTATGTAGAAAATTATAAAAGTTTCATCGTCAAAATCTATTGTATCATTTTATTCTAGCCCACATTAGATTCAAAGTCATATAGGTGATTTTAGAATATTTAAATAGTCATCATGACTCAAAGTCAAAATATTGTCAAAATAAATAAAAAATTTCCTTACAGACGTATTATTGCTGAAACATGGCGTCCAATATGTAAACTTGAGCTTCATGTTCACATTTCGTTGAGCTAGCAGCGTCACACTGGAGACTGGAGGATACATGGAGGATGGATGACAATTGGCATCCTCTTTTTATTCACCACCGATGAGGCCGCACATACTGATTTAGTGACGTGTGTGAGTGTGTGTTTATTTCATTTGATTTCAGTGTGGTGTTTTCAAAATAATGTGTTATGGAGACTTTGTATTGAGGGGGAGAAATAACACAATATTTCAATTTGTATGAGTTGGATGATATGTTTTACACTATCATGGATTTTGAAATGTTATCTCTGAAAGAACAACTATGACAAGGGTCGAAGAATACACTGGCACATCGTGATATGGTTATAGGTAAACCATTTGAAAACCTTCACCCCTTTTTGGTTTGTGGTCAACCACCGGAAAACCACCTTACTCTCGGTTTTTGGTTAACTGATTAAAAACTAACTTTTGGTTTGTGATAATCTAAAAGAAAATCACATGATCACGAAATCAGGTGTAGTGTAGTATGTACGTTTTCTCCATGTTAGCACGAAGGGGGAATGTTAGGAAACTTTTGGTTTATTGCATAACATAAGTGTTGATATTTACCTATGGTAAATTAGTCCATGAGAAATGTAATTGTTAGTGAGTAAATATGAGTGGTTAGTAAGTGGTTAGTTGTTATACCTGTAGCTATTACCTAGTTAATTATCATACTCACTTCTTATTTTGTAGGAGGTTGTTTTTCCTTCCTCCATGACTATATAATAGCCATTGTATCTCGTTGAATAATATAGTGTGAATAATATTATTGAGTGTTTTAATCGCTGATCTTTATTGTGCAACCTGAACCCCATCGCTATATAATAACCATTGTATCTCCTTGAATAATATAGTGTGAATAATATTATTGAGTGTTTTAATCTTTGATCTTTATTGTGCAACCTGAACCAAATTTGTGAATTTCAATATTTAGGGAGCTTTGGACGCCTTTTGCAAGTGTATGAAGTGAGTGTTCTAGTGCATTACCTTAGGAGTTCCAGGTTAGCAAACGAAGTAGTGTTTACTTGCTTATATAGGGTTCCATAAATGATTTATCTAGGAAAATCCGACCCAGATGAAATATAAGACCCAGAAAAAGATTTAATTTTGAAAGTGGTGTTGGAAGATATGTTAGTCCAAGGCCATACAAAAGGGTCTGGACTGTACAACATAGTCATGACTAGACTATACGATTTTAGATAAGAGAAGGGAACATGTTGAATGAGGTTTGGAGCTGGTGAGTTGATGTTTCTCTATAAATTTTATATATTGTGTTCTCAGAGTTTGTCGACATGCAAATGTGCAAGGATAAACAAGCTAAACACTAGACCTTCGGAAGTGCTAAGTGGGAAAGTAAAAGTTGAATTTTTCATAACAAGAGTGCATAGTCAAGTCAAGGTTGCAAAAGTGCAAATTACCAAATTTGAGAGGCTACATTTCTCCCCTTTAAGTATGAAATTAAAAATTACATGCTTAAAGGAAATTGTACCTGAGTGTGTAGACAGACATTGCCTTTGCTAGAATGTTTGATCTACAGTTTCCTTGTTGTGCTTAGTGTTGGCATGATCCACGATGAAACCTACAACACGGAGAGTAGTCAATGCCCAAGATAGATAATTGACCATAACTCAAATAGAACTTATAACAAAAAAGAGTCGCATTTGTGTATATGTGAAGTGAAAAATATGTAAGCAAGGAAGAAATACGCATGTTTGTGCGTGCTTTGCTTATGCTTGAAGATTTGTATTGCTAAACTTTGTTGAAAGATTGAGGGTGATCAATCCCTAACCAATGTTGGGGAGAAACCGAAATGTTAGGTGCATGCAATCCAATACAAAAATGTGCAAATAGAACTATGAAGAAAGAGATACAAATTCACCCATATAAAAGGAAGAAGACCGCGTATCAAAGTTATTTAGCAACTTTGATGTTTCCCTTAAAGTGAATGGAAGTAAATGCATATGCAATACATGATAATGGTTGAGGTCACCAATTTTCTATAAAAATGTTGAAGTTGGAAAATAAAGGGTCATCATTTTTAATGAATCAAAATTTAGATAAATAATTTTATAATGTCATTTCATTTAAAAATTGAGCACTTTGTCGAAGGGCCCTTAATCTATTGGTGTTGATGTATGACTTTCAATGAGCCCACCAGGGATCAAGTCTTGCTGAGTGCAAGACCTGGAGACACCCGACACAGACAGTCAAACGGTTGAGGCTAGAATCGTGCCCTAGGTGATTTTGACAGCGTGGATGCCTCTTACTCGTAACTGCTTAGTTGAAGGTGATCAATGGTTTAGTGATGGCACACACCCTAGATCTATTTATGCATATATGGGCGTTGAAACGCCGCCAATGTGGGATAAATGGGATAGCACGAGATTAAATCGGCCCTGTTTATGTCCATGTAGCTCCAAATACCAAAGACCCGAAGTCGGTCTTAGTGATGGCACGTACCTTAGATCTATTTATGCATATATGGGCGTTGAAATGCCACCAATGTGAGATAGATGAGATAACATAAGATTAACTCGACGTTGTTTATGTGCATGTCGCTCCAAACACCAACTGGTTAAGTAAAATTGGAAACAATAATATTGTGTGCGACAATCCTTGAAAAAAGGTAATATAAGATCCACGGGGGGTTCATTCGCTAGGCAATATCCTAGTACATGAGTTCATATTGAGGTAATTAAAATTAATAAAAGTAAAGACAATATACCGATAGATAAGAGGGACGAAAGATTTTAATTTATTAATATTTTGAATTAGGTATTGGGGGTATGTTAGAGAGGTGGGCCAAAATAAAGGAAGGATTAATTTCAATATAAAACTAAAATATTTGAACTCTAATTTTTAAAACTAAATACCTTAAAAGTGCAATTTAAGGAGTGTGGTCATAAAGTTAAATTATAATATCTTTTTGAATAAAGAAATCTCAATTAAGAGATTCTTAATGAGAAATAATAAAATGGTAGAAAACTAGGATTGAGTATGCTTTTCAACACAAGTGATATTATTTCACCATCTTAATTATTTGAAGAACTATTGATAAATTATTAAAACTTACAATTTATAAGGTAATTGGTAATAGGTCTCCAAAGGCTTCAAACTATCTTTCGAGAGAAAATGCATATTAAAAAAATTGAGTAAGAAATATGATATATTTTCTGTTTAATATATTAGGGTAGAAATAAAAGGTGTAGATAAAATTGTCATGGAAAAATTGGTAAGGTAAGGTACATGGAAAAAAATAGGGGCTATTTTCATTCTAATAATAGAAACGGGAGTGGTATTATAAAGGAAGGATTAATTCAATATAAAACTAAAAATATTGAACCTACATTTTAAAAAAAAACTAATACCTTAAAAGGTGCAATTTAAAGGAGTGTGGTCATGATATATTTTCTGTTTAATATATTAGGGTAGAAATAAATAAAAAGGGTTGTTGTGTAGATAAAATTGTCATGGAAAAATTGGTAAGTAAGGTACATGGAAAAAATAGGGGCTATTTTCATTCTAATAATATAACGGGAGGGGTATTATAAAGGAAGGATTAATTTCAATATAAAACTAAAATATTTGAACTCTAATTTTAAAACTAAATACTTAAAAGTGCAATTTAGGAGTGTGTCATAAGTTAAATTATAATATCTTTTTGAATAAAGAAATCTCAATTAAGAGATTCTTAATGAGAAAATAATAAGATGGTAGAAAACTAGGATTGAGTATGCTTTTCAACACAAGTGATATTATTTCACCATCTTAATTATTTGAAGAACTATTGATAAATTATTAAAACTTACAATTTATAAGGTAATTGGTAATAGGTCTCCAAAGGCTTCAAACTATCTTTCGAGAGAAAATGCATATTAAAAAAATTGAGTGAGAAATATGATATATTTTCTGTTTAATATATTAGGGTAGAAATAAAAAAGTGTAGATAAAATTGTCATGGAAAAATGGGTAAATAAGGTACATGGAAAAAATAGGGGCTATTTTCATTCTAATAATATAACGGGAGGGGTATTATAAATTGAATGATTAGAGGTAAAAACTAGAATTAAGGGTATTCTTTAATACCCTTCGAATGAACGTATTATACCATACTTTTACTAAATAAACTCCGTGATAAGATCACATATAAATCATAAACCTCACCCATTAGAAAATCATTTCGAGGAAGAAGTAAAATTGACAACTAATTATGACCTTGAAACAATTTTCGGCTTCATTATTGCCTCCTCAAATCATGTAAAAGATTTGACGCCCAAAGTTTCATTATTTAGTAATTTAAAATATTATCATTAATGAAATGTAAAATGTTGATGAAAATTTAATATACAATCTTAATTTTTTTTCCCTTATTTTGAATATATATTTATCCCGATATATAATTTTTTATGAAAATCTATTTTGGAAAAATGATATTGAAAATGATTGGAGATGTCAAACTTTACAAGTCTTTTAAAAACTTTATTTAAAACACGACAGATATACTTACGACACGCTTGGCTGATCCAAGAAAGCTTTTTGCAGATGTTTGTGACACCTGTCGCCATAGATTTCACCCATTTCTTCTTTTTAAACTCTGTTCAGAAACACATTCTCAATGAATTGCCACGGCATCCTCGATTTATTTGCAAGGTAACATGCTTCTGTTTTTTCGGGTTCAATCCATTCTTTATTCTTGTATGGATGAAAATTGTGTACTGATGCTTTACTCTGTTTCAATATGCTCTGCAAATGTAATGACTACTCATATTTCCGTAAATTGTTGCATGGAATCACGTCGTGCAAACACCCAATCTGGCAGATTCTGCAAAAATGGCGAGTTTAAGTGGAGTTGCGCAACTCAATTCAGGCAACACAATACCATTGATTGGCCTCGGAACTGCTTCAGACTTTCAGAACCATGATGAAATTAAGGCAGCAGTGGCTACAGCTTTAGAGGAAAGTTTTATTTCAATTTCCTACCTCTTTATGGCTGTAGAGGATTTTCCATATGACACTCAATAACATCATTATCAACCAAAGTCTTTTATGTTTCCCCTTCTCATTTACTACTAAACCTCAGCATAAGTACAAATTTCTTGAAAAATCTTTACTTGAATCTTCAGGTGGGGTATAGGCACTTTGATACAGCCAGCCTTTATGGTTCGGAGGTTGCATTAGGAGATGCTCTCAAAGAAGCTTTTCAGAACGGGGTTGTTACCAGAGATGAGGTTTTTGTCACCACAAAATTGTGGTCTGAAGATTTGGATGATCCTGTTTCTGCTTTGAAGACAAGTTTAAAGTAGGTACCCTATGCTTTTTCATTTTTCTAAACCAGAAGACATTATTAGATTATGTATTGGTACTACGTGGTGGTTAATAAATCTTCAAACTCTCTCCTCTTGATGATAAAACTCGTGGTAGTGGTTTTTTCCTTGTCGCATTGCACAGAACTATACTGTAATCTGTTACTATATTGCTATATTCCCTTCAAAATCTTGGGGGTTTTGGTACCTGGGTACTATTAATATATTGCTATACGCCCTTCAAGATCTTATGGTGGTTGGGTTTTAATGTCCTCTGTTAATTAATTAATTTATTTTTTGCTTGTTTTAATTTGATAGTTCACTGTCTCTGTTTGCGTTAATGTTTTAGAGTCTAGACTTTCTCTTCTCTCGCTAATAGTTTTTTTGTAGTTGTTAAGCCTGGGGTGTGTTGGTTGGTTAGATATATTAGTAATTTACTTAGTACAGTTGGTTTTGTACTTTCTTATTAATGATTTGAATGCAGGAATTTGCAGTTGGAGTACCTGGATCTTTACCTTATTCACTGGCCCATACATCTTAAAAAGGGAGCCTCCCTTCCTATCCCTAAGGAGGAAGATTATCTGCCCTTAGACATGAAGTCTACATGGCGAGGAATGGAGCAGTGTGTTGAGCTCGGTCTCACTAAATCTATTGGTGTAAGCAACTTCTCCAGTAAGAAGATTGAAGATCTCTTAAGCCATGCCAAGATATCCCCTGCTGTCTGTCAGGTACTTAAATTTCTGCTGAAGTTATTGGAGTTCATCTATTTGCTTTGCTTTTCAAATCAAGGAATTGAAGGAAAAACTGTTGTAACAGGTAGAGATGCATCCAATGTGGCAGCAAAGAAAGCTAAGAGATTATTGCAGTATGATGAAAATTCATGTCGGTGCTTGGTCTCCTCTTGGAGGACCTCCAACTTCGAAGTGTTCAGTCAGTGTCATGGATCACCCTGTTATCAAAGAGATTGCGAAAAAGCATGGAAAGACTACAGCTCAGGTACTAATTTCAAGCTATTTATATGTCATTTTCCATGAGGAATATATGGCTTTGAATCAGAGGACAGCCAATGTTTGATGGTGTTAAATGAATTGAAGCAGTAAAATTGCCTTCCCAAACACTTTAGTGGCTAGGGTAGGCACCAATTCAATGGTAGATTCGTTGTGAAAATTCAATTAGAAAGAGATCTGTGTATTTGGATCTTCTCACTTGAAACTATTGGGAAATTCTGTTTAAGTTCAATTCAATTGGATAATTTTTTTTAATCAAAGTATAATCATTCAAGTTCCTTGATTAAAGGAATATCTAAAGCTTTTTGTATTGAGAGCTTATACAGTCGGTGCTCATCTTCAGCGGTTGAAGACCTTGTATATTTAGCACTTTTTGGTGTTGATTTATGTTCACTCATGGACTGTCAACAGGAATATACTATTTTACTCTGAACGCATCGGCTATTTATGTGAGAGTCATTTTGTATGCTATGTTTTATACATTTCAGGCATGTTCTGTAGATTGTTAGCTTAGCTTCCATTTTGTATGTCAAGAGCAAGCCTATCTTCTCAAAGCTTTCAAAAACATGTTGGAAAATCATAATAAAGAAACAATGGAGTGGCTCGGACCAGTATTTTCATATAGATATTTTTCCACTTATCAAAAGGACTGAATTATGACATTAGAAAAGGTACTGTTATCCAAAATGACCCCCCTGCTTATTTTGGCTAACTTTCCTTCATGCTTTCCTTTCTAGTGCTTCAATATCAAATTTTACACATTTCAGGCACTCAAAGGGTTCTGGAAATGGTTCCATCAGATAGAGAATTTTCTCACCTTTCCAAAAAGGTAAAATTTTCCTCCTAACTCCAAATATTTTGAAAGTTATGGCCCGACAGAGTTTTTTGGGGAAAATTTCCCTTGACAGGCCCATGGACAAAAGTACGCGGTGGGACACGTAGGACATGTAAAGCCAAAATGGCCGCAGGTAGTAAAAATCTAAAAAAAGTGGAAGTTTTTGTTTTGCATGGTCTGGGATAGCTGGGACAAAAGTACGTGCATAGGACGTGAATCGGCCGATTAACTGCAAGTCAGTCTATTGCGGGTAGTGCAGAGATTTTGGTCTGGGACAACCAGGAAAAAAGTATTTGTGGGACACGTGGTGATGGCGCAAAGGTGAAAAAAAAAAGAGGCGAGCAATGTGAAAAATTTGGAGCAAAATGTTGGAGCGTGTGCCCGTAGCAATGTGGAGGTGCCACGTGGTAGGGCAGAAGGTCAGGGGCGTGGGGATAATTTGGAAATTTTACCAAAGTGGTCAACGGCATCAAAGGAAAAATTTGGAGTGCATGCCCGCAGCAATGTGGAGGTGCCACGTGGTAGGGTGGAATTTTGGAGCGGCCTGCAGAAGGATTTGGCAAAATTTGCCAAAGTGGTCAAAAGGGCACAAAAAAGAAATTGGCCCACAAGCCCGCCAAGGAGAAAATGAAAATTCTAGTTAAGTCCCCACAGACCAATAGGAATGCGCCACATGGCTCAGAGTGGCGGAGCATGGGGAAATCTTGGGAAATTTTCCCAAGGCAAAAATCAAAGGGAAAATTTTAAAGTTTGACCCCACCAACCTAATTTTGACCCTGTTTTTCGCCATTTTTTCCCTAAATCTTCAGAGGGCCATATCTTTTGATCCAGAGCTCGGTTTTTCACGTTCTTGATATCATTGGAAAGCTGGTGAAGTCATCTACATGATGGACTATTAAATTTTTATTTTTGGTCAAGTTTTATGGGTGAAAATTGAAGAAACGTGTCTGGCACGGGAAAAATATAGAAATGACATTCAACCACCAAAATTAATGAAGTATGGCGTCTGTTTCTTCTCCAGCATGGTCGAATGCATCAAAAAATGAGATTGCAGAGGAGCCCATCACTTCGTAGGCTGATTTAATGGATCTGGTCGGTGGTTGGAGATCTCAAATCAGATTTTCCCACGTTTTTTTACCTTTCTTCATTCTGCTTCATGGTTAAAAGCCAGATTTGGTTCATTTGTAAAGGGTTGTTCATCATTCTTCTCTGCCCCCCTTCTTTTCTTCTCTAGGGTTGAAAATGGAGTTTGAACCTCCTCCCATACTCTGTAATGGAATTTTTCACCTCTTACCAGCTAAATGATGTTCTGTGTAAACTTCTGGAGCAATAAAAACGTGTTTTGTGATGCATTTGTCCATCCTTGCTCATTTTTCCTTGTTTCCTTCTTACCTCTCTTCATTGCAGGTATTTGTGCATGTTTGGATGTTCATTGTAGGTTTTGGAGCTGTGTTCATGTTTTGGAACATTTTTTGTGTGAATTCTATCCTTGGGCCTGTGATGCATTTTTCCATCCTTCCCATTGCTCACCCCTTCTTGTTCCATGGCAGTTTTGATAGATGTTCAACATTTTCCTTCTCTAGGTGTATCACCGTTTTAGTGTAGGCTCTTATTTTCCCCCCTTTTCTCTCTCTCTCTCTCCTTGACATGATTAGATTAGGATTAGATTAGCTTTCCTGCACTGGAATAGCTTGTGGCAGGTAGTTTAGGAAGAGGAACCAACCTTCTCTGGAGAGCTTTCCCCATTTGCAAAGGTCCCACACTTTGGGAAAGCTCAATGTTGTGCATTCACACCAAATGACATTGCCTTAGAAAAGTAGATCCATAGGTCATTTTGGGGGTGCTGTGAATTTGCACCAATAGTTTTGGCACGTCCGGTGGGACACTGGGGTTAGATATTTCATCTTCTCTTAGTGTCTCAGCAAAAACAACAAAACTTACACCACCATGCGCCACCAACATTTTTGGCACACCCAGTGGGACCTTAGAGGTCTTCCACTTCATCTTTTGTAGGTTGATGTGTTCCTATGAAGATTTCAGCCTTTGGAGGCACTTGCAAACACATTTGGTGACTCCATCTGGTCAACAACCCATCTCTAAAGTTGTAGACCTTCATTTCCATTCATTTTCATTCATTTTTCATCCATTCTTCCTTCTATCTCTTCCATCTTCTTTCATTCCATGAAGTTGTGCAATCATGATTTCATTTCCATCATGGAATTCACATTTACAACATCAGCAATGTTTTCCACTTCCAACATGTTTTACAAATCCTCCAAATCAGCATTTTGGTCAAGTTCAAGATCAACATGCATACCCATATGAGCAGCAGTGCCAAAATCAGTTTGGCTATGAAGCATGTCAAGCACAAGGGTATGCTGATTGTGAGGGCAGTCAAGAAGAAAATGCAGATCTGCTAGAGAAAATCCAAAAGATGGAGGTAAACATGGTGCAATCTAGGGCTCAAGCACAAATGAAAGCATTTGGAATCGGTTACAGAGAACCTTGTCCATGGGTGGGACCTTTTCCAAGGCATTATAACCCTCAAGAGAAGCTTGATTTCATGATTGCAACACTACCATTGCTTGCAAAGTGGATTGAAGGAATAGAGGTATATGAGAGGAGTATTCAGCAACCTTGTCAATGGGTAAGCACACCATCTCATGTCTTTTCTTTTCCTCTTTCCCATTCTGTTTTATCTCAGTAGTGTCAAGTTTTAAACTCCCCATCTGTTTCCCTAAGTGTTGAATCCATTTCTCTAGTCCCTAGTCTTCCACCTCATCTCAATTCTTCTGTCCTTTTCCCTTCCAAATAGTCATCCCCTCCATAAGAGCTCAATGAAATACCCTCTCCTCCAAAAAAAAAAGAGGTTTCATCTCCTCCACCACCAAGAATAATTTCCAAATCAATTGAGTTACAACCCATCCCTCCTCTTGCATTCCCAATTCCATGTGGGGAAGAAGAAATTGCAAAAATCAGTCATCAAGGATAGCAAGAGGAAGAGCCAAGCAAAGAAGGAATGATTAAGAGCTTAGTAAGTTTGTCTCTTAAATATGGAATTGAGAAGATCCATTTGCTGGTAAAGCCTACAGAAGAGGCCAAGGTTGAACAAATGGTGGTCAGGACTGATTTTGTTGCAGCAGAAGAAGAGAAAAAGGAAGAAGCAGATCAGTAATCAGTTTGCTCAGAATGTAGTGTCCATGTTGGCACTCTATTTGAAGGAAATGCTGATCCAATTCAAGTTGCACAATCAACCATAGAAGAAGAAGATATTGCAGCCCCAACTTGTCCTCTAGAGCAACACATTGAAGAGTTTGATTTGACAAAATTCATGCTAGAGGGAGAGTTTAATCAAGAGTAAGATTGTCTTCAAGCTGTGGAGGAAGAAAAATCAGCTCCAAATCCCATCGAAGAGGAGAAAATGGATGAGATCAAGTCAGTTTTTACAACAACAGAAGAAGGAAGCATTATTGATACATTTTTGCTTTCATTTGAAGGGGCTGATTTGATTGATGAAGCCATTATGGAGGTGAACAAAATAGGTCTAAATTGTGAGCAAGAGGCACAAGAAATTTCATGTTTCTCTCCCACATCATCTCTCCAAAAATCTATTTTTTTTGGATGAGTTTGAATTGACAAGTTTCATGTTTGAAAATGAAACTACACATGGTGAAGAAAATGCAGATTTAGAGGCCACCATACAAGAAGGAGAGACCTTGCAGTAGTAGGACATTGAAGAGTTTGATTTGCCATCAGACTTAGAAGAATGTTTGGATGAAGAGCCAACTGCAACTATAATATTTTCTTCTTCACCATTCGTTCTCTGACATCAAGAGCCTGCTGCCACAAAGGAGAACATTGAAAAACAACAGCCTGTGTTTTGTGACAGCTCTTTGGAACCAACATTAGAAGATATTAATCTTCTATGTTATTCACTGGAAAAGGAAGGAAAACAGCAGAAGAACTTCATCATTTCTTCCACACCATCCACCCAAGAAGGTCCACAAGAAGATTCCATTTTTGGAATGGAAAATCAGAGTTATGGGCATATCAAATGGATCAGACCTTGCCCAATCAGGTATTTGGCTTCATTGGAGCCAAAGGAGAAGCCACAACCAGCATGCTTGCTTCTAAGCATGAGGATGAGCTACAAAGTACCAAGGATCAGCTTCCATACCTCTTCAATCCAAATGTAGAGCAACTAAAAGAGGTATTGGATTTGTTTTTAGTTGACACCTTGTTGATTTGGGTAGAAGGCCAGCTTCTTGTTGATTTTCCACTCATCTCAAGCAGCCATGATCAGCTCCAAATCAATTGCATGGCTGCCCATTTTGAAGAAAGGAAGCTATTTTACACAACCAGTTGCAGGGTTTGTTTAGCTTTCCTTTGCTTCTAGTTAGAGTAGAGTAGGTAGGTTTGCTTTCAGCAAAAGAAGTTCTTGTGCACACTCTGCATATCCCATTTGGGGTATGTATGATTTCCAATTTTGTACATAGTTTTGGGTGCTGCTGGTTTTTCTCTTGCACAGTCCATTGCAGTGGCATTTTGGTGAAAACAACTTCAGGTTCAGTGGGTTTCCAAGTGGCTCAGAGGGAAGTTTTCAAAGTTTAGATCAGTTTGTAGGATAATACTCATAACTCCATGCCCAATGGATGCTTCAAGGTGACTGGTCATTTCATCTAGCAGGTAGATGACCCCTAAAAGTCACCAAAATTGTTATCCAAAATGACCCCCTTGCTTATTTTGGCTAACTTTCCTTCATTCTTTCCTTCCTAGTGCTTCAATATCAAATTTTACACATTTCAGGCACTCAAAGGGTTCTGGAAATGGTTCCATCAGATAGAGAATTTTCTCACCTTTCCAAAAAGGTAAAATTTTCCTCCTAACTCCAAATATTTTGAAAGTTATGGCTTGGCAGGAAATTTTTGGGGAAAATTTCCCTTGACAGGCCCGTGGGACAAAAGTACGCACGGCACGTGTGGGATGTGTGAATTCAAAATGGCCGCAGGTAGTAAAAATTTAAAAAAAAAATGGAAGTTTTTGTTTCACGCGGTTTAGGATAGCCTGGACAAAAGTACGCACGGGATGCAAATCGGCTGATTAACCTCACAAGTTAGTCTATTATGAGTAGTGCGGAGATTTTGGTCTGGGACAACTGGGAAAAAAGTACACATGGGACAAACAAAGGTGAAAAGGCCGTAAAAGGGGTGCAAGGAAAAATTTGGAGCGCATGCCTGTAGCACAACAAATCTGGAGGTGCCACGTGGCAGGGCGGAAGGTCGGGGGTGCAGAGAGAATTTGGCAATTTTGCCAAAGTGGTCAGCAGCGTCAAAGGAAAAATTTGGAGCATGAGCCTGTAGCAATGTGGAAGGTGCCATGTGGGTGGTGCCAGGGTAGGGTGGAATGTCAGAGCGGTGAAAGGATTTGGCAAAATTTTCTAAAGTGGTCAAAAGGGCGCAAAAGAAGAAATTGGCCCGCAGGCCGGCCAAGGAGAAAATGGAAATTCTAGTTAAGTCCCTGCAGACCAATAAGAATGCGCCATGTGGCTTGGAGTGGTGGAGCATAAAGAAATCTTGGGAAATTTTCCCAAGGCAAAAATCAAAGGGAAAGTTTTAAAGTTTGACCCCACCAACCTAATTTTGACCATGTTTTTCGCCATTTTTTCCCTAAATGTTCAAAGGTCCATATCTTTTGATCCAGAGCTCAGTTTTTCACATTCTTGATATCATTGGAAATATGGTGAAGTCCTCTACATGATGGACTATTCAATTTTGATTTTTGGTGAAGTTTTGTGGGTGAAAATTGAAGAAACGTATCTGGCATGGGAAAAATACAGAATTGACATTCAACTACCAAAATTAATGAAGTATGGCGTCCGTTTCTTCTCCAGCATGGTTGAATGCATCAAAAAATGAGATTGCAGAGGAGCCCATCACTTTGTAGGCTGATTTAATGTATCTGGTAGGTGGTTGGAGATCTCAAATCAGATTTTCCCACATTTTTTGCCTTTCTTCATTCTACTTCATGGTTAAAACCCAGATTTGGTTCATTTGTAAAGGGTTGTTCATCATTCTTCTCTGCCCCCCCTTCTTTTCTTCTGCTAGGGTCAAAAATGGAGTTTGAACCTCCTCCCATACTTTGTAATGGCATTTTTCACCTCTTACCAGCTAAATGATGTTTTGTGCAAACTTCTAGAGCAATAAAAACATGTTTTGTGATGCATTTGTCCATCCTTGCTCGTTTTTCCTTGTTTCCTTCTTGCCTCTCTTCATTGCAGGTATTTGTGCATGTTTGGATGTTCATTACAGGTTTTGGAGCTATGTTCATGGAGTTTTGGAACATTTTTTGTGTGAATTCTATCCTTGGGCCTGTGATGCATTTGTCCATCCTTCCCATTGCTCACCCCCTTCTTGTTCCATGGCAGTTTTGATAGATGTTCAACATTTTCCTTCTCTGGTGTATCACCATTTTAGTGTAGGCTCTGTTTTTCCCCCCTTTTCTCTCTCTCTGTCTCCTTGGCATGATTAGATTAGGATTAGATTAGCTTTCCTGCACTGGAATAGCTTGTGGCAGGTAGTTTAGGAAGAGGAACCAACCTTCTCTGGAGAGCTTTCCCCATTTGCAAAGGTCCCACACTTTGGGAAAGCTCAATGTTGTGCATTCACACCAAATGACATTGCCTTAGAAAAGCAGATCCATAGGTCATTTTGGGGGTGCTGTGAATTTGCACCAACAGGTACATTAATGGAATTTATTTTTTATGACGTTAGAAAAGGTACATTATTGGAATTTATTTTAACTGATGGCAAATTGAATCTATCTCAGAGCATCAAGTGACCTTCAAAACACTTTCTGAAAGCTTTGAAATAGTTCATAATTCAGGTTTTTTTGGTTGAATGGTTGTTTCTGTATATTGCTAAGAAATAGCCTTGCAATTCAGGAGTCAACTCTTGGAAACTAAATTTTACCGAGTGTTTTGAGTGTAAATATTGTTTTGCACATTATATTGAGGTGGGAATTAGAACTCAAAGTTTCTGATTGGAAATATTGTTTTGCAGGTTATATTGAGGTGGGGAATTAGAACTTGGAGTAATCGTGCTTCCTAAGAGCTACAACAAAGGAAGAATAACTCAGAATTTTCAGGTGTTTGACTGGTCTCTGAGCATAGAAGATCATGCAAAAATAAGCACTCTTGAACAGAGGAAAGGCAACAGGGGAGAGGATTTTGTCAACTCAACCACCAGCCCTTACAAATCTGCTGAACAGCTATGGGATGGAGAGATATAATAAACTAATTAGACCTACTGTTATTTTCTTTTTTCACAACATGAATCAGCAGAGCAGGGCAGAGGAATCTTCTGTTTAACTTCAAACTTCTAGATAAGTGTTTATGAGAGGAAGATATTATGCTAAGAATGTGTAGAAGTTATAACTCTCTTTTCTTAGCGCCTTGAAACTCTTATGGCTGTAATGGTTTCCTTCATTTTCCACTTTATTATTATAATGTGCAACAGACATGGAGTATATAACTCTCTCTTTTGCTAGTGCCTTGAACTCTTATGGCTGTAATGGTTTCCTTCATTTTCTACTTTATTATTATAATGTGCAACAGACATGGAGTTCACTGTAAAGAGAAACAATGTTTGACTTGAATACCCTATGTTCCAACTGTTGTTAAATATTATAGTTTTTCTAATAATATGATATACAAAGAGTACAGACACAGTCTGAAACTATTGCCTGAATGGCAACCAGACTGACAAAGAAAAAATGTAGACCAAATTAAAATGGCAGCCGGAAACAAGAAAAACATAAAACTGGTTACACTTTACTAGAGGCATCAAGTACATTGAATCAAAGGTGGGTATGTAGGATAGATTCTTGAACATGAACATGAGAAATTATAGTGTGTTGGATTTGCATTTGACATTGGTTACGCACCAATAAGCAAATTGGAGCGACAGTTTAGGCAATGCCCAGTCAGGTAGGAAAAACCCTCTTTCTGGTTACATAGAGATGACGGAAATTGGTGTTACCAGGCACATACATGAGCAAGATTGTGGTGATTCCCCTTGCTTCTCCCCCTATGTTAGTGAAACTGGATACCTCAATCAATTTCCATCTTGATCACATGTAGGCCAGATATGACTGTTGTGGTGGCACATGTTAGGGATGTAGATTGACATGAGTATCTCCCTAACGTTCAAGGTTAGAACTCAAAGGAATGTAATAAGCCGGCGCAGGCATCATCCCTGAGTGTCACCTGCTTAAAACCATTCAGGCAAGTGCGTAGGTCAAAGATTCCCATCCTATAGATTGTGATTAATTCTATAACAATGTTTGCTTGGGAGTTGGGATGAGTATGTCTGTCTTCTCCTCCTATGTGGCTTTATATCTATAAACTCTAATTGCTTTGCTTTTCGATATTGTGATCTTTTGCAGGTCTTTTGCAGGGCAGGGTTTTTGAAACTTTTGCATCCAGCGGTTCTGTTCTAAAAATTGGCACAAGATGGTTATATCCTGGGAAAGTTGAACTAACCGTTGCATTTGGTGAAACAATCTGAATGCCCTGTGACAACCTGATATACATACACATTTATATGTTATATGATTATTCTTTGATTTTCTGTTTCTTTGTAATATGAGCGGTCCCCAAGTTAGGGCAATGAACAGTTCATTTTGTGCATATCCTGTCATCATAGCATTGTATTGGGCCATGGCTACATTCTGCATTTTTTCACCAGTTTTAATGCATCCCTCCTTTTTGTTCGTCTTTCCAACTTCGTCACAGAATTTTCAAAAACTGAGAAATGCCTTCATTTTTCACATGAAGGCCAGAAAGAGTATCTGACTCGAGAGAGGTGTATGGTACATGAAACTTAGATTATTTGAGTGTTCGCTGGAGATTTGCATTGTGTTGAATGTAGAGTAAGGCATACTGTGGGGTGGGCAAGCTATCCCCGTTAATTTCTGCTAAAGATGTCGGAGTTCATCTATTTGCTTTGCTTTTCAAATCAAGGAATTGATGGAAAAACTGTTGTAACAGGTGGAGATGCATTCAATATGGCAGCAAAGAAAGGTAATATATTATTGCAGTATGATGAAAATTCATGTCAGTACTTGGTCTCCTCTTGGAGGACCTCCAACTTCTTAATGTTCAGTCAATGTCATGGATAACCCTGTTATCAAAGAGATTGTGAAAAAGCATGGAAAGACTACAGCTCAGGCCAGTATATGTCATTTTCTATGAGGAATTTATGGCTTTGAATCAGAGGACAGCCAACGTTTGATGGTGTTAAATGAATTGAAGCTGTAAAATTGCCTTCCCTAACACTTTAGTGGCTGCTAGATTCGTTGTGAAAAATCAATAAGAAAGAAATTTTTGTATTTGGATCTTCTCACTTGAACTATTGGGAAATTCTGTTAAAGTTCAAATAAATTAGAGAAGAAAATCAGGTCAAAGGAAACCCATTCAAGTTCCTTGATGAAATGAATTTCTTAAGTATTTTTTTTTTCAAAGAAGAGCTTATACGGTCAATGCTCTGTCAACGGTTAAAACCTTTCATATTTAGCACTTTTTTTGGTGTTAATTTATATTAACTTGTGGACAGTCAACAAGAATATACTATTTTATTGTTCTCAGTGCACTGACTATTTATGTGATAG
Organism: Taxus chinensis; assembly: GCA_019776745.2. Classification (NCBI taxonomy): domain Eukaryota; kingdom Viridiplantae; phylum Streptophyta; class Pinopsida; order Cupressales; family Taxaceae; genus Taxus; species Taxus chinensis. The sequence continues at coordinate 969,121,472 of CM034146.1, read as the reverse complement.
TCGTCTTGTATCCCATCTTTCATACATTTCAAACCTGTTATGTAGATTGTTAGTTTAGCTTCCATTTTGTATGTCAAGAGCAAACCTATCTTTTCAAAGCTTTCAAAAGCATGTTGGGAAATCATAACAAAGAGACAACAGAGTGGCTTTGTTGGTAAGATTTTATGTCGTGTGTGATCTTGACTCGCTCAATGGAAGTGGCTTAAAGTCGGCAACAGTTAGGGAAGACCATTTATCGACAGGCTGATGTTCTTCTAGGTTTGAGAGGGGCAGTTCTCTCGTATGATGGAGGTTTTTGTATTTTTGGTGCTTTTAACCAAAAAGTACAAGGAAAGCAAAAATGGGAAGGAGAAAGAGAGAAGAAAGGAGAGAACAGAGGAGAAAAGGAGAAATCTTGTGGCAGAATAGACCCAGAGAGATTTGCGCGGATAACTCCAGGTAAACAAAATGTTAACTTCGAACCCTCTTACTCTCACATGAAGACAAGAACATAGGCAACAATTGCGTAGTGGATAAAAATCACTTGGAAGCAAGAAGTCTTCACGACTCTTGAACTGTACAAATATGGCACAAAGTCCATGTACACAAATATTTAACACACGGTCTGAATATCAGAACATCACATACAACAAGGGAGAAAGGCAATGTTAATGGCATCATACAATCATTAACGATAAGACACAATTTCATAATTGAAGGGCATTAACACAGTGAAATGATACATGATCCGCCTGCTAACATTCTTTATTCATCACTGAAAATAATATGTACATCAAAGTGCAACAAACTCTCTTCAGAGTGAGAGAGAAGAGAGAAACTTCCTAAGGAGAGAGAGAAAAGAACCTATTTACAATTGATTTCCGGTCTCATATAGGCACACTCACCCAAAAGTAGTTACATTACTACTTTATGATTTAATCTGCCCAGTAGGCTCCCAGAATTCAAATGATCTATTTTGATTGGGTTGAAGCAGTTGTTGACCATGAGGCTCATATATGAAATCAATATCCTCCTTAGTGAATCATGACTGAGGCCTGGACAATCACTTTCACAAGAGGCTCCTGTAATTCGATCATACTTACCATTAAAGCTGAGTTCCTGCTCAATTAAAACATACTCGAGCTCGATTAGATCCTCAACACTCGTAGCACAATCAAGGGACAAGGCACCATGCAGGATCATGAATAATATATTTTCTGGCATTTGATCAAACACTTCACGGGCAAACATTCAATGTTTTATAATTTCTCGTGCTGGTTGGTCTCGCTGCTTCATGATTCCATAGCTCTCGAGGAAAAAACCTGTTGTAGGCAAGTGATCAAGGACACTTACGAAGCAAAGGAAATGCTGCAGAGGCAATTTTAGATGGTTTTAAATACAAAATTCTTGGTAAACCCTTTGGGATCAAACAAATATAATAAACCGTGAAATAAAGCAAGAATACAGTCTTTTTGAAGACGCGTGGGAGTGGATCAGTTGGTTAAAATTTGTGAGGATTTGTCGGGACGAAACAAAAGATACGAGCAATGTCGTTTTTGAATAGCGCGGGTGGAGCCAGAGCAGATGCAGCTGGGTGGAGGAATTAGGTGCATGGGTATTCCCTAAAAGAGCCTTAAGAACTTAATTTTATAGCATGGGCAGATATTCATTGCAAAATACAACTATGAAGTGTCGTGATTTGATCTTACGGAACATGAACCAGGTTAAAGAGACCATTGAAATTTTGACGACCAAACAAAGCAACGAAATGGTGTCCGAACCAAAAAAAAGAGCGATGAAGATGAAGTGCTTAACATGGGGTGTTCATACTCGAAATTTGTTTCCCGAGTGGTTTTAACGCATTTGAGTAGAAATTGGAACATTTCGAAAAGTCTGATTTTTGAAGAGCACACACTTATAATGGGGGGAATCAATATTATACAATTTTATACTTATTTAAAACTTTAATACTTATAATGGGGGGAATCAATATTATACAATTTTTTACTTATTTAAAACTTTGATAATTATACTAATAACATTCACACAAGATCAATCAATTATGAAATACATGACTTATGTGGAAATTATTTCGGGAGAAAACCATATAGAAAAGATTGCTTGGATCTATTGTCCAAATCCAACCCCAAAATATCTCAATATGAATTCGTAGGCACCAACCTAATGGAGACACCAATCCCCAATTCCAAACAGTAACTCAACTAGTTCGTGAGCACCAACTCACTGGAGACACCAATCCTCAATGTCGAGCACCACTCAGCCAATTTGTGAGCACTAACTCAGCCAATTTGTGAGCACCAACTCACTAGAGACACCAATCCCAAATGCCAAGCATCAACTCAGCTAGTTCATGAGCATTAACTCACTGGAGACACCAATCCCCAATTGTGTGAGGCACCAACCTCAACAATACACACTTCCAACCTTTTGTAGTTGCTTCTTCAACCTAATGATGGCAATCAATTGATTCTTCTATCTCTTCATTGATGTTCTCTTTCCAACAATCTTCCACTCTTAACCACTTGCTCCACTTGCACCCGTTCATACTTCACTTGCTTGATCACAGACACTACATACTCGCTCCACTCACTCATAGACTCCCACTCAAAAAATGTGTTCTTAATGATTTCTTCAGTATACCGCTGCTTCACTTTTTCTTAGACTCATAACTTGCTCCAGCTTCACTTTATACACCTGCATTTAATCACTTCGTTTTGTGATAGAGTCATGCTTCATTTGTTTATATCTTTCTACTATCCAACTGATACAAGCTTATTTGCTTGGATTATACTTGTTAACACTTTCTCCTTTTCTTAGAGCTCTTCCATTCACAGTTTTCCATTACTCACACTATTGCACTTTTCACTTTGTTGATGGTTTATGCTAAGCATACTTGCTCGTTCATGGTCGCACTTCTAGTTTTGTAATACTACTCCAAATGCTTATTCGTTTGTCTCACACTCAGGAACAACTCTCATTAATTTCTCCTTTTCTTATCTTATGAGTTATGTCATTTCCACTTCCTTCTTCATTGTCAAATCTCCATCTTTTTCATGCTTTGTTCATTCTTCCTTGCTCTTATGCAATTCAATATTACTCCATAACTGCACATCTCTGCTTTGGCTCTAGTAGTTCGTCATTGCTTGTGTTTGATCACATTCCTTCCTATAGATCTTCCTTTTGGCGATTATCATCTTTCTTCTACACAACAATTTTTGTTTTCTTCACCACAAGCACACTCCAAATCTCTCCAATTTGAATCTCTTTTATATCATATTCATTTCTTAAAAGGATGTAGTAACATTTGAGAGTCGGCCAAACCAATTCAAATGATGACATCAAAATAGAGCATGAGTCAGCTAAGATAAATTCTTTGAGTTCAAAATAGGGTTGATCATATATTCAAATGCAAATGTTCATGGGTTACGGCCATATCAATGCATAAAACATATCAAATCCGTCACGAGTCGAATTAATATTATTGGCTTCAGACCAACTTTATTACCATTTCCGGATTGATTCTTCTATTAGCTCCAAACTGATTTTTCTATTTGCTCTAGACTGATCATGCTACGAGCTATGCCTAGCACACCGAGCATACTTCGAGCTCCGAATGACATACATTGGGTCAAGGGAGCTATACCTAGATTTGGATGACCAACACCACTTCGATCTCTGCAACATTTATACTCTGAGTTCCAGACGATAAACGTTCTTAGGCGAGCTTTGGTTTAACTCTATTGCGAGCTTCGGGCCATGTATACTCCGAGCTCTAGGGATGATATGCATTCCTATAGGCGAGCTCCGAAACCATTATAATTTGAGCTCAAAACCCCTATTTTCACTTCAAGCTCTGGAAGACAAGCATCATACCCAAGCTCCAGATGAGCTTCACTGCGAGCTCATGTGCGATAGACATTATAACCGAGTTGCCAAGCGAGCTCCAGACCATCTAGAAAAAAAAAACTTTGACAGTAATGACAATAGATTCTTCTAACAATTTGTTGTTTGCTAGCTCCTTCAATTTTTTTTGACATCAATGACAATTATTCTAACACCGTCTATTACAATTGGTCCTTGCCAATTTCTAGGGACATGACATGGATTGGACATAGACTGGGTGAAGCACAAACAAGGCACAACTCAAACTCCATAATATCTTGGTCAGTGTTCATATCCATTGAGGAACATACTCAAGCTCAACATAATTACATAGGGTATATCTCATGCCCCATTCTCTCATGTATGCATTTATTGGAAACATAAACACACACACACACACAATGATCAGGAAATAAGCCAAAAAGGAAAGAAAACTATGTACAAGGGGAAGAAGGGGAATAAACAAATTTTATAAAAACCCAAAAATAGGATGAGAGAAGTAGGTATTATTATGGAGTGAAAGAGTGAATGCATGAAACTTTTGAGGATTAAAGGTGCGATATGTTGATCATACCAAAAATTTGTGTTAACTCTTCATGGCTTGAAAAGAAAGATAGAATCAAGAAATCCACTCTCAAACTGATACTTTCAACACGGAGAACTTGGCTAAATCAAATGATGATCTATGCCGTTTACTCAAAAATTCTGCTTCATTGACAATGAGGGAGTGCTAAAATGAACCTCTTACTTTCCCATAAATCACAACAACATTGACCTACATAGGCATTTGCCACTATCTCTATGATATTTACAAATTGTTTTCTCTTGAAACGTTCTTCTTGAGAGAAACCTTAGCCACACTAACACACTCTTTACATGCTTGAGAGTTGAACCAAACATTACTTGTTTCTTTTGGTGATGACGTGAAGGTAGAACATTCATTTAGCTTACAATTTTTTCTTGTTGGTGCATCAACAAAGAGCATACATTCTTTACCATGAGGGTATTCACTATCATTACCTTCTATCCACATAGGCTTGAATTCATCTTGGTAATTTAACATGGCTTCTTTCGAATAAATTTGTCACTTTCTTCTTTTTAGTAATGAATTTAAAAAACGCACGAGGAGATTCATCTGTTCCATTCACATGAGTATGCAGTCTTTGATTACCAACAAGTGTGTCATAAGGAATGCTAAGCTCTTCAATTTTCTCTTGAGTAATTTCAAAAATATGCAAATTAGAAGGAAGTTCAAAAACTGCAAGAAATTCATTCACAATTACCTCAACATCACTTTCTCGAAGGGTCTCTAGTGGAGAGGAGGAATTCATTTTGAGCAGGAATTCATTTTTAATATCTTCATGATGAGAAACAACTTCGAAAAGCATCATGTCACTTCTCTCGAGACAAAGGTATTTGTTTTCCTTGCAATCCACTTCTTCAAAAATCTTTGCCTCAAGTTGAGATGAAGTCATGGATGACAACTCCATTTCCTTGCTTTCTTCATTATTTTCAGAAAATTCATCTTGAAAGGTGATAGGAGGTTCATAAGGAATGTATCCACTAGAGGCATCAAAGTATTGCTTAGGGATAAATACTTCATAGTGTAGAGAATATTCAGAAATTACTTCTGGAAAATTATTGCTTTTTAAATTTTGGAGTATCTCAAGATGATTGAACTTCCTTTGCATAGGTTAAAAAAAGTGTAATATTTCAAGATTGAGGTGGGGATATGATACCCCTTATGTTATTCTTACAATCCTTTGTATTTACTCCTTTTTTAGGGAAATCATCTCCTCATCCCCATAAGAAAAAATTCATCAATGGGAAGAAAAGGAAGGAACAATATTTTGAGCTTTTCACCAAGCCATGAATCATCCAAATTATCACCTCCAATAGATGTTTCTTCTATTAACTCTATGTTGGATGAAAGATTTTATCACTACTTATCTCACCCAATGATTCGTCTTCAAGTTGTTTTGATATCTTGTGTGTCTGCAACATTTTATACCTTTTGTTCATTTCTCTCATCACATGCATGGAAATTTTATCATTAACATGTTTAATCTTCATCCTTATTCTTTTAACAAAGTACTTCTTGAATTTCAGCGACCAAGATTTGATTTTAGGATCATGTGATGTAACGTGGTTGTCTTAACTTGTGGTTTTTTGTTCTTTTTTGCAACTTACAAGGTTGTTTTAACAACCTTCTTTCTCGTTAATGGTGCATATAAAATTTTCATAGATGACCCCTTGTCTTCAATATAGCACAAGTCATTATGAGTAGATGAGACAATGGGAACATAACCTTTTCTTCTACTTGTTCAATTTGCTGCAAGGTTTGAGTCAGAGTAGGAGACATCTTTGATGTTTACAAATTCATACCTCCATAAAACTCTTTCAAAAACTTTTGTTCAAGATCATTTAGAACTAGAAATCCTAAAAAGGGAAGATCATTTTCCTCTTCTTCATCACTATCACTGTCACTCATTGGCACAAAGTACCAATTTATAGTTATAGATTTAACAAAAATGGTTAGATTTAATAAGGGGTATTGATTGAAGGTATATTTTCCTAATCAACTAGTTTCTAAAGCTAATTATAACAATATCACAATAATACAACTCATAAACAAAATGGTGAATGAATATACAATACTAGAAATGAGAGGGAGAAGAAGACTTAGCTTATATTCTAGGATGTGTGTTGATCTAGGCTAATATGATGGCAGAAAGGGGCTAAAAATGATTTGAAAAAGTTGCATGTCTGAAACTATGTCCGAAAATTTGTGTCAAGACTAGGGTGTATGGCAGGGACCAAGGCATATAGGCACTGTGGTCCTTTTTGTATGCTTTCATCCCTTTAGACTATGTGGATGTGATTCATGTGCAGTTTGACTCTGTGTTCCCCAATTCACACTTTTTTCACTTTGAGTTTACTTGAAACCCTAATCTTCACACCCATTCTTGCAAAACAAAACCCTTTCTGCTTTACACAATACTCAAGCACACATTAGTGTATAAAAATTAATGCATATGTTTGATTCGGATTGACCTCGATGATCACCCCATTATGATTGCACTGAGCACTGAACTACATTTCAGACTCTATGTAGTTCTAGTGTGTTTGTGTGATTGTAATTGTGTCTCGTTGAAGTTGGGTTTTCCCTTGTACAACTTCCACCCAATAAAGTGTTACATTATTTTCCCCTAATGCATGTGTGGTATATAATTCAAAAGATACACCCTTCCTATGCTATGATAATGGATTTTAAATGCAATCCTTATCATATTCTTGTTCTCAAAAGACAATAGTAGATATTCCTAAAACTCTCTCTAATTCTCTTAGTAAGCTAAGTATATATATATGAGTTTCCTTTGCTCAAATTCTGGCACTAATGACACAAGATGCCAACCCCAAGTATAAAATACAAATAAGAAAAGAGTAACAAAGAATCCCAATAAAAAATATTTAGGAGAAAACAAGTAGGGACCAAGGCATAGGAAATGGTCCATAGTGTATGGGCGCTACATCCCATTGTGTACGCTTCGCTCCAAAAATCTTGGAAAATCATATAGTTAAAGCACAATGATAGGGATCCCTGTGACATGACCAAAAGTAGAGAAAGAAATATAGAAAACCATGAGGATTCGTAATCAGATAAATCAAAAGTATCCTACCTTGATGATTTTCATTGTTATTTCTTTGGTAGAGAAGTTTTTTCCAGATAATCCATCATGAAATTATGCTAAGACTTTATTGACTTGCGTGCCTTCAATGCATCTCAACAACACAACATCAATGTTTCTCTTGAAGAGAACCCCATCAATAAGCACGTATGGAATAGATTGAAGCCTTAGATGTATTATCTTTGTGTTTTTCATACCATGAGGGTATGCACCAGAAGATAGGAATGTTGCCATGTTTTTGATCTAGCTATGCGCGCTAGGATCCAAATTTTTCTCAGGTTTAGAGTGCGGGCCTATTCATCCAAGAAAAAATAAGTCTCCTCATCATTATGTGCATCTTTAGCAATTTTCTTACAGAGAGCGTTGCCTCTAACTATATTTTTGGCTTTGATAGTCACATCATACTCCATGATTTTGGTCACCCATCTAGTTCTTTTCTCACTGCTTTCTACTCCCATGATGAAGTCTCTCACATTAGAGTGTGAAACTAGAACTTTGACATGATTCGTGGTGAGCATGCTTTTGAAATTCTTAAGAGCACACATGATGGTGAAGACCTGTTTTTCTGTGTGATTGTATTTCAATTCATAATCCTTCAGTGTTTGACTAAAAAAATCCACCGGCTACTCTAGTCCTTATTCATTTTCCTATGTCAATACAACATCAAAATTAGCATCTACTACATATGCATAAAGTATGAAATCATTGGAGTAATCCAGATTGATGAGTGTTGGGGAAAAATAATTTCTTGCTTGATTTTTTCAAATCTTTCTTTTCCTTCTGTTGTTTGCTTGAAGAATGTGTCCTTAAACACGAGGGTGATAGGCCTAACAAAACCTATAAAGTTAGGAATGGATCTCATAAAAAAATGGATCTTTCCTAGGAATGATTGTAAAGCATTCTTGTGCACCAAAAAAGAAAGAGAAAGGATGGCTAAAATGCTCTTAGGATCAATGCAAATGCCATCCTTTGAGACCACATGGCCCAAAATCTTGCCTTGTGTAATAACAAAGTTACACTTCTTGGGATTGAGAGATACCCCAAATTGTCTGCATCTCTCAAATACTTTCTCCAGATGTGTGATGTGATCTGCAATCTACTTTGAGAAGACAATTATGTCATCCAAGTAAAATAGGATGAACTCATTGATATATCCTTTGAAGGCAGTTTCCATTGCTCTCTAGAAGGTTGTGCCAACATTTGAAAAACCAAAAGGCATTTTATGATAGACATATGTTCCTCGTTTGGTTGTAAATGCAATCTTGAATTGATCCTCTTCCTTGACCATGATTTGATTGAACCCAGAGTATCCATTAAGCATAGAAACACTTTGTACACCATCCACAGTCTATAAAATATGCTCCATAGAATACAAAGCATAGTGATCATTCAAATATGCCTTGTTTAAATCTCTGAAACCAACACAGAGTTTGATTTCACCATTATTTTTGTGCAATGGAACTAGATTTTCCACCCTAGTAGGGTACTTGATAGGAAAAATAATATTTACCTCAATGAGTTTGGATAACTCCTTCATAAGGGGCTCTATTTTAGGATTGATGAGCCTTTGTTTTTATCTGATGGGATTGATACCATGATCAAGGTTAATGGAGTGTTGAGTAACACTTGGATTGAATCCTTTGAGGTATTAATAGTCCCATGAAAATATGTCAACATAATTTTGACATAGATAAATGAAGGCCTTCTTTTCATCCTACATCAGACATTGTTAAGTAACATCTCTTTTATGCATGCAATAGTGACTGAATGAAAGTCTTTTTGCACTGCGCGCATGTACTTTTCTTCACCCTTGAAATCATCATCAAGACTGAAAATGTGCTCTAAGTTGACCGTCCCTTTGGGAAACTTGTTTGTCTTTAGTTGAATCACTTAGTCACCATAACTATCATGCAAGTTAGTTTACATCTTTGAAGAAAACTTAGCTTCATTTTGAATGAATTGCACAATTTGTTCATCACTGTCAAATACTTGCCAGCTGGTTTCATTGTTTGGAATGGATGGCCTGACCACCACCTTGATATGTTGTGCATTACCTTGGAAAAAATCCTCAGTAGGTGAGAATTTTGAACCAAGGGCTTCCATCTGATCTGCTTCTTTGTTCAATTTCCTTAGCACCACCTACAGATTAAGAGCATCAAAGATCTATAAGAGGTCCCAAACTCTATGTTTATAATATTTGAGAATATTATTATTTTCTGCGGACTTGTTTATGACATAGTGGATAAAAAATTTAGTGTCTCCAAAGATATGAAAAGCCTTGATATATCTCTTCTCAGCAATAAGAATTCCATGCAACAATACTTCATATTATGCTATGTTGTTGGAGCATGCAAAATATAGCTTATGCATGAAGTATAACTTATCACTTTTGGAGAGATGAGAACAATACTTGCACCTATGCCATTTCTACTTTTAGAGCCATCAAAGAACATCTTCCATAGTCTAGAGGTGTCATCTTTTCCTTGCTTGAGCAAGACAGGAAAAGTGGCTTCTTCTTCAAGGATTCAATAGGTTCCAAGACAAGTTTTAATAGCTATATGATATGAATCAAATTCATAGTGCTCCTTTTCCCATTCATCTAGTAATAGATCATGTATAGAGGGAGGAATAGGCCACTCTTTTGAAACCTACTCTTTTAGGCAGTTGGCTTGGAGAGGGGATGTCTCATATGACTTAACATGATAGGAAAATATAGGATTAGCTTGTATGGTAAATATGGTACCATACCTTGTTCTTAAAAGCATATGAGACCAATCAGAAGACAAGTAGCCACCCACCTTGGCAATAAAATATCTTGATAGGCAGATGGAAAAAAATGGAGGCAAGCCAAAGATCGAGACATCTTGAGTTATGGTTAGACTTGAACATGCATGAAGGGTTAACTTAAGATCCTTGATGACTCCTAAGATACTCATAGTTAAGCCATCAAGTTGTAATGCTCCTTTAGAGATAGGGTTGTACTTAAGACCTAGGATATCAAAAATTTTCTTAGGCATAGTAAAATTACTAGCCCCTGAGTCAATCATATAATTGTGAACAAGGTATTTTCCTACTATCAAGTACATATAGAAGGGTGGGGTTGAGACACTTTTTCTTACTTTCTTCTCTTGTGCTTGACAAATATTGACAGTAGCCCGAGATTTATGAATGACTAGATCAATGTGTGGAAGTTGTGCTAGATTCATGCAACAGGTCGTACTGAGATAGAATGGCCAGGGAATCCCATATTGTGACATTTACATTTGTTTTCTTCATTTGGTAAAAAATGTTGAATGAAATTCCCATGGACTTGTGAATTTGAGGTACGCAATTCTCTTTTTTTGATTACTTTGATGTTGAAGGAGGCACATTTATATGCATAGAGGCTTGACCTACCAAAGGAGGGGTGTGTGCAACTTCAGTTGAAACATTGCGCACAACCTCACACATGGGAACTTACGTGTCAGAATTGCTAGGTTGATTAGCATCATCCTTATGCGTATTGAGAGTATCACTCTAACCGACACAAGTAGAAGGATGCACATTGGCTTCCAACATTCTCTTCTTGTACCTTGTGTTATCAACAACTCGCACACATGGTCTGCTTGATATATCCATAGCTTGGTTCATTACATAAAAGTATTCAACACCAAATAACATAAGGTTGGTCTCAGGAACAACTTATGGCACTTCTTCATTATCTGGTTCACCCAAGCTAGTGGAAGGCTCATAACTTGAAGCACTTGAGATCATGAAGGCTTGTGTGCATAAGGCATTTGTGCAGTTGTATTAACTATGAGGCATATTAGAAGGAAAGAACCACTTTGTCTTTTGGACCATGTTGTTCTATACTGGAACTAGTTCTTTACTTGAACTAGGCATAGGAAGAGGCTACACAAGAGTAATTGTTTGAAGAGGGAGGTGTGCATTATGGAATTTCCATCTATCATTCTGCTATTTTTGTGCATATATCTAATTTGGATACTGGTTTCTAAAGGGATGATAGCTTTGATTAAATCCTTGATTATAGTTTCTTCTAAAGGCTTGCGCCTATTAATTTTCTAAATATATGAATTTATTGGACAAGTTTCTAATCAAGGCCTTCATTTCTTCATGACATTTTTGCTTTTGGGGAGAGTAGGATGTGGAGGCAATGGGCTGGGAAGTATGCTCAGGAAGGGGAACAATGGATGGTTGAGGTGTTTTAGGAAGTTCACGAAACAAATGCATAGGTAATCTAGGGGCTATTTTACCAACTTGGATTAGACAATTTTATTCCTAAATGGCTATAGGATAGGCATCAGAAAGCTATGCAACACCCATAAACTATATCATTACTACAATGTCAGAACTTAAAGATCTTAAGAAATAAAGAAAAGCACCTTGAGGGGTTGGTCTTAAGAGGGTAGGAATTATATCCCATGTCTTCTGAAATATGAAATTAAAGTCAATCCATGAGCTCATTGGGATCTCTCTTGATTATTGTGAGTTTTTTTAACAAGGAGATATTGTCTTCTTTCTCCTCAAACTGATTATGAAGTGCGGTGTCAAGTCCATCCCAGTTGGTAATAGAGGCAGGTCTTAAACTCTTATACCATTGAAGTGCCTTTCCTTTATGTAAAGAAGCTAGTAACCCTATAACTACATCATCTTCAGTAACTAGATGAACATAACATACATTTGCAATATCTTGAATGTGCTCAATAGGGGTGACTTGATTCTCACTAGTAAAAAATGGAATACTTTTGAGTGCATCCATTGGTATATGCATGTTGTGTGGGAAGATTCAAAGGACTACCACTATTGAAAATGATAAAGGGAAGATTTCTCTACTACGTGTTGTGATGGGTCTCAATGGGTATGAACACCCTGGATGAGCGGAGTGCAGAAGGTATACCAAGAGGAGGAGTAGATTGTGCCCTATGTGCGAGAGATGGAGATATGCATGTGGTGGTTCTCGCTACTTCTTCTTTTGGGAGACAACTGAAGATACTCAAAGGAATCTTCAACTGCTACGCTCTGTCTGGTATATAACCTTCTCATGAAACAGGCATGCAGACTACTAAAATCAATAGATCCATATGCTAGGAATCACCATATGTGTTTTAAATAATCCTCGAAAGGCCAGATCTCAACAAGTACACACATGCTTTTAAAAAATGAATATGTATAGATCTTTAAACTTGTCCCACCAGGTGTGCCAAAAATTGTTGGAGCTCAAAATTGCACCTATCCCAAATTAGAATGACTTGAGGATTTGAGGAAACATGGGATAGTCTCCAAGTTATGGGACTTACACTTAAGACATACCTCTAGAGAAGGTCGAATTCCTCTACCTATTTCTACTGCTATAAAGACTCCTAGGAAGGGAAATATAGCTACTTAGCACTAATCTATGATTCTAAGGGACCATGGTGAGAAGGAGATGCATGAAATGAAAACCTAAGATAAGGGGAGGTGATAACACCAGAAAGAGGGGGATGAACACACTTAGATGAGTGAAAATAAGGGAAAATGTGAACATGGAGGGAAAACATGTGTGCCACAGTCTAAAACAACACTCACACACTCACTTTCATGGAGCACAACAAAAAAAAACCTGCAAGGGACATGAAGAATGCACAACATACTAATATAGAAAGGGGAAGGTAAGAAGATGCAATAAAATATGAGCTAGGGAAGATAATAGCCACAAAAAAAGACTTTAAATACTTCCAAGAGATGCACAATCAATTATAATAGTGGAAAAGGTAAGTATCCACATGCAGAGAACTATATATGAGGCCTGAAATTCAAAATGTAAGGGAACTCTTCTCTGAACAATTCTCTTGCAAACCAAGAGGGTCCAACCTTTTCAAATAATCATTATTCAATAATATGTAGAAGAAGAAGGAGAGAAAATGAGGGAAAAGAGAGGGAAAATCTGATTTCTAATCACAATCACCAACAACAAGAAATAAATGCCTTCAAATCCACCTTTAGCACTATCAGATTTTCCTCCCCATGTCATCTTAACTTGTAGAAGAAGGAAGGAGAGAAAATCTAATCAAATATATGTGGTTGAGTTGACTGGATGTATACATTAATGATATGAGATGCATTTTCCCTATTTTCACCTACCAAATCCCTCCAAAATATGGTTTTAAAAAGCCTAGAGTGTAGCCCTCATTAGTAACTTTCAAACAAGACCAGACACATATGAATTTGAGCTTTGTAGTAGAAGTTATGGTGGTTTAAATATTTTTAGTACAAGATGAACATGCAAGACATGTGGCACAATTTGATCGAAAGGAGGATTTGGCTTATTATTTTTTTATTTTGTCTTCTTCTGCCATGTGTATAGCTGATATGTTATGATAGGTTGTGTGTCATGCACTTTATCTGACATGTTCTAAGGAGTGACATGTGGCACTTAGTGACTGGCGCAGAGGGTTGTAACTTGGGAACTTGCAAAGGAGAAAGAGGCGTGAGAGGATAGACTACAGAATTTTGCAAGCGCAAGAAAAAATGCCCAAGGAATGAAAAGAAACCGTGCATATCTACAAAGGTATGTAAATATGTAAGTATGAAGGAGAAAACACAAGATAAATGTGTAAAGAGGGATGAGTGTGTGCAAGGGAAGTGTGTGGGACTTAGGAAGGAAAAGACATGTGCAAAAAATCATGCCAAGGACTTGTCAAAAATGTAGTGCAAGTATGTGAATGCACACAACAATCTAGAATAATAGAGAATGCATAGAGGGATGAGAGCAAAAGGGGAAAGAAATAAAATGTGCAAGGAGTGTGTGCTGAGAGAAGTGGAAGGAGATAGAAGAATGAAAGGGAAGAAGGTGAGAGTGTGCAAAAGTTGTGTAGAAGGAAGCGAAGGAAAGGGAAATTAGAAGGAAGCAAAGGGAAGGGAAATTATAAGGAAGAAGCAGGAAGGGAGGGAAAGCGAGTGCATGAAGAACCACAATCATAAAAATGCACCAGGGAAGAAAATCAGTCGCACACACAACTTGAAACTTGAAGTCAGAGCCAAAAATGGAATTGTAAGTTGTCAAAATAACCAGGGGGTTATTTTGGACAACTAAATAATTCAAATTCAAACATTGTTTGAAATACAACAAAAATTATGTACAAACTAGAAAGATAGGGCCCTCGGCATGAACGCTTTCTAAAGGAAAGATCCAAGATATTCACCACTTTATGGCTCAACTAGCTAAAAACACATATTTTTTTGCATGGCTATTATAGAAAGATACTAATTTTGAAAGGGACAAGTATTTTCAAAAGTCCTTTTATGGTATTAAGAAGTATTTTCTTAATACACAAGTTCTTGTACCAATCATACTTGTTAGATAACTACTTCTGTACATATATACCACATACCATGCACTTGGTATATTAATTATAAAATATGATGATAAAGAAGAACATGTAGTGTACTATATTAGTTACACATTTCCTTTGTATGAAAATAATTACAATTCTGTTGAAAAATTGTACTTAGCCTTCATTTTTTATTTATGATAAATTGTGCCATTATATATCACACATAGAGATACAAGTTATGACTAAGGCATATCTCATGCACTATTTATTTTCTCACATCCCCCTTTCATGTAGAATAACTCAATGGGTGATGTTGTTAATTTAATTTAATCTCAAATTTATATCCCAGAATTTGATTAAAAGACAAATAATTGTTTATCAAATCATGGAGGCTTAGTTTAATCACTATGCAGAAGAAATTGCAGCTCTCTAGGGCTTAAGAATTTCTAAGGAATGTAACATTACTAATCTCATTATTGAGGGAGATTATTTAAATATTATCAATAATCTCAATGGAATCTACGCCCTAGTTGGACTAGAAAAGAGTTTATCATGGATGCCACTAACATTTGTAATACCTTCTCTAATTACAAAATATGCCACACCTATAGAGAAGGAAATAAAGTGGCCGATTCCTTTGCTAACTTTGGGGTTACTAGTAAACACCTCAATTATTGGCATGTCAATGACATCATCCCCAAATCTCTGACGCTATCATCATTAATGAAGAGAAGGCCATATGTACTAAGGTGTAGTACTCTTAATCGAGGAGATCATGTGAATTTATGGTCTCATGATGACTTCACACACTTGTATTTAGACTCCTCCATGCTTATTAATCACGGAAACTAGATATCAATTTACCCCTTTGGTTATCAGGATTTTGTGAAGTGTTTAGGGTGTGATTAGAAGACTACTTGATGTCTATTAACGAGCTTCACTTATTCAATTTATTCCATTGGAGGTGTTCCTTGTCAAGTTGAACCTGTCTGTGACCCGACTTGGAAAAACAATGAAGACCTTTGGAGGGCATTGAACATTGACAGCTTTAAAAAATTCATGTAGAGAATTAAAGGGCGTAATAGGAACATTTGAATCTCTTTTGTCAAGAATTGGAAAGAAAGGATAGTTACATATAAAGGTAAGGCCTACACCATCATTGAGAATCTCATTTCTTTTGTAACTAGCCTTAGCATGGAGAGCATTAAATTTAAAGAAATAAATTTGACCAAAGTGTCGAGGAAAAGAAATTTGTTGAAGGAACCAAAACCCTTGCTTTTTTCAAATCCGGTCTAGTTTGTTCCTCCATCTCTAAACCATATGATGAGGTTTCTTGCATGGTGGTTTTCTATGTTTATTATTGAGGGATGCTACATCAATCTTCTCTTGCATCATTTAGTGCTTCTTTATCATTTTTCGTAGGATCCCTAGGGTGAGTATTCCCTACTATATTGTACATTTCCTTGAAAAATCTATCTAGGATGTTCATACCCACCAGCGTGGCCTCCCATTGTATCAAGGAGTCATTCTTTTTCTTCACTAATACTGCTAGTCTCACTCGGCCAACATTCCTACACACTCTATCTCACCTCCTGAACCCCATATTCAATGTAAGGTGAAAACTAAGAGTCTTAAACCCCTTGCATCTCCTCCTCCTCTGGCTAAGTGCATTCTTCGTAGTAGTGTCAAGGGGAAGGAATTATCTATTGCTGAGAGTCTTTTATCCATTGGTCAAACTACTCATGACCTTGTTATCCCCTTGGAATAAAGGCATAGATTATGAAGCATGATGACTGGATCAAAGATCTGAGGAAGGATGTTTCTCCATTATACAAGGAAGGTACCAAGGCTAAAAATTATGTTGAAAATTCTCTCCTTCTTGAGGCCAAAGTTGATGTAGTCTTATTTTCCCACTCAAACCCTACACGCGCTGACACATCACCCAGATAGATCCAAGTTCTCACCCAAAGCATGCAAATGTATCGGGTCCCTCTTTATTATTGTATTACCAGGGTGTTAGCATGCATATTCATGATAACCACATCCCAAGATGCATATCCCATCCTAACAATCATATCCACGAGCTTAACTTGGAAACACACATAATAAGTAAATCATATAGATCACATATAGATTAATATAAAATTCACCACACAATAACTATGAGAAGAAACATCAACAATAAAAATCAAATTATAATGATTCATTGTATTAAATCTTTAAAAAATAGTAGCTGAATACAAACATAATACTTTTATAGGTCATGCGTGCTCATAAGTCGACAACATAACTCTAAGACATATGAACTGATGATCATGCTAATCCCAAAACTGTGTAAATCAATATATATATATATATAATATATATATATATATATATATATATATATATATATATATATATATATATATATAGGAGGTGGGACTTTCCCTTCACCACCCATGCACTCTCAAAATAGGTTGCATGCTCAAAATAGTTGTGCGCCACTACAAAAACAACTAAGGAAGCATGTAAGCTCCACCTAATAATAGATCATCCATTGTTAACTCTAGATCTAATCCTATTATTGTCTCTCATAATTTAGTTTGAGCTACAAGTTCCTTTTTCCAAAAGTAGACTCTTCTTGAGTGTGAAATTCCCTTGTGTGTCTCACACTCCATGTCTATATCTAGCCCAACACCCAAAAATGACTGATCTGAAAATGGTACTTAAATTTTTCAAAAGTACTTAGAATTTTTTTAGATTTAAAACTTGACAACTGTTTAAGAGTATTAAGCCAATTTTGGGAGCTCTTGTATCCTAAATCCTTAAAATATTTCAAATAAAATAATTATACTTTATTTTCAACTTAAGTGAATAAATTGAATCTTAGTACAAATCCATTTTAAAATTCACAAGTTGAATTCAAATCATACACTCAAACTGAATTCTTGAAACCAAATTTGATAAGTGTATTTAGATTCTATTGTGGGTTATAGATACTGAAATGTTCCTAAAATATAATTACCAGTTAAGTGTTTGCTTCACCAAATCAATTAGTTAATCCAATTAAATATTTTTTTATTTGATCAAAAGCTTCACAAACTAAAATAAAATCCACACAACAAGATTGTTAACAGAGTTCTCCCGAAGGCTACATCTCCGGATTCTTGAAAAGAGAATCGATCTATTAAATGACCAATGAAGTAAAATAACCATTCAATAATGTATAAAAATATCAAAAACTGCAAATGAACTGATCAAAGATATTGTAAACTCCACAATTTATGATAAATTGTTCCCAAAATGATCCATGGTTCTTACAATGCTTCCACAGTGTGATCCCCTTACAAATGTGACTGAAAAATGCCTAAAAATGGATAATTATAAAAAATACACAAATATATATATATATATATATATATATATCTAGAAATATTATAAAAAAAATGAAAAACTTGCCATTTTACTTCATGGCCTGATTTGGACTAGAAGTACTTGGAAAAATCAGATCTCTGTCTGTTCATCATGCTCGTTCTGTGAAACTGTAACGGAAAATCACCTACATAGGAAAATAGACAAAAATTCATACATTAAAATTTACATTTCTTTAAATATCTTGGAATTCTAAACAACATTTATATATAACTCGAGATCTGGTTTTGAGTGGAAGTGCCTCAAAACTTAGGTTTTCTGCAAGTAGGTCTATTTTGCCCTCTCACAGACATGTCAATTGTCTTCTATAAAACCCTGCAAGCTCCTTTTGTATCGCTTCTCCAAAGGTGGTGGGTTGGTATTTTTTCCTATTCTTTTAGTGCATGTCAAGGGTTTGAATCCCTTTGATTGCATTATCCACTATAAATAACAAATGAAAATCTTTTATCCTTATATGGGAATCAATCCCATAGTCAACGAGAGATAATTTTATCCAAACCTTTTAATAAGGGTAAAATGTCTTATTTTCATATGAAATAGTTATGCCTAACATTTTGCTACCAAAATTTGAGGTCCATGTGCTCAAATGGAGTGGTGCCACGTGTCAGCATGTGATTGGTTCACCTTTTGCCACGTCACTTTTTCCCGCAAGTTTGACCTGAACTTCGACTGACCATATCTTTCGCTTACAAACTCAGATTTGGTCTATTCAAAATGCATCGGAAAGGTCATGACAAGATATAAGCAATATAAGTGATTTTGTGAGATTCCAAGACAATTACTTTTATAGTTTGACCAATTTTGACCACATGTTTACCAAAATTTGACCAACTTTGACCAGATGTATCTAGAGTTTAGAGTGTCCATTTTTCACGTTCTTATAGTCGTCGGAAATCTCTTTGAAGAATATACTAAATTTTAATGGTTTAGGGAAGTTTAGGGAATATTTGACACTAAAATTTATCCCCTGATCAATGACTAAGTCCTCTGCCTTCCTACAGTAGTCCTTACGTGCTCTTCGTTTCATCTCCTGCACGTAGACTCTGTCATCTAGTGCACTCATCTTGTTCACCCCTCCACATGTTTCCTCTGTACTCCTTCCCCACATGCGTGTTTCAACACTTAGCCACTTTCTACTACCCAACATTACCCCACAATAGGTATGTTGTTTGTCCTCGGCAACACTCATACATAAAATGGAAAGTGCTCCTTCAATAATCAAAGAATAAATAATGTCGACATGGTTTGCGCAAAAGAATGAAATAATCCAGTTTATTGGGAAAAAAGATGGAGGAATTCCTTATTCACCACTACTTCCAATGTTTTCCATCCTTCCAACTCTACACTTGTTTGATTCAGGGTTTCACCCACAATTGTATGAACCTCTACAATAGTAAACTCCTCACCCTTTACCTTCAGCATTTCGACCATAGTCTCCAACTTTTTTCCTACATCAACTAGCACGTCCACCTTGTGTGTGACCTGGGGATATATTTTCTTCACTTTGTTTTTAATTGAGGCTCCCAACAATTGAGTAAATTTATAAGAAGTTGGCCTCTTTGGAGGAGCCTATTGGGCACATTAATAAGCAAATTGATCATTTGACCACGCATAGGGCCTTCTTGGATTTCATTGAAATTTAAATCAAACAGGTGTACAACCTCAACAATATTCATTCTAGAATTTGGAAAGGTGGAAAATACAAGAAAATTACTACTTCCACCATCAATATGAACAACACCTCACAAATAACTTCTCTCAATCTCTTTAATGCTCTGGAGGAGGTAATTTTTTTTTAACAAGGTGTTCGAACTTGATTGTGTTCAAGGTTTCTCCTCTATTTTCTATTTTTGTTTGTTTCATGCGGTTCTGAGGCTACAGTGGTGTTGCAGTGTAGCTATTTTCTTGCTTTCTTCTGGAAGGCTGCTCCTTGCTTTTGTTCTTAACTTCTTTTCTTGGCTTCTAGGCCCTTTTTCTAGAGGGTATGGTCCCCACTTGTCAAAAAACCACTGATGTAGCTTTGTATATCTGGTTTGTGAACCTTCTTTTTGTTAAGGTATGGTCCCTCCCAAAAAACCATTTACCAATAATAACAAAACTCATGGAGACTTCATTATTTGACTCTTTACCCATCAATGGAAATTTTTTAGGATGAATTTGCTATATATAAAATTAATACAAAATTATGGACCATGTACTTCAATGGATCTAAATTTTCTATTGGAGCAGGACTATGAGTTATTTTTGTTATACCCCATAGTGAAACTATGCCATTTTCTTATCGAATCATATTTTCAATGTACTAATAATATCATTGAATATTAATACTTAATGTAATACCCAATGTTATCTTAATAATAAGGGATTTTTTTTGAAACAAACCCCTTATTCCCCATTATACGCCTTCAATGATTTTATAATGCAATAATAATAATCCAACAAATAATCTAGTTTTCAATCCATTTGATAACATCATAACCATATGTAGCTATAAAGGTCAATTAGATCTACCTAATCCCCTTTATCACCACTCTCTCGAGTGTGCATATCTATTAGATCTACCCAATCTCCTTAATCATCACTATATCCAAGTGTACATGTCTTGTATGTAATTGATTAACCATTTTATTTCGGTATGATAACTGATTTAGTTCTAAGTGTCTACTTGAAAATCATTTTTCTAAGTTTTATCTCGTATCTCACACCATTTTATTGGAAATCGGTGAATTGATAGTGTAACCAACTAGTACACTATTTAGGCCAAATATTTCAAGCTATGCTTTGCATGTTTAGTTTTTTTACCGCACATAGGTCACTCAAAACTTGTCCTAGAACCACATCATCATTCCAAATAGTTATCTAGATCACATCTTGATAGTTAAATGTTTTAAAATAATGTATTAAGAAGGCCTAAAATATAGGTATCACCTCTCGACATGAGTATACGCTAACAATCCCAACTTAGGACACCTATAGGAAAGATAATGATTACTTTTGACTGTCGTCGAGGTAATCATTTCCCTTCTCGTAGCCATTCTAAGATGGTATGGTAAGAGTACATTCAACTTGATAGGAGAGACTTAGAGTCGATGCCTGCTTGATACATATGATGATTATATGGTAGGTTTTACCATTAAGAGTTTAAGAAAGGTTTCTTTATTAGCCACTAGTTGTTGATAACTCGTTAATTATTGTTGTCCTAAGTTCCAAACTCAAAGTGTCGCTTTACAACTTTCGTCATTAGGACTAGTTTCAATTTAACCATCTTAATAAGATTAGTTATACATCCTAATCTTGCTTAGATAATGCCAAAGTTCATCTTAACAATATCTAAAGTGAAGTACCTCCTAAAAATATATATATTCTTTTGGTACATTTGGATAAATTCTAATATCAACATTGTTCTACATTTCTTCATTATTATTTAATCATTAATAATTGTTTTGTAGGTATTGTAATTTTGTACTTTGACATCATTATGTCATTTAGTAAGTTATTATCATGAAGGTACAATTAGTTATCCATGTACTAATTGGTTTTACTACATAATTAATCCATTATATACTTAAACACTTTAGTACGATTTAAAGAAATTTATTTATTTCATGACTCTTATAATGTTGTCCAAACAACGTTAGTTGTTTACTTCATTAATTTATTCCTTAAATAACAATGTTGTGATTAACTTTGTAATATTTATCATTTAATAATTTAGATTAAATGATATCGTAAGGTATAAATAATTAATCAAGTTCAAATTGTTTTGCAATAATTTTCAAGTACAACGGCTAATGAAATCAATGTAGATCATTATTACATCACATAAGGATTTATTCAAATAATAAAATATGTATTGATCTCATTTAGGATAATTCCTTATTCAAAAAGTACAGTAATAATAATTTATGAATAATATAAATGGCCAACTGCCATTTACAACTTTGTGAAAACAAATTTCGCTCAATAAGGATTACATGATCCAATTAAAATATACATTAAATCAATGTTTACAAATTAGATAAACAATTTATCACATGATGAGCATGTAATTATACAGTCCAATTAATTCCTCATAATACTTAATCCATCATGTTATTTGTAAGATAAAAATGATAATCTACATGGCCAATTCTCAGAACTGACATGAATTTACATCTCTTTGCCTAGATGTTTTATTAAAAAATAGTTGAACATAAACTGATTGATTAAATGATAATAACCAAGTATCACTCTAGAGAAGACAAAATAATTCAAACATAATGCTCTATAAGTATTAACAAGTTACTTTTTCTATCAACACATATATATGTTACCAATTTGATTTAACTCAACAAAGTACTAAAATCCAAGTACAAAACTCATCCCGCAAAACCATTCCCTTTCATTAAAAAAACAATGCTAATGTAGCCAATCATAATAGTCTTTTAACTTACATACATAATATTACTAATCAAGAGAGAATGAAAAATATACTTCTTGCTACTTCCATCTTCCAAGTTTCATAAACAAGCCATCAAGTAATATCACAAAAACATGCAACAGTCAAGAGTATTTTCAATCCCTAAGTACTTAAGCCAAATGCATCAAACTAATTTCACAACCTTATCCAATTAAGAACATTAAAATTTACCTAGCAGTGTTTCATAGTCACTTCCTCAATTTGAATGAACCAAACATTACACAACAGACTTAACAATGATAGAATAAATTAAAATGCAACCATTAACTTAATAATATTTAGTTTTGTCTCATAACCATATGATCATAGTCATATTCACATAAATCAACTATTTTAGAAAACTGAACAAATAATTACATTACATTACATTGATAGCTTAATACTACCTATGTATTTTAAACTAAGCCCATTTCCCTTTTTTGAAAAATGATCAAGCTCAAATAGATTTGACATAGTTTCATTTAAAGGAGGAACATGTTTACAACACCTTTAATCTCGAACTTAAAGTCATCGAAAGATGGTATTGTCATTCTTAGACTCAGATCGAACTTAAAAAAATGAAAATCACTAATCATGTTAAATCACAAACATTAGATCAAAGATAATCAAACCAAACATTCACTACTATACCCAAATCCCATTATTACTAAATCACAACCTGATTTCCTCCAAGTGAAATTGGTTTGAATACAAGCATTTTTCATTAAAGCACAGTGACTCCTAAGTCACGGTTTTAACCCAAAAATAATTTTTTTTCAACATACAGACTGAGAAAAATTCAAAACTCTTGGTGCCAAGTATACCCTTATGGGATTCAACTCGAGAAAACATTATTAAGCCAATAAATTTCATAAACCCACTTTGTCTAGACTTTGGTTTATTGTTGGTGACAAAATTTGTTGGGGAAAAATTTGTGGGTTTCTTGCCAACACTTTGGAGTCTAAGTCCCTCTACTTAACCAGTGTAGCTACCGTATATGCATACATGAGTAAAGTGAGTTTTCTTTGGGTGGCCTTACGGCCAGGGATCCAACAAGGCCACTCCACTGACCCTGCGGTAAAGCTAGAAATTTCTTGTTAGGAGAGGAATTTGTTTGAAGAGTAGGAAAGGGGAGTGAGAAAATATGATAGGAGAACTAATGTTATAGGTAGAAAATCAGATTCCTGCACACACTAGTTAGAAGTTTCAACACATGCATTATGAGAAGAAACAAATATGCAAATAGAAATAAGACCAAATAGAAATAGATGATCACAAAGTATTAAGGAATCTCTTAGTCAAAGAAATCTAGAAACTCCTTCTTCTTGTATTGATTTCCCAAACAAAATTTGTACATAGTGGAGAAATGGAGGAAATTTGAGAATGAGGGGGAATGGAAGAATTTGGCTATCTCCTTTGTTCTCTCAATACACTCTTGAGTTTACAAAATCAATCACCAACCCTTTGAAATGGGAATGGCTTTACAATTTATAGAATGAGAGGTGACTCATCATCTACCCCCAATGGATTTTCATATGTCCTTGCACAACTTAAAACTTTTCAACTTCCTAGGAGAATATTAAGTCCCTTTTTATAACATAAAGGTGACTTTTACATTAGAAGAATAAAGTTGTTTTTTAATTTCATTAAAGGACATCTAAAAAGTGCACCCCCCAATGAAGAATTAGAACATGGAGGAGAGAGAAATTAGGGGGAGAGAAGAGAGGAGAGAGATAAGGAAGAATAAGGGGGAAGAAACACTTGATGAAAAATAATATGCCTTATATGAAGTCCATAGATCCTTCTAGATGACCTGATGAGGTGTTCCACTGTAGTGAACTCTACATCTCCAAAATATTTATACCCTGAGAAATTCCTTCATCTTGGCTCACAGACACTTGTCAAGTTGAATGAAATGTTCTTACCGATGACTGCAATTCCAACCCTGCGTATGATATACCTGTGACCCAAACCATCTAGTGAGTGTCGAAAGATGACTCGAATTTGAATTCCCTGAGATGAGTCTTGAATTCCCTATGAGAAATTCCCATGGATGATCCCGAATGATGGTATTGACCTGAATGATCATCCCTCTATGTCCCATTGTGCCAAAACAACCCTTTGAGTGTAACTTACTATTAATAGCAAGTGCCTAGATGGGAGACTTACTATTTTGGTAAGAGGTGATTTTTCCTCTTTTTGACCATCATGATGTGATGAACTCCATCATTCACTCTTGTGCACACTACCTTCACCTTGACCACTTCTTGGGGTGACTTACTATTTTTAGTAAATACCCATATAGGGGGCTTACTATTTTTAGTAAGTGGTCATTTTAACTATTTTTTACTCTGGAAAATCATTCTGGCTTCCTGGTGATCTTCAGTACACACTTCCTTTTCCATAGTTGCTTTTGATGGTGACTTCCCAAACATAGCAAGTCTGTATAGGAAAACTTACTATTTATAGAAAGTGGACTTCCACTACTTGTTTGTGATGGAACATATTTTTTTGGACTCAGCTCATCATCACGGTCATGTCCTCTAAATTTCACATGGTTTCACTCACTAGAATGCTTGGAAATAAAATTTAAATTTTCACCTGGCAGTGGCTTCGAGCACGGAGCTGCCATGTTGGCCATTAATGGAGCTTGAAATTTGCAGGTCTAGTTTTTGTTTCTCTGATCATGAAGAAATCAACTCCATTGTGATAGGTTTTTTAATTTGGAGTCTGTTGGGTAATTTTTTAGCTCGATCTGACTATCAAATTGTTGGGAAATCCAACAAACGTGAGCTAGGGCATGAAATGGGATTTTTGTTGGAATGAATGATTCAAGGCACCATTTGACCTCCCTTTTGTTGCATCTTGATCATATTGAAAAATTTGGAAATCTGAAAAGATATGACACCTCAATCTGACTTGTATCTTGCAAGATATGAATATTTTTAATTGGGTGACTTCGTGGTTATCTGGTAAAAAATCTTCATTTTCTCCTCGTTCTTTGTTTCTTCAACACTTTTGATCAATCCTTCCCCTAAGACCTATGTATTTTCATGGATTTGAGTGTTTATTTTTTGTTGGTAGATCTGGTTCAAAGCATAAATGGTGGACTGGGTGTGAGTGGACAATGCATGGACAGTTAGAGCAATGGCAGGGTGAACTGTGGAGAAGAAATGGGGGGAAATAACGGCTAAGTGCAAGATTTAAATTATTAAAAAAATGCACAACAAGGGTGAGGTTAATTTTTCCAAACTTGATTTACCCTCACCTCAAACGGACATGAGGGTACATCAAATTCCATGGAAATCAAGGTGATGACATGTGTTAGCGATCTAACGGTTGAGAATGAAGGGTTAACAAGCACCTAGGGGCTGGAAATTCGCTCTTGACTAGGTCACATGAGTGATGAGGAGTATCCTTAGGGGTCTAGACTGAATTTTTCGATCTTTTATGTCCCTCACCTCAAAGGGATGCATGAGGGACATCAAATTACATGGCAAGCAAGGTGATGAGATGTGGTTGCAATAATCTGATGAATGAAGGCTTTAAGCTCCCATAAGAACTTAGGGGCTGAACTGACGGATCCTAGAGGTTACATGAGGGTCCAAAGGGATTCCTTGGGGGTAGGTGAAAATTTTTCCATGTCTTATGTCCTTGACCTTGAGGGACATGAGGGACAAAAAATACTGTGAGGCTCCTGGAGCTGACACATGTCCTCCAAAATTTGACTAACTCCTAAACTTGCTCCAAGAGGACAACTTGAAATACGATAACTTGAGCTCCCAATGGAATTTTTGATGAAATTTTATATGATCTTGACTTGAAATGGCCTTATGGATCCAATGGTGTGGGTTTAAGGTCTTGATTCCTCCATTTGATCCCTGAAAAAGCATATTTTTTATTTGGTACTCCACCTATGCATGAGAAAAAATGCTTTTACCAGACCCATTGCACCAAAGTTTTGTGAAAAAAATAATTTTCAACCATATTATAGGCCTTGGAATTAAATTTCCAACGATGTTTTTTTTTCTCCTAACTCCATCCGGAGCTCCTAGAATCACCTTCGAAAGCTCAACAACTATTTTGACCTGTGCACTACCTAGGCCTGTGAACCCTATTTTTGATCAAACTGCTCCAAACTCTCCAAATATTCCCTAAATATTCCAAAATCACTTCCATGATGTTTCTAGGCCTTCAATTCACCTCCATGTTGGATTTGGATCCTCCATTTCTGCTTCAGGGGTTTCTCTAGTCCTAGGAAGGCCAGTGATAGCCCTTCCCAACACTTCCCAGAGATAGCATTTTTCAAGAAATCCTAAAATCACCTAGGGGGTTGAATTGAATTTCCTAATTCACCTAGGGGTTATGTTAACATCAACTAGGAGGTCATAAGAACTAGAATGGGTAGACCTGGGGTGCCTCGAAAGGGTAAAACATGAAAAAATTGGCACAAGGGTATAGTTGTCATGCTTGGAAATTGACAATTTCCTTGTTGCACATTTGCATGAAAACAACTGGCTCTAGCTTGGGGACATGACATGGACTGAGAACAAGTCAAGACATGACATGGAGAATCTAGAATCTCAACTTTAGACCATATGATCCATTGACAAATGCCTTATCCATTAGGCCCTGCGGAGTCATGTACAACTTATGACAAAAGAGAGAGTAGAAGAAGGAAACACACACACACACACAAAAACAAAGAAAGGAAACAACACACACAACAAAAAGGGAAACATACCTAGTAATCATGTATGGTACAAGGAACCCACTTTCACTGAAGCACTTTATATTCCTCAAAAGTTACCCCTGAGTGGGAAACCCTGAGTGATAGGTTCTAGAAGCCATTGACAGGTTCCTATCCTCCTTTCCTTAACTTTTTATGAAAGCCAAGTTATTCCATGATTGTCTATGTACTTGGTAAGAGTGAGTCTAACATGAGCTTCTTGATGCTTAGGCCTTCTCTTATAAATTCCATTTCCTTCATGTTATTTGAAATTTGTTTCATAGCACCAATTACCTTTCATGTTTATCCACATATCTAATTCTTCATTGATCATCTCATCACTACCCCAAAGCTGATTTTCATTCAAATTTATTGAATATTCTGAGTTACTTTCTTTCCCGGTTCTATGCTCATTGATATCTCTTCCATGAGAAACCTTAGATTCATCCTTTATCTCTATTCCACTGTGAGGTGTTTGAGTACTGGTGGGAGCATTGGAGGAAAACTCATACTTGTCTTGGATGGCCATGACACGAGTTAAGAGATCAAGAATCAACTCGGGTCTTCTGTAACTTCTACTACATCCGATAGTTCTCGCATGGAGATCTCCTTTGTTACTTCTTGCAGCTCATCTTGGACGTTTTCAAAGAATATTTATTTTTTAGCTCAAGGAAACTATCTGGAGGGATTACTTCATCATCGTGGGGATCTCTACATTCTATCACTCCATTGTTAAGAGGATCTTTAGCTTCAAAGGCCTCAAAACTCATTGCTTTATTTTCCTCATCATGGAATGAGTCTTCCTCTTCAATTGGGAAAGAAAATAAATTGGTTTCATTGTGGCATCCATCAACTATTAGCTCAGAAGAGGGAATCATATTTCTCCTCTTTCTTTATTTCAACATATCCCATCTTTGCACATTGGTTGAGGCTTCCAAAGTCAGCTTCATGCACTTTTCTATCATATTCATGGCTTGCATCAAGAGTTCAAGGCAGAGCTTAGAGTGTTATGTTTCTTCTACGGCTCTTAGTAGTTCTTGTACGGATGGTTATTTCCCACTGTTTTAGAGATCCTTACAAGCTGGTATTGTCCCTCCATGAATGACATGATCAAGGAGATCATCTTCATCTTCAAATGGGAATGAAAAAATATCCTTCCTCATGGGTAAGTGTGTAAGCTGGTTTTTCCATTTTAGATTCACCAAAAACCATTTCTTCTTCTTCATGGTTTACATAATATGGTGATTCGGAACTACCCTCTTATAACTCAAATCGCCTAAATGCTTCTTCAAGGTCCATGCCTCTCTGAGAACGCATGTCTAGCCCTATCAAGATGGGACTATCCTCTTCCTCATTGGTTGTCAGAAATTAATTCATCTATCTTGCTATCTTAATACAAGATGTTGGTTTCTGTGCTTGTGGAGTTTCACAACGTGTACCTCATATTCTTCTCTAGAAGTAATTTCTCCATGTATCCCTTCAGTGGTATGGTCACGGATGGACCAGTTTATCTGAATTTTCCCTCCCAAGTCTTAATAAAAGCTTCAACTTAGTAACATTCCAAATAAATCTGGAATGTCATACTACTAAGATCATCCCTGAAACTTTTTTGTTTGGAAATCTAGTGAAAGTCACCTATGCATCTTTGACCTTCCCTACAAGTGGGACATTGTTTTGACTCCAAGGAGTAACAAGAGCTATCGGGGGGAGTCATGGTGAGTTTAAGAGCCTTCGTGACCTTCAAAAAGGCATCACATTTTCTAAGGCACTAGAATCTATTATGTAATTGTTTCAGTACATATTCTGCCAATAATAAGGGAGATGTAAAAAGGATCAACCTTGTCATTCTTGGATGCACTCAATGAAAACATGATCTGTGAGGGAGGTGCAAGTGGTTTTGGTAGTGTTCCTTTAGAAGTAGGGTGTTAGAACATTAGGTGTTCAAACTTCCATTCCTAATGTATTGAAATGAATATCTCAAATTGTTCAGAGGTAAGTTCACAAATATTCAATTTCAATAATCTACACTTTGGATTTTTTCGTGTATTCGATGAAGTCAAAAAGAGAAGATGCATAGGTGAGGTTGATGAAGGGATTGATTTTGTATTTAGGAACATGTTTAGAAGTAGGAGTAGGATTTTTGGGGAATAGAGGGGATATTCAAAGGAACACTAGAAGATTTCAAAGTACTAGATTTTACAAGAGAAAATTTAGATTTAGAATTAGGAGAGGCATCAGAAGACTTACTTGGAATTGTTGGAGACTTCCTATTATTTTTTATAGGATCAAGGCTACAAA
Organism: Taxus chinensis; assembly: GCA_019776745.2. Taxonomy (NCBI): domain Eukaryota; kingdom Viridiplantae; phylum Streptophyta; class Pinopsida; order Cupressales; family Taxaceae; genus Taxus; species Taxus chinensis. Next base: position 969,091,709 of record CM034146.1, on the reverse strand, counting down.
AATCAGGAATCCATGGAGGGTGGAGTCGGAGATCCTTTACTAATTATTTTGTCTTACAAAGTCACCATAAGAGGATCTTCAGTATTATTTTTCTTTGCCAACAATGGACGAAGAATCCCCTTTCTCATACTGAGAATGAGTGAATAACACGCATGAGAAGCTGGGTGAATCTTCTTCCATCAAATTCATCACCTCCATAATATTCACAGAATCTTATTTGTGCATCGTTCTCAAACTCATCACTTTCTAGGAAATCACCACCTTCCCTTTCTTGTTTAATCTCCTCTTAATTTTCCTTACTCCTACAATTTGTATTGATAGGTGGTGGCCTCTAAGGAAAGCCTTGTGGGTGTTCATGCAATTTGATTTCCTATTTCTTCTTTGAGAATAAACTCGTTAAAATATTTCCCTCCTCAATGATGTCATTTCATTTTCCATTTTATACAAATATGGATCGGTTCTTTCATCTCTAAGATGTTGAGATTTTCCCTTTGATGGATTGTTGATCTTTCTCAGAGAGGATGAGATTGTTGTCAAGTACAATGGCCAATCTTTGTGCATCTACAATTTTCGTCAATTGAATTATTTGTAGGAAAAATCCTACCTCTACTGATTGAGAAATAATAAATAATCTCTTGACGTTGTTGTCTAATGGTGAATGCCCCACTCAGGTATCCTTACAGAGCAACTGGTCGAAAACAAGCCACGAAGTCTCTCATAGTTTCATTTTCTCCTTTCTTTATTTTTGCTAATTAAACAAAGAGATCTTGACAGTCATTAATAAATTTGAATCTTTACTCAAACTTCCTTTTTATGTCATTCCAATAAGTGATGGATTGGGTAGGTAAGAAGTAGAACCATTTCGTTGTACTTTTTCTTGGAGAGACTCCACAAACAATCTTACAGTGAAACATCTTCATGTTGGAAACCAAGAATCCCACATGATGTTGATGAAAGTAGCCAATATGTTCTCTTAAGGGATGTTGTGTTCCATTTCATCTTTGAAATTTGAAAATTTCTTGCTGGAACCCATATCGGTAGATCATGTAAGAGGGGGTTCAAGAGCAAGCTGGGCCCTATATCTCTTCCCCATAGAATAATGCGTTGAGATCTATCCTGCTTCGTTATGCCATTGTTTCCACTTTTGCTACATCTCTTGCTTCTAAAAATTATTCTTCAAATTCTTCTTCTTATGAGATCGCGATGCTTCAACGGAGGTTGAAAAATAGGAGAAGTTGAAGTGGAAGTATCAATGAAAGTTTGGATAGGATTACTAGGTGAGCTACTTGAAAACCCGGATGGGGATGAAGCTTGAGAAAAATAGTAAGGATAGTCTCTTACTCTTCCTGGATGATTTTGCAAAGCCTCGAAAGTAGGGTCAAAAATTCCTCTTGATGCTATTCAACCTGGTGTATCTCTTTTCAGCTATATTTTGGAAATTATTGCAGTGGAATAAAAAAGGACATTGTGAAATGTGAAAGGTCACGTGCGGGAATTTGACAATGTATCTTTCAATAATGGATTTTCATGAACTTTGTTTTGTTTTTTTTAATATATGATATTTAAATTTTTTTGGACCTTGTAGTCATATTTTGGGTGTAGTTGCTACTAAATATACCCCATGGTGAGCACCAAAAATTGTTGGTGAGAAAATTTTGCGAGGGACAAACTTGTTGATTTCTTGCCAATGCTCTGGGAATCTAAGTCCCTCTACTTAATTGGTGTAGCTGCCATATATACATTTGCAAGTAAAGGTATAGTTTTTGTGGTGGCATTTCTACTAGGGATCCAATAGGGGAACTCCACTGATCCTATAACAAATCTAGCAATTTCTTGCTAGAGAGGACATTGTATGTAATGCAGGGAAAGGGGAGTGAGAAAATGAGCATAGGAGAACTAATGTTACGGGGTAGAAAAGTATATTCTTGCAAACACTAGTTATAAACTTCAACACATGCATTTAAATGAGGAGGAAACAACTGTGCAAATGGAAACAAGACCAGATACAGATGTATGATCACTCAAATTTTCTAGAAATCTCCTCAGTTAAAGAAGGCTAGAAACTCCTTCTTCTATGTGATTGATGCTTAAACAAAAGTTGTACATAGTGTGGGAATAGAAGAAAACTGAGTGAGGAGGAAAAATATAAGAAAATAGTTATCTCCTTTGTTATCTCCAAGTTACAATACACTCTTGAGTTTACAAGATCAATTATCAACCCCTTGAAATGGGAATGGCTTTAAAATTTAGAGAATGAGAGGAGACTCATTATCTATCCCCCCAATGGATCTTTTCGTATGTCCTTGTGTAACTTAAAACTTTTCAACTTCCTAGGAGAACTTTTAAGACCCATTTTATAACATACAGGTGACTTATTACATTAGAATCATACAGTTTATTTTTAATTTCATTAAAGGACATCTGAAAAAGTTCAACTCCCTACATGAAGAATTAGAACATTGAGAGAGAGAGAAAGTATGTGAGATGAAGAGAAGAGAGAGAAGGAAGAAAAAGAGGGAAGAAACATTGATCCTAATGAATATGCCTTTGATGAAGTCCATAGATCCTTCTAGATGACATGATGAGCTGTTCCAATGTAGATGAAACTCTGAATCTTCAAACTCGTGTGAAAATCCTTCAAGAAATTAGCTCACAGATTAGCTTTAGAGAAAGTTGTTTAAAAAAAACTTTTGAACTGGTTCATACCGATGTCTGCATGACTTCCTAACCCGCACATATGATACTACCTACAACTTGAGCCATGAAGTGAGTGTCGAGAGACACTATTGAATTCTCTGAGATGAGTCTCTAATTCCCTATGAAAAATGCCCAATTGATGGTACTGAATTATGGTGTTGACCTGAAATGATCATCCCTCTATGTCCCATTATGCTCTAAAACTGCCCCTTGAGTAGTAAATTACTATTATTGGCAAGTGCCCACATGGGAGACTTGCCATTTATTTGTAGGAGGTGATTCTTTCCTTCTTTTTGAACTATCCTAACATAATGAACTCCCTCATTTTCTCATGTGCACACTACCTTCTCCTTGGCTGCTTCTAGGGGTGAATTACTATTTTTAGTAAGCACCCATATAGGGGGCTTACTCTATTTTTAGTAAGTGGTAATTTCCACTCTTTTATGCCATGGACAAATCATTTTAGAATTCCTAGTGATCTTCAGTGCACATTTCATTTTCCATAGCCACTTTTGATGGTGACTTCCTAAACATAGCAAGTTTGTATAAGAAAAGTTATTATTTTCATAAATTAGACTTCCACTACTTAGTTTTTAATGGAATATATATTTTTGGAATCATCTCATCATCATCGGTTATGTCCTCTAAATTTCATATGGTTTCATTCACTAGAATTCTTGGAAATAAAATTTAAAATTTTCAACCTGGAAATGGCTTCGAGCACGGAGTTGCCATCACGGCCATTAATGGAGATTAAAATATGCAAGTCTATTTTTTGTCTCTGATAAAAATGAGAAATAAACTCCATTGTGATATGTTTTTCATTTTGAGTCTGTGTGAAAGTTTTTTAACTTGATTCCGACCATCCGAATTGATGGGAAATCTGACAAATGTGAGCTCGGTGCATGAAATGGGGAGTTTTCATTGGAACGAATGTTTCAGGGCCCCATTCAATCTTTCCAGTTATTTCATCTTGACCATATTGAAAAATGTAGGAAGTCTAAAAAATATGGCACCTTAATCTGACTTATTTTTTGTAAAAATATGAATATTTTTTGATTGGGTGACTTTGTGGTTATCTGACAATAAAAATATTCATGTTCTCTTCGTTCTTCATTTCTTCAACTCTTCTTGATAAATCCTTCCTTTAAAACCTTGCATATTTTCATGTAGTGGAGGGTTTATTTTTTACTATGACAGAGCTGGTTTAGAGAAACAATAGATAGACTGGGTGTCTGGAAAAGCAATGGTGGACAAAGTTATAGAGCAATGTCAGGTGTGAACTATGTGATAGGAGAAATGGGGAGAAATAATGGTTAAGTGCAAGATTTAAATTATTCAAAAAAATGCACAAACAAGGGTGAGGTGAACTATTTCCAACTTTCCCTGACATCCCTCACCTCAAAGGTACATTAGGGACATAAAATTCCACTGGCGAGTAAGATGATGAGATGTGTTAGCGATCTAACGGTTGAGGGGATAAAGGCTCTAACCAGAACTTGCAAGGCTGAAAACTTCACTCTTAAAGAGGTCTCATGAGTGACCAGGAGTCTCCTTGGGGGTTGGACTCATTTTTGTGACCCTAATGTCCCTGACCTCAAACAGACATGAGGAACATCAAATTCCATGGTGATCCAGGTGATTACATGTGGCAGTGATCCAATGGTGCAAGCTTTGAGCTCCCACATGCACCTGAGGATTAAACTGGCGATCCTGGAGGTCGTATGTGGGTCCAAATGAATTCATGGGGGCTAGGAAAATTTTCTCAACCTTTATTTCCCTTACTTTGAGGGATGTGAGGGACCAAAAAATCCCACCAGGTTCCTAGAGTTGACACGTGTCCTCCCAAAATGTTGACTAACTCCTGAACTCACTCTAAGAGGGCAACTTGAAATGGAGATCAATTGAACTTCTTGATGGATGTTGTTTGATAAAATTAAATATGATCTTGACAATAAATGGCCTTCTCTATACAATGGTTGGGGTCTCAAGTCTTGATTCATCAAATTTTCTGCTGAAAACTTGGAGTTTGTGATTTGGTACTCCACTTGTGCATGAGAAAAACTTACTTACAGACCCATTGCACAAAAAGTGTTGTGAAAAAAATGATCTCACCTTCTTGTAGGTCTTGGAATTACCTTTCTGAATATGTTTTTCTTCCTCCTAACTCCATTTAGAGCTCCTAGTAATCACCTTCTCAAGCTCATTAGCATTATTTTGACTTGTGCACTACCTAGGCCTTTGAACCCTATTTTTTATCATACTTCTCCAAACTCTCCAAATCTTCCTTGAATCTTCCAAAATAACTTCCATGATGTTTCTAGGCCTTCAATTCACCTCCATGTTGGATTTGGATCTTCTGTTCTACATCTAAGGGTTGTTCTAGTCCTGGGAAGGCCAGTGATAGCCCTTCCCAACACTTCTCAGAGATAACATTTTTCAATAACTCCTAAAATCACCCAGGGGGTTGAATTTAATTTCCTAATTCACCTAGGGGGATGTGTTAACATCAACTAGGAGATCATAGAAACTGGCTGGGCATATCCTTAAGAGTATTGTTCTTTCTTTCTGTAACTCCATTCTGCGGAGGACTATAAACAACTGTATGCTACAAGGAGATCCCTTCATAAGTATAGAAATCCATGAACCTATTGTTTACATATTCACCTTCATTGTCAGTTTGAAAAACCTTAATAGAACATTTCACCTATTTCTCAGCAAGAGCCTTAAAGTCTTGAAAATTTTCAAAGACTTCAGACTTAATCTTAAGAAAATATAACCAAGTATATCGCGAATAGTCATCAATGAAGGTTAGAACATAAAGAGCTCTAGTAAACGAAGGAGACGGAAATGGACCAAAAATATCACTGTGAACAAGATCCAAGGGATGAGTAGATCTCTAGACTTTTCCTTTGTCAAATTTCTTTTCAGGATGCTTTCCAAGGGTATAACCCTCACAAAGACCCTTATAAAACTTGATGCGGGGTAACCTATTGACCATTTCATTTTGGCTCAATTATTCAAGGTAGCGAAAATTTAGATGTCTAAAATGCTCATGCCATAGCTTACTAACCTCATTTACATGAGTGAGAAAAGTAGTGGGTGTAGAACCAGAAGTAAAGTGGGAAAAGGTATACAACTGTGAATGGTGATCCGCCTTTCCCTCAGGCATTGTAGTGTCATCGTTTAGCCCACGAATAATCACCAAGTTAGGACCAAATTCCACTCATATTCCTTCACCAAGGTGAGTAATTTGGTAAACCGATAGGATATTGGTAGAGAGATCAGGAACACTCAACACTTGGTTGAATGTTCCCCCACATCTCTACTAATCCACTACCAGAAACTGACACTGTCATGTCATTACCCATTGTGATTTGGGACATACCACAAGGCTCGATGTTTGTGAACTCAACATGCAAAGAATCCATGTAGTGCGAGGCACCAAAATCTATAATCCACGTTGATGAAGGAGAAAATTTGGCTACAAGGGCCTTTCCTTTCTTCTTATCAGATTTTGAACCTTTTGTAGTACAAGACTCGGCCTTTGGAGCATTTTGTTTGATAAACTCAGAAACACCTATTTGATTTTTCTCAAGTAATTGAGTAATGTGATCAATTTGTTTTCTCATACCTGCATGCTCTTTATGACCAGGATTCTTGCAATAGGAACACAAATACCTGTCTTTTTGTGCTCTAGGCTTAGAAGTCAAAGTGTTTGTGTCAATTTTAATTTTGGTCTTGGTTTCCTTCTTAGGTTGATCCTTTTTTTCTTTCTTCTTTTCAGTCTTCTTTTCCTTACTAGTACTTACTACAAGGGCATGTGACTTGGACTTGAGAGACCCCATTTGAATGAGTTTTTCTTGTTCTGGAATGAGTTGGGACGAAAAAATGTCAAAGGAGGGCATATTCCAATCCTTTGCCAAGGAAACTTTTGTAGCATAAAAAGTTGACACAAATACAAAATATTTAGGACCTAACTTAGAGAGAATCAACAAGATTAGTTAAGAATCTTTCTTCTCTACTTGACATTCCTTTAACAACAATATAGTGTGGACAAACTTAGAGAATAATGCTTGTAAGTTTTCAAAATCACTAGGATTTAACCCTAATAGTTTGTTTTCCAACTCATGTGCTCTTATGTCATCTTGTTGTCCAAACATTGCATCCAACATTTTCCATGCAGAATTAGGTGTTTTAGATGACTCAATGTGGAAGAGAAAGTCAGGAGAAATGGACATGCAAAGAAGACCTAAAGTTTCATCACTACGGTTTAACCACTTAGATTTTTTAGGGTCATCGTCTGATTCAGTATTAGTTCCCATGGTGATGTGAAATAACCCTTTAGCCCTTAGTTTCATAATTATTTTCGATCTCCATTCAAATAAGTTGAACAGTGCTAGCGAAGGAATTGAAAGTGCATCCATAGTGAAAGGAGAAGGAATGTAGAAAAAAAAAAAACCACCCAGGACAATGTAATAACTCCCTTTTTTTTGGCATTTTATAGTTTAGTGTGTTGAATGCAACCGGCTCTGAGCATGCGTCGAGAAACACTTGGTAACTCACCTTGCAATCAATGTAATAACACACAAGAGAGGAGACCACAATCATGTTTTGGGAAGCACAACAAAGTGACACCATACAAAGCACGATTGCAAAAAACTAGGAAGGAGGTGAAATCAAATCTTGGTTATGAGAAAAAATGTCTCACGTCGCAATGGATACCCACTTGCTGCAAACATTGGCAGATGCATCTACTAATCGCAAGCAATAATAAGGGTAAAATACAATGTTTTTAAACGAACTCAAGATGAGCTCCGATGATCTTCAGAACTCCGGAAAGGCACGCGGAAGACAAAAAAGTGCTCAGAGTGTCACTACACACTTGAGCGCATGATTAGTAAAAAAATTTGACAATAACGCCTAAAAAAAATTATCGTTTGGAAACGTCCAGTTTAGCTAATTTTAGAGCTATTTGGAGTTTAAAAAAATTGTAAAGAAAGCGTGATGATAAAGACGATTTTAAATAAATAAAAAATGTAAAAGAAGTTTAATTTTGAAATTTATAAAAATATATTTAATTAAATTAAATCTAATTAATTTCTACAAATTAAAAAATTAAATTTAAAAAAATATATTCCCCCCTTTTTAAAAAAACTTCCCTTTTTTTAAAGACACAAATTAAAAACGATAGAAGCTTGCTTTAAAAATTAAATTTCCCACTTGATAAATAATCCCACCAAAAGGATAATGTAGAAAATTTCTATATATTAAAAATGAAAAATAAAATTTACCACACAACTTACCAATTTGAAAAAAAAACTTACCAAAAAGGGTAACAACTTACGGTTGTTGAAAAACTGAAATTGGAGGGGGGGGGGTTTGGGAGGATCCTAAGTTTGAGCGCGAAAATTGAAGGAAAAAGTGAGGATCCCGGTTTAGTCGTGGTTAGAAGCCTAAGGAAAGTAGTGAGAGGGAGAAGCCATTGGAAATGGTGGCAGGTCTACAGCAAGCTTGGCATCCAGGGAATGGTTCCAGCGGATAGGCAGCGTGGAAGCTCACAGGACAGGGGAGAAACACACAGCCACGATAGAGGATGGTAGAGTGACTCAGGCTAGGAGGAAGTCAAGGGCCGATGGGAAGACACGAGGTAACTCAGCCAAGGATGACTCGGGGTAGAGGAAAATGAAGCTCGGTCAAAGAAAAAGAACAAGCCTGAATAAAAAAATGCAGAGGAAACATGGTTCAAGGCAGAACGAGTAGATGAACTTGGTAGAGGGAAACTCAGAGGAGTGGTGGCGAGTTTGCAGGGAATCTTGAAAGTAACTCAATTAGGTTTAAAACCAAACACTAGAACGAACGGTCCTTCAAATTTTAACCAGTCACTCCAAACCACAAATTTTGACAAACAAGTTAGTTTTTGAAAGGAGCTCATGGCGAGCTAATTAAATGATCTCGGTGGAGAGAAGTGATCTTGGTGGGGAGAGATAACTCTCTAAGCCTCAGATTGAAAACCTATATTCTGCAAAATACCATGCAAACATAGAAGAGAGACCAAAAAAGAAGTTCTAAAAAATTCCAGTTTAAAAAAATAAAAAACCAAAAATTAACCTCTATTTTAAATGATCTACCAAATTTAGTGGCAGTTAGCTAAATGTAGCTACAAAACCCCTGATAGCTTGGGAATACCTGCACATGCACAAAGATCATAGAAAACCCAAAAACTTTCCAAGAACAAGAAGTTAAATATGTTAGAAAGGAAAAACCAGAACATAATGATCAAAAACTTGCACGAGGAGTAAAAAAAATGAAAAAAAGAGTAATCACAACTAAAAAAAAATGAGTGCACATTTACCCGATCTCATCTTTGATACCAAGAAAAAGTTGATGAATCATATCAGAAACTATGCACCATGATGAAGTTTCACTCTAGTTGAATCGTAATGGCTCCAACATAATCGCAAGGAAGAATCGATCAACAACTGAATAACTTGCATAGCAAAACAAAGCTTGCACATGTAGAGAAAGACATCAGAGTATCTTGGCATACTCATAAATGTCAAATGAAGGGATACATATAGGGTGCTGAGTAACCCTAGTACATGACTCATAAGAAAACCCTAAACCTAACCCTAAACCTAACCCATGTGAGATGACCCTCCAAATGTGAGTGGAGGACACATAGGATGACTCTCACCAACAGTGTTAACATCAACTGGGAGGTCATAGAAATTGGATGGGTAGATCTGGGGTGCCTCGGAAGGGTAAAACATGATAAATTTGGTAGAGGGGTACAACATTCATGCTTGGAAATTGACAATTTCCTTGTTGCACATTTTCATGAAAACATTTATATAAGCGCAAAAAGTAACATGTGTTCAACTTGACCCAATTCCAACCGATCATGGTGACTCAATGTCATAAAATTCATAAAGGGAAATAGTTATTTATTCCCATAGCTATCAAGGTAGTTCGAGCCAATATGTTCTCACACCTATAGGATTGGTTAATACCTATTTATAATAACAAATTTAATCAACCGAGCATTTTTATTAGTCAGGTAAATGGTTTTCAAATACCCAAACAATAATTTTACACAAAGCTATTGAAAACATGATGCAAAGTCCAGAAATTTGCATAGAGATAACTGGCATAAAAAGATGTCTTAAGTGTAAAATCAAGCACCCAAAACAATGAGAAAACCTAAAACAAAACACCAGAAAGCTATATTAAACACTTAGCTAACATGCAACCAATTTTAACAGTTACTGAGTTAATGTTCCTCCAGTTCAAAATAAAATAATGAGACAAAGAGAAATATATTCATGCCTAGTAGAGCTTATGCAAAAATGCGCACAAAAATCCTCACCACAATTTCCATGAATTCATTCCTTTAAAACATCCAAAATAGTTAGTCTACCGACCTTGAGATTTAAATGCCTTCATTCCATATTTACTATCATGCAATTCTTGCAAAAAAAATGCCACAAATACTCTAACATTAGCTAGAATAAAAAAACACATGTAGAGATTCAAAGGGAAGTGAAAAATATTCAAGGAGAAGTAAAAACCACAATAACTCTCATGATAGATTCTCCAAGAATCTTCTCCCACTCCCTGAGATCCGTGGGGATTCATTAAATGAAATTAATGTTTACAGGTGCCACGTAGTGGCTAACTTATCCACCTCCCTTTGGCAACTCCAATCTCCCTCCAATATGAACTAAATGTTTCAAGCACTCCAAGATTAAAACAAATCATAACCATATTAAATTGCATGGGTCGTAATTCGACCAATAAACCATAAAAAAAAAGTCCATTCGACTAATGTAAAATTAGTATCAACTCCTAAACAAAACATGACCAATGAATATGGTAAAAGCTTTAACAACCTTAGAAAATCCCATGAATATGGTTAATACCATATTAACTATAATTTATGCCAATGCATATGGTCTAAAACCATAATTTTTAACCTTTTTAAACCATGTAGTGTGTTGTTATCATCCCTTAGATTGTGGAGGATGTTCTTTAGTTAGAATATTGTTCTCGGATGATTTCCTGTAGAAGCTTTTTAGGGGCAATATGCTATTATCTGCATATTGCTTTGTTTAGGAGATTTGTTCCATGTATTGTGGAAGAGATAGAAGCTGTCCAATATCTATAAATATTGTAGCTCTCTCTTTTGATTGTAATGCTTCATTTTATATTAATAAAATCATCAACGCAAGCTCCGCCTTGTTTTTGCAATTTTTTAATCTGGTTTACAGATTTCATTTGGTATCAGAGCAGGTGAGTTTCTGCTGTCTAATTGCTGAGGAAGTGTTAGAAGTTTGAGGAAGGAGGACTAGAAGCTTGAGCCAGGAGGAGCCATAGAGCCCCCCCAGCCTCTTCACAGAGCCCCTGCCCCTACTCCACACACACCCCAGCAGCAACAAAAGCAATAGTAAAAACACCTCCAAGATTGGTAACAAAGTGATTGTATCAAAAAAACATTAAATACTATTCATTGCATATGAACTATATATAATTGTTTTTTTTTCTTTTTCTCTAATTCAGAGATCCTGTTTAGTGTGATTTAATTTAGTGGACCCCCAATTTTGGAGGCAGCACTATTCGGGTTTGGTGTGTAGGTTTCATTTTTAATTAAAAAAAAGAAACATCCACCACTTATCTGTAACCTGAATGCAGATGCAATATTTGCATATATCTGTGAATTCACCTTGCAGACTTGCGGATTTACCTGACAGCTTCACACCTGAAAAAGAAAAAAAATGAGCTGGATACTGATCTGGCTGTGCGTCTTCAATCTGCAAGTAATTCATGTGCAACCTTGTAGAATAGAGCATAAGAGAGCCTTTAAGGTGAAAGGGAGCGGTGAAGGAAACAAGGCTGACAACATAGGAAACAAATCTACACACATGCGTAAGTCAGACCTGCACGTTTTCTTTGCTTTAAAAAATCATTTTTAATTTTTTTTTCCTTTTTTTGTACGATGCGAAAAAAATCAGAAGCAATTAAAAAAATTTTTTTCCATTTTTGGAAAGGGGCCCGGAAAAATATATTTTAAAACGGTCATAACTTTCAACTTGGCACCTCGGATTGAGGTGCCTTTTTTTTTTTTTAAAGTATATGTTTTTTCGAGCTCTACACTTTGATCCAGTCAAAGAGCCCAAAAGAGCCCAAAACTAAATTTGTAAGGGAAAAGAGGCGAAAGTGCCCAAAAATTTAAAAAATTGTGAAAATATTAATTTTTCATAAACAAGAAGGGGGATGTAATTTTCTTTTTCTATTTACAAAATGTTTGTAAAAACAACCTGATAGTGCCAAAAAATCATTGTAATAGGCTAAAAAGGATCCCACACTCAATAAAAATCAATTTTGGGGGGGGGGGGGAGGGTGTGTACTGATTTGAGGGGAGATTTGTTTCGTGTTTGATTCTCTTTCTCTCTTTTCTTTCGTGCAAAAATGGCCAACAATGAACCTAAATTATTTTCTCCTGATTCACAACTCCTATGAGGTGATAACTATGTTGCTATGGACAATGAAAATTAAAACTCAACTTGAATTTGAGGACATAATTGGTGTAGTTGATGGCTCGATAACGAGACCAAAAAATGATATTGCTCAACAACATGTGTTTTATCGTGCTAATCAAAAGGTAAAGCTTATAATTCTATTTGGTGTAACTGATTATGTATAACCTCATATTCGTCAAACGATAACTGTAAAAGAATCATGAGATAAACTAGCAACTGTATATGAAGCTAAGAATAAAAATGCTATTTTACAATTACAAACACAACTCCATTGTCTCAAAATGAATTCTAATGAGTCTATTGAAGGTTTTATAAAGCATGTTTCTATATTGAGATCATCTCTCCAAGCTTTTGAAGAAGAGGTCATTGATGAATCTCTTGTCCCTATTGTATTGAGAGCTTTACCAGCCTCATACAAAATATTTGTCACAACTCTCAACATTATGGGTCCAACTACAAGTTTTGAAGAGTTAGTGAACATGTTACAACAGGAAGAGTCCATGAACAAACCTATAGAAGATGAGGAACAACCCCTCTCTTCATTCCATAAGGGAAAGAAACAAATTCATACAACTGGTAAGCAACACAAGCAACATTCTCAACAGAATAATCAAGGGAACACTCAGCAAAAACAGTGTCAGATTTGTGGCAGAAAAGGACATGAATTAAAAAGATTGTTGGTATAACACATTTCAGAAGGGTTCATCTAGTGGCAAGAAGCCAAATTTTCAACAATCTAGTCAGGGTTATCAAAACAAACAACAAGGACAAAGGAAAAGTAACTGGAAAAAGAAAACACCACAGCATGGAAACATTGCTGAAGAAGAAGATAACTCACCAGATGAGGACTTCCTATTTGCTGCACAATCAACTCAAGAAATCAATTCACCATAGGAAATTTGGTATGTTGACTCAGCAGCAACAAGACATATGACCGGGAGAAATGATTGGTTCTTAGAGTTAAAGAATACACCTAACAAAGACTCTGTTTCATTGGGTGATGATTCATCGTACAAAGTACAAGGAATTGGAAACATCTCCTTACCTCTTGGATCAAGAAAGTGCACAATAAGAGATGTTCTATATGTTTCCTAGATTGACAAAGAATCTACTTTCAGTAAATTAACTTTTGGAGCACAACTTAAAAGTGGATTTTGATTGTACAGATGGAAAGAAGACGTGTTTAATCAAAGATAAGTCTAAAAACTCCAACATTGTTGCACGACCTTCTGGTGTAGGTCATATGTTTCAGTTGGATTTTGTTCAAACCAAAAATCAGGGCTCATGGTAAACCATGTAAGTTTTGGCTATCTTGAAACACTTCTAACATGGTAAGTGGACTGCCAAATTTCAAGAAAAAATACAGACAAGTGCACAAATTGTTTGGCAGGAAAACAACATAGAGCTTCTTTTCAGAAAAGCAGTACATTCAGGGCCCGTGGTAAACTTGATCTGGTGCATACCGATTATGTGCGACCTATGAGACCTAGTCATTCAGGGTTTCAATATTTTATGCTCTTTGTGATGATTACTCACGAAAAATGTGGGTATACTGCATTCGCACCAAATAAAAGACTTTTGAAACTTTCAAGAAATTCAAAGTAGCTTGTGAAAATGCAACTGGTAAGAAAATAAAAACACTCCACTCAGATCGAGGGGGTGAATACACCAGTAATGAGTTCAAAGCTTTTTTGGAAACACATGGAATTCGTCGGCAAATGGCACCTCCATATACACCACAACAAAATGGTGTAGTTGAGAGAAGAAACAAAACTATAATGGATATGGTAAGGTGTATGATCGATGATTCAGGCTTGAGTAAAACATATTGGGAAGAAGTAGTAAAAACAATAGTTTATCTGCTGAATAGAGTTCCCACTTCCGCACTTGATGGAATAACACCACAGGAAGCTTGGTCAGGGGAAAAACCATCTATAAAACACACCTTAGAGTTTTTGGATGCAAGGAAGTATGCACATTCCTAAGAAAAAGAGAACTAAACTTGATATGAAATCAGAACAACTTATATTCTTGGGATACAAGTGATGAAGCCTTGGATACAGGTTAATGGATCCAAAAACAAGAAAAAAATTTTTCACAAGTAGAGATGTTGAGTTTTTTGAAAATAAAGAAGCAGATGCTCCTTCCATAAACTCACAAAACAATCCTACTAATAAAATAGAAGATGTTCTTGATGAAGATAATGATGATAAGGATAATTCAACTCCTCCATCTACAAGAACAGCTAAATGTATACTAAGTGGTATACTAATCTAATTGAGATGCTAAGTTGGATAGTGATCCTAACACATCCACTTCAAGACCAAGAACTTGTAGTATGGCTCAACTTCAAGAAGAGCAACAGTCAGGGGACAAGAAGTCCCTCCTCTTTAATGGGAGAGGTTCCCTTATTCAGAAACGAACCTATTTACACATATACAAAGCATGGTTTTACTATGGAACTTGGATATTATGAAAGTGTTTCCTAAAAGGTCATCAATCACAAAAGGACTGAGGAATGAAAATGTGAGAACGAGCAGAAAGGCACCATTCAGAATTATAGATGACAGAGTAATTCCTTATGCATGCGAGGGTACAGAAAATTTGAATAAGATCATTTGTATCACATTAATAAGATGAAATTTGAAAAGACACAAAGTTCTATAAATAACATCTGCAAGAATACAAAGCTTCTCAGCATAATACAGACAAATGATCTAACAAGATTAAATGAATAGCTTGAGAATAAAGGAAACCAGATAGACAAAGAATGAAAAATCCTTCTGTATTGATTTCTTTATGATTTATTTACACTTTCAAAAATAAGCCAAGTTCCTCCTCTCAAAAATGGCGAGGAGAGGCCATTATATAGTTTACAAATTAGTTACTCTTGGTAACTACTTCTTTTAACTAATGTTTAGTTAAAGGGCTGCTAATCGCAATACCCCAACTAATTACAATAAATTCATGATGAAGAAGAGAAGAAGAGAGAAGAATTAGGAGAAGAAGACAAGTGTTCAAGATTGGGAGGGACCCACTGATTTAAGGATCCGTTGTCTAAATCTTTTCAATGCTTCTGCTATGTCTCTGCCACGTGGAACTGACGTGTTGGTGGTGGACTGAGTCCAAAATCCGAGACATTTCTCCATCTCTTTGTCGAATTCGACATGAGTATGATAATCTTTATTTGCTTCCTCTATAGCAGATTGAAGAGAGCAGATCTCCTTCATCTTTTCCTTGGAAATGGAACTCTCCTTGAATAGATCACCTTTGACAAAAGCTCTGAATTGAGCTTTGATTTCTTGTAAAGAGAGAGGCACACCAGAAGTCTCATCATGAAGATGGCAATGTATATCCTTGAAGGAAGATATAACTAGTGTTTTGAAGGCCTCACCCTTCTGCCAGCTATTCCTTAACTCTCCCAAAGCCTCCTCCAGCACACCTTGATTTTCCATTCCACGCTATAGACCCAGGACTTTGACAAATTATCCTTTGCATCTTCGAAGACCTTGCTTGCCATCAAAATATTTTCATCTGTTTGTCCCATGAGACGAAGGTCTACTATGCAACTGCCCCAAAGTTTAAGTTCTTTATCAATGCTCCCAATAGTGGAGGAGAGCTTCTGTTGCAAATTACTCACCTTCCCATGGAGTTTGAAGGCTTCATCAATGAAATTCAATCCTGCAACAAGCATATCATCCACCATGGCCTCCATAGCCCTTCCATAGACGGAATACTTGTGCATGTATTTGATACTCTGCACTTCATCCTGGCTCAGAATTACAGGTGGTGGAAGAGTAGTCAATGGGGTAGGATCCAAAACTTTATCCTTGGACAACAGGGATTTGATGAAACTTGTAAGAATCTGGGCTTGTTCCTCCAACTGTTCTATGGTTTGCTGCCCTTTCTCTACCCTCCCAATGACTCTGGTGACTATTTCCTGAAGATTGTGGATCTCACCTTCAGGGGTGGACTCTCCCATGGGAATTCTCGAGAGCTCCAGATCGGATGCTTGCAAATCTTGCTCTGGCTTGTCTGCCTTAGGCTTGGCTATCTCCAGGAATTGTTGGCCTTGAGCATCAGACACTATCCTGGAGGTAATTCTAGATTTTTTGGCGTGAGTAGGAGGAGTAGTGCCTAATAAGGCTGCCACAGCATCAAAATTGGGTCCTGAGATCCGGGAGGAATAATTTCTCTTCCTACTGTCAACAAGAGGCTGCACCCATGCAAAAGAGGAGGAAGAAGAAGAAGGTGGGGCAAGAGGGCCAAGAGACAGAGAACTCATGGCACCCAAGGTTTGTACTGATGTTGCCTCTAATTGGGATATGAGTGGAGCGCTTGTGGCTTCTGGTACAGAGGAATCACTGGCACCCAGGAAGCTCAGTGCTTTGGACCTCTTTTTCTTTATCCATGGGGGCTTCTGGAGCACTTGTAGATACTGGTACTTCACTCTCTTCACTTTCACTGAGAACAATGATGTTCTCTGGGCCTAAGGACAACTCAGTATGCTTCCTTAGGGGATCTTCCTCCACAGGCTCCTTCTTGAACTTCTCTGACTTTCTTTTGATATACCTGGGTGGATGAGGAAGGAGTGGAGACTGTAGGTCCTTGAGTTGACGAGGCAGGAGGGGTCTACACAGGTGCTTCCGATCTGGGTGTCAATGCTTCCTTCCTTGGTGTTGAAGCATCCTTGGAGGAGGATTCCCCTGAATGCCTTCTAAGTTCATGGACTTTCTTATCAAACCAGATCTTGGTCCTGACTAAGACCGGAGCTAGGATTTTAGCCAAATCATCCTTCTCCTTTTTGAACCAATCCAAGTCCTCCAAGGGAGTGTGTTTGACCACGTTGTCATACTCATATGAGTACATGTCAGAATTATCATCCTGGAGCCCTTCAGGAACTTGGTACAGGTTAAGCTCTTGGATTAATTGAAGGGAAAACCTACCATAATGTCTTCTCCTTACTTCAAAATCATCAGCACAGTCAGCCCAATAGTCCTCTGTGTCTACCCTATGATGATAAGTGATCTTGATGTTCTGCTCAATAAACTTCTTCAAGTCAAAACAAGTTCTTGGCTTGAAGAAATGGACAGTGATGGGAGCTAGGGCTCTTTCTATGTTTTGAGCATCTAGTGTTGTCTTGCAGGTGTAGTTTCCCAAGATGATGGGGAAGTGTAGGCCAGTGATTTTCTTATCCCTGCAGGTTCTGTGCAACTTATCCAGCTACCTGCATACTTCTATTAAGGCCATTTTGTCATTGCAGAACATAGGAAGCTTGAGAGGAGTGCTCTCATAGCCTGCAAGCCTTATATAGGAAAATTTCCTAAATTGGATGAAGTAGGCACCGTAATGCACTATCAGATCATAGCTTCATCAGAAAATCTCCTCGCCGTGTCGCTCTCTAGGAGCCTGACAATGTACATGGTGAAAGCATCATTCACCCTCCTGAAATTGCGATTACTAGTTTCCAAGGTGAATTGAGGGAAGTAGGCATACACAGGGTCACCCTTATGAGCATCAATGTATGAGAAGCCAAACCATTGCCTTGATGCTGCTAGGGTATACATTAAGTATGAAGTCATATAAAATTTCTTGGTCTGTTATACATTAGACAACTGCTCTGCTAGGTTCATACTAATGATCTCTGCCCAATTGATATTCTGAGTTCCTTCACACACCATATTGATAAGCGGCACATCCAGAAATGGAACTCATTTGTAGAGGGTAAACCCATGACCTAAGCCAGTAGGATTATAAAATCTGACAATTCTTCATTGAAATCGGCACGGAAGAGAACCTTGGACAGACGAGATGCCCCCTTCTTAGGGTTTTTCAGCCAGGACTTCACCACCCGCGCCTTATATTTCTCACTGTCTTGATCGAAAAGGGCATGTGCCTGATTCTGAGAAATAACTATAGCATTGTCCATTTCTGGAATCCTTAGTGCAGTGCCAATGGTGGCAGCGTCAAGTTTGGTGATGAGCTCCCCATGCACGTTTGTCAACTCACTCGAGTCAAGGTTGAAATGAGCACCACAGGAGAGCACTGTATCTGCGCATTGCACTGAGATAGGGAAACCACCGGCGAAAGCCAAACCACTGTCATGAATCACCTGTGCCATAGGTGAAGGGTTCGCGTCTGTCATTCTTGCCCAAAAATCTCCAAAGTCGAGGTGGCGAACCTCACTGTCCCCGATATCGGGAACGACAGACTCGAGTGGTGAAATTTGTTCCTGCCCCTGGAATTTAATCTTCATGTTGATAGTAACTTGGAGAGCAAGGCTGCACAGGCTGGACTTGGGATGGAATTGTAGGGGGAATGGATACGCGCGCAAAAATTTTGGTCACAAGGGTACGAGCAATAGATAGCATGAAAGCAGTGTGTAAAAAATGCATAGGGGGCAGCTCATTATATAGCCGTTTAGGAGAGAGAAAGACAATAAATGTGCATTAAATACACATCTACCAAATTGAAAAGCAAGATATTCGGGTAGAGCGGGAAAAATTAGCATGAATGGCACTTGGTTCATTTGGGACATGAGGGACGCGAAAGCGCGAAGTACGCGGTTCGGCCGATTCGGGCGATGCGGGGAAAAGACACACAAATGTTTTTGGGACATGCGGGATGAAAGTACGTGGAATACGTGATTCGGCCGAATCGGACGAAAAGGGAACAATGGGTCCAGGGTGAACTTGGGACACTTGGGACAAAAAGTTTCCGACGGGCCCGAAAAGAACAGACTTCGGGTAAAGCGGCCGATCGGGGAACAGAGAGCCCAAATGAACTTGGGACACTTGGGACAAAAATGTCTGACAGGCCCGAAAATCACACAAAATGACCCAAAAAACGTAGATTTTTCCAATTTCTTGACTTTTCACATTACCAGGATAACAGAAAAGACATTTAACTTCAAAAAATTTTAATTTTCAACTTCTCAAAAGCAAGGAAATTTTGAGTGGACAACATGCACAAAAAGAAGGCATTGATTATGAAGAAACATTCACAACAATAACTAAGATCAAAACAATCAGGATGATATTTGCTCTAGCTGCACAATTTGGTTGGAAAGTTCATCAAATGGATGTAAAAAGTGCATTTCTCAATGGGGATTCACAGGAAGAAGTCTACATGACTCAACTAGAAGGTTTTTTCATACCAGGTAAAGAAGGAAAGGTATGTAGACTCATAAAGTCACTATACGGTCTCCAACAGGCTCCCAGGGCATGGTACATAAAGATTGATGAGCATCTCATCAAACATGGATTCAAAAGAAGTCCATACGATCCTGATCTCTATCTCAAAAAGAAAGGGGGGGAGATAGTGATCATAGTAGTATATGTCGATGACCTAGTCATCACTGGAAGTTCAGTGAAGATGATTGAAACAACTAAGGAAGATCTAAATCAATCATTTGACATGACAAATCTTGGGCTTCTTCATTATTGTCTTGGACTTGAAGTATGGCAAAAGGAAAATCACATCTTTGTTACTCAACTAAAATATGCCAAGACAATGCTTGAGAAATTCAGAATGATGGATAGTATACCAATGGCTACACCTATGGAGACAAGGCTTTAATTGTCTCACACAAATCCATCATAACAAGTAAATGTTACTCTTTATCGACAGTTGATTGGGAGTCTCATTTACTTAACTTATTCTAGGCTAGATATCAGCTATGTAGTCAATTATCTTTCTTGATTTATGCAAGAACCAAGGGTTTGTCACTGGAAAGAAGCAAAGAGGGTACTGAGATACATAAGAGGAACCATGGACTTTGGCCTAGAATATAAGAATAATGATAACTTCTTCTTGACAGGATATACAGATTAAGATCATGCAGGGAACGTTGATGATAGGAAGTCCACTTTAGGATTTGTGTTCTTTTTGGGATCTAGACCTATTTCATGGGGGAGCAAGAAAAAAAATTGTGTTTCAAGGTCTTCCATAGAAGCAGAATATGACGTAGTAGGAGGAGCTGTCTGTGAAGCGATTTGGCTCAGACAGATACTTGAAGGATTGGGAATTCCACAAGATAATCCAACAATCCTACATGTAGACAATGAAGGAGTAATAAAACTTGTTTGGAATCTAATTTTTCATGAACACACAAACACATTGAGGTGCAGGTAAATTTCATTCACAAACAAGTTCAGAACAACAACATTCAACTTTAGCATTGCCCGATAGAACATCAGCATGCAGATATCTTCACAAAATCTCTTGCACGTCCTAAATTTGAGGCATTTAGAGTATTTCTCTCATGTTCACTTCAAAATATGATGAATTAAGGGGGGGAATGTTAGAAATAATCTAACACTTAATTCACCATATGTGGATTAATGTGTAATTATAATAAAGTAATTATTTAATTACTTTAGTCAGCTTAGTTGTTAGTGTGTTGTTATCATCCCTTAGATTGTGGAGGATGTTCTTTAGTTAGAATATTGTTCTCGGATGATTTCCTGTAGAAGATTTTTAGGGGCAATATGCTATTATTGAATATTTTCTTTGTTTAGGAGATTTGTTCCATGTATTGTGGAAGAGATAGAAGCTATCCAATATATATATATAAATATTGCAGCTCTCTCTTTTTATTGTAATGCTTCATTTTATATTAATAAAATCACAGCAAGCTCCGCCTTGTTTTTGCAATTTAATCTGGTTTATAGATTTTAGATCGGTCAAAGATGATTTACCAAACCAAAAAGTCATGATAAATACTTTATGATCATGCTATGAAACAAATTAGTAATTAATCATAATCCAGTAATCCATAATAGAGATACTTAAACCTATACCTTGACGGAACCAATGCTTTAGCTGTTCCAATTGAAGGCCATGTCATTGTTGTACAATCAATGATAATTATAGTATCAAATGAGTTAGTAAATTTAAACATTCACCATTTTTTAAAGTGACGAAATAATATATTACAACCAAACAAAACATCCAATCATGAAAATCATCAAAATTAGCATAGTGAGTAACTCAACAACCAAGAAAACAAAATAAGGCATTAATGTAAGGTATCTTGTGAGTGCTTGGAAATAAGCATCATTATGTGGTTGAATTCTTAACTACATATAAGTATGTTTTATCCCTTTCAGGGTAAACGTATGTATGCTTAGTTGTGACAGTAACTGGATAATACTTCTTGTCCCCAAGTCCTAGTGGTCCACTTTACACTAATAGATCTATTTTTTGATAACATGAAATGAAAATATGGGATGTGAAATAATTCCTCCTTAATGAATCTTCATCCTGATGATTTTAATCATTAACAAAGAGAAACAAATTTATATCATATAACAAAGGGATACAATCATGAATTTCCATTCAACTCAAAATTTTAACGGATTTATTAAAACTTATTTACAATCAATTTATTGGCTATGAAAACCTTATTTAACATCCAATTTTTCCATACTATCTAAAATATGACAAATATTTTTCATTTCAACACTCAGAACTATAAAATAATTTAAATTATAACATGATAAATCGAAAGACATCAGTTTTTATTACTAAAACAAATTAGGAAACACTATTTTTATTTCTTCTAGATTCTCCTAGGTTGCACTTTCCTCTAAATATTGGTCCCATTGGACCTTACATTATGCAATTTATCTATTTCTCAAGTGCAATTTGTGAGTTTACAAAATTCTGATTGGTTCAACCACAATGATTCCTAGACCCTGAAACTGCAAAACATTCCAATTAAGTACATGTGTTACATCTAAAACATACTTCTTAAGAAAGGAAATATGAAAAACATCATGCATTTTAAATAATGCAAGAGACAATGCCAAATGATATGATTCAAGTATTATGATTTCTAGTACTTGAAAATGTCCAACATATCTTGGTGATAACTTGTCATCCTTGCCAAACGTTATTGAACTCTTTTTGGGATTAAATTCTAATAATACTTTGTATCTTATTTCAAATTTTCTATTTATTTGTTTTATATCTGTGTAGCTCTTTTACCTATTAGAAAATTCCTTCAATCACTCATGAATAAGTGTAACTTGCCTTTCCATTTCTGTTAACATTTTAGGGCCCACTAACACTCTTTCTTTTGTACTATCCCAACTGATGGGTGTTCTAGAATGTCTTCCATAAAATGCTTCAAATAAAGCCATTTTCAGCTTTACATGGTAGGTTTTATTGTATGCAAACTCAACCAATGGAAGAAATTCTTCCCATTTATACTGCTGATCCATGTAGTACATTCTGAGCATATCCTCCATAACTTGGTTAACCCATTCAGTTTGACCATCTATTTTTGGATGGTATGCTGAACTAAAATTCAGTTTTGTTCCTAAGGCTGAATTCAAATTTTTCCAGAATCTAGATGTCATCCTTGGATCCCTATCCAAAATTATTAACTCTAGAAATCTATGCAATCTGAAAATATCATGCACAAATCATTTTGCAAGCACGAGAGAACCATCCTTCAGATTTCTCGATATAAAATGAGATACTTTTGTTAAGTTTTCATCAACAAAAAGTATCATGTCATGCTTATTTTTTGACATAGGTAGCCCATACATAAAATCCATGTTAATAAATTTCCATTTATATTGTAGAATGTTGTGTGGATATAATAGAACAACATGGTACAGGTGCTCAACTTTTACACGTTGACATTCCAAACAATGAGAAACATAGTTTATCACGTCCTTTTTCATTCCTTTTCAAAAAATATTACTGTTTTATATTAGTAAGCAGTTTAATTACTCTAGGATGTCAAGAGTATGGTGAATTATGAAATTATTTCATAACTTATATGCTTAAGTCATTTTTTAAAGGTGCGTAGACTCTACCTTCATATTTTATGATTATCTCATTGTCAAATTTGAATCCTTCATACCTTTTATCATTAGGATATGTCATCTAAATAACCTAAACATACCGATAAAATGAATTTTCTATTATTTGTTTCTTTACCTCATCCTTGAATTGGGTTGTAAGGGTAACAATCATGAAAACATGCTTCCAAAAACTTAATGAATCCACCACTCTATTTTCCTTTCCTTTTATGTAGCTTATATCAAAATCATAATGTTATAGGAATTCAAGCCCTAAGTGTTCTGTTTTCAGTTCAAAAGGCTTTCACAAAAGGTAATGCCTCCAAACTTGAAGTGTGTGCACTATGGAAGTAATCTTTATATCATGGGAGTACATGTACCTTTAATTTTCTTCTCTCATAAGCTATCACATGGTCATTTTGGAGAAGAATTCCACCCAATCCTTTACCATAGGCATCTATTACCACAATGAAGCTTCCATTTGGGTCTGGAACCTTCTGAATTGACTGTATAGTTAATTTTTCTTTCAGAAAATTAAATGCATTCTCACATTTTTCAGACCATATAAACTTCTTATCCTTTTTCTATAGTGATGTTATTGGAGAAAAAACTCTGAAAATTCTTTTACAAATTTTCTATAGTAACTAACTAGCCCCATGAAGCTTCTGACTTCATGAATATTCTTTGGTGCTATACATTCTGTTATTGCCTTGATTTTTGATGAATCTGCATATATTTCTTCTTTATTTATGATATATCTAAGGTATTGTACCTATAATCACAAAATCATGCACTTTAGACATTATTTATCTTGGTCTCATACTACTATCTAGGAGGTTCTTAAGTGAAGAAAGTAGTAATCAACCCATGTATTTTGGCCATCTTGTTTTATTTTATTTCATCATTATCAACCCTTTTCATCCACATGCCTAGTATGTTTCGGTCATTTCCCATTATTTTAGACTCGACTGGGGCACTGTTGGGTTTTGGATTTGCACTTGGAATGAAACCATAATAAGGGGACAAGCAAGTCCCTCTTTAATGGGAGAGGTTCCCTTATTGAAATTAGGGGAAAAAATTATGTACAAATGAACAATATTTCATTTAGTGGTGGTTTCCTTATATCTTGAAATGTGTTTTATGCTTGGAAAGTTATCAATAAATGAGGATATAAGACTTGAAGAGAGGAGGGAGGAAAAAGAAGAAAATACTTTCAGGGGAAAGAGATGACAGAGAAAGCCCTTATATGTATTGAGCAAATGAGATATAAAATATAACCATTCATGTTTATAATATGCACAATCCATAGACTCAAAGTTCTTGAGATTGTATAAACTAGAACACAAAGTTTCTGAGCATGCAAGGATTAAATGATTCATAGATCAGAGTAAAAAGGAAAAAGGAAACATAGGAAAAAAGGGGAAAACCCTTGTATTGATTTCTTTAGACTCGAAATTACAGTTTTAGAATATATCAAAATTCCAACCTCAACAATATCATGGAGAAGCCATTAAATAGTTTCTAAGAATGGTTACATCAGTTACAAAAATGATGAAAAATGATTCAAGAAACCGGTGTCAGAATTTCTCCAATGCCTAAAAAAACTAGGCACATTGAATCACAGCCGTCCACCTTGCCTTTGCAAAGTTTAAATTTGAACCATCCACATGGGAGAGAATCAAACTAAAGAGGGCCCAAGGATGCCTTGACCTTCTATTCAGGCTCAAGATTTGACCTGCTCCCTTTTGTTTGGCAGGGCTATATATTTGACCCTAGACACGCGGTGAACTGGCGCTCATTTGGAACCTACCTCTAGATTTTGTCTTTGAAATTGTGCTAGGCTGACACGTGGAGGCTTCCTCTAGTTCCTTCATACTTAGCCAATTTGGGCCTATTTCCTGTTTGAATTATGTTGATCCCTAGACACATGGAGAGCTGGCACTCATTTGAGTTTTTGCTTTGGAAATGCCTCCTGAAATTGTGCCGACCAGACGGGTGGCTCCTTCCGCTGGGCTTAGAATTTTCAACGGCCAACTCTATCCCTCCATTGAATTTGATGATGTGGAAAGCTCGAACTCATTTGGAGATTGGAACTTCTGTTTCACTTTTGAAATTGTGTCGTTGAGGCACGTGGAGGCTTCCGTTGACCCACCCATACTTAGTCAATTTTAATGATCGGCTCTGTCCCTGTTGGACCTGAGACACGTGGAAGACTGATGCATGTTTGAGAATTGCCCCTGGTTTTGGCCCTTGAAGTTAAGCCGATGAAGCACGTGGCAAAGTCTGCTGGTCTTCCATACTTAGCTGATTTGGGCTTGTTCTATCTTCATTTTTGACCTGGGACACGTGGAAATCCTGCGCTTATTTGAGGACTGTCCCGTGGGCCTTACCCTTAGAGTTGCATTGTTTAGATGTGTGGAGGCTTCCTCTATTACTTGAAACATGACTATGTTGCATCTAATCAGAGATGTCCACATACTACCCATGGATTCTAGGGTAAAAATTGACGAGGAGGATACACCTGTCATTCCCCACTATGGGAAGAAAATAAAAATAAGGGGAGAAACTTCCACCTGTACGCCCAAATTTCTAATTGCTCTCCATGAAATGGAAAATTTCAAACAATACCAGGCTTGATGTGACCCATTACTCTAAGGTACTGACTCAAATTTTTTGAAATTTGACTTTAAAAAGAGGGGAATTTTGAGGATGACAACAACTAGCTCTTTCTGGGGATGACTTGACAGAGGAACAAGGCAAGATCAAGAACCACAGGAAAAATTGGAGAAAGCAGACCAATGCCTTATCCATTGGGAAAATAGAGTCAAAGGGGCAAAACCAATGCAAGGTAACACACAACAAGGAACAAGAAAGGAAACAATCCAAAACTGGGAAAGACCCAAAACAAAACACAAAAGAACGGCCAAAACAAAAACACTGTACACAATATACAGAAGGACTGCCTAGTCATCTAGGACTTGAAAAATTTTAGGTACTACCCACTATAAGGAAGTGGGAGAGGAGATCCATCCATGTAATCTAGATAAAAATAGTTCTCTCCAACAAAATGTCTAATTCTAAAAGGACCAAGCCAAAGAGAATCGAACTTACCATTGCTTCCTCGTGGCTCATGTCTTTTGTCTCAAAGCAACACAATGTCTCCTACTTGAAAATATCTGGGTCTAGCTTTCTTTTCAAATAGAGCTTTTACCTTCAGTTGATGAGATAATATCCTATGAAAAACCTGTAACCTTTCTTCATCTAGCTTCTGAAGGTACAAAATTCTCTTATCCAAAGAGCTACTGGAACTTGAATCTTCAATGGTTTTCATCAGATATTCCACTGTGACTAGAAGTTGAAATTCCACACCATACACCACTTGGAAAGGAGACATTCCAACTGCTCTCTTGGGTGTAATTCTATTAGACCAAAGTGCATCATATAGCTTCTTATGCCAATTCCTCTAAGAATCATTTACAAGCTTTATAACTATGCTCACCAAGTTCTTGTTTTTTGATTCTACCTGTCCATTCCCTTAGGGGTAGTAATCTGAGTAATGAGCAAGGGAGATCCCATACCCCTAGTAGAAGCCCATTATCTTAGTAGAAGAAAATTTGGAAGAATTTTTAGTCATAATCTTGTTTGGGATCCCAAACCTGATCAATATGTTCTCCTTAATGAAGTTGCAAACTACCTCATAAGTAGTGCTCTTAATTGGGATGGCTTCCACCCACTTGGTGAAGTAATCTATGGTAGTCAACACATGGGTATTTATAGCAATGGAAGATGGATTGAGTTTTCTAATGAAGTCTAAACCCCATTGTTTAAATGGCTCTTTAATAACTACAGGATTGAGAGGAAAAGCAACTAACTTAGGTCTTCCAACAAACGTTTGGCATGATTCACATTTACCAACCCATTTTGATGCATCTCTGAACAGAGTGGGCCAATAATAACTAGCACAAAGTATTTTATGAGCTATTATAGCAGAGGAGAAATGGCCTCCACAAGCATGGTTGTGAAAATCAGAGAACAACTTCTTTTGTTGCTCCTTGTCTACACACTTCAAAAACCTTCCATCTATGCCTCGTTTAAACAAATAATTCTCCCATAACACATATTGTGCATACCTCAGTTTGATGGATCTCTTCTCTTTGGCACTCAAGTGAGATGAAAACTCTCCATAGGTCAGAAAATGAGCAATGTCATCATACCATACGTCTGTCAAGATGAGGAAAAAAACAACAGGGACATAAACTTCATCTTTGGACAACTCCTTGACAGCTCCCTCAACAACGAGTTCACACAGGCCCTTACCCCGAACTATTTTTTTTGGCCTAATGTCAAGATCATACTCTTGCACCATTGCTACCCAATTATCTCTCTTGGTTCCAAATTCTTACTGAGTAAGAATGGATTTTATTGTTGTATCAGGCACCAACACCACAAAGTGAGAATTAAGGATGTAAAACCTTAACTGCTTGATATCTTTAACAACTACAAAATCATGATTCTCCATCATGGTGTACTTCAAATCATGAGTTTTCAAGACATAACTCATGAATGTGATTGGGAGCTCATGATCTTCAGCATTTTTCTAGGCTAACACAACAACTAGTGTATTTTCAGTGGTGTAATAATAGATAATGAAATCTTTGCTAAAGTCAGGGCACACCAAGATTGGAGTCTTTGCAATAGCTTGTTTAATGTATTGAAATTATTTATTCCCTTCAAAATACTAACCAAAATTTTACTTCCCTTTAATCATGTGAGCAATGCTCATAGTAAGTTCTACAAAATTGGGGATGAATATTCTTAGAAAATTGATCTTATCAAAGAAAGAATGGACGCCTTTCTTACTTGATGGAAGAGGAATTTTCTGGATAGCTTGAACTCTCTCCAGATCAATCTTGATCCCTTCCTTTGAAACAATATGTCCCAACAACTTTCCCTTTATGACACAAAACACATACTTCTTAGGGTTTACAGTAATCCCATGCTCTCTACACTTCTATAATACTATTTCAAGGTGTTGGAAGTGATCTGTTCTTGCTTTAGAAAACACCGTCAAGTCATCCAAATATACAAAAATGCATTTCCCTTTAAAACTGACAAAAGCTAAGGTCATGGCCCTCTGGAAAGTAGCACCAGTATTGATGAGACCAAATGGCATCCTCTTGTATGAAAAAGTGCCCCAAGGAGTAGTAAAGATAGTCTTATGTTGATCTGCAGTATTCACCTCTACTTTATTGTACCCTAAGAATCCATCTAACATATATAACATCTTCGAGCCTATGAAAGCTTGCAATACTTGGTCCATCATGGGGAGAGGATAATTGTCTTTCAAAGAACCCTGATTTAGATTTTTGAAGTCCACACAAATCCGGATCTCACCATTCTTCTTTCTGATAGGCACTATATTAGAAATCCACGTTGAATGGTGGATGGGGAAGATGATCTTAGCCTTCAAAAGCTTTTGTATTTCTTGGAAAATTGTATTAACTATCTTTGGATTATATTTCCTTTGTTTTTGTTTCAAGGGTTTGATCTCAGCCTTAAGGGGAATGAAATGTTGCATTTTCTTAGGATAAAAAGCCTTAAGATCATCATAAGAGTAATCCAGAACATCAACATACCTCTTCAACAGATTCACCACCTTCTTGTTTTCTTCCTGAGTGCAACATTTTTCAATGTTGACCATTTTGGAATCATCAAGACTCCTAATTTTCACTTTCTCAATCTCAATAGACTGCCGGGATCCTTAAGAAAGTTTATACTTCATATACCTATCATGTTTATCAAAAAGATTCTCCAAAATCACTAGACCTTTAGGGATTTTTTTTCCTTTTAGTTTTATGCAATCCATCTTGATCCATCTATTCTTTGACACCCTCTTCATTTGATGACACACACTCTCTACATAGATTGTCACTTCCTTCAAAGAACAACTGATAAAAGTTGTCTCTGAGCTCCAAGAAAGAAAGCAAATTCTGGTCATCATTGAAAACTTGCCAATTATTTGCATTGTCAGGCACACTGGGACTATGGATCATCTCAATGGTAAATTTCTCTTAAGGGAAATCAGGATGAGGAATCAAAAAGGACCCCGAAAAAACTAAAGAGTTAGCCCTAGTGTTCCTTTCCCTTGGCACAACTTCAATGGAAAAATCATGAAGGAATTCAATGGAATCCCAAACCAGATTCCTATAGTTCTTCAACCTTAGGTTATTTACCTGATAAAGGTCTCTAACTTGTTTTACAATTAGCTTTGCATCTCTATGAGCAACAAGGTTTTTCACTCCCATTTCCTTCGCCATGCTCAACCCAAGAATGAGGGCCTCATACTTAGCAGTATTATTGGTATTTTCAAATTGAAACTTGAAGGAGAAAGGATGACCTTACCCCCAGGAGAAATGAGCACTACCCTAGCCCCAGAACTAGCTGAAGAGTAGCTCCCATCAAACTCCAAAGTCCACACATCATTAGGGTCAAGAAAAAATCTTGTTGATAGACTTGTATCCTCTTATGACATGATCATGTAGTTCCCATGCCCAATGTCTTCATACAGTATTTGTGCTTTAGGATCATCTGTCTTTTGAAAAATATACTCTTCTTATTTCTCAAGGAACAACTTCTACATCTTCCCATTGACCAAGGCATGTGACCAATCCATTTTGATTTCCCCTCCTACCTTCTTACAGAAATTTCCACTCAGCAACATCCCATATGAAGGATGAATATTAGTTACCAAAATGGTGGCTTAGACCCTTTCTCTAGAAAAGTAGCAAAATATACTTATGCATCTTTAATTCTACAAACCAAAGGTACTTTCTTACTCTCCATTGAATAACAAGAGAAATAAGTGTGGGTTAGGGTTAGACCCAAATCATGAGCCACTTTTGTAGGCATTACATTATCTGATGCTCCTAAATCTATGACACAGTTACTGGGTTTATGGCCAGCTATGAGAAGAGTCACATAAAATGGTTTAATTTTCTCATTAGGGGAAGTGACTGTAGCCACAAGGCTTGATTGAGGTGAGGAAGAGGGATTAGGCAACTGAAATTTAGAAGAATGTGCTGGTGTTTTAGATTTAGAATTTATAAAGTTAACCATTCTGGAAAAGACTTTAGGATGGGCTTCATAGAACTCTACCTCAGAAATTTGAATTTTAGTCCTTTTAAGATGAGCTATAATGTCAAAAGATCCAGATGTGGATGGGGAATGACTACTAGGAGTAGGAGGAGCCTTTGATCTATTATATTTATCATTTGTTGGACAAGAATCCTCAGAGGCAGAAGTAGAGGAGAAGGACTAGCAGAGCTTACCTTTTGGGTGGAAGTAGTTGGACTATGAGCTCCTCTTCTTACAATCACTGGAATAGTTGTAGGAATCTCCTTAGACTTCTTGATGGGATGCACCACTTTCTCCTTTTTGTTGGTCTGCTCTAGGGTCATAACAACATATGAATCACTGTTCATCTCAGCCACTACATCATCATAGTCATCTTCATCATCCACACCTTTAGTGGTGAGGAAAATGAACTCAAGAAACACCATAATCATCCAGTTATTCATCAACTTCCTCTTCTTGTTCATCATAGAGCCCATTTTCTTTCTTCATCATCAGGATGAAGAACCTCACAAGTAGCATTGATATGCACCTAGAGGGGTGGACCTTCAATAGCCAATTTAGTCTAAGGGGAAGGTAGGTGGTTCCTGGGCTGAAAAATTCTTCCTTGGAACATCTTGATATGGAGCATAGCTGAGGAAATTGTTTCTTGATGGCAATGAGGTCATTAGACAACTTTTTCACCAACTAATCTGCATGACCTCTAGGGGAAGAGGAAGAAGAATATGATTTGTATTTGAAAGAATCCCTTTTCATCTTGCCAAACATAATCAAGTCATCTTCCACACTGAAAGACAATCTCTGATCAGCATCCAAAGTTACAAGATTTTCTCTCCTTAGGGCATAACTTACTTTCAACAATTGAGCATTCAAGAAGAAACACTTTTGAATTTGAACAATAGGCCTAGTATTTTTTGTAATCTTGTTAAACTTGGCCACAAATTCTCTCATAGGCTCATGTGGATCCTTATTGATTTGAGAAATATGAGCTAGCAAATCATGCACATCTTCAGCAGGTTTGAAACGCTGCTCAAATTCAGTCCTCATAGTATTCCAATTAGTGATGGTACTAGAAGGAAGATGGTAAAACAATTTACAACATTTTCTTGCAAGGTCTCCACAAACAGCCTAACAGAGACATCCTCATGTTCAACTCTAAGGACCCCACATGTAACAATGAAGGCTGTAATGTGTTCATCAGGGTGTACTTTTCTATCACCTATAAATTTTGGAAAATTCTTCCTGTTACCTCTAGGTAACTCATGTAATGGTTGAGGAAGAGCCAGAGGCCCAACTCTTTGTCCCCAAGGCTAAGGTGCTATCATCCTTGGAAATATTTCTTGAAGTGGAACTGAGACACCAACAAGAACTAGGGCATGGAGATTAAGGCTAAGTTGTGCTTGAGGAATGCTACTACTATAAGCTCTATCTTCAATAGGAGGTGTGCTTGTGGAACGAGATTCTTCTATTTCTTATTGTTGGAGGAAGTTGAAAACATTTTTGATCGAGGATTTAAAATTGGGGATCTTCAATTCTAAGAGCCCTTCTACCATGAGTGTATCTTAGATTCATCAGATCAAAGAAATGATCAAAATAGTTGTTCTTTTAGAAAGGGATCCGTTTGAAATGAAATTCCCAACAGAGTTTCCAAAAACTATTGGGTTTTATATTTTCACTTGGAATGAAACCATATTCAGGGGACAAACAAGTCCCTACTCTTTAATGGGAGAGGTTCCCTTATTGAAATCAGGGGCTAAACCTATGTATAAATGCACAATCTTTCATTTAGTGGTGGTTTCCTCATATCTTGAAATGTGTTTTATGCCTAGAAAGTTATCAATACATGAGGATAAAATAATTTAAGAGAGGAGGGAGGTAGAAGAAGACAATACTTTAAGGGGAAAGAGATGACAGAGAAAACCCTTATATGTATTGAGAAAAATGAGATATAGAATAGAACCATTCACGTTTATAACAGGCACAATCCATTGACTCAAAGTTCTTGAGATTGTATAAATTAGAACACAAAGTTTTTGATTAAATGATTCATAGATTAGAGAAAGAAGGAAAGAGGAAACAAAGGAAAACAGGGGAAAACCCTTGTATTGATTTCTTTAGACTCGAAATTACAGTTTTAGAATATATCAAAATTCCAACCTCAACAACAACATGGAGAAGCCATTAAATAGTTTCAAAGAACGGTTACATCGGTTACAAAAATGATGAAAAATGATTCAAGAAACTGATGTTAGAGTTTCTCCAATGACTCAGAAAACCAAGCGCATTGAATCGCAACCATCCACCCTGCCTTTGAAAATTTTAAATTTGAACCATCCACATGGGAGAGACTCAAATTGAAGTGGGCCCGAGGACACCTTGACCTTCTATTCAAGCTCAAGATTCGACCTGCTCCCTTTTGTTTGGTGGGGATGTATATCTAACCCTGGACACATGGCAAACTGGTGCTCATTTGGAACCTGCCTCTAGATTTTGTCTTTGAAGTTGCGCTAGGTTGACATATGGAGGCTTTCACCAGTTCTTTTATACTTATCCAATTTGGGCCTATTTCATGTTTGAATTATGTTGAACCCTAGACACGTGGAGAGATGGTGCTCATTTGAGTTTCCACTTTGGAAATGCCTCCTGAAATTACACCCAGAAGACACGTGGTTCCTTCCGCCGGGCTTAGACTTTTCAACGGTCAACTCTGTCCTTCCATTGACTCTGACCATGTGGCAAGCTAGCACTTATTTGGAGATTGGCCCTTTTATTTCACTACTGAAATTGTGCCGTTGAGGCATGTGGAGGCATCCGCCGACCTACCCATACTTAGTCAATTTTAACTACCGGATCTGTCCCTATTGGACCTGGGACATGTGGAAGACTGGTGCAAGTTTGAGAATTTCCCCCAGATTTGACCCTTGAAGTTGTGCCAATGAAGCACATGGTGCCATCCATTGGTCTTCTATAATTATCCAATTTGGGCTTATTCTGTCTTCATTTTGGACTTGGGACATGTGGAAAGCCTGCGCTTATTTAAGGACTGTCCCTTGGGCCCTACCCTTAGAGTTGTGTCATCTTGACGCGTGGAGGCTTCTGTTATTACTTGAAACATGGACATGCCGTGTCCAATCATATATGTCCACGTACTACTTGTGGATGCTGGGGAAAACATTGACGAGGAGGATATGTCTATCATTCTTGATTGTGGGAAGAAAATAAAAAGAAGGGGAGAAACTTCCACCTGTATGCCCGAATTTCTAATTGCTTTCCATGAAATGGAAAATTACAAACAATACCAGGCTCGACACGACCCATTACTCCAAGGTGCTGACTCAAAATTTTCTGAATTTGACTCCAAAAAGAGGGGAATTTTGAGGATGATAACAAGTGCCCAGGCTAGTACTAGGGTGCCTATGGTCGCCCTAGTCCCTTTTGCATTTTCTTGCCACTTTTTGGGATCTTTCTATCTGTTTAACATCTTTATCTTTCTTGTGATCAGCCTATTCAGAGTTAATTAAGAAATTAGATCAAGAGAACCCTATAAATATAAAGTTATGAGAGTATAAGGAAAGTCCTAGAATCACTTTCTACTATCACTCTTGTAGACACCAAAATTCTACAAGTCCCCCATCATCAATAATTCATCCGGTTCACACTTACAACTTATCATGTTAATATCTATTTAAATATAATTTGTAATTTCGCTATTTCCTCATATCTACCATGGGCTATTTTATATATCTATGACATTTACCTTTATTAAATAACATTATAATATATCATTGTCATAATGTCATAACAAAATCTACATGTTATCCTAAAACTATATGTTAATATATCTAATGAAACTAACTAAGATATAACTTAAAAAACCTAGCCAAAATAGAATATAATCCTAACAAATACGATACCTTACATGAAACCTCATCCCATTCGAAAAATGAATTCAAAGTCTTATCCCTCGAATGTATATAAAAAAAGCTTAAATTGGGCAATTATTGCAACTATTATCTATATAAAGTTAAACAACTGAAAAATACCAACAATTAGGTGAAATGCCAGCGATTATATAAGTTTGTTTCTCAGCCTCATTTCAAGACCAACCTGCTTGCATTCTCGAGCTTACTCTCTGTCGTTCATCTATATCTTTAATTGTGAATGTTTACCAACCTTCTTTGAGTCTAGTTTAACAACAAGATACACACAATATAATTTTGTTTTTAATTTGTTACCAATTGAAAAATATTCCTATAGTCTGTCCAAGAGCTCTAAATTTCTAGCTGTGCATCTTCCTTCTATCATCAATTTTTTTAGGTTCCCACTTATCACCACATCGGTTTTCCATCCAACACCCATATTTCTCATTTTTGAATAGATTTGGATCTTGTTCAAGAGCCAATTTGTCCTCATCAATTTACAGGTTCGAGTAGTCTCAATATTCATTCAAATCAAGGTAAGAGTGCATTTTTTAATCTTTTATTTATTTACTCAAAGTATTTATAGTTATTAATCCTTCTATCTAGTGTTATAATCAAATGAAAATTGATTAATCTGTCAAAAATACAATCAGATTGTTAAAAAATACATTATAGTCAATGTTTTAGTGAAGCACCAACATTTCCCTAAAATGCCTACATTTTATGTCATTTTTAACATTTACGGTCTTTATCAGATTATCATTTATCCATTACTTCTGTTTCTTTGTTTTTACTAACATATGATCAAGAATGGGTCTTTGTAGATGGCTTTAGGTGGCCAGGAACACAAGATAAATAGTGTCAATTCTCTTCTAATTATTTTCCACCCATTACACTGGGAGCAATACGACATATTGCTTGATCTGAAACTTTGTGTAATACATTCAGACCAGTTGTAAAACATCTTTGATATCAGTGAAAGGATTCATGAAGCCACATATGAGTTTTGGGAGGCTTACTTTGAAATTTTATGCATTCGAGTGGACTTTTCCTGGTTCAAATACCGTTACGAGGCTAGACATGAAGTTTAGAATTCTAATGCTGAATCAACTAATGAAAATGAATCTATCGATCTACCTGAATATCAATACCCTGATTTTGAATCTAATTATCAATACGAATCCAAAATAAAGTAACTAGAATACATCTCTAATTTCCTTAGAGAGGAATATATTAATGATTATGAATCTGACTTCTTTGAAGAATATAAAATAGCTTATCTAAAAATCACTTTCGAGAATCCATCATCATCTAAATATTGTAACACTGAATGTGATTCTAAATTCTAGTCATAGCTCATATATTTATATTTTCATTATTATATAATAATCTTGTAATAACGTCTGGAACAATTAGGACAATTATCATCTTTTAACCATCTTTTATCATGATTGGGTTTTCGTATCACTTGATTACATAAAATAGTGGGTTGAAATCCTTGTGAGGAATTCTCTTGGATTCCCAGGGACTGGCCTTTGCTAGGAAGCCCACTTACTATTATTATTAATTAAGAATTTGGTACAGTGTCTTTAATTACAACTCCATTTGTAGTTGAACCATTTTGAACACACGATGCAATATCGACACCATTCAAACACAATGGGTATTGGTAAACCCCACCATTTTGAGCTTTGATAGTTTTCGTCTCTTGTTTATTAACTCAAATTGAAGAGGTAAAATTTTCTAAACATATTGGAACACCTAGTGGAACCGAGTCCCTTATTCTATTGTTAAATTTATTATTTTTTGTTTATTTCCTTATTTCTTCTTAGCCATATGTTGTAGATTTCTGTTTTTAATCATTCATTGTGAAAAAAAACAAACTTTTATTCATCTAGAAAAATAAAATTTATTTGCAATTAGTTTACTTTTGAGAAAATTCTAGTGATTTGACCAAACACTAGCATTTCTTGCTAATTGGGATCACTTTATAAGTTACTTCCTAATCTTGGTTCTAGGTATTTTACTGTTGTTTTTACTAACCTGGTGTTGTAGGAGGATACTGTTATAGTTTATTTTGTTTGTTGGATTACTAGGACTTGTGGGATTTTCACATTGCTTTAAAAAATAGGAGTGTTCTCATGGTAAGTCCTAAAACCTTCTGTTTTCTTTTATTTTTGCATCTTGTTTTTATTGTTCTCATCAAAATAAAACATTTTGTTTTGGGTCTTAAAAAGAACCATTTCATACTTCCTGATCATCTAGTTTTAATTAGGAGGTAAAATTGTTGCACTCACTTATTGTTTTCCCTCACACATAACCAAATCACATAAATATCAAAATGCATTCAAACAATTCCTACCCAGGTGGATACCTACTTAGATTTAATCACCAAGAGGAGAAACCAACTCGGAGTTTTGACTAAGTATAAAAATCTATCTATTGGTATATATTGGCTCAGCACCTGACACCCTTATGGTTGCGGGACCATGAAGTGAGGGGTATACCCCAATACGATGGCCATATCAACAACAATATATAGTTGGGCCTCACGTACCTTCAGGTATAATGAGGAGTTTGTCTTTAAACATACCTCAAACCAACTCTAGATTGCCATTTCCTAGGACCCTAATTAACCATTTTGCACATTTCACCTTATAATTAAATCAAGAAAACTTAAAAATCTATCTTGCTTGCTATTTATAATTAATCCAACTTAATTCATTTCTTTAGAGCTTCAAAAAGCATGTCTCAATCAATGTCTACACCTTTGTAGCAACAAGTTCCTTTATCTACTTTATTATCTTAACCATTGTTGGAACCTTTATTTACTACCATATCAACACCATCATTTACCACGCCATTGCAATAACAAAATCCATTCCATCAACCACTTACAAAAACTCCTCTAATTGATGCTCAATGATATTGGAATGAAATAGAGGAATAATACAATGAGGAGATGAGGCAACACATTTTAAAGTCCACACAACAATTTCATAGTCAAGAATTCAATACACTTGAACAAGAAGATACTAAACAAACATATTCCTCTAGCTCACAATAAAAATCTTCCAAAACCACATCTTTTGAAAGAGGAGACCTTGTCTTCGAAAAAATGTTAGATTCAAATCCCATTGACCTAATTTCCTATTTGACATCTTGGGGTGTTTAAATTCAACCATTTACACTAGAACCATCTTCCCATAACCCCGATCCTTTGACTTGTTATTCACAACAATTCACATCCGAAACATTTCCAAGCATTCATGGTTCTAATCATCCTATCAATTCAAACCAAAATTTTGTATCTAAACCATCATCTTCATATCCTTCACAACACCGATGGGAATTTCCTTGGTCTTATTTTACATATATAACACATTTGAAGATGGTTGCAATGTGGGCCTTCCCATATGATGCCAAGAATCTAAGGTAAGTACATTTACCTCTACTCCTATGTCGATGAGAATATTGCTTAAAAGCCATCCATCAATAACTACATTCAAATTAATCTCCTTTTCATAGTCAAGGCTATGAGGAGGAAGGTTTACATGTAAAACCTACCCTTCACACTCTACTTTGGTGCGTGGTACCTTCTCCCTCAACCATTCTCCTAGAAAGGGGATAATATTCTCTTTCCTTAACATCCTGCACACTTCCTTGACTTCATCCAAGTCATCATTTAGAACCTCGACATCATTCCTTTTCTCCATCTGCCTCGATTTCTCCTTTGGAAATTAGATCTCCCCTTGAAAACTTCATTTCACATTAATAGTCTCTTGGTACACTTCCTTCTAATGAGTAGGATTTGGATATTTCTCATGTACCACTTTCTCTCTTGAAACTAGTTTCATTTGTCTTGACATCTCCTTGGTACACACAACCTTTGCTCATGTCATCACTAGTACAGGTTCTAGTCTTGATTCACGTGCCACTCTTGGCATCCACTATGAATTGGCCTTCTTAATTCTCACCACCCCAATGCCTTTGTATTTCTAGTGCTACTAGTTCATATGCTCATAAAGTTCTGGACACTCTTCGTACTTGTGTTTCTTTCCGCACCATGATAATTTTAACAGATCATGACACTCACATTTGTAATGCTCTGTAGATCCACACTTATAATAGGTTCGTTATGGGAACTCACTTCATCCTCCACCGTAGTTACTGTGACCATGACATCCTCTACGAAAACCTCTTCCATGCGCTCCTTCATCTGCGTGTCCTTCATAATGATGGTCATCATCCTTGGAACTTCTTGCAAGTCTAGTCTCATGCACACCCACTTCAATAACATCATGGATTTGATCAATCAGTTTGTAATCCTTACTATCATGGGTCGTAGAGGTACATATATTACAATAACAAGAAACATTCTTGCATATTACACACTAGAGTAGAGAGCATCTACTTGCATCATGATCCCCATGGAAAATCTCACAGTCTACCGACATAACACACACCAAATTCAAAGGGAAAATCTCCTTTGCATGCCTCTCTACTTCGCAATCTATACACCAAAGCCCACTACGAACCTCATGCACTAAGTTTATAGACAAGTTCTCCAAGTTCTTGGCCAGTGTAACAATTTGATCCTCCAGAAAATGACTAACACCATTATCAATGCTCCCAACAGCTTCAATGTGTAGGGTAGCTTCCAATGCCTCATGTAGGTATGTGAAAGTCTTGTTCGATAGATCCCTTCTAAATAATGTTATCAATCCTCCAACAAACCATTGAGCATGTTGAGAAGGATGAATGTCATAGGATATTTTCAACAAGAGAGTTTTTAAATGTGCGTCATACTCCTACACACTCTCTGCCATTCCCTTCTTGATCTCTTTTAGAGCGCTAATGCTCTTCTGCTCAAACTCAGGGATATGGAACTATGCTAGGAAGGCATTCTTCAATGCGATGTAGTCTACTACCACATGATGGGGGTAATACTTCCTATACCAACTATGCGCATGCCCTTGCAACATCGTTGCAAACTATCTTACCTTCCACTCTATGGTAGTGATCCCCTTCGTGTGCCATAGTAATTCATAGTTGTGCAAATTCTATGTAGCATATTCAATACCCCTATAGTCTGGTAAGTGTAAAGACATCTCAAAAAACACTTGGGGAGGTGGCTGGGGTCCTTGTCCTCCTGATCCAAAGCCTTGGGTCCCTCTGGTGTTTCCTCCTCCACTAGATCCACTAGGTCATGTTCCTTTTGACCCACCAGATCCACCTCCTGTAGTTATAAAAGGACCAAAAGTGGTTGCGCCTAGTGTTCCCAACATCCCACTGAACTACGTGTCGATGGTTTGTGATATTGTCTCACATCTAGTTTTATGTCTTGTGCTGCTCCCAGACGTAATACAAAAAACTTGCATAATTGTACCTTATCTAAAGATTCCTCCAAATACAAGAATGGCTTGTGCATCCATGGATGTTCCAAATGAGAAATTATATCTCCTAGGTAAAGATCGATTACTCCCAGCAATACCAAATGGGTTAATAATACCTCTCCCTTCATCTAGAAAACCAAACACCAGGGGCTAGTCGCCAGGTGGGTTCAGATGCACGCTGACTACTCTTTTTTATCCATGTGACACAATCTCACTAGAAGTTGAATGGGCCTCTCTCCCACACTTTCCAAGATGGG
This sequence comes from Taxus chinensis, assembly GCA_019776745.2. Taxonomy (NCBI): domain Eukaryota; kingdom Viridiplantae; phylum Streptophyta; class Pinopsida; order Cupressales; family Taxaceae; genus Taxus; species Taxus chinensis. The sequence continues at coordinate 969,051,955 of CM034146.1, read as the reverse complement.
GTAACACATAATGCTTAGGCTGTACGTCCTCTGCGTGAACCTTTAATCCTTCTCGCAACATCTGCCTCAACATATCCATCAACCTCGCTTTGTCTATTCATCTCCCTTTCACGAGGTTCACTATAATTGAGTCATCTCTCTTCCCTTTCCTTCTCAGCCACAATGTCCACCATATTCCTCCACCCTTTCTTCCTCTCCTAGCACTCAGAGACATTTAGCCGGCCATGGGAAATGCTTCTAAACTCAAAGTAATGACCAAGAGCTTCATATGCAAAGGAACAACATGCAAAAATGATCCTCTAGGCTCGCTTAAAAACTCAAAATCAACAACTTCTGGTTAAGAATACGTATAAATGGTATATTCAAGAGTATAATTGTTCAACACTCCCTTCCACTAGTGATCGACAACACACGTCAAAACTAGATCTGCATCTTACAACCTCTGATAGTCATCTTGGGTCCATACACACACTCTATAATACCTGATGAGGCTAGAATATGTCTGATTAATGTATAATATATGATCTCATCTTACTCTCATTTTTATTTAGTTTGATTACATTTTGTGAATTTATTTGATCTGATATGAGTTAGGATGTAATTGTCTGTCTTTTGACTGATTGTGATTCTAATTTTAAAAGCTCTAAAATTCCCTAAGAAGTGTGTGTTTGAAATTTAGTTTTGTAATAAACTAGGTTTAATCAGTCGAGGAAATGAAGTAAGTAGCATTTAGTATGTTTTTATTAGCATCTGTTCCTACACAACTTAGTTTTAGAACTTCCAAGCTAGATCTAGAACTCCATCACATAGTCGTCATTTAGTTCCAGAAATCTAGTATTTAGTTCCAAAATTTTCAGAATTAGTTCTGGAACTCCTGGGTATAGCTCCAGAACTCTCGCGGTGTTGATCCTTAACAATTTCCTATGGTTCTGGAACTTCCCTGAAGTTCTGGAACTGATGAGAGTTATCTTTCTAACCACATCTGGAGAATTTACATCTACAACCCTTTCAATCAGGAGAGGATGAGAAGATTTCTGAATGCAGATCTAGGGAGATTTATCCTACAACTATTTGATCAACCACAATCTGACTCATCATCTATTCTGGGCATGATCAATTTCATCAGAATCGTTGAGATAGTTGTGATTGTAATATATATATAAAAGTAGACTTACAGTAGATAGAATATAGGTAGAATATGAAAAATAAATAGATATAGAACATAAAAAGACTAAGTACTCAGATCCAGTACATTTTGTAATACTGGATGTTTTATCAATAAAATAGCCATTCTTATTTGAGAGAATTTTGAGTTGTTAAAATCCTGATTCGGGGAGGAGCAAGGGCCCACTCCCCCAAGGACCAAGATATTTGTTTATTTGGTATTTATATTTATTCAGTAAATATGTTAGATCTGTTAATTCTGTATTGTTTTAATTCTTTCAGTTAAAATCTGTTGTATATTTTTCCCTACAGGTGTTTAGATAGATTCTTATATTTCTTGCAATTATTTTTAGGCATTCTAAATTGAGTGTGTTAAATTCCAAAAGAAAGTTTGTTTACTTTCAGAAGCAAGTGTATTTATTTCCAACAACAGGCGTGTTTCCATTCTGCACAGTGTGTTTCCTGTCAACAAAGCTTTTAGTGTGTTTACTTTTAGCAAGTTTTCATAGTATGATTTAAATAAGGTTTTCTACCAAAAAGTCCTTAAGACACTAAAAATATTACTCTTGTTTCATATAGATTTAGACACATCCCTAGTTTGATATGACATCAACAAGAAGTTGATTAAATGAAGGGAATAATGACACCCATCATTTTTGGCTCTGTTTCCAGGGACACTAGTTGGAACTTTCTAATTAAGTGTTAGCAAGAGCAACAAAACATACATCTAGTAGTTGAAGGATCTTCCCTACTATATCAAAAAATATATGAGTAGACCAAGAGACTCACAGGGTAGATTCCTCCCAAAAACATCTTCACAAGAATTCATAACATCCTCTAGTCAAAATAAGGAAATTGATCAAGAATTGGTGGCACCATCATCCCCTGTCAGACAAGGAACATAATTGCCACCTTTGGAATTCTTAGATCAGTCACCTGAAGGAAGTGGAACTTCTAGGAGAAGGCTTATTACTCAAGATCCATTTAGGGTGAGTTTTGATTCTTAATTGAGTAGTAAACCTCCTACTCCTTATTTTTCACCTTCCCTAAGGCATACCGCTTACCACATTGATTGGGAAGAAAATTTAGAAAATATTTTAAAAAAGGAATGAGAAGCTGAAAGAGTACCTAATAGGACCTTTACTTATCCAATCCAATTGGGAGATGATGATACATCAACAAAGAATATTTCACCTACACATTTACCCACATTTAGAGGGATGTCATCTGAAGATCTTGACCAATTTCTGTTTGAGTTCAAGGTACTATGTCAGACCTATGATTATATGACAGATAATAAAAAACTCAAGTTGTTTCCATCCACTTTAAAGGATGCAACAATGAGGTGGTTCATGGGATTACCATCCAACTCTATTAGCACTTGGGCACAAATGGAGACTGCCTTCCTAGACAAATACCAGGACTATTGTAGAGGGAGAAATAGGAAGGAAGAATTCTTCAAAATCAATCAGGAAGAAGATGAAAACATAGAAGATTATTTAGACAGATTCCTCTTTATTAGAAAAAGATGTGGATTTTTTCTTTCAGAGGAGTTAAGTAAAACCATTTTTCTTAAAGCTTTGGATGACGAATCTAGGGAAGCCCTTACATTGATAGGAGGTGGAGACATTGATCAGATAAGAATGAATGGAATTAAGGGGATCTATAGAAGCTAATCCAGAACAAGAGGTGGACTTAGAAAAGGAAAATCAGTGAAAAGTTTGAATCCAGATATGAACAAAACTAATGGATGAGTTAGAAAATTTTAAAATAGACATTTTAGTGTAATTAACCTCTACTATGGATGGATTACAAGCTAAAGCAAATGCCAAAACTGAACCATTGACCATGTATTGTCCTCGATGGTAGAAGAAGCATGCACTAAGAGACTGTCCTTTGGATAAAACAAAAATGTGTCTTATCTATGAATCTAAAGAACATGATATTGATGTTTGTTCTTTACTTCTAGTTATTAAGAATCATCTTAAACAGACCAGTGCCTCATCTACAACAAAAGAATTGAATTTTGTTTAGAGACAACCCAACCAAGGGAATTTAATGCCAAGATATGTTCCTAATCCATGGATGCTACCATGGGCTACTCAGTCAGTACCACAAAATTGGGGATGACCACCTTGGGTATCTCAACCAACTTGAAATCCTCAAGATTGGGAAAATCAAACTTGGTATGCTCAGGGACATCAACAACCATGGGTTGGTCAAGGAAATCCTTATGCTTGGTAAAAACCTAGATGGAACCATAGTAATTATGCTCAAGGAAAAAAATATCCAAATCAAAATCAACAGGCCATCATGGGATCCCTTGCACAAAATTCACAAATTGAGAATGTAGTCCAAACGCAAATACTAGGACAACTAGTAACAAATCCAAGAAACAAACAAATAAATCCGGTTTATGAAAAAAAAACCAGAAAAATCAGTTGATTTACATGCTATGGATTGTAAAGACATTCAAACTAGATCTGGGAAAATCATTAACAGTCCACCCCTTGTAATCACTGAAATGACAGAAGAAAATGAAATTCCTAGTACTGTTGTTCCAAAAAAGGATATAGAAAGAAAGGAAAAGGAGCCAGATAGCAACACTACTGAGACTCCATTTCTAGAGAGATTCAAAGAAGCTATAGAAATCAAAGAGTTTGAATTGGTACATGAATTAAGGAAATTGAATATTGAAATACCATTGTTACAAGCAATTAAGGACATTCCAGAATTGAACAAATTAATCAAAATATTATGTCTGAAAAAGACTGGAAGGAAAAAACAGTACCCTAAGACTATCAGAGTAGATGGGAAACTTACTGATTTATTAGCAAGAAAACTTTTACTTCCCAAATATGGAGATCCTGGAAGTCCTGTTATTTCTGTCTCTATAGGAAACAAGGATGTACATAATGTTTTGGTAAATTTGGGAGAGGCTATCAATGTAATGATAGTGGATACTATGAAAACAATTACCATTAACAAGTATACAACCTACTAATACCATATTACAGATGGCAGACTAGTCTGTAGCAAAGCCAAAAGAAATTATTGAAGACGTGGTAGTTATGGTGGAGTCATGGGAATATCCAGTTGAATTCCTTATACTGCATCCAAAAGGTAAAACATTGGGTTATCCCATTATTTTGGGTAGACCATTGTTAGCTACAGTTGCTTCTTTGATAGATTGCAGGTTAGGTGATATGAAAATCTCGAATGGTAAGAACTCTAAACAAATTTCCTTATATCCTACTGCACGACCCTTTACTGATAATCATGAACAATTGTGGGTTGATTGTCCTGAAACTAATAAACAAAATTTGTCTTCTTTGGCTATGATCACACTACAAGATCATGTAAGAGAAGTAGAAGAAATGATTAATCCACCATTGGATGATAATCTACTGTCCTTGAAGAAATCATAAATAGTTCTGGAACTTGCGAACTTAGTTCCAGAACATGCGGCTATAGTTCCAGAACTGCCACATTTAGTTCCAGAATCATGATAACAATAGTCCTCTTTGATTGAAAATGATTTCACTCCAGAGGAACAAGATTTCTTGTGGGGAGAGGATGAATTCGTATCTTTAGTTTCAAGTACATTAGGAAGTAGTGAATAATTTCTAGAAAGTTATAGTGACGAGGAATGTGGCCTACAAAGAGATAAGTATCATAATTCTCATTACTGTCCTTTTTCCAGTATTCTGTCTCAAGGAAATTTTGGAGATATTTCTACATACCATATGTTGTTACCACATGCATTTCTATTAAATAATTTAATGAAACCCTCCCCACAAATCAGTTCATCACATATTGGAATCAAGCATGTTGAAATTCGACTAGGTAAAACTTTAAACATTAAAAGGTGGTTCAAGGATGATGAAGAAGCTAAATTGTTTATAGTTCTGAAAAATGATACTAAAGATTTTTCTTGGGATTACAAAGACATGAAGGGGATTAACCCAAGTATCCGCACTCATCACATTTATATTGAGAACATTAAACCAGTTAGGCAGCCTCAAAGAAGGATTAACCCAACTTTAAGGGATATAGTCAAACAAGAAATTGAAAAACTATTACAAGTAGGTTTCATCTACCCTATCTCAGATAGCCAGTGGGTATCTCCTCTTGCGATTTTTCCCAAAAATAATGGAAAATGGAGAATATGTGTTGACTATAGGGAACTGAACAAATCCACAATGAGATATTATTTTCTCTTACCATTTATAGATCAAGACCTAGATAATAACCTTTCAGGTAAACAATATTTTTCTTTTTTGGATGGCTTTAGTGGGTACAATAAGATTCAGAGTTGTTGTTGAAGATCAGGAAAAAACTACATTTACATGTCCATGGGGAACCTTTTCCTATAGGGTGTTACCATTTGGTTTATGCAATGCTCCTACAACCTTCCATAGAATTATACTTGCAATCTTTGTTGATCTAAAAAATTATTGCGTTGAGGTATATATGAATGAATTCACTGTCACACGGAGATACATTTGAAAATGCTTTGAGAAATATGGATAGAGTATTAACAAGATGTGAACAACACAACCTGTCTCTTAGTGATGAAAAATGTTTGATGATGATGGATGAGGGGATTGTATTAGGACACCATATTTCAAAAAGAGGAATTTAGGTGGATCAACACAAAATAAGGATCATTTTAGATTTACCTATTCCTCATACCCCCACAGATATCAAATCATTTCTAGGGCATGTTGGGTACTATAAGCGCTTTATAAAAGATTTCAATAAAATTGTTGCCCCTGTGTTTACTTTTCTAATGAAGGACTGTGAATTTCTTTGGGATGAAAAGTGTCAGCTTGATTTTGAAAAAATTAGAGAAAAATTAATCAGTACCCCAATATTGAGAGGACTTAATTGGGAAAATCCATTTCATATCCAAACAGATGCCTCAAATTATTCTATTGGTGCAGTTTTGGGTCAGAAAGATGAAGAAGGAAAGATGTATGCCATTTATTATCTTAGGAAGAATCTTACTCCCACTGAAAAGAATGACACCACCACTGAAAAAGGAATTTATTGCTTTGATTTATGCAATCAATAAATTTAGACATTAAATTACTAGGGTACAAGATATTTGTACACATAAATCATTTAACAATTAAGTATTTAATGAAAAAACTAGTGGTTGGAGGAAGAATAATTAGATGGTTATTAATTTTGCAAGAGTTTGATATTACCATTGTAGTACAATCAAGGTAAATCTAATGTGGTAGCTGATTTTTTTTGTCAAGACTAACCACCACAAGGGAGCAAGATCCAGTCAAAGATAACTTTCCAGATGAACTTTTTTTTGCAATCTCAGCAATTACACCATGGTTTTCTGATATGGAAAATTATCTTGCAACAAGGAAGTTTCCTCCTTCTTCCACTAAGAAACAAATAAAGAAGTTAATAAAAACCAGTGCACAATTGAAATGGTTAAATGGAATGCTATTCAAATGTGGTCCTGATTTTTTTTTACGCAAGTGTGTAAGAGAGGATGAAATCTTTGACATCCTCGGAGCATGTCATGATGAACCAAGTGGAGGACACTAATTCAGTGAAAAGAATAGCTCATAAGATACTTGGTACTTGGTTATTATTGGCCATCTCTGTATAAGGATGTAAAGAGAGATATATCAGGAGGTGTGATCGTTGTCAAAGGATGGGGCAACCAACTTTCACCAATGAAATTTCTCTTCAACCTCAACTTGTGGTTGAACAATTTGAGAGATGGGGATTGGATTTTGTTGGTCCCTTTAATCCTCATTCACAAGGGAAGTAATATATTCTTGTGTGCACTGATTATGTGAAAAAATGGGAAGAAGTGCACGCATTGACAAATGCCACTGAAGGAAGCAGTTGTTGATTTCCTTTGGAACAAAAATATGATAAAGTTTGGAACACCGAGGAGCATAGTTTCATATCAGGGACCCCAATTTATGTCTAATATGATCCAAGCTTTCACATCCTATTACCAAATCAATCATAGGAAATCATCTCCTTATCACCCACAGTCAAATGGATAGGTTAAAGTAACAGATAGACAATTGGAGAACATCCTTAGCAAAATAGTTGAAGCTGGGAGAAAATATTGGGTACAGCTCAGGGGTCAAAGCATATAACTGTGTCCCACTTTTTTGTAGTTTTTGTACTTTCAGCAAACTATGTATGACAACCAAAACATGACCAAACACATATAAAATGACCAAACATGCATTTTTAAGAGGCTATAAATACCAAGGTGCAGGGCATCCAGAATTTACCTAATTTTTAAAAAAATTATATTATTTTTTAACTATTTATTTACTAGTCAGATTTTAAAATATTTATGGCCACAAAGCAGGACACACTTGTATGCTTTGACCCAGAGACTACCTGAAGCTGTCTGGGCTTATAATACAACTTGGAAAACTATAACAAGTTTTTCACCATATAAATTAGTCTATGGTAAAAATCCCTTGTTGCCTATAGAGTTTGAACTTCAGACATTAAGGACAAAAACAAAGGTGGGAACTTGAGTTGAATACAGCTCAGAAAGAAAGAATCCTTCAACTCAATGAGTTGGATGAATTAAGGATGGAAGCACTTCAGCAAACAAATAATTCAAGAGCAAAGGAAGCAATGACATAACACACATATCAAGAAAATTCAATTCAAATTAGGAGACTAGGCATTGTTGTTTGATGCTAAGTACCAAAAATTCAAGGGCAAATTGAGAACCAGATGGTTGGGACCTTATCAAATTAAGTAGATATTTGACATAGTATAACACTCTTAGTCAATGGACATAGGTTGAAACTCTATAGGAAGCCTCCCACTAAGGATGAATTCTTGAGAAAGATTGAAGCAGACAAAGAATTTGATCATATGGAAGAACCTAGTTCTTCCAAAATGATCAAATACCTAGATGATAGATCTAGAATAAAGGGAAGAAGCTAAAAACTAGCAAATGGTGTTTTCTTCCCCCCCCCCCCCCCCCCAAAAAAAATAAATAAAATAAAAATAAAAATAAAAAAATTCTCTCAAAGGTCAATTAAAAACCAGCAAATGGCGGTTGACCTCTTATTTTTGGCTGGTTCAAATAAGGGAATTCTTCTAAATTCCAGTTGTCTTATCTAATCGTGTTTTGTTCCACTTGTAGAAATGACGAGTCATCATAGCAAAAGGATTACATCATCATGGATGGTAATTATATCTTTTAATTTATTTAGGGTTGATTAAATGTTTGCATGTGTGATTTGACTTAATTTAAAAGTACGTATGATGAGTCATCTATTTATACATTATGATTACAAGTGTATAATCATGAAGTTGATTTGGATGGAATAAGTGATGCCACGGTTATCATTAGTAATCATTATTGAAAAAATCAAGTGAAATAAGCTGCAGAGATATTTTTAGAAAGGAGCATCAAATTAAGTTTGTGTTTTGTAGTAAAGAATAGAGAATTAAAAAGTTCTGAAGCTAAGAACAGAGGTTCTGTAACTAAGAACAGAGGTTCCGCAGCCAAAGTTGTCAGTTCTGTAGCTAAGAAAAAGGCCTACAACTAATTCACACAAAATCAAAGAGCTGGAGCCGATTAAGAAGAAATCAGAACCAAAGGACGATTCCCAACTACTCGTAGAAAAAGAAGTGGCATCTATCTTTGAGCATGCAGGATGGCTAGAGTTCCTGAAGAAATTTTCAAGACATAACGACGAATTGGTAAAAGAATTTGTCATAAATCTAGAGCAATCTAGGACAAAGGTGAGAAATATCTTTATTCCTTTTTCTATAAATACTGTAAATAATGTGTCTAGAGTGCTAATTGTGCATGTCCCACAACCTGCCAAGGGGAATTTGAAAGAACTGGTTGAAGTCTTACAGCAAGAAGGAGAAACTGAACCCAAGTACATCTATAATACAAAGAAACTCATAAAAGGGTCAGAAGGGCCAGTTTTCCCAAACCATTCGATAGGGTAGCGTTTTGGGTAGTGAAATATTTAACCTATGATGGTTAGTTTGGGTCTGTGGGAAAAGAAGTCTTAAAAATGCTCATATATCTGAAGTATGGAGCCACAAAATCTGAGTAGATAATAAACCTTCCAAGGTTTCTTTTTTATTATATCCATACCATGGCTCAAAGGTATTCCTGGGGTGTTGGGACAATCAGGCATCACGGTCTAATTCATTTAATATGCTAGCACCATTTTCCGTCAAAGAATAATGGAGAATAAATTTGGGACAAGTTTCTTGGCAAGTTCAAGAAAAACCTTAATATTATCAAAAGGAAAATTCCATCCCCATTCTCTCCTTCAACTAATCTAGAAATTGATGCCCCTGTAGAAGAACAAAGGGAAATAGAAAGAGTGAATAGACCAAAAAGAAGAAGGTCTGGTGAGAAAGATCAAAACATAGCAGAGCCTTCTATACCTTTAAAGGAAATTCCTTCTTCTGCAGCTAGCTTCAAAGGATCCAATATCTATCTCTTGATGGTGATAGCTCACCCATGCAAGAGCAAGAAATAATAGTAAGAAGAATCTCTAGAAAGAAATCCATTTCTGGGCATGTTGAAATTCCCTAGAGAATAAAAATTCAGAAGAGGTCAAGGGAAACCCCAGAGGGAAGGAGTGAGCAGGAACAGGATGGAAGAACTAGAAGCTACTGAATATTTTAGGACAGCATGGCCATGACTCCTCTTGAGCCAAGTCAAGCTGAAATGGACAGAGGAGAGGAGAGACTTGAAGAGAAAGAATTTCCAGAATTGGGCTGAACCATCAACATTACCACATGAAGAAGAATATTTGGCATCCTGGAGAGGAAAAGGAAAATTTCCTTTGATAGAGGAAGAATGTCCCAACTCCTCAAGTAATTTCAGAGGAAGAAGAAATACAAAAAGTTAAACATGCTCTATTCTTGTCTAGAGCAGAGCTCATTATCAAAGAAAAGGATGATGAATTTGATTTCCTACAAACTCAAATTAGAACAAAGGGAAATGCTCATTGGATGAGCTAACAACTCAGTTTGCAGCCAGGACTGAGGAATTATCAGCAACCAAGAAACAACTGATAGAAAAAGAGAAAGAATTCCAGACTTCTAAAAAATAGAGTGTTATGTTCACAGTATCTGCAAAGACTCAGTTAACCTATTTTCCACTCAAACAACTATGGGATGACACTTGTAGGGAACTTAGAGAAGCCAAAACATCAAATGAAGAATTAAAGACCAAGATGGAAGAATAAAAGAAGGCAAGAAAAGAATGGGAAGAAAAATTTTATAAGGAGGAAGGAAATAAATATAAAGGTCTTGCAAAAATTCATATGGTCTGTATTATGAGTGAGAAGTTACTTTCCTGTAAGAGGCCCTCTCCTGCATATCGTGTATTTTTAGAAGAGTAGTTCATTCATTGACAAGTTGTTAAGGATTACATGTGGAATTCCACATGAACTTGAAGATGAATCTGAATTCATGACAGCATACTCTCTATCCAGTCCTGAGCAGAAAAAATATCCTGTGTTAATTTTATCTTTGTAATTTTATGCTAGTGAAAAAAAACAGGATTTATGATCAAGCTTTTATGTGGGGGAGAGCCATCTCAATTCATTTGTCTTTCTTTTACAAAACCAGAATTGCATCGAAGGAAAGGGAATATGAGTTTTTAGTAAAAGCTAGCTCAACTGGTCTCTGTATGAGAACTCACTATGGTAAACCTTTTTCCTTCCTCATAGATTTTAGAACTCATGCCCTTTGATATGATATTCAAGACACATTACCTTGTCCATTATGGAAAAGATTATTGATGCCGTCACCTCCTGTGAGGAGGAAAAAGTTTGAAGATATTTATGAAATATGCTCAAAGAGATGGGAAATCCTTATTGTTTCCTTGAAAAGAAGGGAAGTAATTTCCCCTACAAATTTGATCTAGAGTTTAGAAAGGGAAAAATACATTATGCACAATAATTCCCCAAGTCAATGAAACCTATGGGTAGATATAGATGGGAATGCGAACAAGTCCCCCTCTACTTCTCACCCCCATGTCTCCTTGGCAAAAACCAAGAACCTCAAGATCCTGCTAAATTTGAAAAGTGGGAGGAGGAAAATAGAAGAACAAGATGGGTACAGTACATCTGAGCTTAAGCATTGAGAAATCCAGTTTCAGCCATTTGATCTGAGAAATCAAATGGAATGCAAAACATATGACCCCACTTTTGAAGAATGAGTTTGTAAAAGGACTTACAAACAAGTAAGATTGGGGTAAATGATGAGGCCAGAATATGTCTAATTAATGTATAATATATTATCTCATCTTACTCTCCTTTTTATTAAGTTTGATTGACATTTTGTGACTTTTATTTGATCTAATATAAGTTAGGATGTAATTTTCTATCTTTTGATTAATTGTGATTCTAACGCTTAAAATCTTTAAAATTCCTGACGAAGTGTGTGTTTGAAACTTCAGTTTTGTAATAAAGCAGGTCTAATCAGATAAGGAAATGAAGTAGGTAGCATTCAGTATGGTTTTTTTTAGCATCTGTTCCTACACAAATTAGTTCCAGAACTTTTAAGCTAGTTCTAGAAATTCCATCACACAGTCATCATCCAGTTCTGGAACTTTTGGACTTAGTTCCGGAACTCCAGTATTTAGTTCTAGAATTTTCGGACTTAGTTTTGGAACTCCTCGATATATCTCCAGAACTCTCACGGTGTTGATCCTTAACTATTTCCTATGGTTATGGAACTTCTCTTAAGTTCCAGAACCGATGGGAGTCATCTTTCTAACCACATCTAGAGAATTTTCATCAACGATCGCTTTCAATCAGGAAAGGATGAGAAGATTTCTGAACGCATATCTAGGGAGATTTATCCTACAACTATTTGATCAACCGCAATCGGACTCACCATCTATTTTGGGCATGATTCAATTTCATCATAATCATTGAGACGGTTGTGATTGTAAAATTTATATAAAAGCAGGACCTGCAATAGATATAGATATATGTAGAATATGACAGAGAAATAGATATAGAATAGAAAAAAGACTAAGTACTCAGATCTCAGTACATTTTGTAATACCGAATGTTTTATCAATAAAATAGTCATTCTTATTTGAGAGAATTCTTAAGTTGTTGAAATTCCTAATTCGAAGGAGGAGCAAGGGCCCACTCCCCCAAGGACTAAGATATTCGTTTATTTGGTATATATATTTCTTCAGTGAATAGCTTAGATCTGTTAATTCTATATTGTTTGTAATTCTTTCGGTTAAACTCTATTGGTATACTTGTTCCTACAGGTGTTTAGATAGATTCTTATATTTCTTGCTATTATTTTCTGGCATTATAAATTGAGTGTGTTTAATTCAAAAAGCAAGTGCGTTTACTTTCAGAAGCAAGTGTGTTTATTTCCAATAGCAAGCGTTTTTTCATTCTGCATAGTGTGTTTCCTTTCAGTAAAGCTTTCAGTGTGTTTACTTTCAGCAAGTTTTCATAGTATGATTTTAAATAAGGTTTTTTTACCAAGAAGTCCTTAAGACATTGAAAATGATCCCCCAGAAAATACAAAAAAAAATTCAGTCAACTACTAGATTGATAAGATTACTCTTGTTTCATATAGATTTAGACACACCCCTAGTTTGATATGACATCAACAAGAAGTTGATTAAATTAAGGGAATAATGACACCCATCAGTACCAGTTTGATCATGATGTGTATGCTAAAATCCATTCATATAGTTCTACTGGGAAGTAATAAAAGAATGTCTCATAAAACTCATGGTATATGTTCTCTTCTACCCATATATGTGCATCAAAATCAGGTCTAGTGATGCATCTACGAGAAAACTCATCCTCCATGCTCTTGAACCCATGTTTCAATACTTTCTAAGGTCAAATGATCTGTCATCACACATTTCAGGGACAAGGATGCATGCAATTTCTCACAACTTTGAAAAGAGGTCTTGGACAATGAAACCAAGATGTAGTCATATATCATACTCTTAGACCAATAGTCTTATCCCATGCACATCAACCTATCACCCAACAGGAACTGGGAAACTCACCCGAGGCATGCACAAGCACCGACTCTCTCCTTTATTTGAGTCTTGTGAGAATGCATCATCTTATAACAAATATTCAAAAGGAAATGAACAGAAAGAACCATTCCAAATTCTAGAATGGTTTGTTATCTTATTGCATCCAGAAAAGAGAACTATACATACAACGTAAGGAAATGGTTCATACAAAAAGGAAAAACACAAGTATTATACTCTTGAGCACATATATGATTTATAACAGAGCCTTATATTCATCTTAATAGGTTCAATAACCCACATTACATCCCTTGAGGTCATAGTATATCCTCATATAACTATGCAAATCCAAGTCATGCATTAGAGCTATATCATGCTCATCATATTAAAAAAACAAAAAGAATGCAAACCCATCCCTCTAAATGTGCCATTACTTACAGAGCTCTCCTAATCCCTAATGCATAACATCCTCCATTATATTTTTGTAGGTCTTTCACCTCTCTTTTCTCTCCTCCACACTCTCCATACTCTATCTACCTCTGCTCTTCTCCTCTTTTTCTTCCATCGGGTGCTTTTATTTATAACCTTAGCACCCACAACCATGCCTTTCACAAGTTACAAATCAGTTTCTAAGTGTTAAATTGGTCCTTCCATGGAAGTATGCCTTCTCAGATCCGAGCTCTCCACTCCTTATAATGATGTATTCTAGATCCTTCCATTGCATGCTTGGAATATTTCCTTATTGATCCCACAGTCGCCAGGCTGGCACCTTATTCACAAGCGTCATGCTTTTCTCATGTGTTGCTTGGGATACCGAATGTGGATAAATACAAAACCTATTTTTCCTTTTGCGCACAATGTGTGTTATCCAAAACCCTTCCAGAACCCTTCCCTGTGCATCTTTAACCCCACACACCCTTCTTCAACTATGTCCCACGCACCCATGCGCCCTCTTGTACTTAGCTGATATTTTAGGGCCCAACACTCCTCACTTTATTATGCCTCAAGATGATCCTTCTATCAATATAGTAACTACTCACTGCCACTTTTCCTCCTTTGGCTCCACCCGTTGCTATCCCACCACCTATCAATTCTTTGACTCCTCCTACTATCTTTAAGGGCTATGATATGATTGAAAAAACTCAAGAATATGCCCAACTAAAATATCTCTCTATAAGTTATTGCTTAATGTGGCATATTTTCATAAAATATTAGAGGTCACCTTTCATTTTATTCATATCAAAAGTGATAATTTTTCAGTAACCTTTACACATCTCATTCAGTCTCTTACAAAGTTTCCACGCACTATCTCATTCATCAATGATGACATATCTCCATTTGCTAAACATAATCCATGTGTACCTTTGATTATTACGGCTATCATCAGCACCACTTGTATTAAACATGTACTTAATGATAATGGGACACCTGTCAACCTATGTGCCCATTCCCTTCTCAAAAAATGGGTATTTATAATAACCTAATTTATAAGAACTCCACTCTTATTCGGGGTTATGACTCTACTACTCACGCATGTCTAGGGACTATTTCAATACATATTTATGTCGGGCCTAAGACTATCCTCATCAACTTTTATTTTATAGATACATCATTACAATTCAACCTATTACTAGGTAACCCTTGGATTCAGGAAAAGCAAGCAGTTCTATCTACTGTAAATAATTGTGTCAAATTATTACATGATGGATATGAGCATACAATTATTACAGATCGTGAAACCTTAAAACTTTGTCGCATAGAGCCTGTTACTACTATTCCAATACCTCATATGCAACACATTCAATATAGTAGTATTGATACATATGACATTGGCTAGTCTTTTGCTTCACAATATTATTCTACCACTAAAAGCACCCTAGTTGTTTCTACTCACACTATTGACATCATTTCACCCACAGTGCAGTCTTCTACATAAGCTATTAATCATATCACTTACAATCCTATTACATCTAGAAAATTCTGATGATTCTGACGATGACATCAATCATGTTGAACTCACTAACAAAGCATTAAGAAAACTCAACTTCACTCCTATTGAGATAGATGACTCTTATTTCAATTGCACCTTCATAGCCGATGGTTATGGTGATTACAAATTCAAGACCCCTCCCTCTACTAATTCCATGGTACTCTATCAAATGTCTAAACATACTTTAGATATTGTTTCACCTTCTTCTGAGAAATCAACACCTACACCACCTCCTTTCACATGCACGCTTTTCCTCAATAAATATTATTTGCATAATATTATGGTGGATAATACCTGTCTTGATACTATTTTCACATATGACGGCTTATCTAGGTTTTGATTGATGCTTAATGATATCTTACCACCTCCTCATTCATCCCATCTTTATCATGGTCATTTCCACATCATAACCCCCTATGGTATTTGTTTTCTTCTATTTAGCAATCTTCATTTGCACATAGTTCCAGTGCTTCTCCATTGACACTTAACCAATATTGGTTTGACTATATTGGAGGCACTATAGAATCTAGTCACACTTATCTTACTTTTCCCATGCCATTTGGCAATTTTTCTATCAATAGTGATTCATCTCTTATACAATCCCAAAATATTACTCATCGGTACACACATGGGTGTCCACTAGCATTGTTCACTAATGAGGAATATGCAATGACCATATACACCTTGTGTCGTAATGGATCTTTGTATGAAACTCCTCATACTATTAACTATCAAGTCTCCAATTCCACCATTGTCAATTTCAATCTGGACAATGATGATCTTCTAAACAATGGAAACTTGTCTTCCTTATCAATTCACACTTAGGGGACAATACATGATCTTCAAACTTGCTAGCATTGACCTTTACCTGATGATAGACTCTTGTGCTTTGGTTCAGACTTGACTGTTGAGGAAATCCTATACACATGATCCTCACACACTACACAATAGATACTATGCACTACATATCCTCATACATCCTACATATTTTTTTATACATCATCTTACATATTACATCCTACGTCTAATAGTTTTCATTCACAATTTTTGTTTCATACATTCTACACATAAACAATCTACATCATTTTGTGCATATTACACATCTAATTTTGCGTGCTACAATCACTACCCAATGACACAGTTTTGTGCTTTGGTTCATACTTGACTATTGAGGGAATCATATACACATGAGCCTCACACACTACACAATAGACACTACAAACAACATGACCTCACACATCCTACATCTTTTCTTATACATAATCTTACATATTACATCCAATAACTATTAGGTGTCATTAAAAATTTGTGTTTCATACATTCTACACATAAACCATTTGCATATCTTGCACATTTTACACATCTAATTTTACGTGTTGCACTCATTACTTGATGACACACTCTTGTGTTTTGGTTCACACTTTAGTGTTGAGGTAATCCTATACATATGATCCTCACACACTTCACGGTAGACACTTACACACTACATAGCCTCACACATCCTACATATTTTTGTATACATAATCTTACATCTTACATCCTACATCTATTAGGTTTCATTCACACTTTGTATTTCATACATTCTAAACATTCTACACATAAACCATCTACACATCTTGTGCATATTACACATCTTAATTTTACATGCTATACTCACTATGTGATGATACACTCTAGTTTCATGGTCCATACTAGATTGTTGAGGGTATACATAAAAAATGGACCACATCAAACTCACACACTCAACCATTCAATATTTTTTCTCATGTGAAATTCCTAGGTTATTGATACACACCATAAGCTATATCAACACTTCCCCTAACATCATTTAGTGGTATACAATTTAGGCAACATCACCACTCCTTCTACTCATCTTGTAGTGATAAACATCATAGGCCACATCATCACATACTCTAGCTATCATCATTACTTATTCTGATAATCATTTAGTGATGTATGATTTAGTCTAAATCATCAATCCTTTGATCATCTTGTCATGATATATGCTTAGGATACATCATCCAGCATAATTCGTCTCTATGTCACATATCATCACTACACATTCACCACAACACATAGCTCAATCATTTCACAATGACGCAATCTCATTTATGGTTCATTCTTGACTGCTGAGGGGTCATGAAAAAATGAACCTCACTACCTACAACTCCATTCGCTTGGGGAGCATGTGGCTCTTATCATTCACTATGTATTCCATTCCATCCATCCACAACATGTTGCATTTCTTGGTTTCTTTTACTCTTGCTTGAATGTACTTATACATGTTCACTTTATTACACATGTTAGATATCTATCTTGTATGTCATTATATTTATCATACACACATACATGTTCACTTGTTTTCTAGTTGTGATCGTAGATTTTACAGATCTATTACACGTAGCATGGATGCTTGGCATAATACCTCATACCTAGTCCCACAACAGCACCTGGGGGCATCCAATTTCGTATACTACAGGTGATATTGTTTCATTTGGTTTCATAGCACACTAATTTATCATTTATACATGATTTTGACATACTTGTTATCTTTATAATGTGCTAATGGGTGCTTTGTGTAAAAAAATTATTTTGCAAGATTATTTGCCACCATGGTTGTTTGTTACTTTACTTGTACTTTCTTGTCACAGTATGCCTTTTTTGTGGGATTTTCCCTTTGTCTTGTATGCAAAATTGTTTGTTTGCATCTAGTGCAGCCTTACATGTCTTGTGACATCATTAGTGGTGTCCCATGTTTATAACCCAATTTTTGCAGTATACATTTTCTTCTTGCTCGTTTTAGATTACACATTGTTTGTCTAACACACACTTCATATAATACATGGATGTTCATTTTTTTGTACTAACAATTATCTCATAGCTAGTTATTTGTATGTCCCTTGGTTTTTACCAAGCACATCCCCTCACCCTATAGAGAACAATTTCATGGATTGTTTTTTTTTGGGTTGCTTCCTCCTACAGTTATGTTGCATGCACACACAAATAGGGGGAGCATCATTTGGATGAACCAGTCACTCCATATAAAGTATACACAACACAAAATAGTATTGGTATAATACAATTTTAAAATTTTGGGGTTTAGAATCAGACTTGGGTACATGACACAACAACCTTATCTGGATTACCTTAGACTAGGGGGCATATCACACATCTAGTGGGTTCAACACAACATAGAGAGCTCCATACATAACATATTTCATATATCAAATTTTCCTTAGCAGTTCGGGGAGAAATTATAGGTTAGAGGATAAATCAAGCCTTCCTCTCTACACTACTTTGGCTGTGGCATAAGATAACCCAAAAACCAAGACAATAAAAAGATATATTCAGTTTTGGGAAGCCCTTATAGGTTGGGGAAATTTGACTTTCCTCCCTACACTTATTCGGCCAGTGGCATGAGATCTCCCAAAAAACTCGTACTTCATCGACATGATCATTTCTACACCATTTTTATCATCATAGATTAGGTGCACATGTTCCTTTTTCATTTTCATACTTTCATTACATGCTTTATAGACATATAAATGTGTCTAAATATAAACTTTTTTGTACATATACATGTGTATTTGACTACTTGATCATATTCTCTTTTCCATGTCCATCTATATGGTAAGTAAGTAGTAAACATCAACAACAACATCACACACATCGACACTAACATGTAGGTACATCAAATACATCGACATCTACACATGTGTTACCACCTTAGGTTCACTCTCATCACTTTTGTACACTCTTGCATCTTTAGTCTCCATGTTCCATATTTTTTTATCACTTCACTCTTTTTCTAATCCCTCAACATGCCTTCTAATTAAATCTGCATGGATATCAGGTACACAAATCTATTTACTTTATGTTACCAAGCATTGTTCTCACCAACATAAAGTGGGGGAAAATGTACGTACAAAATCACACACTTTGGTTAATTATCTAGTCTTGATCACATACCACTATTCATATGGTTCCTAACCAAGAAGAGTACTGATTCACCTATGTCTCTAGCCATCTTTTGTTGTTTTCTATCACTTCTTTTAGTCTTGTACCTTTACTAGCCCAGACTATCTTTTTATTCTTTAATTTTACCTTTTTTGGACTAGAGTGCCAAGGTAGGATGTCAGTGCTAGGTACCCTCATCCCCTTTTGGTGCCCCTGTCCTCTTTACACTTTAATCTCACTTTTTGGGTCCTTTATATCCGTTTAAGCATCTTATCTTTTTGGTAGTAAGCCTTTTCGGGGTAAATTATGAAATTCAAGTGACAAAATCATATAAATATAAACTTGTGTGATCATAATAAGGGACCAAGCATTAAGCACTAGTTATCACCACCTAAGGTTACATGCATCAGGGCTTCTATTTCTCCATTTATATCCATGTAGTTCCATCACAAGGGACAAAGGATGGCTATTCTACATCACACTTAATAAGAGGGGAGTTTATTCTATTCTATACACATATTATTTACATTATACATCTATTTATTGCTCGCTACTCATAAAGTGTGATATGCATAAGAGAACCTATGGAAAAATTGTGCACACACACATAGAGAACTACATTTGGTCTGAGATGTAGTACAAATTTCAGCTATAAGACCACCATTGTGACTTCTGAGGAAATTCTGACCCCTTCATATACATCTTTATTTTTAGGGTTTTGATGCTTTTTCTAGGGTTTTGCAGGTGATTCTTCATTTTAGATGTATGGTGAAATCAGCAAAAAAGTGCGACATACACGTGACAAGAAGTGAATGAGTGCAAAGTTCTAGTGACCCTGTCAAAACTATGATAGACCAAGGTGCCTAGACTGCAGACCAAGGAACCCCACCCACCCTAATTCCTTTTTGAGGTGCCCAAGTCTAGACATATAGCTCGGATCTACATTTTCTTAAGCTCTTGTGTGACTGTTTCCTCCTCATGTTTAGACAGTCTCCCCTATGACACAGTCCTGTGACATATTCGAATATGCTAAGGCTCATCCAACCCTCTTTTCACATTAGGGTTTCATATTATTATATCTTATTTACTTGGGTATATTTAAGTAATTTTACTACTCATTTATTTACTGTAAACTTACATTAGATTAGGCTAATATATTACATTTTAGCATAATCAACATTATAGTCTTATGTGTTTTTTCAAGCAACAAAAAATGTGTCATTATAGTAAAAAATCCTCTAAAGTTTTACAGTCATGTCTCTAAGTTGTTATTGTCATGATGTGAAGTGTCGATAGTTGAAGTCTATAAGTATGATCATTTAAGGTATGAAAGATATGAGTTCAAGGGGATTGATTTGTTTGGTTGTTATCTTAATAAGAATTCTATGTTTAATGGTTGATCCAAAATGCCCAAGTATGCTAATATTGACGAGTTAAGGTGTGTTTATGATTTTCATTTGAGTAGTTTGAGTGGCTTAAGTTGTCTTTGAGTATGAAGGAGTTTAAATTTTAAGGTTTCTATCCTGAAAATATAAGTAAGATGATTATTTTTGTTAATTCATGTCCTTTATATCATTTAAAGATGTCAAATTTTGTGAACGTATCATCATGATACAATACATGTCTCACACAATTTGTTTGTTTCTAGTTAGTAGTATGTTATTGTACTATCACATATGATAAAAAGTTGTCATATAGTTAGTCCAATGTTATAAAAGGTATGATCCTAAGAGAGTCATATTTCATGATGATCGGGAGTGTTGTTCTTGAAATAATTATCTCTAACAGATGGGTAAAGATGAATCATGAAAGGTCCAAGCTGCTATGATTAAGCATATCAACTATTCTAGCTATATGGGTACATCAAGAAGGTGATAAAGAATGAAATCAAGGTATAGTTTCTCTGAGTGCTACTTGCTGATGAGAATTAATGCAATGAGGTCTCAAGAGGATATCATCAAATGAACTCGAAGAGGGTTTTCTTGAAGCAAAGGCATTATAGGTTAGTCAATGAAATAGAATTTTCAAAGAGTTGAAAAGTGATACTATATAAATGTTATCATCATAACTAGGCATGATCTCTTACATCTTGAAGGTCATCAAGGATGCTTTGGATTTGTCTTAGATGTTATAATGTTGAAAAGTTTCTAGATATTTGAAGAAAAAAGTCCTTTATTATAATAACTTGATCAGACCATTAGAGGCAGAACATGTTGACATTTTCTAGGTATGTGAGCTAGTTTGCATGATAAATGCTAAGTTTTCAGTACTCGAGACATTCTTGAGATATATTTAAAGTGTTTATGTATCATGAAGGTTGTATGGAGAAGTATGAATCATTTTTAGGATGTTGGAAGCACAATGGAATGCGAGGGGGGGTGAATCAATCCTACAATTATTCTTGCTTCAATTACCAAACCATACATTCATAAATTATATTTTATGTTCAAAATTTATAACCATGGGTGATTATTAAGATATATAATAATAATCACAAGAAAATGAAAAAAAAATAACACAACACAAGAAAACCATATGTAAGTGGAAAACCATCACGGGGAAGAAAAATGACTGAAAATGTTATTATATTACATAAATCAAAGAGATTTATTGAAGCACCAAATTCATAAGGAGCACCAACCCCTAGTTTAGTAGAGCACTAACCCTACAAGTAGCACCAAATCCATAAGGAGGATATAATCCCCTAGGATAAATAATAACCAACTTAACCTCCTGAAGATGTTTGATCTCTGATTCTGCATCTACCAAAATTGATGGGCGTCTCTTATTCAGCTCACAAACCCTAGGTCTTCATTCTTACTCTATCTTCTTCCTTCTCAACTTGTATTTCCTATAAAATCTTGGACACATGTAGTAAAATATTTCCCAACCTGAATTTTTTTTGATTAGCCTTCAAATCATTCCTTCATACCTGTAAAACACTCTACTCTAGGTTGCACTTTTCCCCCATGCAAGACTAGTTCACCAAATGAGCTCAAAATTCAATTTTATATGAAATTATTCTCTCTAATCCAAAAGAGGTCGGTAAATCATGATAAATTCAAATAGTAAAAATTATAAAAATTCAAATTAACTTGTTACAATGGTCACATATGACCCAAGTCTGTCGTCCATTCCAAAAACCATCATCCATACACCAAAAATCCTCAAAACCCTATTACTAGGGTGAGAAAAATCACCTCATGCAAAAAATATTTTTAGTAAAGCTCCCATTATCACAAAACATGAGTAATATATAATTTAAACATCAAATATGGTCTCAATTTACATTAACCAATCAAACTATTTCATTTACTAGGCCCACTGGCTCAATACCCTCACCAAACAACTGTATCCAACAACCTAAATATGCCTTTGGGCCACAAGATGAACTAAAAAATAACATGTAAACACTCTTTGGAAAAATTAGGACCTTTAAGTCATTTATATGTAATATATAACTCACAAGACATCCATCGGTTCAAACCACAACTATTTTTGCCTTCAACAAAACATGCTGCCCAAAAACCTATTTTATAAAATTTACTTGTTTACATTATTTATGTAAATATAAATCCCCATAAATTCATTCAGTATATTCCAAATACTTTCTTCTTCACATTCCAAGTTATATCAAGCTTCGAGTCATCGATTTGATTCTCCAACCAACTCAATTTTTTAGCAAGAACAACCCTGTCCTAAAAGTGCAACCACAAAATTATTCACAAATTGACATGAATAACTGAAAAAAAACACCTCATCATGAGAAAATATATACCTCATTGGAAATATGTCTGAATCACCTTTCCATAACATATTTTAATGCATTCTAATGCCAAGTGGAAGGCCTTCAACGAAGCCAATCTATGCAACCTACTTCTTATGCCTCTTTGGACTCAAGAACTTACTATTAGCCCAACATGCTCCATCATATGAAAAACACTTCCACGATTAACCAAAGCATGAAAAACACTTATACATGATTTATAATCCATAAAAAACCTTCACCAAGATTTATAAAATCAGAAACGTAAACCTACCTCATGTAACGTCATGCACTTTACTAGAACGAACATATTCCAGATTTGACCCTCAAAGAATAGGTCATAACTTTTACATACCTTGTTTAATAATCAAGTTTTATATACAAATATAAATCTCTATGAGACAAATTGAAAACAAAAATTTAATGAAGTCCTAACTCCCCCTGTAGTTCATGACATATCAATTTTAATGAATGTCACTCCAAACTTCCCCAAAAACAAGTCAATAGAAATATGAAAAAATTTGCACTTTTTAAACATCACCATGACCTAAAATATTCATGGAAATCTATAAAAACTCTAGGGATACATAAATGCCAATTTATATATTACCTCATTTAGAAAAATTATCCTTAAAATTAAACTCTTCAGATATAATAAAAATCAAGTGGGGTCCACATACTTTCGCAAGCACTATCTTACCTTTCTGGAAATATGGAGGAGTCCTATAAAACATCCAATCACAAATTTTGATTAAACAATCAAAACTAGGCTGGTATACTCACTTTTCTACAAGCTACACCTAACTAGAGTTTAGCTAGGGTTTCAAACCTTTTTATCCTCTTAACGATCGTTCACAAAAATCTGGTGATGAAACCACCTCATTACTTTGGTAAATCCTTTATAACTGACCTTAGAAGTTATGCAAAATATATCAGGTCCCCATGCAAAGTACATAATTCACAATGAGCATCAGAAGGTTCACTTTTTCTTTAAAATAACATTGTAACTCACCCGGTTTTTCCAAAACATGCATATCTTCAAAATGACCTAAATTTTTTCATGAAGCATCATGAAAATATTATATAACTTTCCATACTTACCTCATAGCCCATACATGCCTAAAACTCTCCAGTAAATCTCATTTTCCCATGTTTATGTGTATGTTTCTCATTGTTTTCTATCAAAGGACCTCATAAATGGATCAAATCACTGGAAAATGACTTGAAACTCACCATACACCTCAACTACACTACCACCTTGCTGCTACGATGCTCTAGAAATATTGATTTTGTCTAAATACCATATATCTACCTTGTTTTGCATGCTCGAGGGGTAGAAACAAGTCTGGAATGACCTGACTCAATGCTGAAAACCCATCAAATGACCATGTTGACCTAATGATTTTTTTAAAAACTTGAAACACACCTCATGGACCATGAATGAGCTCATGAAAATATCTGACCAAATCTAGAGGGATCAAATAATGCCCTAGCTTACTCAACCATGCACTAGGACCTCCTAGAACACTCCAAATTATGACACAACCATTCATTCTTCATGTTTGACACTGGGCAAATGTCATAGGGAGATTCACATGACATCATGACATCATTTTCCATTAATGGAGTTGACATCAATGAAAACAAAAAACACACAATGGCAAAAAATCTCCACCTTTGTCATTGATGGCAACCATCTTTAGAAACATTGATGGCAACCAACATGACCAACACCTACATGACCTTATTCCCATGTTTTTAATGCTTCTCTCCCCCTTTTCCATCTATGAAAAATACTACTATGACACAAAAAACATGGAAAATGAAAACACATAAGGGAAATAATGCAAAAACTAACTTACATGCTCAATAAGCTACCCCTGGGACTGAACTTACTTCCCTTTGACTCCTTCAACAGTAAAAAAAGATCCATAGACTTGATACAAGAAATAAACTAGTTACCTATTAACATATACTTTTGCATTTTCCTTCATTCATACTCAACATCTCTCTCTAGGTCAAACCAATTCTCAAGACCACAAAATTTTCCTTCAGATCTAACAAAAACACCATTTAGACCAATGTCCCTAAACACTAATTTCAGTGAATTTTGATCAAATTTCACACAACCCCAAAATCTCAAACATAACATGTCAAGCATATTCAAGGCACCCCTTGGAATCATTGCATCCAATTATAATTGAAAGCTAAAAATTTGGCTTTCTTACCTTCTTGACTTGATTTGGAAGATGACAAACACTTCTTCATAATCTTGAAATATTTTCTTAGTCATTTTGACTTCAAAACATGTTGTTTTATTGATTTTTAATCAACAACCCTTAATCCACATGCTATTATTTCTACCAACACATTCCAAATACTCTCTCAAATTTACTAAGAACCCATGAAACATAGGTATTTGTTTGAAATAGCTCCCTCTACCCTTTTCACCTTTCTCATATCTTAGCAACTGTAGTCATACATTTGTTACTCTGTTATATAGAACTTTGCAATCCTGGATATCAAAAAATTTAGCACATAGATTCGACTATAAACATGAGATACACCTTGGTAAACCACCATTATCTCACATATTCTTCCTTGTTAAGACCTTACAAACCTGTATGAATGCATTCTATACCTTTATACCATCATAATTCCCATAACTTAGCTTTAAAAGAGAGATATTATATTTGAACTTGAGTAAAAAAAAATCTTACACCGCTTCACTAGACCTTTGCATTTCCCAACTGATCCATACTAACTTAAGACAAAAAATCTAAGCATATACAATCTTGTCACTTTAAACCATATCCATCTATTAACCCTTACCTTAATGGCTTTCACTATTTCTTCTAGTCACTGGTTTTTAGACACAGTGCACTATATACAATCAAAATCCTCATGAGATTTCTTCAATGCCATATGAAACCTTTACACATACCTATAACATCTTGTAGACCTCCTCTTCCATGAAATATTTTATAAAAAATGAGACACATTATTTTCACATTGTCCTAGACTTCTAATGCCAATATCATGTCAATTTAAACTAGTGGTCTAAGTCAAGTATCTCCACCCTACTTAACATTTTCACAGTCACCTTAGGATTCTTTTACATGTATTTTGTCACATTTTCCTATCTAGAATGACAATGTATGCTCTAATTCATAGTCACAGTCAAGATCACTATAAAATTTCAACCTTCAAGTCCTTTTGTCTTTATACACATGACCATACACTCCTCTATATAAAGCTTCATTAATTTTTTATATATAATGGTCACTGATTGAAGCACATACCTATTTTCTTGGCTAGGAAACTATTTTCTTGTCATCCCTAACTTTAACCTCCTCAAACCTGTAGATACCCATTTTGAGACCAAATACACCATTTTAGAGTCTTCACTAATCACACTCAACACAATAGATATCTCTATTACCTCCATTTTGACTATGTACTATGTAATCCTGAGATACACTTGATCCTTGCATACTTAACCTTGACTAAAATATTAGAGGAAGTTGAATGAATCACTTGAAACCATGACACCTTGATATTCCAAAGACATATATAGAAGCTAGAGCTTCTATTATACCTTGAAATTCCAACTTAAACACTTTGACTGACCCTTTAGGTATACTTTGTGACACTTGACCATAGATTGTCATGCATCTTTCAACATCTATCATGATTTTATAATGATG
Source organism: Taxus chinensis (assembly GCA_019776745.2). NCBI lineage: Eukaryota > Viridiplantae > Streptophyta > Pinopsida > Cupressales > Taxaceae > Taxus > Taxus chinensis. The sequence goes on along the minus strand of CM034146.1, from coordinate 969,025,349 downwards.
GATAACCATTTCCATGTATCTTATGATCTCTTTATACTGTAACATTAAAGTTTTAAGAACTTGGACTGACTGGAAGAAATTTTTTGACTTTGACACTTGGAGATAACTTTGTAAAATAACCTTCATACTCTACATGTAGCTTTTATTTTGGACTTCTTAGCACTAACACACCGACTGACATATTTTACAAGATCCATGCCTTTGTCTCAAAAACCACTGCTAAATTTTTTTTTCTTCACTGTAATTGAACATATGATCTTATGCACAAACTTCTTGCTTAGATTAATGGAGGTATAACTAGGGAACTTAACATACCACACTCAGTTAGACCTTAAGATAAGTATTGTAGGGAGCTTCTTTAGACAGAAGGAACATAAAAAAATTTGAAAATATATTTAAATTATACTTGATTCCTTGAAGGGTGTAAAACATACCTTTACACTGATAAAGAATCACCAGTACCTAGTTTGTGTTACACATTTGATCATCAACCTTATAACCTTCTCATATTTGACTAGTTCTAACTTAGCTATGCTTAGAACTTAATTTATATGACTTCATAATACTACAATCTTGTGAAATAACCATAGATACCCTCATATGCAGTATAAAAACTTTATTTTCTTCTTTTCTTCTTGTAGGTTACTTTCCTTTATTATTAACTCATTACAACTAAGCTAGACCCCAAGAGCTCACTTAGTCATTGATCTTTCTTATAAAGATTCCTTCTAGGAAAAAATTACCACCATTTGAAACCATAGAGAGTTACTTCCATACATGTTTGAAATTGAGTCACAGTCATTGATCCCTTAAAAATCCTTGTTTATGTGCATTGAAACCATACATGGAACTAAATCTTGAATGATATGATTTAGATTAGACCATCTTTCATTCTCTTCATAGATGCTTGAAGGAAAACAACAACAGTAAGACCTTATTTTACAAAAAAATGACTAAATTCTCTTAATAAGATTCTTCCCACACTTGACCTTGAATGAACATTCAAATTTGAATTCCTTTAGTAAACCTAATATGCACAACTCATTTTTTACTGACTTCCAAAACTTGGTAGAATTTCACAACATAAGACACATTGACATGACATTGCACAGACTAATGACCGACCTTAGATAGTACTGATGAATAATAGACATAACTTTACTAGTGAAATCAAGACACTAATATATTTTAGATTGATAACAAAGACTCGTAATACTCAGGCACATGTTGTCACCCTCAAAATTCCCTCCTTTTTCAAAGACAAATTTCCAATATTTTGAGTCAATGTGCTTTGAATGTGTTCTGGTAAATGTTGAAATTTAAGAAGTTAGAAAATTTCACTCTTTGAGGTCATTTTTTTGTGTTTTGCAGTTAAATCTGCCCTACACATCCATCATGTCCCAACTGTTGCTGGGTCCTCTGTTCTTCAATTCACCAATTTACCCACATTCCTCTCTAATCGGCTATATCAAACATTTTTGTTCTGCATGTCCCAAGTGTTGTTGGGCCTCCTGTTTTCCAATTCACCAATTTACCCACACCACTTACTCATTGGTTAAATTGGCTCCATGCATCTCGAATGTCCCAAGTGCTATCGGGCATCCTATTCACCGATTCACTAGTTTACCCGCACCACTTACTCGTTGGTTAAATTGGCTCCGTGCATCCCACGTGTCCTAAGTACTACCGGGCCCTCTATTTTTTGATTCACCGAGTTACCCACACTACTTTGTATATCCACTAAATTGGCTCCACACATCCCACATGTCCCATGGACCGTTTGTGCTCCCCAAACCTGCTTTTGCCACATTCTTCTTATATCAGGTATATCGGCTCCATGCGTCCCACATGTCCCATGCACCGTCTAGGCCAAGTTTTTCTAACATTCCCACATATCACCTTTTTTTGAGTTGATGCAGGGTTATTTATTGCACATTCATTATTTTATCTCTCCATTCATTCTAACTCATGGCTATTTAAAGAGAGGTAACCGTTCAGTCATTTTCACACTTGATCTCTCTTTCAATTTGCTCGTATTTGTGCAAAGCAAGCCATTGCCTATGTCTGTACTTTTATATTTTATCTTGCAGTGATTATTTAAATTCATGGTAATTCTCCATTGAAGGTTATCTTCTCTCTTCCTCTATCATGATGAAGATACAGTACCAAGGGCATTAACACCTCTCCTTGTTGGAAACCTCTGTAGCTTGACATCTAGACCTTGATGATTTTTGGAATAAAATTGAATGTGATAACCCTACTCCCATTGCTAAAATGATAAAAATAGTGGGATTACATTTGTAGGTAGTTTTCCTATCTCTGTTCAGCATGCTGATACTATGCTTTCTTATGGGGCATGTTTTAATCCAGAATCCAAAGATATTGATGATGTACATGGTGAAGTAGTTACGTGACTAGATTACAAAGCTATCTGTATTGCCCTGTGCATCCTAGTAGTGGAAGGGGCCAATACCATCACCCTTGCTCAAACACAAGCACTGTTTTACCAAGATAGTGAGAGATATAAGGATAGTGTAGCTAAATCATGCTTGAATAACCCTAAAAAGGGAGCATTCAGACTTTCAAAATCATTTTTCAGGGCTGCTTTCAATGAAGAACTTTCAGAAATCATCACTCTTTTGGATAGAATCATGGGAATGCCTTCTACAAATGAATTTCATTTTTGGATGTGTCCCTTATATCAACATTATTTTCTAGGGGAAGTAGAATTTGAATTGGGGTGAGATAATCTGTAAAAACCTAACAGAGTAGCTGGTTAACATTAAGAGAACAAAGACCTTCTACATGTCTTCTTATCTTATGTACACTATTGCAGCATCCAGGGAATGGCTTGGTTTCTCTTTCATTGAGGATAAGAAGGATGCTCCTATGTATGATTATTGTCCCCAATTCACTCTCAAAGTTAACAATAATCATTTCAGGCGAGTCAATAATGCCTTCACCATGTACATTGTGAGGCTTTTGGAAGGAAATAATGCTCAAATATTGTCTGAGGAAGCAAAGACCTTTATCTTTGAATATGGGAGTTTCTTCACTCAATTCAAGAATTTTTCATCTCTCAGGCTGGCTGGTATTGACGGTTCCCCTATAAAGCTTCCTATGTTTTGCAATGATAAAATGGTCCTGGTTGAAATTTGTAGGTAGTTGGAAAAACTTCATCGGATTTGCAAAGATAAAAAGATTGCTGGCATTTGTTTCCCTATCACCTTGGGAAATTATACATGGAAAACAACCGTCGATGCTGAAAAACATTGATATAACTATTTATCCTCTTATTCTTCATCAATTCAAGTCTCGAACTTACTTTTATATCAAGGGATATATTGCTAAGAATCTCATATTAGGTTTCATTCACTTTTCTGATACTAAGGATTATTGGGCTGATTATGTAGATGACTTTGAGGCCAGGAGAAGGTATTTTGGTAGATTTTCTCTTCAACAAATTATAGATTTAAATCTCTACAAAGTACCTAAAAATCTCTAGGATGATGATGAAGACCTGTAATCTATTGAATATGAGAGGTCCATCAAACACTCTCCTCTTGAAGCCATTGATTGGTTTGTAAAGGAGCAAGATTATTTGAAAGAAATGATCAACCCGGTTTTTGTGAGAACCAAGCTCTGGTTCGATTAAAAGATGCAAAATTTTAGGATGAACAAAGCTAGGTCTTCTTCACAAGAAACTTCCTCTCCTAGGAAATAAGAACCTGCACTTGATGTTGAGATGCTCGAGAAATCTACTCCATCCTCCTCAACAAAGGTATACCTGAAGAAAGGTAAAACCATCAAACAAGAGCAGGTTGAAGAAGAAGTTATTTTGGAGTAGCCAGAAGTCTCTGTAGGGTCAGAAGATATTGTTGTTCTAAGTGAGGATGACAATAAAGAGATGAAAGAGGAAGAAGAAACCCCTGTCATTATTGCTGTGATAGAAAATGAAGGTCAAATGACTAAACCTCTAGGTTTGATGGATACTTCTTCTAAGAATCTTTCTGAAAAATGTGCCAACTTCCCCACTGGAGACATCAATAGTGCAGACATTGAGTGTGATGAGTTCACTTGCACTTGGACCCATTGTTCCTTCTGCCTCTTCCTCTTCATTTTCTTGGGTTCAACCTTTCATTGATAGTAGGAAAAGGAAGTCTACCTCTAAAATTGTGGTTCCCAAGTTTGATGTTGTGGCAGCATTGCTTGGTACTTCTCCTCCTCCTCTAGTAAAGAAAGAAAATATCACCTCAAGGCTGGTGTTAGATTCACAAGGTCAGCAATTCATGGATATCACAAAGCCCAAGGTAGATAAGGAAGAAAGAGATCTTTTGGTGTCTGATTTGGAACTCAAAAGGATTCCACTAGGAGAATCAACACCTGAAATTGAGTTTCATAACCTCAGAGAAATTGTCACTCGAGTCATTGAACGAGTGGAGAAGGGTAAACAGACTTTGGAGAAATTGGAAGAACAAAATCAAATCCTTTTAGGTTTTATAAAATCCTTATTATCAAAGGATAAGGTCCTTGGATCCTACTCCATTGAATACTATTCCACCTCCTCTAGTTCTCAACAAGGATGAAGTTCAGACCATCAAGGATATTCATAAACATGTCACCTATGGAAAGGCCATCAAATCACTGGTTGATGATATGACACTGGTTGGATTAAAATTCATTGAGGAGGCCTTAGAGTCACATGAGAAGGTATCCAAATTATAGCTGAAATTCAACACAACACTCAGTGGCTTGGAGAAAGAGCTAAAGCTATAGTGTGAATGCATTCAAGATCTTCATTTGATGAGAAAGTCAGATGAGAATATTTTATTGGAAATCAAATTATTTGATGAAGCCAATAAACCATCTATGAAGATCCTGGGTTTTCAGTATTGATTGAAAGATCAAGGTTTTGGAGGAAGTAGTCGGGAGAGCTAAAAAATATGTGGTAGAAAGGAGAAGCTTTCAAGACTTGTGTTCTGTCTTCCTTCCAAGATAATCATTCAAGATATTCATTGGTTGAGATAAATAAATTAGAAGATTTTATTTGCAAGAAAAATATTTGATGAAGCGAAGAACAATCTATGAAGATCTTGGGTTTTCAGTATTGATTGGAAGATCAAGGTTTTGGAGGTAGTAGTGGGAGAGCTAAAAAATATGTGGCAGAAAGGAGAAGCTTTCAAAACTTGTGTTCTATCTTCCTTCCAAGATAATCATTCAAGATCTTCGTTTGATGAGCAAGACAAGATGAGAAGATTTAATTCGCAAGAAAAGTATTTGATGAAGCCTAAGAACAATCTATGAAGATCCTGGGTTTTCAGTATTGATTGGAAGATCAATGTTTTGGAGGAAGTAGTGGGAGAGCTAAATAATATGTGGCAAAAAGGAGAAGCTTTCAAGACTTGTGTTCTATCTTCCTTCCAAGATATTCATTGTAAAATCCAGAATGAAGCCACAGGTAATAATTTTTCCATACATGAAATCAAGGCTCAGTTCAACACCTTTGTCAAAGAGGATCTTTCCAAGGAAGATTCAATGTCAAAAGAGAAGATGAAATATGTTCTACTCTCTCCAATCAGCTATCATTGAGGAAAACAAATAATTTCTTGAAAATAAAGAGTTTGAGAAGGATATGGAGAAGTGTCTTGGCATGTGGACTCATGCCACTTCTAGCACTACCATCACAAAGTGCATAGAGATAGCTGAAGCATTGAAAAGATTTAGACATCAGATTCTTAAGATAGTTGGTTCCTCTAAACCTCCTTTGGATGTTTCTGCTCCTGAGTCCTAAGTCACTTATTTTATTTTGGGGTTTTAAAAACCCATGATGTAATACTTGATTAAAGACATTTTATTAATGTATTTGTTAAGTAGTCTTTAATCTTTAGATTAAAAATAAGTTGGAACTGAATTTAACTATCTTTGTAAGCTATTTTATAGAATCTTCATGCCATTGTTAAGGGCTGAACCCTGATACTCTTGAAATGTATTGGAATTGAAAAAATATCAATACAAAATATTTTCCCTTATCTCTCATTCTCATCTACTGTCCTTTCTATTATTTTTTGAAGCTTATGAATCATCAATCTTTTTTTATTAAGAAACTTTGCATTCTTGTGATATGATTGCTATAATTTTGTGTCTATGGAATAATATCAGATGTTTCCAATGTGAATGATTTTATTCTATGTTACTTTTTCTAAGTACGTGTAAGGTTATATTATGCTATCTACATTTCTTGAAAGTACCATTGTATTATTCCCTTCCAGTTTCTTTGTTCTTCTTTTATTAAGTATTGATAATCTATGTTAGTATGAAACATTGCAAAGTATAAGGAGTCCTCATCAATATGAACATTGTATATTTTGTATATAATCTCTTTTGCTTTTCAATAAGGGAAACTCTCCCATAAAGAGGAGGGAATTGCTGTCCCCTGACTATTGATTACTACAAAAGTACTATTTTAAAAACCAACAGGCACAAAACAAGACACTCTAGACAAACTCATGGCAACAAACAACACCTTTGAGACCTTCAAGTATCAGACTTAGGTCATGAGAGACTTTGACATGATATCATATTATCACAATCATCTCTTTGCAAATATCTAAAGACTATACACATTCATTAGGCCTTATTAACCTTCATATTATTTCATGATACATTGAAAATTTGACAACTAACAACAAGGACTTTTTATCAGCCATTTAGAATGAATACTGTTTACCCTTAAGCATACACTACTTGAGAATAAACCTTGAACTTGGTAATATAATAGTATTAACTCCCCTTGAGATATATGATCACTTGATGAAACTCTTGCAATTTGTTGAATTGATTTTTATAATAGAACCACCTTGTGGGTTTCAATAACCATATATAACTCTTGAATTGATGATGATAAGAAATTTGACAAATAACCACTAAGGATACTCACAAAATATTGAAAAATATTGACTCAAAAACCTAAAAATAGACAAGAACTCAAAACAAAAGAAGATAATCACATATCATACCTTATCACACTTGAGGTACTCTAGACACCTAGCTCTTTCAACTTGTTATGCATATGAGATTGAATGGATGATAGACACATGTGATGTTATTCTAATCTTGCTTCTTAAAATAAAGAAAACATACCTCTTTGAACTAGTTTAGACCCTTCTTTGAAAAATATCATGAGATTAGGCTTCAATTTAAACTGAGAATAATTACTCTTGACCTTTTTGACTTGAGAAATCTCCTTTTTTTTTTCCTTTAGATATGATATAGTAGTATTGGAATCATATATGGGATTGAATTTCCTTTTGAAAACCCTTCCATTTGATTCTTGAAAGCTGCTAACACCTCTTGGTATTTGATCTTGGTCACAAAATTTTGCAATATGTCCTTATTTGTGACACATATTGCATACAACAATATTCTTGGTTCTCCTTTGTTCAAACAATCATATATTCCATCCACGATCCTTAGTTTTATGCCCATACTCACAGCATGAGTAACATTCACCATTGAATATACCTACACAATTCTCAAAAGACATTCTTTTGAAATACCTAGCTCTATGACCAAAAACATTGAAAAACATAACAATAACCTTGAATTTTGGCATAACTCATTGCATTTGGCCATCTAATAGGATTAGGCCTCGAATAGACCTTATTTCCATGAAAAACATCATCTTCACTTCCTTTATAACTAGGACCAACTGTTGGATCTAAAAGAATAGGATTCTCAACTTCCTTGACCTTTAGGGCTTGAATCTCTTCACCAAGCTTGAAATAATATTATTCCTTGGCCATAAAAATAGTTGTCACATATTTGATTTCATATTTCAATCTGATGTTCTCCATCCTATGAAATGCTAGGTATAATTGTGAATCAAATACCATCCCTTTGAGATCACTTTGACTATGCAAATAATCTTCAAAAGAATTATTTCAACCTTTCATATTCCCCTTTCTTATTGTCCATAGATTTCAATTCTCGATTCTCTTTCCTAATTTGCTTCGCCATATTTTACTTCAAGGATCTCCTCTAAGCTGATAGAATCGATTCTCAAGGACCTACTATGTGATTGCGCCCGAATTATTGACAAGGTCACTTGAGCTCCGGGTGTCCGTTTGAGTCCGTTTTTTTTTTGAAACCACGTGTTTTGATGAGACAAACACAGCGGTAACCAGCCCTACCGGTTGGGGCAAGTTTTCGACACGTTTTCGGGCCCTAAATCCGCCATCTTGAGGCCGAAAATTAGGATTTAAGTTATAGTTTGGTTTTTTCCTATTTTTGAGCATTAGTTAATTTTAGTCTATTAATTGCATTTTGAGTTAGAAAGTTGGAAATTCCTCTAATTTAGCGATGTAGAAGATGCGTGGCAATTTCTGTGCCCGTAGGAATAAGCATGCGAACTTACTAAGAATAGCAGGTTCTAGTAAACTGCTAAAAATAGTAATTTCCGCCACCTAGAGTAGATTTAGTCAGAGTTAGCTAGAGTTTACCTGGAAACTCGAGTTGGGAGTTATTTTCCTATTTAGGAAACATTGTAATTCATTATTTGTTAACGAAGAAGGAGATCTATTTTCTTTTGGAGTTCATTTTATTGCAGTCTATCTGGTTGTTCTTAATTTGGCTGCATTACTATGATACCAATTTTTGGAAGCACAATGCATTGAGAGAAGGTGAATCATCCCTACAATTATTTTTAATTAAATTAACAAACCATAAATTCATCAATTAGATTGTCCATTTAAAATTCATAACCATGTCTACTTATTAACATATATGACATTAATCACAAGAGCATGTAATAAATTAAAAAACATAAGAACACAATATGTAAGTGGGAAAACATCATGGGAAAGAAAAACCACTAAAAATATTCTTATATTACACAAATAAAATAGAATTAGTGAAGTACCAACTTCATAAGGAGCTCAAACCCCTAGTTTAGTAGAGCATCAACCCTACAAAGAGCACCAACCTTACTAGGATCACCAAACCCTAATTTAGTGAAGCACCAACTCCACGGGGGAGGATAAAACACCCTAGGATGAATGAAGCACAAAATCATCCTTCCTGAAGATGTTTCCTCTCTGATTGCACTTCTGTCACAATTGATGGAGATCTCTTATTTAGCTCACAAACCCTAGGTCTTCAATATTAATCTATCTTCTTCCTTCTTAACTTGTATCATCTCTAAAATATTGTACACATGTAGTTAAAAATTACTCAACATGAAACACATCTTATCAGCCTTAAAATCATGTCTTCATACCTACATAAAACTATCCTTTAGGTTGCACTTTTCCCACATGGAAGACTAGCTCACTAAATGAGCTCAAATTTCACTTTTATACAATATTATTTTCTATAACCTAAAGAATATAAAACCATCATGATAAATTCTACCCATACACCTTAAAAAATTCAAATAAACTTGTTACGATTGTCACATATGACCCAAGTAGGTCATACATGCCAAAAACTATCATCTATACACAAAAACTCCTAAAACCTATCACTAGGATGAGAAAAATAACCTCATGAAAAAAATATTTTTATTCAAGCTCCCATAATAAAAAAAAACATGATTAATATATCATTTAAACATCAACCATGTTAAAAATTTACATGAACCAATCAAATTATCTCATTTAATGGGCCCACTAGCTCATTACCCTCACTAAATAGTTGTATCCAACAACATGAATTTGCCTTTGGGACTCAAGACCCCTCAAGATGACCTAAAACATGGCATGCAACAAATATATGGAAAAATTATAACCATTACATCAATTATATGAAAGATATAACTCATGAAACGTCCATTGGTTCAAGCCATAACTACTTTTGCCTTTACCAAAACATGCTTCCCAAAAACTAGTTTTGCAAACTCAACTAGTTTACACCATTTTTTTGTAACTTTCAAGAGCTCTAAATTACTTAGATATAGTAAAAATTGATCCCTATCAACATTACAGGTGGTATAAAACTTCAAATCATCCATTTTATGGTACAACCAACTCAATCTTTTATCACAAACAACCCTGTCTTGAAAATACAAATACAAACTTCTTCACAAATTGACTTGAATGAATAACCAAAACACCTCATTCTGAGACAAGAAATAAATAATTGGTAATATATCTAAATTAAATTTCCATAACATATTTTAAATCCTTCCAACTCCAAGTGTAAGGCCTTTGACCAATCTAATCTCTGCAATCTACTTCTTATGGCTCTTTGGACTCAAGAACTAATTGTTATCCCAACATGATCCATCATACCAAAAACCACTTCCAAGCTTAATTTTTTTTTTAAAAAACTTATAAATTATTTCTAATCCATAAAAAACCTTCACCAATCTTGATAAAATTATATTCAAAAACTTACCTCATGTAGCTATATGCACCCTGCTAGAATGAGCATCTTCAAAATTTGACCCTCAAAGAACAGGTAATAATTTTCTCGTAACTTATCCAATCATAAATTTTTATATTCCAATGAAAATTTTTCTTAAAAAAATTCAAAACAAAACTTTAATGGAGTCCTAACTCCTCTGGAGCTCTTGCAATGTCAATTTTACTAAAAGTTGCTCCAAATTGCCCCAAAAACTAGTTAACACAAATAGGGCACACTTTGCACTTTTTCTACATCACCATTACCTGAAACATTCATGAACATATATAACAACTCCAGGGATAACATAAAAACCAACTTATACATTACCTAATTTGGAAAAATTCTCCTTAAACTTGAACTCTTCACAAATAAGTAAAATTAGGTGTGGCCCACATACTTTCACAAGAACTATCTTACCTTTCTGGAAAGATGGAATAGTCCTCAAGAACACCTAGTCATCAAATTTGAGGAAAAAATAAAAACTACATTGATATACTTACCTTTCTACAAGCGGCACTTAACAAGGATTTAGTTAGGGTTTCAAACCAATTTATCTTCTTAACGATCATTCATAAAAATGTGACAATATAATCACCTCATTATTTTTGTAAAAAACTCCATAATTGACCTTATAAGATATTCCAAAGAGATAATTTCCCCATGAAAAGTAAACAATTCACAATGAGCATTAGAAGGTTCACTTTTCCTATAAAATCACACTATAACTTACCTAGTTTTGCCAAAACTTGTACATCTTTAAAAATATTCTTTAGAATGACCTAAAATTTGTCATGAAGCATCATGAAAACATTCTATAACCATCAATACTCACCTCATTTCCTAAATATTCCTAAAAATCTCCATCCAATCTCATTTTCCCATGCTTAACTACCTTTTTCTCACTGTTTTCTTCACAAGGACCTCATAAATGCATCAAATCACTGAATACTGACATGAAATTCACCATACACCTTAGGTATACTACCACCATACTTTTACTATGCTCCAAAGAAATTGAATTGGTCTAGATATCACATCTCTACCTTATTTTGTATTCTCCGGGGCTAGAACCAAGCCTAGAATGACCTGACTCAGTGGTGAAATCCCATGAAATTATCATGATGACATAATACAGACTCATGGAAACCTGTAACACACATCATGGACCATGAATGACCTCATGAAAATGTCTAACCAACACTAGAGGGATCAAATAGTGACTCAGCTTACTCAACCATGCACAACGACCTCCTAGAACACTCCATATCATGACACAACCACTCATTCTTCATGATTGACACTAAAACAACATCATAGGGAGAATCACATGAAACCTTGACATCCCTTTCCATCAATGGAGTTGAAATCAATGACAACAAAAACACACAATGGTGAACACAGGATTGTGAAATATTAAAAGTGAGTTGTTAAGTTGATATGCTTTGTGTTAAGACTATGCATGGTTGCTTGATGTTTGTAATGTTGCATTGAAAAATAATATTGGAGGATAACATGGTTTGCAAGGTTTAAATAAAGTGTAAGGAATGATGAAGGATTAAAGAAATTGTGTCGAGACATCACACATTAGAGGTATGATTTTAAAGTGTATTCATAAAAAAATACAATGTTGTTAGGGATAGTTATAGTCTGTGCATGAAGAATCAGGGTATGTTAGTATGATGGCATATGTTGAGGGGGAAATTGTATGCTCTCAATCTAAGGAAAGATGAAATTATTAATATTACAGGGCTAGTTTTATAGATTTATTAAATGTTAAGGATACATTGCATCTTGTTAAAGAACTCGAGGATGTTTTTTGTGCTACAATGATGAGCTAAAATCATGTCAAGTTATCTTAAATTAGGGGGAGTGTTGGAAGTGTGTGTCACTTGTGTTATCATTGATGTCAATTCCATTGATGTTACAGTGGTCTAGGTGATCTATGTATGTTGGCTTCATGATCTAGGGGTCTCCAAAGGTGTATACATATGTTGCTTGAGTATTTCAAAGGTGGTATGAAGGTCAAACAAGGTGCATGAGGTGAGTGAGGTGTGTCAATGAGTCAGTAACATATCCAAATGGATTTTTCATGTAATGTATGGTTCAAGTCAAGTCATTTTAGGATTTTCCTAATGCAAATATATGGTGTAAATGAAGAAAATGTGAGAAATCACTCAAACAAAAGTAGGGAAATAAAGTTTGGATCATCATGAGGTAACACATGAGGTGTAGAAAGAGTTACAAGAGACTGAAATAGGTTAGTATGGAGCTTTTTGAGCCAATCCACAAGTAAGCAAGGTGTGAAATGTTGACCCAAGGTTTGATGATGCTAAAAAAACATGGTGTGAGCATGGAATGATGATATATAGGGTGTCAAAGGCCTCATAAGAATTTATTGAAGTGTTTTAGGAACTTCTACAAGTCAATATAGTTCAACTATTGAGAATCAGAGACCAAAGGACACCTAGATGAGATGGAATGGAAATATTTAGGATGAACCAAAGAAAAATATAAGTTTGAGGTGTTATAGGGATATGTCCTTAAGGGGTGAGAAAAATTTAGGAAGTTGAGGATGAATATTTTACAAGTTATGCAGGTATTTCCAAAACTGGCTTTTTCAAAGTATGTAATTTGAGCACCAAATTTCTTAGCAACAAATAAAAATTGTGTAGCCTCATTCAAAAAAAATAATAAGAATTTTTTTTTTGAGTAAATTAGGATAAAATTATGGTGCAAAAAGTATTTGTTTATTGGCTGATTATTTTAGAAGTTTTATCCTTTTTTATGAGCATGTTTGTAGCCCTCCAAACCCCAGTTTGGATCAATTTTGGAAAATTGAGTTGGATAATTTACTTAACTCAACTATTTTCCTTGGAAACCTATTTTAACATGAAGAGGACACCTTAGAACACATTTCCATGTTATTTTGAGTTCATGATGCATGATGAGCCACACTGAAAAATAAGTATTTTGTGAAGATTTCTGTGTACAGACAAATATTGTAAAGGAAAAAATGCTAAAATTTGATGTGGATTATTTTTTATAATGTGTTATGAAACTTCAAAAAGTCACTTTGGTTACTCACTTGGAGAAAATTCAAGTAATGGTTCCATATTTGGGATTACTCGTAAAAGAAGCTTGTTTTGAGAAGATGGTGAAGAAGAATGAATGTAACCATGTTGAATTAAATTTATTTGATGTTTTATCTTACCTTTATCAATATTTTAATGTGTTATGTGATGCATATAAGTGCATGTTTCAGTTTAGATAAGTCATTTCTTGTTTAAAGGTGATTGAGATAAAACTACTCTTTTAAGCCTATTTGAGAAACATGAATTAATGGGTATGAAGATATACTTTCTCCATTTTACCTATGGTTATGATTTCTTTAAAAAAATTTATACATAAAAATTTAAGTTTTATAGGTGATAGGGAGATATGAAAATTTATTTGGAGGTGTTTGACCATAATGTATGGAAGACTAGTTTTGTGTTTTCAAGACCAGCTTGACTAGTTGCAGAGATCCAATTTTTTGGAATCCTTATGCCATGAATTAGAGAATTATGATAATTGTATGAGATAATATACTTCATGATATTTCCATTTATATGTTACTTGCCTCATGATGAAGAGATTTTAGGTATGTATCAGATCTATTTTTGAAGACCAAATTTAGAGATGCTGAACCCAACCATGCATGTATTGCAAAGTGGTGTTTCTTGATGAGTTAATCCATGAATTTTATCTTTATGGTAAATTTTAATGAGATTATAAATCATAATATTAATTTTTATATATTACTTTGGTCATGAATATCATTGGAAATGGGCTAGTTAGATGGTTTTTCAGGACTGTGTTTGTAGAAGCTGATGTAAGCATACCTATGAGTCTGAATGAGTGTCTTGGATAATGTGGAAAGTTTATAAGAATACAAGATAAGTATTTGAATTTCTGGGACCATGTACCACATGAATAAAAATATGGAATACTTGTGGAAAATTTTGAGAGATAGAATACAAAATAGGAACTCATTTTTACAAGAATAGGAAGTTGAAGAGTCAAGTGGAAACTGAAGTTCAAGAGTCATTCTCATGAAGGATTGTTTATTTAAAAGGGTTTTTTTCACATTTATTTGAATTAAATTTTTATAAATCCCTTTCTCTTATTTTTAAGAAAACCCTTTAATGCAAATCAAAACCCCTAGAAGTCTCTTCTAGGTCAGTAGTTGGTTGGAGTTTCACGAGGAGGATTCAAGTGAAGAAAAATTGGTGAAGTCTTTGTTGGTTGTAATACTGATTTGAAGAGTTGTAATATGATTTGAATTCTAATAAATAAGGTTTCTAAGTACATTTTGTGTTCTTAATATGTATTCATTTCTTGATGAACTTTATCTAATTATGATCTAACATTAATGGATGTAATTTATGAGAGTGTATATTTTATGTTTGAAAAAGAAAACTGAAAAATTTATTATAGGAATGATTCACCCCCCTCCCCCTTGCTCTAAGTAGTTTTTCAATTCTAACAATTGGTATTAGAGAAATCCCTTAGAACTAGTCTTACCAGGCTAAAGGGAGGTCTTTGGTAACAATTATGGGAGATCGTTATCACATGAGAGGGGGAGTAGAGTTCTGTAAAGAGAAGCTGCACAAAGTGATTAATTTACAAGAAGAAGTTCTAAATTGTGTACAAACTTAACTCAAGAAAGCCCTTGCTGAGAAATGATAAATGAAGGAAGAAAATTTAGAACTAAAGAAATATCTAAGCAACATGACAAGTAAGGTATCATCTTTTCAAGAGAGCCCAAAAAATATGAATAAGATCTTAGGAAAATAAAAGGTATATATATGGTGATAGAACAGGTGTAGGTTTCATAGAAAATTCATGCAGTATAGAGAAAAATGAATGTGGATCAAGTCAAGATTCAAATGGAAAAATATAGTCAATAAATGGAAATAGTTCAAAGCATTAATCTCATGAAATATCATCTGTTAGGCAACCAAATACATTTAGGCATGTTGCATTTTATGGTCATTTATATAAGTGTGGTGATTTTGGACACATGGATAGTATGTGTAATCCTAATGTGGAAAATAAATAAGATTCTAAAGAAGACACTCAAGAAAATCAATCTGAAGAGAAGAAGGAAGAAAACAAATTAGGAAAAAGATATGGAGCTGAATTTTAGCACTGCCATGGAAAAGGACATCTAGAAAAGTATTACAAAAAAGATCCATCAAACACAAGAAGGTATGTAATAAAATTTAGTGGTTATTGCTATGATTTTAATGAGTTTGGACATAGGGCTTTTGAATTCAAAAGAAGACAAGTGGAATGTTGTAGGTGCCACAAGTAATGGAACATTATAAGGTTTTGTGATACATGAAAATTGAAGAAAGTGACTCATGGGTCTAAACAACAAGTTCATAAATACAAGAAAAATGGAGAAGCTAGTCAAAATTCTCAAAAGGATCCCAAGGATATGGCATAGAAAAAGAAGGGGATTGTTGTTACAAATGAAGAATAAAAAAATAATGAATAATTCAAGAAACTAAAAGAAATCATGATACCTTCTTAGGTCTCTCATCAAGATCCTCCATGATATATAGGGGTGAGGGGGAGCTGGTTAACTCAAGGTGTGTGTCTCCTCCATGTCTTAAAGGTATGAGTTCGTAAGTATCTTTACAATTTTTTGTGGAGCTTCTATTTTTTAGTGTCCTAATGGGTTCATGACTATGTTTCCAAATTATTATTCTCAATCTATGGTGACTCTCTATATATATATAAATATATATGAGTTATGAAAAAGGTTGTTATGTCATGTTAATCATGGAAAGATCCTTCTTTTTTATGAGTCTATATTTAGAATTGGTTAGAGGATCCATGATCTGTGGAGGTCTATATTCATGAGAAAGATATCCCTACAGTCAGAGCATGATGTTATGATATGTTAAACTGTGACAATAAAATGTGTTCCTCAAGTTGTACCTCAATCATTCAAAGATATGTTCTTTAAGGTTACCAAAATGTTGGTCAATGTCTTGTATTTTTTGCAAGGTTTCAGAGGTTCAAGGAGTTTTGTATTATCTTAAATCCATGTACAAGGTTGAAAATTAGTGTTTGAATACTACCAAGAGTATCACAAAGCATAAAAAGTTGACTTCTCGCTATCTCAAGGGTGTAAAAAGACTACGGAAAATTACATATGATCTAATGAATGAAAAAAAAAGATTTGATTAAGAAAAATATCAATCTTCTAACATAATGTGTATCAAAATATAACAAGGTCAAGAAAAAGTGTTACATAGGTTTTGGAATACCTATTAGACTTAGTAATTGTGATAGTGGAGTGCTGTATCAAACTACAAGAAAGATCTCATTAGTTGTGACTCAAAATGTGTATGCAAGCTACAGTAATAGGAGTTTGTACTTGGTTTGATCTTTATGAGCAAGAAAGGCTATTCAATGCTGACACTATGCTTCTTAGTTATTAAAGCATTTCAAGAATGACTTTTTAAGCTCCTTTTAGGAAGGCATAGGTTACATTCTTTACGTTGAACATAAAGATGTTGGTAGCATTAATGTTTGAGGTTAAAAATGAAATACTAAGAGACTAATACTTCCATAAAAGGTTTGATAGACATTCTCAGAGAGTCTAAAAAAGTATGGAACTCCTAAATATTTCTCTCCTTCTAAAAAGAAGCATAGAATAGGTTAGTTGTCTCTTCTGAAGGTTTTTAAGCTTGTTGCTGTCAATGAACTTCAATACTTCTTGTACACTATTAGCAAAATTTGTTTAGAAACATTGTTATAAAGAAGTTTTTGGCTTGGCTTTGTCACAAAGCATGAGATTCTTCAATCTATTCACCTAATTTCTTCTAGAAACTATTGATGTTTCTATCACTACAAATAATAACAAGAATTCCACTTTCTTTAAACTGCACATTGTTAAAACATGTAGCTAGGGGAATTTGAAGATGATTCAAGATTGAAAATTGCTTTGAAAAGATATAGCATGACTCCATGAAGCTGTAGGAGAAATAATTTTCAAATTCCATTCATAATTGAAGGAGAAATCCATTTTTTTGTGGTCTCGGGATGCCTTAGTCATCCATACCCTGATTTAAGGTTTATGAAGTACTTTTTTGATTGAATTGATCGATTCAACCTTCCAAAATTCATGAAAATTGGAATGAAGATCTATGGGAGGTTTTCAAAATTTTTGTAAAACCATTTGTGGAATTTCATTGGGTATGATCAAATATATTTTTATAAAAAAATCCAAAACCCGTGTACAATCGCAGTCATGATAGAATAAAACAAAAAATTAGTTCCAAGAAAATAATGCAAAATAAAAGGTTTTTCATGGTGTTTTGATTCAAAATATTGGAATAAATCTTGAGGAGAGATATATAAGATCAATTACAACTTTGAGTTATGATTACTACATTTGATTCCTTACAACAATTCATGAAAGGTTAACAGTCATGTTGTCTTCTTTGCTACGTGAAAAAATCCATTGTGATCTCGAGTAGATAATGAAGAGTTAAGGGTTATAATAAGTGTGTATGGGATGTGAAACATCTTGATATATATATATATATATATATATATATATATATATATATATATATAAATATAAATAGAAAATGATGATTTTTGGAACCTAATGAGACAATTTTTGGTTCAAGAGAATAGAGGCTAAGAAGGATAATGTTTTTTCTTCCAAAAGGAACTAAGTAAGAGATACAAAGCTAAATGGACCAATCTGAGGATTGAGAATCATAAAAAATGTAATGAAAGAGAGATATGTGAATGAAAATGTATTAGGTTTATGGAAAAGAGTGGTTTTAGTCAAGGCATACCTTTGGATTTTGTAGCTGTCATCCACTATATTCATCATTCATCAATGTTGTCAATATTTGTGATCAAACATTAAATCCATGTGGACACCATGGAGTTAGGATTTCATATGTGATTGTGGAATGTGGAACTAGTTGTCCTAATGATGTCTCAATATTGTCAAGGTGGTATGAGGATTGAAGCTACATGTCTTAGGAGAAATTGTTTTAAAACGTGAAGCTACAAATTCTAGATGTTTGTTAGTCTTCATGAGTTAGGAATGGGATCAAAATGATGATAATATGTAGTACACAATTGAGAAATGTGCATCTACATGTATGTTTCACTCTTGAAGGTGTCTAGAGCTATCAAGGACTGCAATGTTGGTATCTACATGGCATGAAGTGTTGGTAAGAGGTTTATCAATGTACCTATTGTTATGAAGTGTATTGCTAGTGTACTGATGGTCTTGAAGTTTTTTGAAACTTTCTTGCAAAGACTATAATGGTGATTATTTTGAAAAAGTATGAATATTTTTTGTTCTTGAGGGGTTATGAATCTTTATAGGCCTCAGAAAAGTTCACACAATTGTCGAGAAGATCTAAAGGGTCATCCTACACCTAGTAAAATTTAGTACACCAAGTACTTGGAAGAAATAAAGAGTAGGTAAAAGCATCTAGTTGGGAATATGTTAAGATTATTGATGAGTGGTAATGTAATATGTCCTTGTTCTTAAAGAATTTGAGTATATTTTAGTAAATTCTCAACCATTGAAAGCGTGCTATAGGGGTTAGTTGATTTGTGATGTCTTATAATGCACTCTGTGAAGTGGCTAATGTGTTTTTCCTATAAAGTATACAAGAATAGGCTAGGTTCTTGATGAAGACTTAATATATGTAAGATCGTGGTTATGAGTTAGACTTGAATGAAGGACATCCTTTGAAGGATTTTAGTAAGAAGATCACAAAGTCTCAAATAGGTATATTATGTAGAGTTTATAGTATTTACTAGTGATTTCAACTCGATCTAAACTATGAAGAGAATGAAGCATGCTCAAAATTCCAAGATGTCAAGCTAGAAAATACATATGATAATTTAAAGGGTGATAGGTATATCTAAAAGGTGGATCTAAAGTGATTAGATTGTAAAGTAAAGAAATGAGAAATGACAGTTAGAGAAGAATAGGTATGTATGAATGGTCATCTCTTGTCCAAAAATTATGGAAAATGATCACAGTGAACTCAGAGGTAGCATATGAACTTATATAGATGTAAAGTGGCATGTTGAGCCTATTGATTCATTAATCAAATGTGTGAGTAATCTTAAAGGGTTTCTATATACCTTGAAGGACTATGAAGGAAAGTTGGTATATAATGTGAGATATTGTGAAGTCAATAAATATATGCTACATCTTTGCCAGAAATCTAATCAGTTATTCATGTAATAATGATGGTGGTATTCAGTATTGAAGTCATCACCATATTATGGAACATTGGTAATTAAAGTTTGATTCTAATTAGTGTTTCATAAAGAGTCAAAATTATGAGTTTTGAAGGTCTCTGTTAATAGTTTGAAGATCAAAAGAAACTCCAAATCAGTGTTAAGATGTTTTTGTCTAAATAATTCATCATTCTTAGGTCTGTATATTTTGATTACTCTAAGCCTATGTCAAGATTAAAGGATCAGGATAAGTGCATGTATGTTATCATAGAGAAACTCAAAATGTCTTGTGTGAATGCATTATAGAGATTTGAAGGCATCAGTTTCTCTTAGGTGTCAATAGCAGGGAGAGCTTGTGCAAGATGTATCTACAATATCATTGATAAGAATACTAGATTGGAAGAAGTGAACATGTAAAATAGTCCTCAAAATTCTTAGAGGTCTATGATAGAGGATTCTTGGCATAGTTATTATGATAATAGAGCAGTGTTAAGGATTTTGAGGTGTTTGAGGTCTCTATCAAAGGATTCAGGAAACTCCATGACAAATGAGCTTGGTTTCCATTGTCTTGATGAGCTTGGTTTCCATTATGAGCCACTTGTTTCAATGTCAAGTCAAGTAAAACATTTTTCATAGATGTCAAAGGGGGAGAAGTGTGTCAAGAAACATGAAAATAAGGTCAAGCAACAATCCAATTTGATTTCTTCTGTTCTTCATAGGTTCATAGTTTAAGTTAGAAATCATAGAGAGTAGGAAATAGCTTAGCATGTAGTTTCATTTATGCATTGAAGAAGCATTTCCTTTAAGCTCTTATCTTGATGGTTCATTGTTTAATTAGAATTTTATGTTGAAGCTATGTAGATATGAGTTTCAATTTATCTTCAACATATTCATTAATTACCAACCTTTCATTAATTAATTATCCTTCCTATCATTAAGGATGTCAACTAACGACCTTTTGTTAATTAATATCCACTTCTACTTGGGTTAATTAATTATTATTAATTAATTACACTCGCAACTCTAAATCAATAATTTACCATGTATTGGATCGAATTCTTCTCTTACATCCCACAAATAATACTAATTTTCCTCTAATTAGCTTCTATAAGCTTACCTCTACCTATTAATTAATAACCTTTGATTAATTAAAACATCCCCCAACTCCCAAGACTTACTGATGACAAATTAAACTCTTCTAAATCAAGATGAACTTTTATAAAGCAAACTTATCCATTCCTAATCTTGTTTTACCTTTATCCCACAATCATCAATTTTCTATCCTTTCCTCTTCAAGAAAGCTATACAAGGAATCCTCCTTCTTACCTTTCTTCTTGCACCATGCTTTGAATAGTGAAAACTATAAGCATTTTGATCTTGATCAATTCTCCATTGTTGGAAATAGCTTCTCCATATTGCATCCTTTCACTCAAAATTGAGTGATATGGAAGATACAAAATGGCCTTGTAGCCATTCTTGGTGATATTCCATTCTCAATCCTTAAGATCAAGAAACAATCCACTTTGATTTCTTATGTTCTTCATAGGTTCATAGTTTAAGTTAGCAATAATAGAGAGTAGGAAATAGCTTAGCATGTAGTTTCATTTATGCATTGAAGAAGCATTTCCTTTAAGCTCTTATCTTGATGGTTCATTGTTTAATTAGATCTTTTATTTTGAAGCTATGTAGATATTAGTTTCAATTTATCTTCAACATATTCGTTAATTAATGAAATTTCCTTAATTAATTAGCCTTCCTATTATTAAGGATGTCAACTAACGACCTTTCGTTAATTAATATCCACTTCTACTTGGGTTAATTATTATTATTAATTAATTACACTCGTAACTCTAAATCAATTAATTACCATTTATTGGATCAAGTTATTCTCTTACATCCTGCAAATTATACTAATTTCCCTCTAATTAGCTTCTATAAGCTTACATCTACCTATTAATTAATAACCTTTTATTAATTAAAACATCCCCCAACTCCCAAGACTTACTAATGACAAATTAAACTCTTCTAAATCAAGATTACCTTTTATAAAGCAACCTTATCCATTCATAATCTTGTTTTACGTTAATCCCACATTCATCAATTTGCTATCCTTGCCTCTTCAAGAAAGCTATATAAGGAATCCTCCTTCTTACCTTTCTTCTTGCACCATGCTTTGAATAGTGCAAACTATAAGCATTTTGATCTTGAGTCATTCTCCATTGTTGGAAATAGCTTCTCCATCTTACATCCTTTCACTCAAAATTCAGTAATATGGAAAGATCCAAAATGTCCTTATAACCATTCTTGGTGAGATTCCATTTTCAATCCTTGAGATCAAGAAACAATCCACTTTGATTTCTTATGTTCTTCATAGGTTCATAGTTTAAGTTAGCAATAATAGAGAGTAGGAAATATCTTAGCATGTAGTTTCATTTATGCATTGAAGAAGCATTTATTTTAATCTCTTATCTTGATGGTTCATTGTTTAATTAACATTTGATTTTGAAGCTATGTAGATATTAGTTTGGGTTCCCCCAATCTTCTTTTGATTCTAATCCAAACATTTCCTCTTCTTCTAAGGATTCCAATCCAAATATTTCCTCCAATTATTCTGATGATTCAGATCCAAACAACTATTCAGATTCATCTAATTCAAATCCTAAGTCGTACGGTCCTACCCTTCTTCACAGGACCTCCTTTTGACCTGTATCTTGGAAGATATGAAGATTTTTCAATTGGGTGATTCATGGTTATTTGGTAAAAAATCTTCATATTCTCCTCGTTCTTCATTTCTTCAACACTTTCGATCAATCCTTCCCCTAAGACCTATGCATTTTCATGGATTTGAGTGTTTATTTGTTATGGTAGATCTAGTTTAGAGCATCAATGGTGGACTGGGTGTCTAGACAAGCATGCAGCAGATCCATGGTGGGGTGTGAAGCTATGAAGGAGAAATGGTGGGAAATAACGATTAAGTACATGATTTAAATCATTTAAAAAAATAAAAAAGGGAGGGGTACATTTTTATGTCCCTAACATCCCTCACCTCAAAGGGATGTGAGGGAAATCAAATTCCATGGTGAGAAAGGTGATGACACATGGTAGAGATCCGACGACAGGGGATGAAAGATGTACCAACTCCCAAGGATGAAACATTAGTCTTGAAGAGGTCACATGGGTGACTAGGAATCTCCTTGGGAGTTGGGAAAATTTTTGTGTACTTTATGTCCCTGACCTCAAAGGGACATGAGGGACATCAAATTCCATGGCGAGGAAAAGTGATGACGTGTGGCAGCAATCTAACGATGAATGCTTTGAGCTCCCGTAAGCACCTAAGGGCTGAACTAATGATCCTGGAGGTCATATGTGGGTCCAGAGGGATTCATGGGGGATGGGAAGATTTTTCAAAGTTTTATTTCCCTAAGCTTGAGGGATGTTAGGGACACACAATCCCACCAGGATCCTGGAGCTGACACATGTCCTTCAAAAATTTGATTAACTCCCAAACTTGCTCAAAGAGGACAACTTGAAACAACTATAACTTGAGATCTTGATGGACATTTTTGATGAAATTTTATATAATATTGACTAGAAATGGCCTTCTAAAATCCAATGTTGAGGGTCTCAGGTCTTGATTCCTCCATTTTATCCTTGAAATAGTGGATTTTTGATTTGGTACTCCACCTGTGCATGAGAAACAATTCTTGCGAAACCATTGTGCCAAAGTGTTGTGGAAAAAATAATTTAACAATTTTTTAGGACTTGGAATTAAATTTCCAATGATGTTTAATTTTTCTCCTAACTCCATCCGAAGCTTTGAGAATCACCTTCAGAAGTTCATCAGTTGTTTTAACCTGTGCATTGCCCAGGCCTGTGAACCCTATTTTTGATCAAACTGCTCCAAACTCTCCAAATATTCCTTGAATATTCCAAAATCACTTCCATGATGTTTCTAGGCATTT
This sequence comes from Taxus chinensis, assembly GCA_019776745.2. Classification (NCBI taxonomy): domain Eukaryota; kingdom Viridiplantae; phylum Streptophyta; class Pinopsida; order Cupressales; family Taxaceae; genus Taxus; species Taxus chinensis. The sequence continues at coordinate 969,001,704 of CM034146.1, read as the reverse complement.
AATTCACCTCCATGTTGGATTGGGATCCTCCGTTCCACTTTAGGATATTTCTCCAGTCCTGTGAAGGCAACTGATATCCCTTCCCAACACTACCTAGAGATAGCATTTTTTCAAGAACTCCTAAAATCACCTAGGGGGGTTGAATTGAATTTCCTAATTCACCTATAAGGATATGTTAACATCAATTAGGAGGTAATTGGAATTGGATGGGTAGACTTGGGGTTCCTTAGAAGGGTTAACCATGAAAAATTTGGCATAGGGTTATAGTTGTCATGCTTAGAAATTGACAATTTCCTTGTTGGAAATTTTCATGAAAACAACTGGCTCTAGCTTGGGGACATGACGTGGACTGAGGAAACAAACTACATGACATGGAGAAAACAAAATCTCAACTTTATACCATATGATCCATTGACTAGTGTCTTATCCATTGGGACTTGCAGAGTCATGTAAAAATTACAACAAAATAGAGAGCGAAGAGGGAAACACACACACATACACACACAAAAAGAAATGAAAGGAAACAACACACACACACACACACACACACACACACACACACACACACACACACACACACACACACACACAAAGGGAAACACACCTAGTAATCACCTATGGTACAAGGTGGGGGAAAACCCAATTTCACTAAAGCACTTTATATTCTTCAAAAGTTACCTCTGAGTGGGAAACCCTGAGTGATGTTGTTCCACGAAGCCATTGATAGGTTCTAGAAAGTAGCCTCCTTTACTTATCTGTTTCTGAAATCTAGGTGCTTCCATGATTTTCTGTGTACTTGGTAGGAGTGAGTCTACACAAGCTTCTTCATTCTTAGGCATTCACTTAGAAATTCCATTGCCTTCATGTTATTTGAAATTGGTTTCACAGTGCCAACTACCTTCTGTGTTTATCCACATAGCTGATTCTTCATTTAGCATCCTACTAACTACCCCAAGGATGCTTTTTATTCAAATTACTTGAACATTATAAGATACTTTATTTCTTGGCTCTATGCTCAGTGATATCTCCTCCATGAGAAACCTTAGATTCATCCTTTAGCTCTATTTCACTATGAGGTGTTTGAGTACTGGTGGGAGCATTGGATAAAAACTCATACTTGTCTTGTATGACCATGTCATGAGTTAAGAGATCAAGAATCAACTCGGGGTCTTCCACAACTTCTACTGCATCCAATAGTTCTTGCACAAATATCTCCTTGGTTACTTCCTATAGCTCATCTTTGTACGCCTTCAAAGAATATTTATTTTTTAGCTCAAGGAAAATTTCTAGAGGGATTACTTTATTATCTTGGGCATCACTGCATTCTATCAATCCTTTATCAAGATGGACTTCAGCTTCAAAGGCCTCAAAAATCTTTTCTTCAATTTCTTCATCATGGAAAGAGTCTTCCTCTTCAAATGGGAAATAAAATACCTCGATTTCATCATTATATCCATCAACCATTGGATTAGGAGGAGCATCATATTTCTCATCTGTCTTTGTTTCAACATGGCCAACCTTCAAACTAGTTAAGGATTTCAAATCAGTTTCACGCTTGTCTTGCAGATTTATGGCATGCATTAGGAGTTCAAGATTGAGGCCAAGGTCTTCTATTTCTTCTGCAGCTCTTAGAAGTTCTTGTACAAATGGTTCTTTCCCACTATTCAAGGGATCATTACAAACTGGAATAGTCTCTTCCTAGGTGACATGATCAAGGGAGTCCTCATATTCAAATGGGAATGAGAATATCTCTTCATCACGGATAAGCACATAAGCTGATTTTTCTGTTTGCAAATCACCAAGAACCATTTCATCTTCTTTATGGTTGTATTGTTCAGTAATTCAGGGATGCTCTCTTGTATTTAAAATATCCTTAATGCTTATTTAATGTCTTTACCTCTTTGGGAAGGCATGTGTGGCCCTATCAAGATGGGTATATCATCTTCCTCCTTGGTTTTCACAAAGTAATTCATCCACCTGCTATCTTGATATAAGATGTTGGTTTCTGGGATTTCAAAATTTCACACTATGTACCTCATCTTATTCTCTGGAAAAAATTTCTCCATGTCTCCCTTCACTAGTATGGTTGCACATGACTAGTTCATCTGAATTTTCCCTCCCAAGTCTCGATAGAAGATTTTACTTAGTAACATTCTAAATGAATACGAAATGTATGCTACCAAGATCATCGCTGAAACTTTCTTGTCTTAAAATTTTTTGAGAGCCACCTATGCATCTTTGACCTTTCCTACATGTGGGACCTATTTTGACTCTAGGGAGTAATAAGAGCCACCGGGTGGAGTCATGGTAAGTTTGAGAGAGTTGACGACCATTATAGGCATATTATGAGATGCATCAGAATATATTATGCATTTTTTCAATACATAATCTCCAACAAGAAGAGAGACTTAGAAACGTTCAACCTTGTCAATCTTGGATGCACTCAATGAAAGCATGTTCTGTTATGGAGGTGTAGGTGGGTTTGGTAGTATTCCTATAGAACTAGGAGCTATATCATTGGGTGTTAAACTAGCACTCGTGCTGTATTGAACAAATATCTTGAATTGTTTGGGGTGAGTCCACAGATATTCAGTTGTAGTAATCTACACCTTGGCTTTGTTCACGTATTCTATGAAGTCAAAAGGAGCAGATGCAGGTGAGGGTGATGAAGGGACTACTTTTGGATTTAAGCAAAAATTTGGAAGCAGGAGTATATTTTTGGGGAATAGAGGGGTCTTGAAAGGTACACTTAGAGATTTAAAAGTACTAAATTTCATAGGAGAAAATTTAGATTTAAAATTAGAAGAGGTATTAGAAGACTTACTTGGAATTGTTGGAGACTTCTTATTTTCTACAGGATCAAGCTTCAATAATGTGGACTCCATGGAAGGTGGGAGCCGAGAGCCTCAATTGATTATTTTGTTTTACGAAGTTTCCACAGAAGGTTCTTAAGTCTTATTTTTCTTTGCAACAGCAGAGGAAGAGCCCTCTTTCTCATACTGAGAATGAGTGAATACCACACATGAGAAGCTAGGTACATCTTCTTCATCATCTTCATTTTTTCTAGAATATTCATAGAATATGATTTGTGTATCATTCTCAAACTCATCACTTTCTAGGAAATCACCACCTTCACTTTCTTGTTCAAGATCCTCTTCATTTTCCTTACTCCTACAACTTGCATTGAGAGGTGGGGCCTCTAAGGCAAGCCTTCGGGGTGCTCTTGCAATCTGATTTTTGTTTCTCTATTTAAGAAGAAACTCATTCAAATATTTCCCTCCTCAACGACACCATTTAATTTTCCAATTCATGCAAAAAATGATCGGTTCTTTCATCTCGAGGACGTTGAGCTTTAGCCTTTGAGGGATTCTTGATCTTTCCAAATAGGATGAGATCATCATCTAGTTCAATGGCTAATCTTTGTGCTTCTATAATATCCCTCGATTGAACTCTCCATAGGAAAAATCCTACCTCCGGTGATTAAGAACTAATAAAGGATACCAATAGGAGTAATCGGTTGAAACGAGCCATGAAGTCTCTCATAGTTTCATTTTCTCTTTTATTTATTTGTGCCAATTGAACAAGGAGGTCTTTACAGTCCTCAATAAATCTGAATCTTCCTTTAAAATTTATTTTGATGTCATTCCAACAAGTGATGGATCAGGAAGGCAGGAGGTAGAACCATTTTATTGATTTTTGTTGGAGGGACTCCAAGAACAATCTCATGGCAACATATTTGTGTTTAACACCAAGGATTTCACATGACATCATGAAAGCGATGATGTTTTCTTCAAGAATCTATGTGCCATCACATTTTAAATTTGGAAAGTTCTTGCGGGAACGTGTTAGTATATCATGAAGAGGGGGTTCAAGAGAAAAGGGGCCTGTATTTATTCCCCATGGGACAATGGGTTGAGGTCTTTCAGCTTCATCTTCCATTTTATTTTCTACTTCTGCTTCAGCTCTTGCTTCTACAAATTCTTCTTCAAATTATTCTTCTTCTGGGATCTCAATGATCAAAGGTGGTTGAAAAATGAGAGAATTTGAAGGGGGAGTATCAATAGGAGTTTAGATAGGATTTACAGGTGAAATTATTGAATAGCCAGATGGAGAGGAGTCTTGAGAGAAGTATGGATTATTTTTGATTCGTTCTTGCTGATTTTGCAAAGCCTCAATATTGGAATCAACAACATCTCTCGGCCTGCTCAACCTGGTGTATCTTCCTTCAACCAGCTTTTGGAAAATCTTGCAGTGAGAATATGAAAAGACATTCTGGAATGTGAAGGTCACGTGTAAGAATTGACAGTTTATCTTTCAGTAATGGCTTTTCATGAACTCTTTTTTTTTTGTTTTTTCAATATTTCATTTTTTTGTATTTTAGGACCTTGCGGACATATTTTGGGTGTAGATGCTACTAAATCTGCCTTGTGATGGGTGCTAAAAACTATTGGTGAGAAAATTTATTAGAGCTAAATTTGTGGGTTTCTTGCTAATGCTCTGGGAGTCTAAGTGCCTCTACTTAACTAGTGCAGCTTCTGTATATGCATGGACGAGTGAAAGTGAGTATTAACTAAGTGATCTTATGATAGGGATATAATAGGGGAACTCCACTGACCCTATGGAAAATCTATCAATCTCTTGCTAGGGAAGAATTTTTCTTACGAGCGGGAAAAGGGAGTGAGAAAAGATGTAGGAGAACTAATGTTATAGCTAGAAAATTAGATTTCTACACACACTAGTTAGAAGTTTCATCACATGCACTAAAATTAAGAGGAAACAACTCTACAAGTAGCAATAAGACTAAATATAATTCGTGATCACCAAGTATCAAGGAATCCCTTAGTTAAAGAAATCTAGAAACTCCTTCTGTATTAATTTATCAAACAAAAGTTATACATAATGGAGAAATGGAAGAAATTTGAGAATGAGGGAATGATAGAATTTGGCTCTCCTTTGTTCTCTCAATACACTCTTGAGTATAAAAAATCAATCACCAACCATTTGAAATGGGAATGGCTTTACATTTTATATAATGAGAGATGAATCATCATATACCCCTGAATGGATTTTTATATGTCCTCGCCTAACTTACAACTTTTCAACTTCCTAGGAGAATATTAATTCCCTTTTTATAACGTAAAGATGAATTTTACATTAGAAGCATAAAGTTTCTTTTTTAATTTCATTAAAGTACATATCAAAAATGCACCCCAAACAAAGAATTAGAACATGGAGGAGAGAGAAATTAGGGGAGAGAAGAGAGTAGAGAGAGAAGGAAGAAGAAGGGGGAAGAAACACTGATGACAAAAAATATACCTTCGATGAAGTCCACATCTCCTTCTAGATGACCCCATGAGGTGTTCCACTGTAGTGAAATCTCAATCTCCTAAATATTTATACCTTGAGAAATTCCTCCATCTTGGTTTAGAAAATTTTTTCAAGTTGAATGAACTCTTTTGCGGATGACCGCAATTCCGACCCTACATATGATATACCTATAACCCAAACAATCTAGTGAGTGTTGAAAGACACTATTGAATTCCCTATGAGCAATGCCCATGGCTGATCCTGAATGATAGCATTGACCTGAATGATCATCCCTCTATGTCCCATTGTGCCAAAACTACCATTTGAGCGTGACTTACTATTAATATCAAGTTCCTAGATGGAAGACTTACCATTTTGGCAAGAGGTGATTTTTCCACTTCTTGACCATCATGATGTGATGAAATCCATCATTCACTCTTGTGCACACTACCTTCACCTTGACCACTTCTTGGGATGACTTACTATTTTTAGTAAATACCCATATAAGGGGCTTATTATGGAACACCCGCTAAAATAACCCACTTGAGACCCAAGAACAACCTAGGATTATTTAGGAAAAATTATGGAATATATTTAAAAAAAAAAGAGTTAACAACCAAATTCTCAGGGACATTTAAATTCAACTGATAACTTTTCCCATTATAATAATTACTAATTCCACTTATAAAGCAACAAGTGTAATAAGTCCGCACCTAGCTCAAATCTCTTTAGGGATTAATTTAATCACTAATTACATTGAAATTTTTGCTAAATATTCCCTTATTAAAATTTTAGGGTTAAGGGACCAAAACAATTAAATACCCAAGGTATTTAATTCCACAATATCTAAAACAAGAGCAAGGTTTAATTATAGTGGGGAAAATAATACATATTTAAAAATCATCAGAGTATATTCTTACTTACCCACTCCTAGAACTTGGTGCAAAAATTGTCACTAAAAAATTCTAGAACAAATCTAATTCAATAGAACATGCTTTTATTTTACTATTAATTATTAGAGGTCACAAGGTCCAAATTTTAGGGTTCGAAGTTTCAATTAGGTTCAGAGGGAAATTCCTCACCTTACCTACTCTCTAACAGGGTTAGAGTTTCAACTTGATGTTTATCAAAATCATCACATTCAAAATTTCCCTAAATCATTCCCATTGGATGGATAATTTCTTCACGTTTCCATTGATATAAAGAAGTCCTCCTAACTCCTCAGATTTCTCAAGATATGGGCTGACGGACCTTGGGGTGAAAATTTTCCCCGAGAGTAGGCCTGCGGGCTTAGATGTGAAAATTTGCCCAAAGGGCAGGTTGGCGGGCCATGGGGAGACTTTGCAAAATTTTTCCCTTGCGGGAAAAAAAATCACATTGCACCCGCGTGCCTGCAGGTCCGTAGGTCCACAAGGGACATGTGGGCGGTTCTATAAGTTAACGCGGGGGAGAACAGGGTGGCGAGAGATGTTTGGGAAAATTTCCCTCGTGGGGCGACAATGCTAACATTGCACCTACAAGTCTGCAAGCCACAAGGTACATGTGGCTATCTCCTAAGCCAATGCAGGGAAAGCAAGGTGGAGGAGTAACTTAAGAATTTTCTTTCAAAGGGGATGAAAAAAGTTAAGTTACACGCGCAGGCCCGTGCGTTCTGTGAAAATGATTTTTCCAAGGAAAAGGCAGGGGTGCGGGGCTGCGGAGAAATTTAGGAAAATTTTTTAGAGTTAGAATTTAAGTGCTAAGCTTAAAAATCCTCCTGCGCTTCCACTGAGCCATGTGGCAGTACCCTATTGGTTGCGGGTTGGTGGGGTTGCGGGGAAAATTATAATTTTTTTCCAAAAACTATTTTCTCAAAAAGATTAAGTTGCAAGGGTTCCGCCTCCTCCGCTGTGCCACGTGGAGAAGTACCTGATTGGATGTGGGATGATGAGGGCTATAGTGAAATTAGGGAAAATTTTCCAAAGTTTTAAATTAATTTTTTTTAACAGTTAGATTTTTTTTATTATTATATTGTTTGAAGGCCGAATTGAAGTAGAAACTTCAAAGGGCCATAAATTTTGATAGAGAGCTCAGTTTTGGTAAAACAAGGACTTTATGGAAATATCTCGACGCACTATTTTCATAGAAAACATTAATTTAGGATTTAGATAAATTTTAAGGGTTAAATTTCAAGAAATTGTTCTGCAAGCTTTTATAGTGCAGACTGGTAAATTTTAACTTATAAAATTTCGTTCAAATTTGTCATTCTTTCTCCTTCAACATGTCAAAACAAACATGGAGGTTTTCCATTAGGAAAGTGTTAGGATAAATTTCAAGTGTAAATTTTGTTGGATTGGTTTGCATTTCAAAATTACAAGTTTCTTTTAATAGTAAAAAGTATGCAGATTTTCCTTGGCTTGACTAGAAAGTTTTCAGGACATTTCCTTAAGTGTTTAGGTTTTGTTTTGGGATCATTTTTACCTCATTAAGTCAAATTTATTATTTACCTTGCCTATTATCTATTTTCAGGGTTATTTGAACATTTGATTAAGGAACTTTACAAGGTATATAGTGAAGTAAAAGAACTTATACATTTCCAGAAACTGAGATTAAACTATCTCTTTTTCCATGCAATGAAACATTGAATTCATTCTATGCTAGCCTTAAATTTTTTTTTTCCTTCTTCAATCAAACATTAAAACAATAATGTAGTTTCTATCCTTTCCAAAATCATATATCTTAAATAAGGCAGAATAATACAATTTATTCTCACGTGTTTCACTTTTCCACTTTCCAAACAGGGATTTCAATCACAATCTGATATTGCCAATTCAAATCAACAAGGCAAATGAAGAAAGGTATTGTAATCCTTTATTTATTTAAAAAAAACATAAAACTTTACATCTTTCAATTCCTTGAATGCAGATAACAAATTTCAATTTCTTTCTTTAAAATGAACAGAACAGAGTATATCTCTTTCATAATTTGGAATACATAACTTTCATAGCTCAATAAAAATTATCTTTCCATTACAAACAATATAAAGATCATCCACTTCAAAGTGGAAAAGGTTACAATGAGATTTCATTTCACAAGGGACTATCGAACTGTCCTTTTTCCTTTGCTCCAGAACAACAACATGTAGACTTATCATTCTTCCAATTCTGATCACAACAAGAGTAGGGGAAATGAAATTCTCTCCACCCAACCAAGACATCCAATGAAGAGGAGAAGCCATCCTTCTTCATTGGCCCCTGAGCTTCAACCATAGTGCAATTAAAGATGTGATCCAACTCATGGAAATAATAGGCTTCAACAAACACACAAACAATATTCACAATAAAAACACAGTCCAAAACAAAATGTAGTTTGCAAATACATTAAAACATGAAAAACATTACGGAGGCTTCATCAAGCAAGCCAAAGGAGCAAGGAACTATGGGGGAAGCTACTTATGCCTCCCAATGGGAATTTGGTATCCACTTGTAACAAACCGCCAATATAAAACATCTCCCATATATCCTTGTGCCCCCCACAATCCCTCCTTATGTCCCCCACAAATTTTCTTATGCCCCCCACAAAGTAATAAATGTAGTACCATTTATTTTCCAAGGTAGAACCCAATCCCAAGTCCCTCCACAAGAATAATGATGCCACTGTCATTCCCTTACGCCACCCCACATGGATTCCCCATAGCCTTCTCCTACACCATTCCTAGGCAGTCTACCCCAAACAACCCATAAACATGCTAAAATATTCACACAATAACATGTACATTCATAATGAAAATGAGTATTTCAAGAGCCAAGCTCTTACCTCTCCATGATGGAGTTGTCTAAGTTCTAAAACAACAAGCTTTCCAAATGCCAAATAGAGTCCAAAAATCAACAACCAACAAGCATGCAAAGGTCTCCAATCTCCATCCCAAAAGAAAGAGCTCCACACAGCAAAAATTCACCCAAAAGTAAGTATGCAAAATGTTTCAACAACCCAACATAAGCATGCAACAATCTTCCAAAAACCTCTCCAAGAAAGATCTCCCAAGACAGCAAGAAAAATTCACCCGAAATGAAGTCTTACCAAAGTGAAGCAACCCAAAACAAGGCAAGAAATTTGAATTTTTATAGAAGAGGGAAGAGAAGAGGATGAGGTGGATCCATGTAGGATGCTACATCACACATCCTTAACCCCAAACAAAAAGTGAACTTCATTCTCTAATGCATAATAAATAGGTGGGGTGAATAATATGATAGTTTACTTATACACTCAAATCCAAACCCACACCCCAAAGGACTGAATTTAATAAAATGTAATAAGAGTGTAATTAAAACTTACAATTAGTCATATCAAAATACATAAATAAGGTCTAAATTCAACCCTCCAACTATAGGTATGGTTGGTAAATAAAATGAAGAGGTATGAGACAAGTTTTACTTGTCCCACAAGCCTCCAAATTCAGCCTCTAAGGAAAAAATTAGAATTTCCAAGGAGGTGGAGTGTTTCATACTCCAAAATCTGACTTACACAACTCTTACACATACTTACACATCACTTACAAATTCTTAACACATTACTTACCAACATTTAATACAAGAGCCAACAAATTGTATAATTACTTTCTTATATCCCAATCTGATTAATTAATTTATTTTAACAATATAATTACTCACATTAATTCTCCACAATTAAAAGAATAATGAAATGGGTAAATGCATCACAAAAATAAACACATAAAAACAATAATAAAAAAGAAACCATATAAAAAAATACACAAAACCCCTTGGTCACATTCAAAGGAAATCAGCCCCATTTGAATCCCTAACAAATACAAACACACACAAACAAAATATGTTGCCATGGTGTCCCTTTTTGAATTCATCTATAATTCCAATGTGGTTGGTCTGCAATCCCCTGATGTTTGTTGTGATATTTTAACCTGTAAAACACAAAATACCCCTTCGGCCTCACTGGCTATATCAGAACATCTAATGAATATAATATAATTTCAAAATCATCAATAGATATATGAATCACAACAACATCCAGACAATCAATAATATCACTTATAATTTCATGAGTAACTATATAATCATCAATTTTAAATCCAATATTCTCGGTCTACTCAATTTATCCAAATATCACATGTCCTAACAACATCCATAATATATATATATATATATATATATATAACCATGTCCAACAACTTGTCAAAATCTATATAAAATGTCTCTAACAATCATCATGCATCATATATGAATCAGAGTCAACAATAATCCCACGATCTGACATCTAACACCATACTAAATAAAAACTATAATAATGTCCATAATATAGTCAGCAGTATCATGATCAAATATCAAAAGTGTTGAAGGGAAGTGGGCACTACATATTATTTTTAGTAAGTGGTCATTTTCACTATTTTCTGCTCTAGAAAATCATTCTAGCTTCTTGGGGATCTTCAATACACACTTCCTTTTCCATAGCCTCTTTTGATGATGACTTCCCAAACATAACAAGTATGTATAGGAAAAATTAACATTTTTAGAAATTGGAATTATATTTCTTAGTTTATGATGGAACATATTTTTTTGGACTTGGGTCATCATCACAATCATGTCCTCTGAATTTCACATGATTTCATTCAATAGAATGCTTGGAAATAAAACTTTAAATTTTCAGCTTGGCAGTGGCTTCGAGCATAGAGTTGCCTTGGCAGCCATAAATGGAGCTTGAAATTTTCAGGTCTAATTTTCATCTCTGATCATAAAAAAAATCAAAACCATTGTGATAGGTTTTTTCATTTGGATTATGTGGGAAAGGTTTTAGCTTGATCCGACCATCAGATTGTTGGGAAATCCAACAAACCTGAACTAGGCAATGAAAGGGGATTTTTGTTAGAACAAATGATTCAAGGCACAATTTGATCTCCCCTTTTGTTGAATCTTTATCATCTTGAAAAAAGTGTAAGTATGAAAATCATGGCACATCAATCCGAATTGTATCTTGCAAGATGTGCATATTTTTTTGATTGGGTGACTTCATGGTTATCTAGCAAAAAATATTCATTTTCTCCTTGTTCTTCATTTCCTTTAACACATTTGATCAATGCTTCCCCTGAGACCTATGTATTTTTCATGGATTTGGGTGTTTATTTGTTGTGGTAGATCTGGTTCAGATCATCAATGGAAAATCTAGTTGTTTGGACAAACATGCACAGAGCCATGATGGGGGTGTGAAGCTATGAAGGTGAAATGGGGGGAAATAATGGCTAAGTGCATGATTTAAATCATTAAAAAAATGTAAAGCAAGGGAGGGGAAATTTTTTATGTCTCTGATGTACCTCACCTCAAAAGGAAGTGAGGGACATAAAATTCCATAGTGAGAAAGGTGATGACATGTGGTAGAGATCAGACGGGAGGGGATGAAAGCTCCACCAACTCCCGGGGCTGAAAAATTGGTCTTGAAGAGGTTTACATGGGTGACTAGGAGTCTAATTTTGGGCTAGATAGATTTTTGTGACCCTGATGTCATTGAAATTAAAGGGAAGTGAGGGGACATAAAATTCCATGGTGAGCAAGCTGATGACATGTGGTAGTGATCCAACGGTGCAGGCTTTGAGCTCTCATTAGCACCTGGGGGCTGAAATGGTGATCTCGGAGGTTGTATGTGAATACAGTGGGCTTCATGGGGGTTGGGAACATGTTTCCAAGTTTTATGTCCCTAACCTTGAGGTATGTGAGGGAAAAAAACATCTCGCCAGGCTCCTAGAGCTGACACATGTCCTTCCAAAATTTGACTTAACCCCTGAACTTGCTCCAAGAGGACAACTTGAAATGACGATAACTTGAGCTCCCGATGGAATTTTTTGATGAAATTGTATTTAACTTTAACTAGAAATGGAATTATGAATACAATGGTTGGGGGTATTATGTCTTGATTCTTCCGTGTTATCCCTGAAAAAGTGGAGTTTTTGATTTGGTACTCCACCTATGCATGAGAAACATGACTTGCAAACCCATTGTGCAAAAGTGTTGAGAAAAAAATAATTTCACCATATTGTAGGCCTTATAATTTCCTTTCTGAAGATATCATTTTTTTTCTCCTAAATCCATCTGGAGCTCTCGAAATCATGTTTAGAAGCTCATTAGTTGTTTTGACCTGTGCATTGCTTAGGCTTGTGAACCCATGTTTTTGAACAAACTAGTCTAGAATCTCCATATATTCTTTGAATATTTCAAAATCAATTCCTAGATGTTTTTTTTTCCTTCACTTCACCTCTAGGTTGGATTTGAATCCTCCATTCCACTTTATAAGGTTGCTCCAGTCCTGAGAAGGCTAGTGATAGCCATTCCCAACGCTACCTGGAGATATTATTTTTCAAGAAACTCCTAAAATCACCAAGGGGGTTTAATTGAATTTCCTAATTCACCTAGGCGGATGTGTTGACATTAATTAGGAGGTCATCAACACTTGATGGGTAGACCTGGGGTGCCTCTGAAGGGTAAAACATGAAAAATTTGGCACACGGGTATAATATTCATGCTTGGAAATTGACAATTTCCTTATAGCGCATTTTCATGAAAACATTTATATAAGCCCAAAAAGTATCAAGCAGTCTAACTCGACCCAATTCCAACCGATCATGGTGACTCAATGTCACAACATTTCATAGAGGGAAATAGTTATTTATTCCCACAGTTATCAAGGTAGTTTAAGCCAATATGTTCTCACACCTATAGGATTGGTTAATAACCAATTTTATAATAACAAATTTATTCAACCGGAGAATTTTTTAATTAGTCATGTAAATGGTTTTCCAATACCCAAACAATAATTTTTACACAAAGCTATTATAAAACATGATGCACAGTCTAGAAATTTGCATAGGAAGAACTGACATAAAAATACTTTTAAAGTGTAAAATCGAGCACCCAGAATAATGAGAAAAACCAAACCAAAATACCAAAAAGCTATATTGAACACTTAGCTAACATGCAACCAATTTTAACTATTACTCGAGTTAATGTTCCTCCATTTCAAAAATAAAATAATGAGACAAGGAGAAATATATTCATGCCTGGTAAAGCCTATGCAAAAATGCTCACAAAAATCCTTGCCAAAATTTCCATGAAGTCATTCCTCTAAAAAATCAAACAGATGTTAGTCTAGCAACCTTGAGATTTAAATTCCTTTGTTCCATATTTACTACCTTGAAATTCTTGCAAAAAATATGCCACAAAAACTCTAACATTAGCTAGAATAAAAAAAACATGTAGAGATTCAAAGGGAAGTGAAAAATGGTGAAGGAGAAGTGAAAACCAAAATAAATATCATGATAGCTTCTCCTAGAATCTTCTCCCACTCCCTGAGATCTATGGGGATTCGTCAAATGAAATTAATGTTTACAAGTGCCACATAAGTGGCTAACTTATCTACCTCCCTCTGCCAACTCCAATTTTCCCTCCAATATGAACTAAAGGTTTCGAGAACTCCAAGATTAAAAACAAACCATAATCATATTAAATTGCATGGCTCGTAATTCGACCAATAAACCATAAACACAATTTCCATTTGACTAAGGTAAAATTAATATCAACTCCCAAATAAAACATGACCAATGGATATGGTAAAAGCTTTTAACAACCTTAGCCAAGCCAATGAATATGGCTAATACCATATTAACAATAATCTATGCCAATGCATATTATCTAAGACCTTAATTTTTAACCTTTTTATTAAACCATGTATTTTTTACTTTTCAACATTTATCAATATCAATGTCCAGCAAAGGGAATATAAACAAAAGCCAATTTAAACCAATCATGGAATAAGTATAACTATTGATATAATCGATCATTTTCCACAATGGAGTATCGATCGGTCAAAGAACATTTATCAAACCAACAAGTTTAATAAAAATGAAAGACAATCATGATAAATACTTTATGATCATACTATAAAACAAATTAGTAATTAATCATAATCTAGTAATCCATAATAGAGATACTTAAACCTATACCTTGATAGAACCAATGCTTTAGCTATTCTAATTGAATATCCCTCTCATTGTTGTATGATCAATGATCATTATAGTATTAAATGAGTTAGTAAATTTCAACATTCACCATTGTTTTTAAGTGACAAAATAATAGATTGCAACCAAAAAAACAATCTAATCATGAAAATAATCAAACTTAGCATGGTAAGTAAGCTCAACAACCAAGGAAAACAAAATAAGACATTAACATAAGGTATATCATGAGTGCTTGGTGATAAGCATCATTACGTGGTTAACTTCATAACTACATATAAGTATGTTTATCCCTTTCAAGGTAAACGTATGTACACCTAGCTGCGACACTAACTAGATAATACTTCTCGTCCCAAAGTCCTAGTGGTCCACTTTACACTAATAGATCTATTTTTTATTAACATGAAATGAAAATGTGGGATGTGAAATATTTCCCCCTTAATGAATCTTCATCTTAATGATTTTAATCATTAACAAAAATAGTTTAAACAAGAAACAAATTTATATCATACAACAAAGGGATACAATCAAGCATTTCCATTCAACTCGAAATTTTAACAGATTTTTTTTTTAACTTATTTACAATCAATTTATAGGCTATGACAGCCTTATTTAACATCAAATTTTGCCATACTGTTTTAAATATGATAGAATTTTTTCATTTCAACAATCAGAATTATAAAATAATTTAAATTATAACATGATAAATCGAAAAACATCATTTTTAATGACTGAAACAGATTAGGAAACACTATTTTTATTTCTTATAGATTCTCCTAGGTTTCACTTTCCTCTGAATATTGGTCCCATTAGATCTTACATTATGCAATTTCTCTATTGCTATAGTGCAATTTGCGATTTTCTAGAATTTAGATTGTGTTACATCTTAAAAATACTTCTTAATCAAGGAAATATGAAAAACATCATGCATTTTAAATAATGCAAGAGACAATAACAAATGATATGCTACCAAACTTATGATTTCTAGTACTTGAAAAGGTTCAACATATCTTGGTGATAATTTGTCATCCTTGTCAAACGTTATCAAAATATTTTTGGGATTAACCCTCAATAATACTTTGTATCTTATTTAAATTTTTCTATTTATTTGTTTCATATATGTGTAGCTCTTATGCCTATCAGAAAATACCTTCAATCACTCATGAAAAAGCATAACTTGCCTTTCCATTTCTATTAACATTTCATGGCCCAAAAACACTCTTTCTTTTGTAGTATCCCAACTGATGGGTGTTATACAATGTATTCCATAAAATGCTTCAAACAAAGCCATTTTCAGCTATGCATGGTACGTGTTATTGTATGAAAACTCAACCAACAAAAGATATTCTTCCCATTTATACTGCTGATCCATGCAGTACATCCTGAGCATATCCTCCATAACTTGGTTAACCCATTCAGTTTGACCATCTATTTTCGGATGGTATGCTGAACTAAAATTTATTTTCACTCCTAAGGCTGAATTCAAGTTTTCCAGAATCTAGATGTCATTCTTGGATCCCTATCCAAAATTATTAACTCTAGAACTCTATGCAATCTAAAAATATCAGGCACTAATCATTTTGCAAGCATGAGAGAATCATCCTTCATATTTCTAGGTATAAAATGAGCTACTTTTGTTAAGTTGTCAACAACAAAAAGTATCATGTCATGCTTATTTTTTGACATAGGTAGCCCCTGCATAAAATCCATGTTAATAAATTTCCATTTATATTGCAAAATGTTGTGTGGATATAATAGACCAACATGGTACATGTGCTCAACTTTTACACGTTGACATTCCAAACAACGAGAAACATAATTTATCACGTCCCTTTTCATTCCTTTCAAAAAATATTACTAATTTATATTAGCAAGTAGTTTAGTTACTCTAGGATGTCAAGAGTATGGTGAATCATGAAATTATTTCATAACTTATATCCTTAAGTTATTTTATGAAGGTTTGTAGACTCTACCTTCGTATTTCAGGATTCACTCATTGTCAAATTTGAATCCTTCATATCTTTTATCATTATGATATGTTATCAAAACAACCTAAACATACTGATAATATGAATTTTCTATCATTTGTTTCTTTACGTCATCCTTGAATTGGGTTATAAGGGTAACAATTGTGAAAACATGCTTCCAAAAACTTAATGCATCCACCACTCTATTTTCCTTTCCTTTTATGTAAATTATGTCAAAATCATAATGTGATAGCAATTCAAGCCCCAAGTGGTTTTTTTCAGTTCAAAAGGCTTTCACAAAAGGTAATGCCTCCAAACTTGAAGTTTGTGTACTATGGAAGTAATCTTTATATCGTGGGGAGTATGGTTTAGCTCATGTACCTTTAATTTTCTTCTATCATATTCTATCACATGGTCATTTTGGAGAATAATTCCACCCAATCCTTCACCAAAGGCATCTATTACCACCATGAAGCTTCCATTGGGGTCTGAAACCTTCTTAATTGGTGCTATTGTTAATTTCTCTTTTAGAAAATTAAATGCATTCTCACATTTTTCAAACCATATAAACTTCTTATCCTTTTTCTATATTGATGTTATTGGAGAAAAGACTTTAGAAAATTCTTTTACAAATTTTATTTAGTAACCAACTAGCCCCATGAAGCTTCTGACTTCATGAATATTCTTTAGTGCTAGACATTATGTGATTGCCTTGATTTTGGATGAATCTAAATATATTCCTTCTTTATTTATGATATATCTGAGGTATTGTACCTGTATTCAAAAAATCATGCACTTTAGACATTATTTATCCTAGTCTCATACTACTATTTTGAAGGTTCTTAAGTGAGGAAAGTAATAATCAACCCATGTCTTTTGGCCATCTTGTTTTATTTTATTTCATCATTATCAACCCTTTTCATCCACATGCCTAGTTTGTTTTGTTCATTTCCCATCATTTTAGACTCAACTGGGGTGCCCAGGCTAGTACTGAGGTGCTTATGGCCACCCTAGTCACTCCAGGGGTGCCCCAGTTCCTTTTGCATTTTCTTGCCACTTTTTGGGCTCTTTTTATCCATTTAACATCTTTATCATTCTTTTGGTCAGCCTATTCGGAGTTAATTAAGAAATTATATCAAGAGAAACCTATAATTATAAAGTTATGAGAGTTTAATGAAAGTCATAGAATCAATGTCTACTATCACTCTTGTAGACACCAAAATTCTACAACTCCCCTGTCATCAATAATTCATCCCGTTCACACTTACAACTTATCATGTTAATATCTATGTAAATATAATTCATAAATTTTCTATTTCCTCCTATCTACCATGGGTTATTTTATATATCTATGAAATTTAAATTTATTAAATAATATTATAATATATCATTGTCATAATATCCTATAGAAATCTACACATTATCCTAAAACTATATGTTAATATATCTAATTAAATTAACTAAGAAATAACTTAAACAACCTAGCTAAAATAGAATATAATCCTAACAAATACGACACCTTACATGAAAGCTCATCCCATTCAAAAAATGAATTGAAAGTCTTATCCCTTGAACGTACAAAACAAATCTTAAATTGGGTAATTGTTGCAACTATTACCTAACTAAAATCAAACAACTTGAAAACACCGACAATTAGGTGAAACACCAACGATTATATAAGTTTATTTCTTAGCCTCGTTTCAGGACTAACCTGCTTGCATTCTCAAGCTTACTCTCTTCCGTTCTTCTATATCTTCAATTGTGAATGTTTACCAACCTTCTTTGAGTCTAGTTTCACAACAAGACATACCCAATATCATTTTGTTTTTTAAATTTTTCCTAGTTGAAAAACATTCCTACAGTCCATCCAAGAGCTCTAAATTTTTCGCTGTGCATCTTTCTTCATTCATCAATTTTTTTAAGTTCCTTCTTATCACCACATCTGTTTGCCATCCAGCACCCATATTTCTCATTTTTTGATAGATTCAGATCATGTTCAGGAGCCAATTTTTCTTCATCAATTTGCAGGTTTGGGTAGTCTCAATCTTCATTCAAATCAAGGTAAGAGTGAATTTATTTAAATATTTTATTTATTTACTCAAAGTATTTATAGTTATCAAGAATTTTCTCTAGTGTTATAATCGAATGAAAATTGATTAATATGTGAAAAAGACAATCAGATTGTTAAAAATACATTATAGTCAACGTTTTAGTGAAACACCAACATTTCCCTAAATGCCTGCATTTTCTATCTTTTTTGACATTTACAGTCTTTATCAGATTATCATTTATCCATTACTTCTATTTCTCTATTTTTACTAACATATGATTAAGAATGGGTCCTTGTAGATGGCTATAGGTGTTCAGGCACACAAGATAACTAGTGTCAATTCTCTTCTAATTATTTGCCACCCATTACACTGGGAGAAATACGACATATTGCTCGATCTGAAAATTTACACAGTACATTCAGTCCCTTCAATCCAGTTGTAAAATGTCTTTGAGTTCATTGGAAGGATTCATGAAGCCACAAACAAGTTCTGGGAGGCTTACTTCAAAATTTTATTCATTCGAGTGGATTTTTCCTGGTTCGAATACTGTTACAAGGTCAGACAAGAAGTTTGGAATTCTGACACTGAATCAACTAATCAAATTGAATCTACAAATCTACCTAAATATCAATACCCTAATTTTGCATCTGATTATCAATACGAATGAGAAAGAAAGGAACTAGAATACATATCTAATTTCTTTAGAGACAAATATATTAATGATTACGACTCTGACTTCTTCAAAGAATCTGAGATAGCTTATCCAAAAATAACTTTCAAGAATCCATCACCATATGAATATTGTAACAGCGAATGTGATTATGATTTCTAGTTATAGCTCATATATCTAGATTTTCATTATTATATAATAATCTTGTAATAAAATCTAGAACAATCAGGACACTTATCATCTGTTATCCATATTTTATCATGATTGGGTTTTTGTATCGCTTGATTAGATAAAATAGTGGGTTGAAATCCTTGTGAGGATTTCTCTTGGATTTCCAATGACTGGCCTTTTCCAAGAAGCCAATTTACTATTATTACTACTTAAGAATTTGGTGCAGTGTCTTTGATTACAACTTTATTTCCAGCTAGACCATTTTGAACATGCGACACAATATCGACACCATTCAAACACATTTGTGGGTACAAGTAAACCCCACTATTTTTAGGTTTGATAGTTGTTTTATCTTGTTTACTATCTAAAATTGAAGAGGTAAAAATTTTCTAAACATCTTGGAATTTCCAGTGGGACCGAGTCCCTTATTGTATTGTTAACTTTATTATTTTCTATTTATTTCTTTATTTCTTCTTTACCATATATTGTAGATTTCTATTTTTAATTATTCACTGTGACAAAAAAAAACTTTTATTCATCTGGAAAAATAAAATTTATTTGTAATTAGTTTAGTTTTGAGAAAATGCCAGTGATTTGACCAAACACTAGCGTTTCCTGATAATTGTGATCACTTTATAAGTTACTTCCTAATATTGGTTCTAGGTTGTTTTTCTGTTGTTTTTACTAACCTATTTTTGCAGGAGGCTAATGTTATAGTTGATTCTGTTTGTTGGATTACTAGGATTTGTGGGATTTTCAAATTGCTTAAAATATATGAGCGCTCTCATGGTAAGTCCTAAAACCTTCAATTTTATTTTAGTTTTGCATCGTTGTTTGATTATCCTCATCAAAAATAAACATTTTGTTTTGGGTCTTAAAAAGAACCATTTCATACTTCCTGATCATCTATTTTTAATTAGGAGGTAAAATCATTGCACTCACTTATTGTTTTCCCTCACACACAACCAAACCATTTAAATATCAAAACGCATTAAGAAAATTCCTGACACTCGACACCCTTATCACTTCAGGACTGTGAAGTGAGGCGTAGGCCCTAATACCATGACTGTATCGACAACAATACATAGTTGGGCCTCATGTACCTTAAGGTATATTAAGGAGTCCTTCTTTAAACATAGCTCGAACCAGCTCTAGATTGCCTTTTCCTAGGACCCTCATTAACCATTTTTCGCATTTCACCTTATAAATAAATCCAGAAAACTTAAAAATCTATCTTTCTTGCTATTTACAATTAATCCAACTTAATTCATTTCTTTAGATAGATCTTGTGTGTTTGTTTGTTGATAATGGTACAAGTAAGGCAATAAGCTCACAACTGAGCTTTAAAAAACATGTCTCAATCAATGTCTACACCTTTGCAGCAGCAAGTTCCTTTATCTACTTATTATCTACACCATTTTTGGAACCTCTATTTACTACCATATCAACACCATCATTTACCATGCCATTGTAACAATAGAATCCATTCCATCAACCACTTATAATAACTCTAATTGATTCTCAATGAGATTGGAATAAAGTAGAGGAACAATACAATGAGGAGATGAGGCAACAACTTTTAAATTTTTCCCAATATTTTCATCGTCAAGAATTCAATACATATGAATAAGAAGATACTAGACAACCATATTCCTCTAGCTCACAATCAGAATCTTCTGAAAGCACATTTTTCAAAAAAGGAGACCTTGTCTTCGAAAAAATGTTAGATTCAAATCCCATTTCCCTCAATTCCTATTGGGCAGCTTGGGGTGTTTAACTTCAACCATTTACACTAGAACCATATTCCTACAACCTCGATCCTTTGACTCATTCTTCAAAACAATTCATATATGAAAAATTTCTAGGAATTCATGGTTCTACTTAGCCTATCGATTCAAACCAAAAGTTTTTATCTAAACCATAATCCTCATATTGTTCACAAATCCAATGGGCATTTCCTTATTATTATTTTCCATATATAACATAGTTGAAGATGAATGTAATGCAGGACTTCCCATTTGATGCCAGGAATCTAAGGTAAGAACATTTACCTCTACTCTTGTGTCGATGAGAATATTGCTTAGAAGCCATCCATCAAAAAATGCATTCAAAGTAATTTGTAATCTCATTGTCATGGTCGAGGTTGTGAGGAGGAAGGTTTGAATGAAAAACCTACCTTTTACACTCTACTTCGGCGCGTGGTACCTTCTCTCTCATCCATTCTCCTAGCAAGGGGATAATATTCTCTTGCCTTAACATCTTGCATACTTCCTTGACCTCATCTTGGTCATCCTTTGCAACTTCGGCATCATTCCTTTGCTCCATCTGCCTCGATTTCTCCCTTAGACATTGGATCTCCCCTTGAAAAATTTGTATCA